>CM064974.1:68975607-69652496 GCA_032847665.1 Solanum chilense | reverse complement strand
ATGATTATAGTACTTGTTGTTGCTACATGTTGAGTATTGTAGTTGATTTATGATATTATCTGATATATACTGTTTTCTATTTTGAGTTGGCCGATGATACCTACTCAGTACTTGTGTTTTGTACTGACCCCTACTTGTATGTTTCTTTCTTTGTTATTTGTGGAGTGCAGCAAACGTACCGTCGTCTTCAACTCAACCGCAATTCTAGCCAGTCTTCATTACATCGGATTTCAGGGTGAGCTAATGCTTCTAGCTTGGACTGGATCTTCCTCTTCGTGTCTTGATGCCTTGAACTTCCGGCATGGACTAGCTTTTTACTTATTTTAGCTTCTTAGATACTCTTAGATTAGTAATTTGAGGATAGATGTTCTTGTGATGATGACTTCCAGATTTTGGGGAAATAATAGATGTTGAGTTTTTTAGAAATTATTGAATTGATTTCCATTTATGAGTTTAAGTCTTCCGCATTACTTTCTGTTGATATTATATTGAAATGTTGGGTTTTGTATCGGTTGGTTCGCTCACATAGGAGGGTAAGTGTGGGTGCCACTCGCGGCTCGGTTTTGGGTCGTAACAGTTTCCAAACTCAATAATTAAGCCGGTGGATTAATTAATTATAAACTGATAAGACAAAAATCATGTATTATGACATTTTTTTGATTTTAATGATATACAAATCTTTTTTAGCATTAAAATTAGTGATATATACACAACTAAATACGAAAAATTTGGAATCTTATTGGTAAACAACTCAATCATAGCTGCTATTAGTTTGTCAACAACTACATGTGTGTAATTAATATGTGAAGCTACCACCAAATAAAATTAAATTTTATTCGGTGAATGTGAACGAGATTCATTTTCGCGTGTCTGATTAATTTATATTTATATTTATATTTATATAAAAAATTTTAAAAGTATAATCATATAACATAATTAAAATAATATTTCTGATATACAAAATTAAATATCGTTATAGTCGATGACTTGGTTTTATTCCTTTTTAGATCAAGAACTCCCTCGAGATTTAAGAACACTAGAATTATAAGATCATTGAACATATGCAAGCTCGATTGAAGAAAGAGAACAATCCCTCGAAAAATTCCATTTAATTGGAAAGAAAGACGAGTAATAAAAAGCTACGACTGACATGAATAAATTGAATTTCAAAAATTTTCATAACAAATTACACTATCAGTATATGCGATTTAATTTAAGTCGTATTAATATATTATTAAGAAGAAATTAAACAAAAACAAGAAACTAAAAGGAAAAAAAAATAAACAATTTGAACTTATCTAATATTGCAATTGAAGAGGCTTAGGTTGGACAATAGTTCTCCTTTTCCATAAATTAATTTCCTTCCTTGGCTCCAAACATATAGTTGTTCTACTTCTACCTAATAATATTGGACCAGAAAAAGGACTAATTTCGTCATCTTCGTCATCATCATCGTTACTGAATTCTCTATCATCGTCTGTATAATACTTACGTTCATCTTGAGGTGTAATTTGTATCGACCTCCAGTCAAAATTGGTCAACGGTTCCCTACCACTAGCGAATCGTTGCATTTGACTCAAACAAGGTGCTCTATCAGGAAGTTTACAAACAATATTTTCTTTTGTAACATCTGATTTTCGCCCTGATATCAATTTTGATTTTCCACCAAACATATTACCAAAATTAGACATCGATTTCCTTGTAATGTTTTTTCGTTGATTTGTATCAGTGCTCGTATTTTCGCTACTTCTCATACGATTCAACGTCTTCTTTTTATTTTGCTTGATTTGCCCCATACATGATACTTTAGGCGAACCGGGCTCGGATTTTCGACCCGAAACTTGATGGGCCGGAATTACTGGTATTATTGGGCCTGTAAATCCTTTATGGTGGTGATTTTTGTGATGATGTTCTAATCTTTTTTCTCTACTTGGACTAAAAGGTGCATGTGCATTTTGTAGTATAAAAGCAGCTGCAGCAGCTGCTTTTGGTAGTAATTTCAAGATTGTAATTTTCTTCTTTGATGACTTGCATGGTTTCTCCATGAGTACTCGTGTCACGATCTTGAATTATTATTCACGAATGAATTTGGGGAAAAAATTATAGAAAGATTCGATTCTTACTTTTGATCGAGCTGATATTGATTCAAATTCTGCTTTTGATGAACGAAAGATTTGATTCGATTCTGACTTCGTAGATCGAGCCGACGCTGATCCAAATTGAGATTTTTAATTCTCTTTTAATTTTGTGAATGAAAGATTTGATCCTGACTTTATAGATCGAGTCAGTGTAGATCCAAATTCAACTAGTTAATTCTCGTTGATTTTTCTGAACGAATGATTCGATTCTGATTTCGTAGATCGAGCCAGTGCAGATTCAAATTCAGCTAGCTAATTCTCTTAGATTTTCTGAATTGAAAATTCGATTCTGACTTTGTAGAACGAGTGTTAGATGTAAATGGATTAGCTAGATAGTTTCTTTTATCTCTAAGTTTGTGTATGTGATACACAAATGACATAAATATATATAGGTGAAGTGGGGTTGGATATAGTTGGCTAGAAAAATAATATTATTTATATTATATTAATAAATTAAGGTTGTTAAAAAGGGTGGGGTTATCATTATTGACCTTGTCATTAAGACTGAGGAAAAGAGTAAGAAGAAGAGGCTATAATGGAAAATAAAATAAAGAAAATAATTGTCATATTTGGTAATGATATGACAAAATTTTAATGATATATATTTTACTTAAATTAAAACTTGAATTTATGATGTTGATATAATGTATATATATATTTTCAAATCAAATGGTAGAACATGACTTTCATTACTAATTTGTTTATAATTATTTTGACTATTTGCACCATGCATGTCATTTGTTTTTAACTAACATATATAAATATTCTAGTCAATATTGATAGTACCCCTTTTCTAAATTTACCTACCCAATCTTATTTTGATTGGTTAATGGTATTTTTTGTTTCTGCAATAATTGATTAAAAATTGAAACTTTTGGATTTATTTAGCTTATTTAATTTTTTAACTATTTGAAATGTGTGTTTGTGAAATATTCATAATGTTCGAGAATTATTAATCGTTTCATTATTTGATATTCATAAGTTTCGAATGTCCTATCGAAAGCTTTATCGCAAAATTTTAAGTTTCTTCTACCTGAAATAGTCGGACTAGATATCCATGTTTTATATTAAACATATAATGCTACTCTATATTTGAGGTGATATACTTCAAAAATATTCTAATTTTGACATATTTTTCTACACAAGTAAAGAGATCAAAATACTGTTTATACTAATTGAAGATTAAATAATTTACGTCTCGTTATAACTTTGATAATCTTAGTACTTTAGTTGATTAGTTATCTGAATTCCATCTTATCAGTAAGAGTTTGATTGCTCATATTATAATTCGTTAACCAATTTACACACACTGTAATTACCAGAATTCGATTCGGAAAAAAAAAAGACAAATTAGTGAACAAAATATTTATACATTATATAAAAAAAATATATAATCAAAAGAGTCAAAATATATTTATAGGACCAAGCAAAATCAATTTGACCAAAGAAATGGGACCTTGGTTATTTAATAATTAATTAATGCACATTTATGTCAAGCTTTAACTAAAAGTCCAAAATTGCATACTTCTCACTACGTAAGATTAGTAGGAAACTACGTATGAAAGTGAATTGACTAACTTTTCCTTTGAATTTTACTATATTTATCGATTGGTCTCAATTTAAACGAAATTATTTAATCAAAAATAAAATTTGAATAATATCTTTAAAAAAAACATTCAAATGTATGATCTGAAATAAGCGATGAAAAATTCTTTACAAATTATTTTATTAAGGGTAAAAGCTAAACTGTTATTATTATAGAATACGAAAGAAAATATTATTATTTTTTTGAAAATGGATAAAAATGAAAGAGTATTATTAATTAGGACGGATGGAATAAAACTTTTTTTTCAAGTAATAAAATATTCCTTAAAATTACGGTACTAATTGAGTAATTATTGCTAACTACTCTATTATACACAAGATATAGTCACTCAATATTGTTGACTTTATATTAGAAGTTACTCCTAATAAAGTTTATATTGAAAGATATTTCAAAATTATTTGAAATTACAAACAAAGTTGAGTAATATTATTAGTGGAAGAAGTAACACAATTAACATATATGATACTAGTAGATATATTTTGTCTAATGATTACAAACCCCTATATTTACAAGTGGTAATATTTTATTAATTTAATAAAAGAAAAAGTCTTCATCTCTTTTTTAATCATTGGATGTTTACTATTTACTAGTCGGACTTATTTAAATTCGCATTATGTAGGTAAAATATTTTATTTTTTAGGGTAATATTTATCGTCATAATTTTTTTAGTGGTAATTGAATTAATTTGTTATATATACACATAATAAAATGATAAGTATATTATTATAGCTAAATAATTATCGCGAAATTCTTTGTTTGTTACAGTGGCTGATAGGAATGATAGATGACCTTAAACAACTTATATTGAATTTGAATGAGTCAAAATGATTTGACTTATTGAATGAGCAGATTATTAACACATTATATTTTTACGAACTAATTTATCATAAAAAACTAGGATAATCAAATTTTTTGTAGGATATACATTTGGAGTATTTTCTTCGATGTGGACGACTGATTAAATTATCACACGTAATATATATATATATATATATATATATATTTTAAATATTTTATAATGTAAATAATATAATTAGGATAGGGATCAATATTTTATTTTATTTTTTAGCTAGAAGCCAAAAGAATTTGGTCACACATTGTGTTTTTGACTTTGTAAGGGGTGTGTTCACCAAAGGTCAAAGTTTTTTTTAAAAAAATTGCTTTTGAAATTATTGCACCTTTATATTCAATTTTCAAGTAATTAAGATGGCTTTTTTGTAGGACATATTTATTAATCTTTTTTTTAAAAAAAAATAGTATAGTACAATCAAATATAGAGAAATAATATAAATTTAACATAATACATACTCTACAATCTATGTCCTAGAAGCAAAGTGTCCTTGAATTGAACTCGATTAAAGTTGTAACTTTTGGGTCTATTTTTAAAAAAATATGGGCTTAGTACTTGTGGCCCAATATGATCTACCTAATTTGCCAAGGAAGTCCATCAATAATCGAAAATTTTTATATATAATAGTAAACTATTAATTCAAATTAAATGCCATAAATAAAGTTTGATTTAATTGTACACCATAATAACTGTAGCTATTTCGCGCCTCTCTTATGAATCTCGCTCTCCACTCTCATTCTCGTGGCAGACTGCTTCTCTCAGTTTTATACAAGCACAAATGTATAAAATGTGTTTGTGTTATCTAAAATAAGAGAAAATTATACATTTACTCATATTTTCGTTTCCCTCTCTCAGATCTCGTTCGACACTCTCACTTTATACAAACACAAGTGTATACATTGTGTTTATGTTTGTATAAAACGAGATAAAATTGTATATACAAATACAAATGCATATATTTTCATCCTATACATTTATGATTATACAAATACGATCTTTCCCTGTTAATTTTCTTTTGTCTTTCTCTCTTTCTCACTTTATACAAACACATATTATACAATTAATCTCTTGTAAATGTATACAGAAACAGAAACAGATTATACACCTGTTTTTTTATATGTATAGTAAAATATACGTATTTATATTTGTTATGTAGCACAGTTATGCAAACTATAACTGTAACATATAAATACGATTTTTATTTATGCTATATTTGAAAAATACTCATAATAATTTATATTGATGCTTCTTCATGCTTAACGAGATACACTTGTATATATTTCCTTTATATATATATATATACATGTTTCTATCGTCTTTCCATTTATATGGTGACACGTTGCATCAACTTCTTGATTAGGAAAATAACAATACTCAATTTTACTAAAATGATGTTGAATTCCCACTCATTTCTCACCAATCATTTTTAATATTGTCCTTTCTTTTTCTACAATAACAAATAAAAAAAAAATTAAAGTCTTGACCCTATGTTTTTTGGAATATAGTTGTGAGTTTGGAATATGTAATTATCCTTCCATACATGCAACATTCAAATATATAGTAAAATTTATAATATTACACAAATTTATGTATAAAAATTTATGTTAGATGAGGTAAAAATTCTCTAAACTTTTACCATAGAGACCATGTATGTAGAAAAAACTTATTTTGTATTTCATTTAATCATATACCTGGATTCTTCTAAATTTTGGAACAATTAGCTTGGGCCCATGTTAACAGTCTGGTCTAGTTTTTAAGCCCAAAACCAGCCAAATAAACCAAGTCCACAACTAATATTGCAATGTCATTTTAGGGCGTTTAATACTTATATTAAAGTTGGACTAGTTCAAATTCACGCTAGATAGGGCTTATTCGGATACTGTGGCTCAAATTAAGAATTTTTTTTTTATATTTCTCGTGTTTAATACTTATATTAAAGTTGGACTACTTTAAATTCGCGCTATATAGGGCTTATTCGGATATTGTGGCTCAAATTAAGATTTTTTTTATATTTCTCGTTTTAATATTTATATTAAAGTTGGACTGCTTCAAATTCGCGCTAGATAGGGCTTATTCGGATATTGTGGCTCAAATTAAGAATTTTTTTTATATCTAAAGCTCGAAACCGACATCTCTAGATAAGAAAGAACAGCTCCATCTCCCGCACCATACTTTACGGGTATAGGGTTGTGTAATATTTGTGAAATTTCATTACATTTCGAGAACATTCAAATGGATAAATTACAAAAAATAACATTTTTTTTGACATACACGTGTAAGCCTTTTAGTGGATGGAATTATGGATGCTCTTTATATTAGGTGACTATGATTGGACAATGGTTTTGGCTTTACTTATAACTTTTATTTCATTTAATTCTACATAGTCAAATCATCTAAAGCCATGAGATTTCATTAAATTTAAAGGCCAAAATGAAATGAACTTTAAATTCATATGATTAATCGTTTAATTTGTTTGAGATTGTGTCGTAGTTCTAACAATATATATCGTTGTTGATATGACCTTCTATCATAACAATAAAAGATATATACAAGTAGTTGTATTGTTTGAATTAGTAATTTAAAAAATAAGATGAGTAATAATACATAACAGACAGAGTACTATATTATTTTTATATATTTGACTAACAAATATAATTATTTCAGGAGTGACTTAAGCATACTAGTGGCCTAAGACAAAAATCAAACGGGGCTTTAAATTTGAATTGTTAATAACATTTATATAATTGATTTCTTCTAGTTTTCAATTGATAATATAACCATTCTTATTTTAAGTTATTTTTCACGAGATATAGTACTCCAAATATGTTTAAATTTCTTCTAATAATTCCTTCATTTTTTTTAACACTGTCGAGCTACCTCTGAATTATTTAACTGATCAAACAAAGGCGGAAAAGATCATATCAACAATGAGAATATGTAATCCAATTCATTTAACTACTGAATTTGAATTTTTCAATTTTAACTAATCGAATATGAGAATTTTTTTTTATCGATAAGTACCTTTATTGAGTTTTGTCAAAATAATTATTTGGAGCATTATGGAATGGAAAGAACTACATATAGTTGGTCAAGCAAATCTCATCAAAAAAATAAGTAATTCTCTTTTTTTAAATGAGCTTCAAAAATCTTAACTCAACCCTATTAAATTCCGAGTTAGGCTAGATTAATGAGAAAGGTGTTATTACTTAGCTAACTAAAATTAGTTATAACAAATTATAGTTAGGATCTGTTAGATTAGTTAGTTAATATTTTAAATTCTATATAAAGTAGTGTTTAGTTGTTTCCATGAATAGTTTTGTATTCCTCTCTAATGAAATAGAAGTGAAGATATTTTCTTCGTATTCCTTCTTCTTCTTCTTCATCTTGTTATTCTTCATCTTGTTCAATTGTTTCCACATGGTATCAGAGCAATCAGCCATTGATATGGTCTGAATTGAAGTTTAGCAAGGAAGAATTAAAGCCGTTGATGAAGTTCAACAATGGCTGTTACTGTCGACAATGAGTTACCGGAAAAACTTAGTCACAATCATCCTCTTTTTTTGAGTACTGCAGACACTTCTGGAGTTGTATTGATTTCCATTCAACTTACAGGTGCTGAGAATTATTCCGTATGGAGCAGATCGATGAGAATAGCCATACTTGGAAGAAACAAGTTGGGGCTAATTGATGGAAAGTGCAGGAAGGATGGATTTGGTCCTAATTTGAGTGATTTGTGGGAGAGATGCAATGCAATTGTCCTTTCATGGATCATGAATTGTGTTTCAAAGGAATTATTGGGTGGAATTGTTTACTCTACAGATGCATGTTCTGTTTGGCGAGATCTCAAGGAGAGATTTGATAAGACGGATGGATCAAGGATCTTTCAACTGCATAGAGAAATTGTCACATTGGTACAGGGTACGAGTACTGTCGCAGAGTATTTCACAAAATTGAGATTGTGCTGGGCAGAATTTGATTGCATTGCGCCTTTTCCTGGTTGTAATTGCACAGAATCGAGAGGTTTTGTAGAATTTATGAAGCAGCAGAAGTTGTTACAATTTTTAATGGGTCTTAATGAGACTTATGAGCAGGCTCGAAGTCAGATCTTGATGCTAGTTCCTCTTCCTTCTGTTAATCAAGCCTATTCAATGATGATTGAAAGAGAAAGCCAACGAGTCATAGCAAACTCAGCTAGGAATGTTAATAATCTGGAGATAGCAGCTCTTATGACTGCTCGTCAAGTTCCTAACAAGTTTAAAAGGGACTGGAATGCTCAGTGTGATCATTGCAAGATGATGGGTCATACTAAAGCCAATTTCTATAGGTTAATTGGATATCCTTCCAACTTCAGATTCAAGAAGAAAGTTGGACAGCAAAATGATTCTTATGAGAAGGAAGGAGAAAATCGAAGTCATGCTCACAATGTAAGGGATGAGGAAAGTCGATCACACAATGATGGATCACAAGCTCGAGCAGCTCATGTGAATTTTCGTAATGATCAAGGTTACAATAACTATCCTAGAACTGATAATCTTCATGCTGATTGGAATAGATCACACATTCCTTCACAACAACACCTACAGATGATGCAACAATATGATAAATCATCACATCTCAATCAGTCTAATCTGGGACAGCACAAGGCTGATGATGTACCAGAACCTTCATCCTCAAATATGTGCAGATTATCTGATTCGAATATGGGAGGTAACTTTTCTAAAGCATTTGTTTCCTATACATGTAATGATGATAAGGAATGGATAATAGACACAGGTGCATCCAACCATATGATATCTCATAAAGAGATGTTGAATTTTAGAAAACCTGTTACTGACTATAACAAACAAGTACATTTGCCAAATGGAGGGATCGTAGAGGTATCACATATTGGTAGTTGTGAATTGATGGATGGAAGATCTGTGAAAAATGTTTTATACATTCCAGATTTTAGATATAATCTGCTTTCAGTATCTCAGATCACTAAGGAACTACAATGCTCAGTTCATTTTTTCCCTGATTATTGTGTGTTCCAGGACCTCTCAAGTGGGAAGGTACTGGAGATTGGTGAAGAAAAGAATGGCCTCTATATGATGAGTCACAGAGGGAGAGGTGTTGATTGCTCACCAAAAGGAATGGTTGCTTCCAAGAATAAGCTGGACATCCTTCTCTGGCATAGAAGGATGGGTCATGCATCTGTAGGAACTATGAGTCATTCTCTTAGCATTGATCCTAATGAATGCAAAAGGATTTTAGACAAATGTGATGTGTGTCCATTAGCTCGACAAACCAGATTACCCTTTCCTAATAGTGAGAATAGATCTTCTTGTATTTTTGATTTGTTGCATTTGGATGTATGGGGACCATTTCATGTTCCTACTTTTGATGGTTATAGAATGTTTCTGACTATTGTGGATGACCATTCTCGTATGACTTGGATATTTTTGCTGAAATTAAAGAGTGATGTGGTGGTAGTGTTAAGAAATTTCTTTCAGCTAGTCAGTACACAATTTGGAAAAAGGGTCAAAGTATTGAGATCAGATAATGGCACTGAATTTGTCAATTCTAATTGTCATGCTTTGTTTACATCTCTTGGTATTGTACATCAGAAAACATGTGTTTACACACCACAACAAAATGGGGTGGTGGAGAGGAAACACAGATATATTCTAGAACTAGCCAGGGCTATCAGATTTCAGGGTTCTATACCTATTATATACTGGGGTCATTGTGTGCTTGGGGCTGTGTATATGATGAATAGATTGCCATCTATAGTTCTCAACAACAAGTCTCCTTTTGAAGTGTTTCATGGTGTAAAAGGGTCCTTAACACACCTCAGAACAATAGGTTGTTTATGTTATGCTAAGTGTTTACCACCTGGAGATAAGTTTGAAGCCAAAGCTGTTCCTGCAGTACATATGGGTTACTCTGAAGTTACAAAAGGCTATGTGTTATATAACCTAGCCACTTATAATTTTTTCATATCTAGAGATGTTAGTTTCAGGGAGGATTCTTTTCCTTTCCAGAATACATCTCCATCTCCTACAGTTTTCTTGGACATATCTCCTATTAATGACTCACCCTTATCTCCTCCACATGCTGTTCTTGATAGGCCTGACATTGTTCCTAATATTGAGGTTGATGATGGTAATATTTCTACTATGCCTGCTGGTGTTAACTCTATGCCTTTGAGACAGTCACATAGAGTTAGAAAACAACCTACATGGATGACTGATTTTGTCACATATGCTGCCTCTACTTCATTACATCATCCTTTATCACATTGTTTACATTATGCCAATTTATCCTCACAATATCAGTCCTATTTGTGTGCTTTCTCTAGTGTCACTGAGCCTAAATCTTACAAGGAGGCATGTTCAGATCCTAGATGGATTTCAGCTATGAAAGAAGAGATTCAAGCACTTGAGGCAAATAAGACATGGCTCATAGTACCTTTACCCTCTCACAAGAAACCTATTGGTTGTAAATGGGTTTACAAGATCAAGTTTAAGGCTGATGGTACAGCGGAGAGATATAAGGCCAGATTAGTTGCCAAAGGGTACAATCAGAGGGAGGGTCTTGATTATCAAGATACATTCTCACCTGTTGTGAAGATGGTCACAGTAAGAAGTGTTTTATCAATTGCTGCAGGATCTCATTGGCATATACATCAGATGGATGTGTATAATGCCTTTTTACAAGGTGACTTACATGAAGAAGTGTACATGTCTTTGCCTGAAGGTTTTTCTAGCCAGGGGGAGACTTCAGGAATGGTGTGTAGGCTAGTAAAATCATTGTATGGATTGAAACAGGCAAGTAGACAATGGAATGTAAAATTGACTGATGCATTAGTTGATCTTGGTTTTAATCAGAGCAGTCTAGACTATTCATTGTTCATAAAGAAGCATCATACACAAATAATAGTGATCTTGGTGTATGTAGATGATATGTTGATAGCTGGAAATGATTTGGTGTTAATAGAGCACACTAAACAAGAGTTACATGCTAGATTCAAGATTAAGGATCTTGGAATTTTGAGATACTTCCTTGGCATAGAATTCAGCAGATCAGAAAAGGGCATACTGATGAACCAAAGAAAATATGCTTTAGAACTGATAGAGGAGATGGGATTGACTGCAGCTAAACCATCTTGGACACCACTGGACATCAATTTGAAGTTAACAAATACATTGCTAGATGAAGCCATGAATGTTACAGATGATCAAGTATTGACAGACAAAGGTCCATACCAAAGATTAATTGGAAGATTGCTATATTTGACACTAACTAGGCCTGACATTGGATTTGCAGTACAAACCTTAAGTCAGTTTCTACAATGTCCAAAGAAGTTACACATGGAAGCAACTCTTAAAGTAGTTAGATACATAAAAAGAGAACCTGCAATGGGAGTGTTGATGAGCAGCAAGAAAGACAGAGAATTAATAGCCTTCTGTGATGCAGATTGGGCAGCATGTCCAAATACAAGAAGATCAGTGACAGGGTTCTTAATCAAACATGGAGAGTCTTTGATTTCTTGGAAGTCAAAGAAACAAACAACAGTATCAAGAAGTTCAGCTGAATCAGAGTATAGAAGCATGGCATCTACTGTATCAGAATTAGTTTGGATCATTGCATTATACAAAGAATTAGGAGAAGAAATACATCTACCTGTAAAGCTTTTCTGTGATAGCAAAGCAGCCTTACAGATAGCAGCTAATCCAGTCTACCACGAAAGAACAAAGCACATTGAAGTCGACTGCCATTTCATCAGAGAAAAGATACAAATGGGGTTGATTCAAACACTATATATAAGGACACAAGAACAGCAAGCAGACATTATGACAAAAGGGCTGGCAAGAGCACAACATGAGCATTTGGTTTCCAAGCTGGGAGTTTTGAATGTATTCACACCTACCAGCTTGAGGGGGAGTAATGAGAAAGGTGTTATTACTTAGCTAACTAAAATTAGTTATAACAAATTATAGTTAGGATCTGTTAGATTAGTTAGTTAATATTTTAAATTCTATATAAAGTAGTGTTTAGTTGTTTCCAAGAATAGTTTTGTATTCCTCTCTAATGAAATAGAAGTGAAGATATTTTATTCCTATTCCTTCTTCTTCTTCTTCATCTTGTTATTCTTCATCTTGTTCAATTGTTTCCACATCGATCCAACATGCCTAATTCATATTAACAGCTCTAGATACATCTATTAAGATATTAAATTTACAATTGGCTTGATTATTAAAGTTATGACATAATTAAAGTAGAAATCATATTTGTTAGATTATCACTAACGAATCTGAAAATATTAACAAAAAAGCAGTAAGTTACTGAAAGTGGATTAACTCTATTTTAATGTAAAAGCCAAACGTAACGATTTAATTATTCTCCTGATAAAACAAATCAATGTTATTATTATAGTTTTTTTTAGTGAAAGTTACATTTCAGCTAATATTAAAGATTGTTTCATTTTGAGTACGTTGTCAATTCAAATTCGCAGTATAGAGAAAATCTTGTTAGAAGCATCGCCATCACAAGTTAAGTTGGACTTAATAATGCATGATTCAAATTAAATCGAAGCTTTAATGTAGATTCAGAACACCTGGTGAGAAATAAAACATAAATACTTTAATTAATTCACTGCTTAAATATTTTGTTTTCGTTTTTTGAGTGATTTAGATTTATTTTAAATTGATAGAATTTTATTTAGGCACGTTTAATGTTTATAGCAATCAAAACAAAACAAAAATAATAATAATTTTGTTTTCCCAAAGTAAAAGTATTTCATTTTTTTTTCATGGCTACTGGTTTTGCCTTATTTTTATTACAACGTCACATCCATTTTGAAAAGACAATCGATATACTATCGAAGATTATTATTTTAATTAAAAAAATTTAATTTAAATTCAGAAAATTTTAAATTATTATTTTAATTCGAAATTTTAAATTTAAATTTAGAAAATAAAGTTTGCTTTAAAGTGCGTTTTCTTTTTAAGTGTAGTTTTTAATACAAAAATAAAATAATTAAATTTTAAAATAAATATCAAATTGTTGAAAAAGAAAAAGAGAAGGATAATACAGACGTACGTTTAAACGTACAACATAGAACTTATAACTTTTATATTTTTGACAAGATAATATATTTTATATGTTGTTAGTGTAAGCTTATGATTAGGGGATGTTCATAATTATACATACTAGATATAAGTGTCCGTACTATTATAAATTTAATATGTGTTATTTTTTTTTACTTTATTTGACATAAATAAAATTTAAAAATCTAGAGAATTATTTAAATTTTAATATGATTTTTTTAGATATTTTAAGTCGTTAATAATTATAAATTATAGTACTATTTACAAAAATTTTAAATAATTTATGTTACTTTCATTATTTCAGTATACGTAATACAAATAGAATTTCAATAGTCAATATGTTGTTAATTATTGAGATTGATAATATTTTTTACGTAGTTTTCAAATTAAATAATACATGTTACGATTGATTTTATGAATCAATCGAATTTTTTGTAAATATATTTTAAGTTGTCAATTATCATGATTTATAATAATTTTTACACAATTTTCAAATATATATAAAAAAATTAAGACAAACAAATTAAAACTGAGATAAAAAGTAGATAAATATATATATAAGTCTGAAACCAAACCGGTGATGAAACATGTTGACCGCCACATATGTGATTATCATACTCATTTGAAAAACCACCTGCTCAACTAACACGATCTTATAAGGATAAATACTATACTTTATTTAAAAACCACAAATTAAATTTTCACTTTTTATTTCTTAAATAAATTCCGTGAATCAAAAATTATATACTAGTGTAAACCGAAATGACATGTGTACTAAACTCCATTGTAATTCCAATCATGTAACACATATAAATACAACACAATTTAAATTATACACATATAGAAAAAGATTGATTGTGATATATATATATATATATAATTCATTGATCTAAAATATTTTCTATGCACCTAACTCACCACCAAGTATTTAAACCACTCATCTTCCCTTCTAACTTTTCTCATCAATTATGTTTTTCACTTTTCATCCCTCTCTTCTTTTCTCTCCCATCATTACCACAACAATTATCAACACCCCCCTTAAGTAAATATACTCGAATCGTGTTGATATTAACCAAAACGATACTCTTTTTGAAATCGAAAACCCTATAGAAAACAATGCTTTTTAGTGTGTTTCTAGCATTATTTCTTCCATGTGTTGGGATGAGTGTTGTTTTTGTGGTGTACATGTGTTTTCTTTGTTATGCTACAACAACAAGGCAACAACAAGTACAACATAATATTAATCAAGAAACTACTACAAAGGGTGTTAAAGAAAAAGGACTTTCTTTAACACAATTGGATAAGTTGCCTAAAGTTAGTGGACAAGAATTGGTTATGGGAAATGATTGTGCTGTTTGTTTGGATGAAATTGAAAAAGAACAAGTGGCAAGAATTGTACCAGGTTGTAATCATGGTTTTCATATTGAATGTGCTGATACTTGGTTGGCCAAACATCCTGTTTGTCCTGTTTGTAGAAGTAAACTTGAGACAGAGTTGTTTGATACTACCAATGAAAACAATCCTTGCTAATGGGGTTCGATATGGTGAATCAATCGAACCCTCATCAACAAGGTAAAGTTCAGATAGTCAATCAACAGAACTACTGAGATTTCTCCCATCTTACGATTTCTTGTAAGGTTGAACACCTAATTAATTAAGATGGTGTGAGATGACACGAGATTCAATCAAGATAGAACATTTTTCTTGTGTTTCTACTTCCTTTCTCTTTTTGTAAAGGTGTTCTATTTGCTCGCAGCTCATGTTCGATATCAGATAAAGCAAATCTTTTTGGGATTGTTCCGAATATACAATGCAATTTTAGTTTTAATATTCCATTTCAGAGTAATTTAATTTAAAAATACTCTTAATATAATATGCTAATGTCCGTTTTGAATTACGTCTATACAGTTTTTCTCAAAAAAATTCTCACACCATTAAAAATACTCTATAACTTAAGGCATTCCATGTTTAAATACTAAATCGATTAATTTAAATTCACGTTACAATAAACTCAAAACGAAAAGGACTAATCAAGCTCCTTATAAAGGAATTCTTCATTTTTGAAACTTCTTTTCAAATACCACCTAGATTGCCTCGTGGATTTTTTTATTAATTATAAAAAGTCTTTAAAAAGTATTTAAAATAAATAAATTAGCCCTTGCTTTACGAATCTTAGTGAGAATTATTAAAAAAAAAAAAACCAATCATTTCATCGTATCCTTTTACGATAAGATATAATTTATTTTCATCAATAATTAGTTGATGTAAGATTTGTTTTTAAAAACGTCTCACTAGAAGAAAATAAAACATATAGCTTGTAAGTTGTTAAAAGCATAATTTTCATCAATATAAATAAACTATATATAAAATACAAAATTTCATTTTATATATTCAGTATAATTTATAGATGAAATTTTAAAAAAATACAATATATGTAAAAATTTAATCTCTAATTCATCATAATAATAATAATAATAATATTTTTAAAAAATTCTCAACTTAAATAACACATATAAACAAGGAAAAACGGTATTTTTAGTCTCTATATTATTTTTTTATTTTAGTCCTTGTGTTATCTAACTTAGCACTATTGACCCTCAATTACATCAAGTGAGTGATTTTAATCCTTCAACTAACAGATCCGAAAAAGTTACCAGCGAGTTCACTGCTAAAAGGAGTAATCCGAGCATTTTAAAGTTATTGCTTGGGAAAATAGAAAACTTTTTAAAAAAAATCATTGGCCGCAAATCTATCGTTCGTCGATGTAAGAGTTAGGGTTAATGCCTATCAAGTTGGTTTTGTTGAATTTATAGCTCAAATTGATGAGCTTGTTCTTCAAGATAGAGATATAAAAGACTTAGCTTATTTTTCAAAAAAAGAGAATAAAATGAAATATCTGAATCATCCCTTTTAGCAGCGAACTCTCTATTAATCTTTCTTGAATCTGTTAGTTAAAGGATCAATATCACTCACTTAATATAATTGAATATTAATAACACTAAAATACACAATAACTAAAATAAAAATATAACTTAACACAGAAACTAAAAATACCATTTTCTTTACAAACAAAGCATAAATATCTAACCGTATGCATAAATAAATTATTATTTTTTGAGGGTGGGGACAGGCCCTACGGTACTATATATGTGGGGAATTTAGTGAAGCATTGAGATTCGTCTAGTACAATCAAATGATAAAACTTCAAATGAAAAAAAAAAATTTTAAACAACTTTACACCTAGGTAAATATATTTGAATAGAGTTTAACGTTTATTGTTTATATAATAAAATAATACTATCAAATTAAAGATGAATATGCCCAATCAATGACATGACATGATATCATAGTGGAAATATCCATTAATTGATGAGTTATTGCAATCAAGTGACATATCAACATATTATTTCATTTAGTTTTTCTTTTGGTATTCGATATATATATTTAGGTCTAATTAATTTAGGTCCAAGTTATATCAGATCCATTTAAGTGATATTATATCAATATATGACTCAGTTTTAGTTTTTTATCTAGTGTTCTATATATATATTTAGGTCTAACTAATTTAGGTCCAAGTTATATTAGATCCATTCAAGTGATATTATATCAATATATGACTTAGTTTTAGTTTTTTATCTAGTGTTTCATATATATATATATACATATTGAATTCGATATATATATTTAGGTCTAACTAATTTAGGTCCAAGTTATATCAGATCCATTCAAGTGATATAATATCAATATATGACTCAGTTTTAGTTTTTTTATCTAATGTTCCATATATATATATATATATATATATATATCAATGTTCGATATGTATATTAAAATCTAACTAATCTAGGTTCATGTCAAATAAGACTCATTCAAAGTAATATATCAATATATGAGTTATCATTTAGCTTTTCATCTGGTGGCCGATATACAGATTGAAGTTTAACTAATCTAGATCTATGTCATACAAGAACCATTCAAGTGATATATCAACATATAAGCCATCATTTAGTTTTTCATTTATGTTCGATATACATATCGTAGTCTAACTAATATAGTTACATGTCATATAAGACCTATTCAAGTGATACATCAATATGTGAGTCATAATTAAGTTGTTTATCTGGGGTTCAATAGCCGTATTATTAATAAAACTTGATTAATCTAAATCCATGCTACATATGATCCAGTCAAGTGATATATCAATATACGAATCAGTATTTAATTTTTCATTTGATGTTCGATACTCATATTAGAACCTAAAAACATCGTGTTGCATATGACCCATTCAAAGAACCGCTCTCTATCAAAGATTTTTTTTGCATATACAAAAACTCGATATATATCTTAAACCGATGTAACTATGGCTAAAATTCCTTTTTTCCCCTTTTTAGGATAGACAATTAAGTGTGATTCTTCTAATATCTATTTTGGCTTTATATACTTTACTTTATTGAAAACAAAATTATGAAAGGGAAAAAACAGTACTCATTACACCAACTGTTTGAAAAATTAATACTTGCATAGGGTATGTGGGGAAATGATGATCATGATAATTGATGAACATACGTGGATTCATAATATTTAATTTGTAGATTCGATCTGAACCATAATTCTTTTTGTTTATTTAATTTTAAACAATTTATAATTCGAATCAAAATTATTAAATATTATTGAACTCGTAACTATTCCTGATAATGATGTCCCTCTACATGTCACAAGTCACACAACTCATTAGATTTTCATTGCATTAAATCACAACACCTAACTGTACTAGTAAATCAATAGGGTCAAATATATACTATATAAAATGTATACTATATAGTATGAATAGAAGAAATTAAATAAGTTATTAATTATGCTATAGAATATTTTTTTTAGCTACGTAGACATGTTAAGAATCACAAATGTACAAGTGAAAATTAATTATTAGCCTATTGAACTAACTTCTAATTAATCAAATGCCAATGTTCTAGAACTATATAGATAAAATATCAAAAAAAAAATAAAATTAAATCAATGCATTTCAAATAAAAAAATATATAAACAATCGATTGATTTAAACCCTACTGAAATCATTTAAAACGATATTAATTTATCTCACGATTGAACGCTATAAAATTTCACAACCACTTGCACTACTCAAGAGGACTAACTATAGTACATACAATAACTAAATATCATGGATAATTCAATAATTTAATTATATCAACTCAACAATTTCAACTACCAATAATATTCCAAATTAAATCATACCCATAATATAAATCTCATTAATTAGCACCCTAGGGCAAGGGGCTCAGCTAGACAAGAGAGATCCCTTAAAAAATAAATCATAAGTTATATAGTAATATACAAACTGTCAGAATTTTCATTAAGAAGTTTAAATTAATTGATTGAGATTCAATATCTACTATATACACATTAAAAATAATTTTATCTATATATAAATAATATAATTTTTTATTGAAACGAGATTCAAATGACCCTCTCCCCCTTCCCCCCTCCCTCCAACCAAAGTAAGCTCTATCCATCAACCTTTCAATCACCAATAAGATGAGAATTCAGATAACTAATTTGACTATTCGAGTTCATATACTAGGACAAATATATAAAAAATATTGAGGTATAATACAATATAATGGAATATATACAAAATATGAAGCCAATGAGAAAAACCCAAAAAAGAAAATGAAAGAATAGATTAGACAAGAAAAAGAGAAAGTTGAGTGTAAATTAGTGTATATATAATAAGAATAGCTTCTCTTGAAGGTTAAGGAACAGTACAAAACTTCAATGTATTGACACTTACTACACTTCTAGGGCTAACACCAAGTTTTAAGCATTTACATCTTATTTTCCTTTTTTTAAAAAATAAAAATAATATTAATTATAATTTATGGAGTAATATTTTTTATGAATGAATTTTCTACATGTATTTTGATTAATCGAATCGATGGAAAAGAAAAGTTAATAACCTTTTCATATGAAAAGATCAGAAAATTTTTCAGTAAGAATTCGTTTTCCACCTTACAGTTTGTTAGTGAGCTACTTAGATGATACGTGAGTAGAGAAAATCATATCCTATAACATAAATTTCTTTCTGATTCGCGATGAATTTTTTTTTATTTCTAATAGAGGGTGAAACACAAAGCTATTTAATATGGAAGCGTTTTTAACTTTTGTGCATATCTCGTGTATATATATATATTAAAAATTACTTTTATCATAGGAATCATAAACTTCAAAATCTTGTCGGCCTCTATTAATATACATAAATAGTTTAAGTCATATTTTACTGTATATAATTCAGAACCGAAAAACTCAAAATCATATTTTCACCTCTAAATTAGATCAATTTTAAGATAATTAAACTATATACTATTATTTACATATAATAAGTAGTTAAGTAGTTAAGTAATTAACTCTATGTAGTGCTTTTTGCTTAGTTGTAATGACAACAATATGTCAAGTCTCTATCGATTTCCTTTTGTTATTTGTCTTTTCTCTTTTCAATCATTAATTTATTGATATATTTAATTAAACAATACCACATATACTACTGATAATGTTATTAATGTTGTTATATCCTCGTCTTCAACTGTTTGATTTGATTCTTTCATTCATAAATTATAATTATATATATCCAAAATTATAATATATAAATATATATTTTCACTTCATGACCATATATTATTAATATTTTTCATGTACTTGCATTTACTCATGATCATAATATCGCATGTTGCGTTTCAATCACCTTATCTTCAATCAGATTATTATTCTTTTAAGGAATAACTGAATCACAAATAATGAAGAAAAAAAGTTAAAAAAAATTGAAAATATAACCGTTAAAACAATTTCGGAAAAATGAATTTGATTTTACAAAAGAAAATAGGGGCAGAGCCACGTAGAAGCAAGGGTTAATACGATATCCTTTCGTCAAAAAATTTGATACATGTATATATATATATTACAATTTACAAGTCTAGAAAAATGAAAAATGCGTTATAAGTACTATATCACCATGCTTGAAACAAAAGCCTGAAATGAACTAACTATTTCTTTTAAATGAAAATTCCGACTCTAATCGCTTCTAAGAGCTGAGGTATTTTGTACATCTGTGAATACTCAGAGTTTAACTATAGATTTCAGGTTCAAGTTTTATGCATGGACTCGTTGTTGATAAGGAGTGGTTTACTTTTTTAAATTTTTTTACGTGTGAATTTAAATTTAATCAGACTTTAATACGAATATCAAATACCAAACTAATCAAAAGAAAAGGTTAATGTTGGAATATGAGTGCTAGAGCATCCAATGGTGTCCGTATATATGTCATGAGCCACAATAATCATGTCATTTTCTTCTTTTTTTTTGCTATAGAATATCAAATAAAATTATAATATAAAGTATATATGCACTTTAATTTATTTATCATGAAAGTGATAAAAAAGCCAAAAAGGGAAAAAGCTTATCTCCTTAGAAAAGAATAATCCATTTTGTATTGTAATTGTTTATAATTGAATGGTATAGGTAAATATATCATCTTTAATTTAATGGATTGGACGCACTATACATTATATCATCCTTATCTGCATGAAGAAAGAAGGATTAGATGGAATTGGTTTAGTGCGTTGGTCCCCTTTTAATAGGTTATTTCATTGAAATAAGCAAACTCGAAAAAATTCTTAACATAATGTGATACTGTCCTGTATAATACGTAGTATTTTCTAATCTTTTCAAATCCAGTCGCTACACGATCAATGATCTCCCCTCATAAGTGCTCAAACTAAGTACCTATCGCCTTTATGAGGAAATCGTTATAGCTATATCGTCCTGAAAAAGGATGTGACGGGAAGAAATTAATGACATTTGATGAATATGTTACTGACTTATAAACATTTAAGTTTTGGCATAACAAAGCTTGAACTCATTGTATGACATCAGTATATATGATTTATTGAAAATTATGGTTATCGAATCCCAAAGCTATATAAAGCTATGTTTGGCATGATAAAGGTAATAAACCTAGCACTACACCATCACTACATATACCATCTCCCTATACTTAGAGCTTATCGATCTTTTCGATATTAATATCTATAAGATTTTATTCATACACGTAATAATTAAATATCTAAGTTTTGGATTGGGAAGAAAGGGAGACGTGGAGGAGATAAAAAGAAGAAGAAATAATCTTTGCAATGAGTGTGATTGCCCCTTTTTCCTTTAGGAAAAGAGATTAAAAGTCCTATTGATGGATTGAAAAGTAAAAGTAATATCATAAAAAATAACGGTAGAATGATAAATATTTATTTATAATTAAAAGTCTCACATTTAATTTGAATTCTGGATATGAAATTAGCTTTAATAGGAAGTATTTTACTCCTAAAAATTAAATTTCTCTATTCAAATCTAAATTAATCGAACTCAAACAGATATCGAAATCGACAAAGAAAAAAGGAAATAAAAATAGTGACCTTGAACAATGATTTGATTAAAGTGTCTATAATTGGATTGAATAATACAAGAAGGGATTGGGTGATGACGTGGTGGGCATACAAGTAGGCAATCTTTGTTCAAATTCTATCATTACCAAAGTTCAACTTCAATAATATACAACACAAAAAATAATATACTCCTTTTATAACAACAAATAAAAACAATTTACAATAACAAATAGATGAAATACATTAATTTAATGATATTATAAATAGGAATCGGTTACGAAAATTCATTGCTAACCTATCGATAGATGGTGGAAAGTAATCAACCACTTGAGCAAGTCTTATTTGTCTGTATTGTATACCACTTAGCTTATTACTTAATAAAGAAAATAAGTTAAAAACATAGTATATGTATAAACACATACACTTATTGAAGATTGGACTCTCATCGTTTTTCAAACCCTTCGTCCTAGCACTTTCATTGTTTCGATAAAATTAAAACCGCAAATAAAGAACTAAGCTTGAGTATACAAAAAGGTAACAAAGAACAACAATTCAATCAAAGTGATTCATAATAATGTATTGATAGTTACTTACCAAGAAATGGCTTATAATGACTATAATTGGGCCATGAAAATTGGCTAAGAGATGGGCCACTCCTAGAAATGGCTTATAATGACTAATGTGTACAAAGATAGCTTATTGTGGGTTATTTCTACTTTTGCCTCTATATTGCATAGGTCTTAAGAAATAATTTTTGTACGAGGAACGAATTTATATTTTTGCATCATAATATCATACAAGTTATGTTGTCAGGAAAATGACTTTATTTTCTAAAGATTTTGTATCGTACAATATATTCTATCATGTATATCTGTGTATAATCATGAAAATCGATTTTTCTGTTATATTCACAATATTGATATACATGATATATAATGTGATATAAAAATATACAATATCATATTCGTTTCTTATTTAAATATTGATATACATGATGTATAATGTGATATACAAATATACAATATGATATTCGTTTATTATTTAAATATTGATATACATGATATATAATGTGATATACAAATATACAATATGATATTCGTATATTATTTAAATGTGATATGTATTCTAGGTTTGATTATTCTCTCCAAACTAATCCAAATCATCTCTAATCTAAAAATTTAAAATATAGCCTCCTCCAACAATTCTCAATCAATTCCTTTAATAAAAATTTACCAAAAGCTTATGGTTATGTATTCTTGATGACATGTTGCTAAGAGGGCAAATATATTATATTGATATAGTAGCTTTCCAAAAGAGAAAAAAAAAACATATTTGTTCAAATGGCTTTTCGTAAAGAAATAAATTTTGGGTTTAACTTAACACCAAATCCAGTTCAAAAAATGAGTATTTGCCCGAGTTATATTAAGGAGATCACTCATTCCTTAAACCATAGATGTAGCAATGTTTACACCCTCCGCCCCTCTTCCCACACCCAGACATCGAGTGCATTGACAATTTTAACACGGGGATCAATATTGAAAAATAAAAGTTGAAATAAATCTAACTTGACCTCAAAAATTAACTGATCAAGAGGTATATTAAAGTGACCTTATCTTTCAATCTGGACTTGCATGTGTTCCATGACTATTTCGAGCGATTGCTGCTATCTGGCTTGAGTTAGACAAGCAGAGAAAGATCTTATGCCACTCATTCGTTAAACCACCAACAATGGACTCTATATTTTAAGATAATCTTTTCAAATAATAAAACTATTCTAACAAAGTTTTCAATTGGAATATAAATTTTTCCAAAAGTTGGTTACACTTTACGTCAAACTTTTTGTCATCAAGTTTTAACGTTTTCGTTACGTTTATCCTACTTTTCACCATCAACATCTCCACTACCTTTAGCTTTTCCATAATAATATATTTTTCAATCGTCCATTATTAATTATAATTTATAATATTTTTTTTCGTGATTTATAAAATATATAAATTTTATTTTTAAAAAATTAAAGATTTTATGAGCAAATTTTTAATCAAACTTAAATTGTTTGACTCTCTAAAAATAATGAAACGTGTCACATAAATTACGACAGAGGCGAAGCTAGTATTTGACTTTTAAATTTTATAATACTGATATTGATCACAACATGACAACTTTGAGGTTAAATATTTTCCTATTTTTAATATGATATGATTTACAAAAATATCCTCGGAACCCTAACAAACTATGACAGCTCATCACTAGTTAAGCGTTTGATCATAACTATCGAAATGAACAATAACTAAGTAATGAACTAGGTTCATTGTGTTATATAACACACTAATGGACCAGGTTCATTACGCGATTTACTTAAAACATGGAAACTACAATTATATCTAGATTTAGTTTCCTAGCGACGAATTTCAAACTTTTGTGAACCGATCAACATCATTTTATGATCACCTATTTAACTCTTTTCCTTTCAACACATCTTTAGACATTAGAATTAAATTTCAAGAAAAAAATGGAATTCTTGAAAATTCAGAACCCTAACACTCTCATGATCATGAAATCGATTGTGTTGCTACTATTATGCGTTGTACGTGTGAACGCTCAGGTTACACTTCCATCTAGACAAGACGGATTTTGGTACAATAACATAATCGCTGATACAGAAACCATATTAATCGAGGCTTTCTTCGACCCCCTTTGCCCTGATAGCCGCGATTCATGGCCCCCTCTCAAGCTAGCTATCGAACACTATGGATC
The DNA here is from genome assembly GCA_032847665.1 of Solanum chilense. NCBI lineage: Eukaryota > Viridiplantae > Streptophyta > Magnoliopsida > Solanales > Solanaceae > Solanum > Solanum chilense. The sequence goes on along the minus strand of CM064974.1, from coordinate 69,627,609 downwards.
TCGTGTCTCTCTCGTTGTTCATCCGTTTCCTTTACCGTACGTATTGCTCAAATTTATTAGATTTACTTGACAAAACTTGGTTTGTAGCTTAGTAAAAGTTCAAATCTGCAGGTATCATGACAATGCATTTATCTCATCGCGAGCGTTGCATATTAGCAATCAGTTGAATTCTTCTGCAACATATAGATTACTCGAATCTTTCTTTGATCACCGGGTATAAAATCTATTGTACGCTGTCTTACCCTGCATTTCTGTAATAGACTGTTTTCACACTTTGAACACGTGACCTTCCACAGGTCACATGACAACAACTTTAGATCTTACTTATAAACTCTTCTTTGAAGTGTAATATGCTATACTATCTAGTAGACGTGGAATCAGTCACTAATGCTTGGTTCAGGGTAGACCTTCTTTATACCCTGTGTGAACGTGAGATGCTTCTTCATTCATCGAGATGCCATTTTTTTTTAATCTTTATAAGAATCTAATAGAACACTAGACCATTGATTGTTCCATCATACATAACAAAACTAGAACTATGAAACAAACATGAAATAGTTGAATCTACATTTTACTATGAGTAGTAAACTTATCAGATTTATACGCGAAAATCATTTCCTCTGTTACAAATTTATACAGAGTTTTTGATTTTAATTGTGTATGGTTGAACAGGGCAAGTTTTATGGCAACGCGACTATCAACTTGTCACGATCACTTGTCGTAGATAAAATTGCAAGATTTACAGCAAAATCAATTGGAAATTCACATTACGCTGCTGTAAAATCTGCATTTACTGACCCGAAAACTGATCATGCAACAAGAATTTCCTTCAAGGTATATGTTTAAGTTCAATTTACCTTACACATTGTGTGTATTATCTTTCACATATGTCGATTACTTACATTTCGTGTATATGTATTTTTTACAGTATGGTTGTATAAAAGGTGTATATGGAACGCCTTTTTTCTTCGTAAATGGTTTTCCTCTGGCTGATGATAGCTCAACATTGGACTACAATAAATGGAGAAAAATCATTCATTCATTGTTGAAGAGCTAACGATTTTGTTATAAGACTGCGTATAATAAACCCTTGTGGTTCGATTGGACCTGCGCATAGTGGGAGCTTAGTATACGGAGAAGTCCAGTAGTTGTATTTGTACTCTCATTCACCTGATGATTGAGCTAGAGAGACAAACTTTAATTTTATCTCTGGTGTTTACAAATATAATGAAAGTGATTTATTGCTTCTATAGTTATATTATATATCTTATGGTATTTATATATCTAAATGTTATTTCTCTGTCCACTTGATTAAGTATTAATGCTATCGAACACAAGATGTTACGATGATAGGCATAAAGACATGATTAATTTCATAAAGTTCATTATATTGATCATATAGTATTCTTTCTCGTTTTATGTAATGACTCAATTTTAGATATGCACCCTGTATTTTAAAATCAAACACTTAATATAAACATTTAAAAATAAATACTTATAAATATTATTTTAATTTATTAAAAACACAATAAAATTATTTAACTTAAAAACACTTAAAATATAGGGCAACTTTCACATATAGCAAACAAAAAATTCATATTTGTATAATATAGCAAACTTTGCATAATTGCGCTCCATAACAAACATAAAAACTGTATAATTCGCTATACATATATAAGTGTATAATTCGCTGGCCTAAATTGTATAATTCGCTGGCCTAAATTGTATAATTCGCTGGTCTATTTCGCTGCAATTGTATAATTTGCTTTGCATATAGTTGAATCGAATTAAAATGTATGTATATTGCATAATTATAAGTGTATAGCAAGAAGATATATATTTTTCTCGCTTTATACAAAAACAGAAACACAATATATACACTTCTGTTGTATAAAGCTAGAGAAAATTGTATTTCACTGCAATTGTATAATTCGCAATTGTATAATTCGTTGGCCTTTTTCTCTGCAATTTTTGAAGTAAAATGTTTGTATATTGTATAATTAAGTGTATAACACGAAGATATACTTTTTTGCATGTGTATATATAATAATCTCTCGCTTTATACAAAACAGAAACAGAATTATACACTTCTGTGTATAAAGCGAGAGAGGCGAGCGAGAATGGAGAGTGGCGAGCGAGATTCCTGGGAGAGAGACGCTGGCAAATTTTAGATAATGTTTGCTATGGAGCACAATTAAATCAAACCCTAGCTATTCCATTTAATTTAGGTTATTAGTTTGCTATTTTATACGATTTTCCCTAAAATATATCCATCCAAATATTTGGATTTAAAATACAAAAAAGTCTATCTAAGTTATAGTATATGGATTTTTAATTTACTTAACCATTTAATTTATGGGTCTATATGAAGAAAAAAAAACATTTACTTCCCAATCATCTTCTTTCTTTCTTTTTTTTTTTTTGCATCAACATCATTATCACCTTTTATTATTATTTTTTTATCCACATATTTCTACAATAAAAAATAGCCCAAAAATCTGGAAAAAAATCAGATAGAATTACTCAACAAAAAATGGTGAAATTGATTCTATTTGTGAATTTGATTTTGATTTTTATCATTTCGGTAAATTCTCAAATTCCAGATGGATTCTTGTACAGCGGCGATGGCGAAATCGATTCAACAAAATCAATAGTAATCGAAGCTTTTTTAGATCCAGTTTGCCCAGACAGTAGAGATTCATGGCCGCCTCTGAAAAAAGCTCTGCATCACTACGGTTCTCGTGTTTCTCTTGTTGTTCATACTTTTCCTTTGCCGTAAGTATTCGATTTTGTGATTTTCGTTACTAAATTAGGGTTTTTTTTGGATGATTATAATGCTGTTTAGAGTAGAAATCCCCAATTGAATATGTTTGGGTTAACGCTTGGTAGATGAATCTATTCGGAGCTGGATTTATTAGTATAAAAAATGATTAAAAAAATATATTGAAGTATATGAACTAGTAGGTGTTCATTTTTTTTTCTCTATATGAATTATCAAAATACATATTAACTACTAGTTGTTCGTTTTTTCTATTTGAATGATAGTTGAGTTGGTGATATGTCAGGGATAATTGATAGTTGAGGTGTGTTTTGATGAATAGTTCGTGATAGTTTAGGTGGGAGAAGTGTACGTTTCGTAGTTCAGGTAGGAAACTAGCAAAGAGATGATACGTGAGTCGTGAGGTGTGTTTTTGATCGTTAGCTCGTTTGCAATATGATGATAGTTTTGAGGTTTTTTTCGAACCTATTCGAGTATTCATAGGTGAAGCAGACAAATTAATAGCTAAACTTTTGTGCAATGTTTTGATAGCCGTGTAAGGAGATCGCATCAAGCGTTATGATTACGCTATTGCATTTGCTTGATCACTGTGTATGCAGTGTTGTTTGTTCTTCTATAGCTTTTAGGGTCGGATTGTTGGTATGTGTAAGACTATGAAAATTTCAGCTGGTTTTTGAGTTCAGCATATGGAATTTGAGTTATAATTGACATGTTTTTTTTTTTTTTTGCTTGTTTGTCGTAATATATGCAGTTACCATGACAATGCATATACTACCTCGCGCGCGTTGCACATTGTCAATAAGTTGAATTCTTCTGCCACATACAGATTACTAGAGGCTTTCTTTGATCAACAGGTAACAAGTTTTTCTGGTGTACAATCTACAAAAGCATGATACATAAACAAACACTCAAATTTGGCCTTAGCTGACAATCCGAGCACTCCAACTTTGAGAGTGCACATCTAGATAACTCAACTTGTTCTCAACTGGTAACTAAACACTCCCAGCTCGTCTCTATTGTGTCTTTTGGAGGAGTCGTAATGATTATTTTATAAGTAGGAGTGTTCAACTGACACATTGGAGACGAGTTAAGGTGTCTAGATGAGCAAACATAAAGTTGGAGTATTACTTGCCACCTAAGGTCAAGTTTGAGTGTCTGTTTACGTATTATGCCATCTGCAAATGTCATATATGATTGAAAAAACTTTAAAAACCTTACTACGAGGTAACCTTCAAATTATGGTTCAGTGGGTCTTTGTTTCTTTTAAAGCAATTGCAACAATCTGTTTTATTCATAGGCATCTCATATAATGGCGTGAGATAATTGTTCTCTGTTTCGTTAAGTAACCTTCAACTGTTAAACTGTTTTCCAAAATCTGCCTACGGAGCCTCCCCGGGGGTTAGTGTGCCTTGTGAATCACTTTAGTTGGGCAAGAACTGAACCATGATACAGTTTACTACACGTAGCCTTTATAAGAATCTAGTAAATCACTTCATCAAATATGATAAGCACTACTCACGTAGCCTACAGAGTAGTGCTTTATCATATTGTACGCGAAAAACATTCCTCTGTTACAAATTATGGTACTAGGCATATTTGTATACGTTTCGTTATAATTGTGACTGATTGAACAGGACAAGTTTTATAACCATGCGACGTTCAGCTTGTCCAAAGCATCTGTTGTAGATGAAGTCGCAAAATTTACATCAAATGAAATTGGGAATTCGAATTACGCTGCTATAAAGGCTGGATTTACTGACCCCAAAACTGACCAAGCAACAAGAATTTCCTTCAAGGTATGTTAATTAAGCTCAATTACCCTATATATACATCGTGTGTACATATCGTTCATCAATACCGAAACTTACATTTGTGTATATGTATATTTTTTCATAGTATGGTTGTAAGAAAGGCGTATATGGGGCACCTTTTTTCTTCGTAAACGGGTTTCTTCTACCTGATGGTGGCTCACCATTGGACTACAAAACATGGAGAGATGTCCTTGATCCATTGATTCCACCTGAAGAACAATTAAGGACTGAAAATTTGAATTTCTTCTTGTGAATCTGCACTCATTATCACCTAAGGTTCTGAGCTAGAGAAACAAATTAAACCCAATAGTTCTTATGTGTAGTTATATGTTGAAGTTTATTACTTCTATATCTTATGGGTTTTCCTTGAGCGTCTATCAAAAACAGTCTGTCTATCGTTGCGAATAGGGTTAAGGGTCTGTATACAATCTACCCTCTCGAGACATGACTTTGTGTAACTACATTAGGTATGTTATTGTTGTTGTTGTATATCTTATGGTTATGGAAATGAAAATACTAATTTGATGGGGAAAGTTATTTTCTGTCTAATTAATCAAGTATAAATGTTATTGAACACCAAATGATTGTGGAGAATGAATATTTAATCTACGACTTCGTTTATGCAGTAGGTAAGGTATAGACCTTAGTACAATAATATAAGAAAGATTTAAATTATATACACTGACAGTAACAATCCTTACGGGCTTAGGCCTGAGTTACGAGATCGAATCGGGCTTATATATACTCGATAGAGTTACCAACATGTGGTGCCAATTGGAGTCGGACCAGAAGCTCGTATGGGATTTTCCCAAAATAATAAAAAAAAAGTAGAAAAAGTAAATTTTCAAGAAAATCGGAGAAAATGTGATTAGAAGATAACGGGTTTGAGCAGTGAAAAAAAACTCTTATAGAAATGCAAGGTAAAACTATGCATATAATAGATCCTCATGAAAAGCCTGCACATATATAGAACTTTTTGCATTGAATTTTACTTTTTTGGTTTTTCGAAGAGAAGTATTGAAATATTTCTAAACTTTGTATGAATTATTAGTTTCTGATCGAATTATTGACAATTTTAAAAATACTTTACTTGACTAACTGAATTTAAATACACCCCGATCTTGTAACTTGAGTGAAATACACTTCGATCTTGCAACTTGAGTGAAATACACCCCAAAATTCTGGCCAAGTTTAGGAGTGTTCTCAATACTTTTCTAGGATTTTTATTAAGAAGTCTATGCTCCCATCAGGGTTTGAGACCACTCGCTACGTCATGTATCAAATTTGAAGTGTATCTAAATTTAGTTAGTCAAGTAAATGAATGTTTTTAAAGACTGTCAATAGTTCAGAGATAAAATTAATAATTTGCGTAAAGTTCAGTGTTTTCGATATTTTTTTTTAAAAATAGGAGCAAGAAGGTCAAGCAAATGATATATAATGCCAAAGGACTTCTACGAACCAATAAATGCCTTCATGTATGTGAACCACAGGGTGGTTAAACTTCACATTTTAGTGTCTTGTTATTATCCTCACTTTCAAAAGTTGAGCAAAAAGCGAGGCCAAACAATATTAAGATGTAGAAAGTTTTGCCAAAATCAATGGTTTTGAACGGGGGTGTACATGATCGGGTTGGTTTGGATTTTTTAAATATCAAATCAAATCATTTATGTCAAAATATTAAATTTATAAACCAAATCAAACCAATAAAACTCAGGTTTTTCAATTTCGGTTTTTCTGGATTTTTCGAGGGGTCTTCAAATTTTTGGATTTTTTTGATAAAATATTCATACAAACATATAATATTACCTGTATTTCAAATATTTCTTTAGTCTTACCAAAATGTAACTATCTAAGTTGTTTCAAATTTGAATCAAAATATGAATAATTTATCATGTGTTGAGGTGTTGCAATTGAACACCTCAAACACATGATATAGTGTTCATATTTTGATTCAAATTTTAAAATTCTTCTTGTGTGTATTCTCAATTGTCCCATTATATAGATAGATTTATAATTAAATTTAGATAGAAAGTATCCACTAGGAATATTGTCAATTGTCCATTATACAAAATACCATCAATGAATTCAATAAATTTCAACACTTTCGATACAAAATATATATAAATTATAATTTTGAATCTATAATTTTTAAATTTTTAACATATATAATGATAAAAACCTAAATATCAGATCGAACAAATTTATAATGTTAAGAAACATCTTTTTATAATGAAACATTCATCCTCTGCATTTTATGGTGCTGCTTTAAAGGTGCCAAAAGATATTTGTGAATTGTGACTAATTAAAGAGGAACATTATTGGGCATTTCAGAAAAGTGGTGGCATTACTCATTTTGGAAAATTTATAAATACCATATTTGGAAATAATAATACTCTCTTCATTTTAATTTATTTTTCTAGTTCAATTTGATATAAAATTTAAGAAAATATAAAAAGAGTTTTTAAATATTTTATCGCGTAAGACTATATTTAAAGGAAAACGTTTTCTACCAATGATTTTTCATATCTAAATTTAAATTCAAAAATTCTCTAATTTTTTTAAAAAAGCAACTTCATCGACTACATGTATTATTTAATGATTATCTCACCACTTTATTTGATGTTTTGTCATTTAGCAATATAATGTCACAACTTTTTTGTTAAAAAGTAAATTAATTGAATTAACTAATGCTTTTACTTTCTTCTTTACTTTTTTGGTTTTTACCCAAATAAATTTTTGCTCTGTTTGAATTATTTTTTCCCCCTAATTTTGAGAAGCATCCTTGACATGCTATAGACACAAAAGGTGAAGGGGTCAGCCATATCACAAGACTTGAAAGAACAAATCAAGAAGTGGTATTTGGGGTCTATGCCTAACCCCCACCACTAGTGGTGGTTCAATAATCACTTTCCTAGCTTTGTTTTTTATCGACGTAATATATAAATATGTCATTTAATTTGAGTTCAATTAATATATGTGTTATGTAATTAGTTTTTGACGTTCACGAGTAGATAATTAAACTTATATGAAGATGAATTAATAGACAAGTGAGTGTCGTACATGACAGTTTCACATTTTATGTAGCATATGATGTATACTTGATCAATTTTATAAATATTTAGTGTCTACTTGTGTACATACAAAGTTGGAGGGCATAAATGTCAGTTGAAGTCAAATTAAAGGACAAATTTATGTATATATCATTTGATTATTTCAATTTTGTATGTTTAATTTTAAATTATATTGGTGTTTATTTTAAGAAAAAATTGTATATAATAGCAAACTATAATTCAAATTAAATGTCATACCACAGTTTAATTTAATTATAACCTGTAGCAAACTGTCGTTATTTGTCTCTCTTCCTAGGTTTCTCAATCGCCACTCTCGTCAGTCTCTCCTTCACCTCTCTCGCTTTTATACAAATACAAATGTATAAAATGAATTTGTGTTTGTATAATGTGAGAGGAATTTATACACACACACACACACACACACACACACACACACATATATATATATATATATATATATATATATATATATATATATATATATATATATATATATATATATATATATATATATATATATATGTGTGTGTGTGTGTGTGTGTGTGTATTTTCGTTCTCCTCTTCCATATCTCATTTGCCACTCTCTCAGATCTCGATCTCCACTCTCACTCGTCTCTCTCATTTTATACAAACACAAATGTATGCATTGCGTTTGCATAAAGTGAGAGAAAATTGTATATAGAAATACAAATATCCTACACACTTATGATTATACAAATATAGATCTTCTCCTAATTAGTTTTCTTTTGTCATTCTCTCTTTTCTCACTTTTTAGAAATACAAATATACAATCGTATATGTATATCAAACTCATTATACAATTGCTTCTTTGTATATGTACAACAATATATACATATTAATAACCATAGCAGACATAAAGTTTGTTATAGAGCTCAATTATGCAAACTATAATTATAACATACAAATTGATTTTTATGTTTACTATATATTAAAAGTTGCAATTTAAAAAATTAGTCTTTCGCGCTTTACTATTTTTTTTTAATTTTTTTTTTGGATATTTGGTGATTGAAGCTTAAAGATATTATATAATGTTTGAAGTTAAACTTAAAGTTAAAAATATAATAATCGAAAGTTGAAATTACGTTTGTATATGAAAAATGTCTCATAAAGTTAAAATGTTGCAAGTAAATAAAGATAATTATTTATCAATATTGTCTGTTTAACCAGGATTTACATGTACTGAAGTTCAACAAGTTAAAATGTTGGAAGTAAATAAAGATAATTATTTATCAATATTGTCTGTTTAACCAGGATTTACATGTACTGAAGTTCAACATTTTGATTTTGATTTTTCATTTTCTATTTATTCTTACTTTTTAATTTAATTATCTAACTCCTATTTTGTAGTTGTTGCACAACTAGTTATTTACATAGAAGCTAGGCATAATACATAAATATGTCATTTAACTTGGCTTCAAATTACATTTATGCCCTTCAACTTTGGATTTGCACAAGTAGACACTTAAACTTGTATAAAGTTGAACAAACAAACACACATATCCTACATGTCATCCTACTTGTCATTTTTTGTCTGACGTGGTGTCCTACGTGTAATGTGTCGTGTAGGACTCATGTGTTAATTTATTTAAAAGTTTGATAGTTAAAGTGTCTGTTTGTGCATTATGAAAGTTGGAGGTCAAAGTTAAAATTTGAAGCCAAGTTTAGGGTCCAATATATGTGTTATGCCTAGAAGCTATGATAGCGTTTTTATTTTTTTTTATTCGACGGTTCGATTTATGATTTAATTTATCATTCATAAACATTGATAAGACCCATTCATTTACCAGTACCTTAGAAAGGCATAACCTTAAGAGTGAAGGGCGACGTTCAAATGAGGAAAGATGGATCCTAGGCATCCAGAGACAAGGAAGGACATAGTAATCGACGAAATGCTTCGGATAACTAAAAATAAGAATAGATCCAGTGATTTCTTTATAGGCCAACTTTTCGAACCGTTGCTGAATCCTTAGGCAGGATAACCTAAATATCATCCTTAACTAGAAATTTTAAATTCGAATTTTGAAAAGATTTTTTTAAAAATAAAAAATAAAAAAGTGTTTTCTCTTCATAGGTCCTAACTAGTCAAGCCACTATGTTATGTATACCAATTTTTATTTTTATTTTTTTAAAAAGAAGTCACTATCAAAAATGAAAAACCAAGAAATTGGAGGATTGAGTTCTTCAATTTCCAAACTTCTTCCAAAAGGAATAAAAGTTTAACATAGTAAACGATGAAGAGAAGACTTAAAAAGAAATTGAACGACCAAAAGAAAGACTAAAAAGGAAAAAATAAAATACTAAAAAAATAAGAAAAGTTAAAGATAGAAAACAAAAGCAAGCTAATTAGCCAATTGACACTTTGCTTCCATAAGAAATTTTAGATTGATAGATTAATGCAGATAATTATGTATAATGATGGACTTTTGTAAGATTAAATAATTTAAAAATATTTTAAAGTAACTTATCTTTATAAAAATGTAATTAATTTGTAATGAGAATAAACAAAAGGCTAATATACAGACGTTTTTTTAAAAAAAAATTAAAAAAGATAAATCTTTCTTGATTTAAGCTTGTTGTCTACTACAATCCACTATAACAAAAATAATTTTTAGCGGTAATAAATATTGACATTAATAAAGAGTGTTGAAATCTTTATCGACATTAGTTAAGTGTTATTAGAACAAATGTCACTAAAGGTTTTAGGGACATATATAAAAAAAATTTAATTATCGTTAAAAATAGATATTTAGAATTAATTACCGCTAGTGATCATTTTTAGTGTAGTGACGGTACGAGTAATTATTTGCATTACGAGCATGGTTAATCCGTCAGCATATTAATAAAAGCGGTAAAATTAACCCATAAAAATTATAATTAGATTAATTATCAATACATTCATTACGAGTTCAATCTATTATTCTATTTCAGTCCATCAAAAATTGAATTGATAATTAGTTCTACTAGTGCTTTTTTATTTTATTTAATATGTTATATATTTAACAACAACAACAATATTAAGTAATAAATATTAAAATTTAGTAAAAATTGAGCGAGTTAGATTTTGACTTTTAATTCATTTCAAGCCTGAATAATTTGTGAACGGATTATTAATCTGCTTATTTAACTCAATCCTTTTCGACCTATTTTAATTCAGTTCAATCCAGCTATTTACGATTTTTTTTTTACTCTGTTAAAAAGTGTAGGGATAATATAAAGAACTACATAATTAAAAGTGGCCGCAAAGCTACTAGAGAGACAGATGTTAAAAATTAACACTTTTTAGTAATTAACAATTAACAAACAAAAAGAGAGATTAAATGAATTTGAACACAAGAAAATGGAACACAATTAACATAATCTTATCTTTATTTAATAATTAATTAATGTGAAGATAAAGATGAAACCTAAGTCCTAATCAAGATTCAACATAATATATTCAAGAAATAATACAATTTATACGATGATACGTATGCTTTTCTAACAATTATTTAATAATATTATCTATATTTCATCATGTTAATTAAAATTCAACAAAAAATCGATAAAATATTTTATAAAGTGAAAGTATATACAACTCAAAAAGAATACCGCCTAAATAAAAAAAGTACACATCAATATACATATATCGTTCGTTATAAAAATGAATAAATCACGTAACTTAATTCTTTAAAAAAAATTAAATGAATCAGATCCGTACGTAAACAGCAATGCATATTATTCTTTGCATGCATCTAGATTGAAGATGAAAACAACTCTTTAACAACCTTAATTACTTCTAAACATAGTTTTCATGATTGAAACTATTAATATGATTTAACTCAATTATTTGTGTTTATGATTTGTTAACTTTCATAATGAATTCATGGCAAGTCATTGGAAGTACCAATGTAAAATGATTGACCTATTAAATAATTATATTATAAAGTCTTTTCAAAAGCTACTTTTTTGTAACAATATTAGTGGACGTAACGTCACCCCCATGAGGTTCCTATATGGGTTACATGGCCCTTAACAATTAATAAAATTATAAATAAAAAAAATTATCTATTTGAATGATAAAAAATATTATACCTTTCGAGTTATCTAATCCAATTTTAACACTATATAAATAATAGTACAAGAATCTCAATTTGTAAATATATGAGGTAGGATTACTGAACGATCCTTATTACCTTAATTCCCGGTTTTATTCCCTTATTCGGGAGAGATGGAAGCATGTTATGAATCGGTTCGAAAGTAGATAATGCGTCAGACGTGTATTTAATAAAGCGAGATTATTTTGAGAAAAATGTGGATGGTCAATCAGAACTTCTTTAGAAAAAAAACTAAAATAAGTTTGTTTTTTCTGAAGGAGTCGTCATCATATAAAAATATTAAAAAACTATTGAAGAAAATCTCGAACCTCATTCTTTAATATTTTTAATTTCGTAATTTATTTTATCTACCATAATCTAACTATGATTTTAAAGGTAAAATATTGATTTCAAAATCTAAAATATTACTAGACTTTTTAATATAGTTCAAATAACAAAATATTTAGAATAGAATTTTATTCAATTTTAAAATACTATATATTATTAGTTCAATTCCATATCTATTTAACGTAGAAGACGCCTAATAAAAAATATCACGTAAATTGAGACTTAAAATATATATGTAATTGATATGTATGTATCATTTACTCGGTTTGTTGGACCCCTCTCTACATAACACTCTAAAAGTGAGAAAAAAATAAACTTATACTTTGAATCTTGTCATTTTGGCTTGACCACTTGACTTGAATATTTAATAAATAAATTAAATACTATAGTATAGTATTTTTTTTGCAACTCTATATATAGGGAATGTCCCTCAAAGTTAAGTATTCAAATAAGAACTATATATTAAAATAGAGCAAAGAATAATATTATACTTTAGCCAAATTTAGCATGGAGATAAATGAGGATATTGTCATAGTTGGTGCTGGAATTGGTGGACTTGCCACTTCTTTGGGACTTCACAGGTATAATTAAAAAAAAAAATCACACTAAACTTCTCATATCGAAATATCGTATAATATTTAAGATCGCAAAATTCTAATGGTATAACAAGAGTGCAGAAACTATAGTATAAAATCTTTCTTGAATTATACGACGTTAAATAAAAGGGAGCAACAATTTTTGTACGTTAGATTTTATTTGTCACGCGTTATGTTAGGGCATTGCTTGAACGTTTTCTAAATAAAAATTTAAGATACATGTATAATGATTTAACATGTTATAACAGATTGATTTATTATCAGTAGATGTTATCAATTGATGTCTGTTGAATATGATTATCTTTTAAGTGATCTGATCGCGTAAATTGTTAATTTAGGTTGGGATTAAGGAGCATAGTGTTGGAATCATCTGATTCTTTGAGAACATCAGGATTTGCACTTGCTTTATGGACCAATGCTTGGAGGGCATTGGATGCTCTTGGTGTTGGAGACTCCCTTAGACAAAGGTCTCTCCACTTTACTAGGTAAGTTTATCGATATCTGTTTTGAGATTTGATTAATTTAAATTTGTGTAAAAAAATGTATTCACTTTTAATATTTAATATTCGTTTTGAAGATTGATAAATTTAAATTTGTGTCGAGAAAAATCCCACTTTAAGGGTGAAGATTTTCTATCAAAGGCGATTCCATAATGTTCTGATGCGTTTATCACTCTAAAACAATTTTTAGTGATGACCGATAAATTGGGAATTTGGTAAATAAAGGTGTACCTTAACTATCAATGTAAATTTTTAGATTAGATTATCATAAACTTTAATACGTTAGAGTAAGTAGTAACTATAAAATATGGACTCAAAAATTATTTCGTCGAATGGTTTTTCACTTACTTAACTCAAGAAAAGAAAAGAAATACAAGAAGCTAAGTCTGCCCCCACATAAGGGGACAAATTAAATACAAAAAAAATTTAACTAATAGAAATAATCTATCTTGTAGAATTCAGACATTTAAATGGTATGATCATATACTTTAACAAAATATATTTTTACTATTATTAAATTCGTATTTTATCTTGCTAAAAATTAACGAACTTTTTTCGCGTATAGATTTCAAGCATTTTCAGCTAATTCAGGCTTGCCTACTGCTGAAATTTCCCTTGAGGCAGATAACAAACCGTAAGCTACCTTCTATCCATCTACGTTTCGATACATTTTTCTTTTTAATCTGTATAAAAATACTTTAATTTTATACATTATAATTACATAAATATTAAAATATATATGCTAAAATTTACTTAAATACTATAACATGTTTTCGACAATAAATTTCAAGAATTTTATATTGATTCAAATTTAAAATCTTGACCTATAATATAGTAACTAATATAATGTTTTTTTTTTGTTACACATTTTTATAATGTTACAGAATTGATTATGACAGCCGTTGTATAAAAAGACAAGAGATAGTGGAAACTTTAGAAAAAGAATTACCTCAAGGAACTATTAAATATTCATGTCGTGTTATTTCCATTCAACAATGTGGACTATACAAATTGGTGCATCTTGCCAACAAAACTATTATTCGAACCAAGGTAAATATATATTGTTTTTTATATCGATAGCGTAAATAATTTTTATACTATAGTATTATGATCTTCGTATCAAATCTCATGTAGTACAACAATAATAGCATATACAATCTAGTTCTACGTAGTAGGGTTTGGAAAAGAACAGAGGATTGTCTCAACCAAAGAAGTGAAGTAATGAGGTTATTTTTGGTAGATTTCTGACTCATTAAATCTCACGTGGTGATGATCGATATAAAAGAATTGCGATTACTGTGATTCAACATGTGATCGAAATTGCAGTTACGATACCAAACTGTATGGATGACCTTTTACCCCGAGCTATTTAATAGTGTATTTTAAAGGCATATATGTGCCCAATGCACGGAAGTAAAAGGTCCTTTCCAAAGTTTAGTATCGTTACAATAATTTTGGTTAAAGTTCGAATATATTTTAGACCTTTTTTCCCTAGCTACAATGTCCTAATAGGTTTAGTAACATATTTTCTAGATTAGTCATTTTTTTTAGTTGATTTGATGATAACTAATTAGATTTTTCCACACAATCAATGTAAACAAGCTCAACTTTTTAAAATTTTTAAAATTATTTATGTGAATGTCTCATGCATGAAACCTTAACCTAAGGAAACTCAAGTACATAGGTAGAAAATCAGAGACAGAGTCAGAAGTTTTGTTACAGATTTGATATGATTCAATAGCTATAGCCAAAACTTTGTATTTGTCTTAAAATCCACGTTATCGAGGACTCACTAGTTAGGTTGTACTTTTCAGTATTCAGAATTCATAAACTTGAAATTCTGATCGATCGTTGAATTGTTAGGTGTTGATAGGATGTGATGGTGTGAATTCAATGGTGGCTAAGTGGATGGGCCTTCCAAAACCAATTGATGCAAATCGTTCAGCAATTAGAGGATATGTTGAGTATCCAAAAGCCCATGGATTTGAGCCCAAATTTTGTGCTTATTTTGGTGGTGGAGTTCGTATTGGTTTTCTTCCTTGTGATCACAAAAGTTTGTACTGGTTTTGCACTTTTACTCCATCTGATGTAGATTGTAAGTCTTCTTTTTCCTTTACATATATCTCTACTATATCGGAGTCTGTATCATCACGAGTTCAATATATGTTCATCTATCTGTCTGATTTATGTGATACAGATGAAATTTGAAGAGTCAATCGTCATAGAAAAGTTATTTAACGTTAAAACGTACGTATCATCACGGGTCCAATATATGTCGATCTTTCTATCTAATTTATATGATACAAATGAAATTTGAAGAGTTATATCATTAGCACGTTATAATCATAGAAATGTTATGACATGTTTCTTCTGTCTCGTTTTACGTGTCACACGCTCGTATTTTCTTTTTTTTAGTTTGTTTTAATTTTCTATTTACCTTTAATAAAACCATATATTATGGCGATAGCAAGTCCTTTTTTCCTCTTAAACTTCATGCTGGATCGAACCGCGTTATATAAATTGAGACAGATAAAAAAATATTTAATACCACAAGTGCCAAGGGTACTTTTGGTATAAGCCAAAAATCCTTTTTTTTCTTCAAATATTTCATTCTCAATTCAACATGAATATGTTGAGTATACCTCTTCTTTTTTTTTCTTTTATATGAGTTTTACTAATTAATAATTTGCCTTTGAATTGCATGTACATCTCAAAGATGATGAAAAAATTGAAGGAAGTCCAACAAAAATGAAGCAATTTGTGTTGAGTTTGGCTAACAATGTTTCAAAAGAAGCCTACAATATCCTTGAAAGAACTTCACTAGATAGCCTATATTGTGCAAAAATAAAATTAAGAACCCCATGGAGCATTTTAATAAAAGAAAATATTGTGAAAAACAACACTTGTTTAGTTGGTGATGCTCTTCATCCAATGACACCTGATATTGGTCAAGGTGGATGTTCAACATTAGAAGATAGTGTTGTTCTTGCAAGATGCATTTCAATGGCTATTTTTGCAAAAAAATTAGAAAATGATGATGATGATGATGTTCAATTATGCAAAAGAATTGAAGTTGGATTAGAGAAATATGCAAAAGAGAGAAAATGGAGGATTTTTAATCTTGTTACTACTTCATATTTGGTTGGTTTAGCACAAGAAAGTAATGGGAAAGTGATTAGTTACTTAAGGGAGAAATTCTTGGCTCAATTCACTATTGAGACTATGTTGAAAATGGGTGATTTTGATTGTGGGAAATTATTGTCATAATCTTGTATTTTGTTGAAGTGAAGTTGTGGAGTACTTGTGATGATTTGCTTGTTGATTTTATGATCAATGAGAAATAATAATTCGATGATTTCGTTACGGACGTTGTATCTGTTATTGTTTTTAGAATCAAAAAGACTATTGTAACAACTCGGTTGATTCTGTTACAGAAATAGCGTTAGAGACATCTGTTGTCATTTTAAGTATCAAAAAAACTATCGTAAGAATTTATCAAGATTGTATTATGAACGAAGTCCCATTATTTGGTTAGCAAGTATTATTAGAATTAAGGTTGTAATTGTTGTCATTTGTATTTTGTTGAAGTGAAGATGTGGAGTACTTATGATGATTTGCTTTTTGATTTTATGATCACTGAGAAATAATAATTCGGTGATTCTGTTACAGATTATATCTGTTGTTGTTTTTAGTATCAAAAAGATTATTATAAAAACTCGATTGATTCTGTTATAGGAATAGCGTCAGAGACATCTGTTGTCATTTTAAGTATTAAAAAGACTATCATAAAAATTATCAAGATTGTATTATGAATTAAGTCCTATTATTTGGTTAGCAAGTATTATTGTTGTCCTTTGTATTTTTATCATATATATGTAAGAAGTTAATTTCTCAATTATTACTCTTTTTCGTTTCAATTCTAGTGTCTTGAGGCTTTAGTTAACATATATTTATTTAGAATTATAGCCAAATTAAGAAGATAATCAATTAACTTCTAATTATATTTGATGATTCCTCTACACTTAATAAGTTAAATAATTATATGGAAAAATTATAATTTATTTCAATCTTTTAACAACTATGAACCGTACATATAACACCACAACAAAAAATACATTGTTCATATTCAAAGTATCTAAAGCTTTTAGAAATATTTATAAAAAATACTAGTTAGAAATATTCATATACATTATTGTAACAGAATATAATATAGCAATAATTATATATATTATCATAACTCACATGGGAGGAAGTAAGAGTTAATTTGCTAAGCTCATTATTGGAATTTTTATAATATTTTTTCAAAAAAATAATAATTGAGACATCAACTAGTTAATATTCATGTACATCAACCATTTTTACTTGAACTTTGAACACAAATATTTGAACTTCAAACTATGTGTAAGTATATAACTTCATCATAAATACATTCTCTGTTCGGAATTGTTTGTCATATTGCGTTTATCAAAGGTCAATTTAATTATACTTCAATCATTTGGACACAAATATTTGAACTTAAAACTATGTGTAAGTATATTACTTCATCATAAATATTCTGTCTGTTCGAAATTGTTTGTCATGTTGCGCTTATCGAAAGTTAATTTAACTAATTTTCAAAGGTAAATTAGAACACATCAATTCGATATTTTAAACAAAAAAATTAGATATTCTAAAACTATATGAAAAGTACAATAAATTACAATTTTTTACATATTAATATGATGAAAAAATACATCTTAAAATGTTAGTCAAAATTTTTATAGTTTAACTATTAAATAGAAACCACGACAAACAATATCGGACGGAGGGAGTATTACATTGAAGCTAAATTAATTAGCATATTCAAATTAAGTAGAAATATTTGTAAATCTTTTATAAAATTTTAGGAAAATAAAATGAACTCGAATTTATAATTTTTAAAAATCTTACTTAATTAATAAGAGATGAGTAACTCTTTAATATTTTTTTTTTTCGTACTGGTAACGCTGTTCTTGTATTTATACATAAATTGAATATTTTTTTTTGTTTTTATTTACATTTTTTTTTTAAATATTACTCCTCTTTGTCACATTAATACAGAAAATGGTTGGCAAGATTCAATAATTGACCTATTTTTCTGTGTATCTCGAGAGGTGGTTTCTTAAATACCGTATATTGAAAAATTAGATTTAAATTATATATGTATTTGTTAATAAATATAACTTTAATGATTTGATTTAGCCCAATAATACTTATATTGGTCAAATACATAAGCAGATCCCTAAATTTGTTGGGTTTTTTCTCTCAGATATCTCAACTACGTCATTTTCCTATTGAATCATTCAATCCCCATAATTTGTTCCGTTTAAACAAACACCGATATCTGATGTGGAACAAGATTCGTGAGGAGTATTGATAGAGGATACATATGTTGTTCCACAACTCATTAGTCCAATTGATAGTGAAAATGTTCGAGAATAATTATATTTTACTTAAGTTATTTGAACACATTAGAAAACAAATGAAACTAACACGGCTTGTCTTCATTCATTTAATCAAAATTATAACAATTCGAACACAATTGAAGGCATTTACAATAGAAAAGCAGATCAAAATCAATCAACAGTGTTTTAAAGGAACAAATTATGTGGACTAATGATCAATAGAAAAATGACGTAGTTGAGGTACCTGAGAGAAAAAACCTAACAAATTTAGGGATCTGTTTATGTATTTGACGTTTTATATTATTGGTACATAAATATAAACTCTAAAAAATTACATTATTTCTTATATCATTAGTAATTTCATATCGATGAGTAGAATGACAGTTTATCTCCTTATATAACTAATAATACTCACTTTTTGAACCATTTTTTTAAATAAAAAATTCAGTTAGAGCTAAATTTCATTTCTTTTATCAATTATTTAACAAACCTTGTATTTTAGAAATTATATAAAACTACTAATTTTTTTTTAATTGAATTGAAAAACTGTTTGACCCTCTAAATAACACTAACACATACTAACATTCTCATTAAATAGAGAGAATATTAAATGGATCTTATGCAACAAATCTTATTCGAGTTATTAATGATTGTTAACTAGAGAGAATGCTACTTATATAATAACGACGTTATTTGTTTTGATATTTATTATTACTTTAGTGAATACTGTTATAAAGGATATATAATATTTTATTACATAATAAGTAAAATTAGTTATATTATTATATAATTATTATAAAGAGATTTGACGTTACTCTATTTTGATAAAACTTTGAAATTAAAAAAAATATATAAATGACAGAGTCCTCACAAGTGTCAACATGTGCATTTACAGATGATCACAATGATGGACACAAACAAAAGCCATGTGAGGTAGCATCACAATATTGACACAAAAAAATATTCCCTACTTTGTTAATACAACATTTAGGACGGAGGTGACGGAGCGAGAATTTTCAATAAAATGGTTTGAAATTTGAAAAAATAGACATATGAAGTAACTGAAGGGAACTTGACATATACTATACTTAAAAAATTATTTTTACTATATAAAAATAATACTTATAGTTTTCCACCGAAGGGTGTTTGGATGAACCCCTTAAAGATATCAATATAATCGTTATATAATGTAACGAGGCTCATTGTAAGAATGACCAAATTTTTCATTTTATGAATTTTTGATGATTTGTAATTTCGGTGCGTTTTTGGTGGATTTTTTTTATGGACGTCTGTTAAGTACTTATTGATGGCATGAGTTGATCCGTACGACAGTCTAATACCTCAAACCAAATACAGAATAAAATAGTCTTATATTTTATTCGAAAGATTTTATTATAATTTATACCTTATAGATCACAAAAAACGACTTTAGACTAGTTACCATAATTTCAAAATAAAAAAACAAGAAAGAAAAAACATTAGAAAAATATGACAAATGTCCAAATTGAAATGGGTAATTGATGCATTCCCATGTGGCCTAACAAGTATATGAGGTGATAGAACGTGAGAATAATTGAATGAGTTTTCGATAAATTTAATTTTATAATATATAGTTTTAATTATTATTATTTTCACACCTAGTTGCAATGATCACATGTAGGGTGGTGGTTGTATTTAATAAATAGTACATCTATTTAAGTAACAATCCATTACTTTTTCTTGGCTATGTCAATATTGTAGAATTCATCAAAGTTTCAAAAAGTAATTTCTTAATTTTCCACTAAGAAATTAAAATGGCAAATAATGTCAATTTAGCATTGGGATTTATAATTGGTTTGTGTACATTTTTCTCAAGTGCAAATGGTTTCTCAGCAGATTCTGGATGGACAAGTGCTCATGCCACATTTTATGGTGGAGCTGATGCTTCTGGCACAATGGGTACGTATCGAGAAACAGATTTAAAATTTAAATATTACATACTAATTACATGTAAGGGACAAAATTTATGATCTTCATACTAATGATTCGTTTTGATAAAAGTGTTTATCGAAAAAGTACTCTTTCAAACATAAGCATTTTTTACTTATCAAAAGCTTGATCAAACTTCGCAATCACTTTCAAACATAAGCATTTTTTACTTCTGATCAGAAGCTTGACCAAACATCGCAACTTTCAAATATAAGCACTTTTGACTTATCAGATCAAACTTCGCAATTACTTTCAAACATAAGCATTTTTTACTTCTCAAAAGGTTGACCAAACATCGCAAACTTTCAAAAGCAAGCACTTTTGACTTCTCAAAATCTTTGACCAAACATCGCAACTTTTAAACATAAGGCACATTTTTAACTTTCTCTAAAGCTTGATCAAATATCGCAACTTACAAACATAAACACTTACAAATTTGGTCAACCCTATCAACTTTAAAAAGTACACACTTTTTGACTATTCAAAAGCTTGACCAAACAGACAACAAATGATCGAGTTTTTTTCTTTTTTGGCATGGAATAAACAGGAGGTGCTTGTGGATATGGTAATTTGTATACAACAGGATACGGTACTAGAACAGCAGCATTGAGCACAGCATTGTTCAATGATGGAGGATCATGTGGTCAATGTTACAAAATAATTTGTGATTACAAATTAGATCCTCAATGGTGCAAAAAGGGAGTATCAGTTACAATTACATCTACAAATTTTTGTCCACCAAATTATAATCTTCCTAGTAATAATGGAGGATGGTGCAACCCTCCACGTCCACATTTTGATATGGCTCAACCAGCTTGGGAAAAAATTGGCATTTACAAAGGTGGCATTGTTCCTGTTTTATACAAAAGGTAAGTCATCATTCTTCATTGTTCGAGTAGGGAATGAGTTGTTGTCTCTTCGTATGGTCTTAGACAATTTTTTCCGCTTAAAAAACTAAATTTCGAGACTAAGTGTGTCCAAGGTGGTATCAGAGTCAGAATCAACCTCTGTGTTATATTCTCCTATATTGATAGAGTGAATTGTTGTTATCGAGATTCTTGTTGATTGATTGATGTCAATTGTCATGTGCTAGAATTCAAAACTCAAAAATTTAAAATTCTTGCTCCACCTCTGCCGATATTGGCATCCATGTTATATTGGATGTAGCAATATACCTCATTGATTAATTGAATTGTTGTCAAACTTGTTTTGTCATGATTTTGGACAACTAATATATACTAAGGCTATGTTAGAATATTACACATTGATTAAGTGAAGTATTGTTATCTTTCTCATATGATCTTAGACAATACTTCGTAGCTATACTTTGAGATTAAATTAAGCTTGAAGTCTATTTTCATTACATGATATCAGAGTCAGAGTCAGATACGTCCTCCAAGGGTATGTTAGAATGGTCTCACGTCTATCAATGAAATAAGTTATTGTCTCCTTATACGATCTCGAGCAATTGATGTTTTTTTTTGGTTGTTGTTGAGTAGGGTACCTTGCAAGAAGCATGGTGGAGTAAGATTCACAATAAATGGAAGAGACTATTTTGAACTAGTGTTGGTAAGCAATGTAGGAGGGGCAGGATCTGTTGAATCAGTTCAAATCAAAGGCTCAAACACAAATTGGCTAACAATGTCAAGAAATTGGGGAGCAAGTTGGCAATCAAATGCATATCTTGATGGTCAATCAATATCATTTAAAGTTACTACTAGTGATGGTGTCACAAAAACATTCTTAAATATTGTTCCATCTAGTTGGAAATTTGGCCAAACATTTTCAAGCAAAACTCAATTCTGATTTTGTTAAATGTTCGATGAATACGTTTTTAATCAGAGGTCTCGAGTTTATAGGGCAGCGGCATGCTTACTTTTTACATCAAGTAGCCCTCCCCAAAAAAAGAATCATTCTTATTGAGGTATATTTTTGAGGAGTTGTTGGTTAAGTAAGCACATGAATGAACTATAGTCCAAATAAAGATAGTGAAAAAATTAGAAATAATCAATTATTGGTGTAAGTAGGGGTAGTTCAAAAAAATGTATTTTTTTTACTATATGAAAGGATGAATAAGATAAGTTTGTTTAAGCTACATCAATCATATATTTCAATTTGCCCTATATATTGTACCCTTGTAATATGACTATTTTCTTGTTATACATCTTGTATGTATAATTGGTAAATAAGTATTTCGATTTTAATTTGAGTATATGCACATCTAGAAGCCTT
Organism: Solanum chilense; assembly: GCA_032847665.1. NCBI lineage: Eukaryota > Viridiplantae > Streptophyta > Magnoliopsida > Solanales > Solanaceae > Solanum > Solanum chilense. Next base: position 69,604,787 of record CM064974.1, on the reverse strand, counting down.
AATTTGTTTCTATTGTGTTAGTTGAACACTCCAACTTACAAAATGATTATCTATCTAGATACTTTCAAAATTTATGTATCACGTCAGCGTCAGTGTCCACGAAATATAGCAGGGACGAAATGGAGTTTGTAGTTATCAATTCAAACAAAGTTGAAATGTCTAGATGATGTGTACTCTCAAAGTTAACGTTCTTACTTATCAGTTGATGCCAAATTTAATTTGAGTGTGTATTTATGTATTATGCCTTTCGATATGCTCCTAAATATATACATTGTTATGTGATATTAGAATTTTATGGAACATTATAAGATGGTCAATTTATCAATCAAACTATACTTTATTAGTTCAAACCTAACCCAATAACCACCAATGCAACAATAAAATTCCTTTTTATATATAAAGTAAGTGAAAAAGTTGGTCATTTTTTTTTTGCCTCATAAACTGCACTTTTAGCCACTACATGTATACATAATTTTCCTACCTACTAACAACTTAAAATTCTCAATTATTTTTTATAATATACTCTCATTATTATAATAATAATTAGGCAATTATATAGTTGTTTAGGGTGATCAACCACATCCTTATCCTAGGGTTGTTACAAACTTGAGGGTCAACTCTAAGGGGTCGTTTGGTTTAACGGATTAATTAGGAAATATATATACTAACTCCGATATAAAATTTGTGATTATATTCATCTCGTGTTTGGTTATTGATATTAATGACCTTTTGTTTTTACCCCTCTTTAGGAGCTGTCAGTTTTTTGCTCTCTTGGTCACTCGTATCCACAACATTAGGGACGGAGGTGGAGGGTGCTTACATATACGATATTCTTATTTTAAAGTCGAAAAAAAAAACATATGGTAATTAATAGTACATATGGATTAAATCAAACTAACATAACCAAAGTAAATCTTAAAGTAAACAGAACAAATTGTTTAATCCTTATATTATAAATTAATGCATTTTTGTTACTTACATTATAATATAATCTCTCCATTATAATGAATACTAATCCTTACATTACTTATCTACGAATCAAACATTCAGTGGCGAAACTAGGAATTTTCTTAAGAGTTTTCAAAACTCTAGTATATATCTCTAAAATGTCGGTTTACCTCTATACACATTATTATTATATTCTATATGCATTATATAATTTTTCGATAAAGGATGATGAAATGACCGTCATTCCGTGAATGTATCTACTCCACTCATGTTAACATCCCCATAGTATCTAAATGGCAACCAAAATCAGCAAACATTAGCTAATCCATATGGTTTTAGCTAACCAAACTTGCTAACAAACATAATCAATAATTTTAGTAACAACTTCCCTTTAAATACACATTGTATGTGATCCTAAAGACTCATAACAAAGTCATAAATCCAAATTAAGCATAAAAAAACATAGCCTAATTTGGCAAACAGAATTAGTTATGATGGCATTACCAACATGTTTTATAGCTTTACTCTTTGCTTTAGCACTGTTTTGTAGTGAAGTTAAGGCACTAAGCTCCGATTACTACGACCAAACATGCCCTAACGCAGAGTCAACGATCACCAAAGTTGTCAAGAATGCTATGTTGAATGATAAAACAGTTCCAGCCGCGCTTTTAAGGATGCATTTCCATGATTGTTTCGTTAGAGTAAGTTTCCATTCTTTGATTTCTAAACCTTTTTTGAATCAGAGCTAGTTATAGAGTAACTGAGTTTTTATGTATAATGAAAGGGTTGTGATGCTTCTGTGCTGCTGAACTCAGCAAGAAACAACAAAGCAGAGAAAGATGGACCTCCTAACATCTCATTACACGCATTTTATGTCATCGATGTTGTTAAGAAACAAATCGAGGACTTGTGTCCTGGAGTTGTCTCTTGTGCTGATATTGTTGCTCTCGCTGCTCGTGATGCTGTTGCTCTTGTAAGTTCTACTCACTATTGAACAACACAAACATGATATTACCAAATGTGAAATTGTTATACTTTTTTTGTGCATGTTGTGTTAGTCTGGAGGTCCTACTTGGGATGTTCCAAAAGGTCGAAAAGATGGAAGAATCTCTAAAGCCATTGAAACGCGACAACTACCTTCTCCTACGTTTAACTTTTCTCAGCTCCAACAAAACTTTGGCCAAAGAGGCCTTTCTTTGGATGATTTGGTTGCACTTTCAGGTAAGCAACACTCTTCTTCTTTACTCGTATTCACAACCCTCGATATATAACGACTCAAAATTGTTATTTGTTTTGTTTCTGATAACAGGAGGACATACTCTTGGATTCTCTCATTGTTCTTCCTTCCAAAACAGAATCCACAAATTCGACAAACGTCACAATGTTGATCCAACATTACAATCATCATTTGCAGCCAGTCTACAGAACGTTTGCCCCGCGCACAACAAGGTCAGAAATGCAGGCGCCACAATGGATTCTACAACAACTTTATTCGACAACGCCTACTACAAGCTACTAATGAATGGCAAGAGCCTTTTCACTTCAGATGAATCTCTACTCACAGATTCAAGGACTAAAAGACTAGTTTCAAAGTATGCAAGCTCTCAGGATGCATTCTTCAAAGCATTTGCTAATTCGATGATAAAGATGAGTAGTATCAGTGGTAATGGACAAGAAGTTAGACTGGACTGCAGATTCGTTAGGTGATCGATGACCTTATTAAAACGACATATTTCTCAGGCTCAGGCCATTTAATTGTTGTATTGGTGAACCTTAATTTGTTTCATTTTCTTGATTGCTGATGTACTATATTAATTCGAATGTAGTGTGAGAGAAAGTTTGGGCTTAAATGAAGAAGAATTTTGTGGTGTAACAACTTTTGTATGGCAAAACCATAGACATCTGGTGTTTACATCAAACTATACTAATATGCTATGACTCGAAGATAAATTTAGGGTAGAGTATGTATTATTAACTACGATTTGTGATGACAGTATATATGAAGACGTATGTTATGTATTCGTTAAGTTGGTTTATAACGGCCTCTAGTCGAACAACACTGGAAATTCTATAGAATGAGAATCAGTTTTAACTGATCATTAACACAATCATCGATGACGCCTTCCTGAAAAGCATAGTGAGAGGTGAAAATGCAAGAACTTACCATTTAAATTGGAGCTACAGTACAAAAAGAACATCAAAGTTGGAGTTGAAGTTTCTATTATAGGTGTTAGTTTACTGAAGAAAAAAGTAGTTAAAATGACCACGGATGCCAAAGAAACGACTATCTGTATGTTGTCTAAGAGCTTTGCAAGAACAAGTAGCAATCTGTCGATCCAAGAAAACAATAAATTACTCTAGTTTTTGCTACAAATGATGCAATGCTGCACAAATAATACGATTTTCTAACAACTACTATCATAGTCCAGTAATAATACTACCAATATGTTTATTATAGCTATGAAATGATGTGACATGATTAAGGCCGAACCTTAATGTTGAATAACAATCCTTTTTGTAATTTCGCCTAGTGGTTGTCGTTCATGATAGATCCAGATGACTAAACACGGGATCCAAATTCATGTGAATTCGTTGTTTTCATCAAACCATATAAATTTACTATGACTAAAGTGATAAAGTGTACTAACTAACATGTTGTGTGTTCATTGAGTTAGTGTAAACACGAGATGGTGAGTAATTTTTTCCGATAACAGAGAGACGAGGGTTGTTGGCCAGAATCCACTGTTTTATGGCCCTGCAAAATAGGCTCATAAACATGGTCATGGTGTTATTAGTGTTTTCTGAATATTAAAACACCAAAACTATACTTTATTCATTCAACCATATCCACTAAGGCAACAATAATATTCCCCTTTTAAAGAGAACTGCACTTTGTATCTGCTACTCAAACTTAAAAGTGAATCTTCTTCCTCCACTTCCATTGACCTGATAACGATAACTCGTTATTGCATATATCGTTTTAGCTGACCAAACTTACTAACAAACATAACCAATAATTTCAGTAACAACTCTTCGTGTAGTTTTGTGCCCGCTACTACAATCTCTTCCCTTCAAATGGACATTGTATGTGATCCTAATGACTCACAACAACTAAGCATACACAAACATAGACTAATTTTTCAAACAGAATTAGTTATGATGGCATTACCAACATGTTTTATAGCTTTACTCTTTGCTTTAGCACTGTTTTGTACTGAAGTTAAGGCACTAAGCTCCGATTACTACGACAAAACATGCCCTAACGCAGAGTCAACGATCACCAAAGTTATCAAGAATGCTATGTTGAATGATAAAACAGTTCCAGCTGCACTTTTGAGGATGCATTTCCATGATTGTTTCGTTAGAGTAAGTTTCCATTCTTTGATTTCTAAACTTTTTTTGACTCGAGCTAGTTATATAGTGACTGAGTTTTTATGTATAATGAAAGGGTTGTGATGCTTCTGTGCTGCTGAACTCAACAAGAAACAACAAAGCAGAGAAAGATGGACCTCCTAACATCTCATTGCACGCATTTTATGTCATCGATGTTGTTAAGAAACAAATCGAGGATTTGTGCCCAGGAGTTGTATCTTGTGCTGATATTGTTGCTCTCGCTGCTCGTGATGCTGTTGCTCTTGTAAGTTCTGTAAAATGAATTGGATGATGTTAGTTACCATAACATGAAATTAATATTTTGGGACATATTTGTTTCAGTCTGGAGGTCCTAGTTGGGAAGTACCAAAAGGTCGAAAAGATGGAAAAATCTCCAAAGCCACTGAAACGCGACAATTACCTTCTCCTACGTTCAACTTTTCTCAGCTCCAACAAAACTTTGGCCAAAGAGGCCTTTCTTTGGATGATTTGGTTGCACTTTCAGGTAAGCAACTCCGTTCTTCTTTGCTCGTATTCACAACCCTCGATTTGAACTATATATAACGACTCAAAATTGTTATTTGTTTTGTTTCTGATAACATTATCAGGAGGACATACTCTTGGATTCTCTCATTGTTCTTCATTCCAAAACAGAATCCACAAATTCGACAAACGTCACAATGTTGATCCAACATTACAAGCATCATTTGCAGCCAGTCTACAGAACGTTTGTCCCGCGCACAACAAGGTCAGAAATGCAGGCGCCACAATGGATTCTACAACAACTTTATTCGACAACGCCTACTACAAGCTACTAATGAATGGCAAGAGCCTTTTCACTTCAGATGAATCTCTACTCACAAATTCAAGAACCAAAAGACTAGTTTCAAAGTATGCTAACTCTCAAGACGAGTTCTTCAATGCGTTTGCCAATTCTATGATCAAGATGAGCAGTATCAACGGTAACGGACAAGAAGTTAGACTAGACTGCAGATTTGTTAGGTGATGAAGAACTTTAGTTTGTTTGATTTTCTTGATTGTTTTAAGTCTGTTTTTTATTCTGAGCAAAAGACATATTAATCTTGTTTCCTAATTCTTCTTTAGTTCACACTAAGAAACACTAATAGGTAAAGAAATAGCACCAGATAATCTCGTCATCTCCAAACTCCACCATCATTCTGTTCTTGGACTAGTCGCACGCCAATAACAAACAAAATGTGAACAAAAGTTATCTACGAAACCTCCTTGAGAAAACGTAGTGAACAAAAATTGGATACCTATAACAGAAATAGAACATGGAAGTTGGACTAACATGTGTCAACTAGTACACATTAGATTCTCCTTAGCTACTGATGCGATACTTGAGAATGTTGTACAAGTATAAAAAAAAAAGAGTCTTTACACTACGACTTGATTCAATCACACTAATACAAAATCCTTTAAGGTATCTAAATGAAAAACGAAAAGATAAAATCTCCAGAGTAGAATACAAACACATTATGTATAACAGAACATTAAGTAAACAGATATTAGGACAGTGATCATGAAGGATAGATGAAAATGCAGCAGACACTTGTTTTTCGCGTTCTTTTTTTTCAACATTTGGAGGTTTCATATGAAACTATCGATATACTTTTTGATCATTTGATCAACAAGGATCCTGTATCCTCTTTCAGTAGGATGATAACTATCAAAGAACAAATATTTCGCATCGTCTTCACATGTACTACTCATGTATCTGTTGCATAATATGACCACTTCTATGTTTCCTGTACCACAACATCCTTTATCTACCACTTCAAATCCTGATAACACAAACGTACCCGAAAATTATATAAACAAAATGAATCACATTTTGCACCTTTGATACAATACATGAGTAACATTTTTCTTTTTGAACACTTAAAATTAGAAGACAAGTAAGGTTTTCTCTTTTATATACTAAAGTACATCCACATTCCACAGTCAGAGGTAGATCCAGAATTTGAACGTTAGTAGATTCAAAACTCAAAAGTATGAATTCGAAAAATGGAAAAAGGACAGATATACCCCTGAACTATCGTAAATGGTATGCGAATATCCTCCGTCATACTGTTGAGACATTGGTGCCTCTGAACATACACGTGTTATAATCTTATCCACCGATCTGACATTTATCGACAGATGAGATCGCGCCACATGTCCTTATTTAGTCTTCCGTTATAGTGAAGGGCGTATATGCTCTAGTTTACGGACGACAAGGGCACCAATGTCCCAAAAATATGACGGAGGGTATCTGCATACCACTTACGATAGTTTGGGTATATTTGTCATTTTTCTCAAAATATTAAAGTTTACCATGTTTTTTAGGGTTGAGAATGAGATCAAGCATAGGATCATAGATGTTAATGAAAACCAACTTGGATTGAGGTAACTTGTTGGATAATGAACCATTAATGGCAAGTGAAATCTTAGTGTTGGCCAATTGTGCAGCTTGATTATGTTCCTCCACACATACTCTACTTAAACCTCCACTTAATGTTCTTTGGAATGGCAAACATCCAATTGGTGGAATCCCAAAAACACCTATTTTTCTTGCTCCCAACTTGTACAATTCCTTCAAAATTTTAAAAAAAAGATGCATAAATAAATAAAAAGATGTTGATCAGCGTCGGAGCCAGAAATTTGTTAAAAAAGTATCCAGAAATAGCAGTTTGTTATGTTAAGAGTGTCCAAAATATGTTATTTAATCATTTTCTATATCATTTTACTTGTATAAATGCTAAAAAAAAATTCCGATCAAGGGTGTCCAAAGTTAAGGGTTATTTACACTTTTGCCCCTATTCCATGTCCATCTTTCATTTATTCTCCTTGTAACTCATAACACACAATTTATTTATTTTTTCGCAGGACATTAGTTTATATTTTCGTATATAATATCCACGAGTAGTAATGTTCAACGATAGACTTCAAGTTATGCCTACTTAAAAAGAAAAAAACTAATTAAAGACCCGTTCATTTGAAGGATAAAAATTAAAGATCAATCAATCTGAAGGACAAAATGTGTCATTCAATAGCTCATATAGTGTCATTTTTTAGTTAAAGCTCAAGAGACAAAATCATAGAGCCCCAAAAGCCTTGAGATAGCTCAAAGGTACACTATACTTTACCAACAGTTAATTCAAAGCCCGTTAAAAACTATGTATTATAAGTTATAATAAAGTAAAATATCAATGATATATTCGTATACATACTTGGATAAAATCTTCAGCTTTGTCCACCATAAAATCAGTATATGAGTCAATATCATATTGTTTTTGTCTAAATCCAATTGTGTAATAAGTGTTGGCAAGGTCATTGCTGCCTGCTACCACTAAGTATAGGCTGTTGTTTAGTATCTTGTTGGCTTCTTTTTCTCCAACTAATCCCTTTAGCTTTCCAATATATTCTTCAAAATAATTTAATTGTGTAGATAGTGGTGTTACTGACTGAAAAAAAAAATTCATCATAAAAAAAATCATTAGAAAAACTAATGATGAAATTTAAAGTTTACTAGATTGACTATATACTATATGAGTTTATATGATGGTATTAAAGTGATTTACATGTTGGACATATGTTGAAAAGGTAATCACCTAAATTATTAAACTAAAATGTATAAGTTTTAAATGGTCTCTTAGATATTACTCCCTCCGTTCACAATTAATTGTCGTATTTTTTCTTTTATAGTTAAACTATAAGAACTTTGACCAACATTTTATGATGCATATTTTCATCATATATTAATATGCCAAAAATTGCAATTTATAGTACTTTTCGTATAGTTTTTGAATATTCTTTTTTTTTTAAAGAAAATATTGAATTTACATAATCTAATTTAACTTTAAAAATATTCCAAATTGACTTTTAAAAAGCACAACATAACAAATAAAAGGGGACAGAGAAAGTATTAATCAGTTTTGGTCCTTTAAGTTTATCAAAGATGAATTTTTGTTGTATTTTTAAAATATTTGTCAAATTTTAATTATTGAATTTTAATCAGAATTGTGACAATAGATGATATCTTTAATCTCTTTCAAGAGTCTAGTGCAATATATTTTTATTTTTATTTGTGAGTTTCTGGGTATTTTACAAAAAAAAATAAAAATTGGTGTTTCCAGACAAACAGTGATCATTTTAAAAATAAATTTAAAGGACCAAAACTGTTTTGGTAATAATTAAGGGACTATTATTGAACCTATCACCAAAGATAAGGGACCATTTTGATATTTTCTTAAGTATAGACCACTTAAACTTGTTAGTTTTTAAATAATTCTATTGTGTCTCAATATTTTTCTTGGATCGAATATATATATATATATATATATATATATGAATAAAATGTAAATTTAAAAATGAAGAAATACGTACCACCATCGAAGCTGTTTGAGGATCATATCCACAAGCTCCTGAGGCAAAACTTACTCCAGTTTTAAGATCTTCAGTTTGCAAATTAGGGTCACGATAAGCTGGCATTAACTCTTTAATTCCCAATTCTTCCACTAATATATAATTTTTAATATTAAAATCAAGTCAAAAATATAAACCAAACTAAAATATAATAAAAAAAAGTACCATAGGTATACTTAACTTCCATTTTTATTAAAAATTTAACGTCACAAATTTCTTTTTAATGAAATAGTTTGATTTTATTAAGGTTTAACAAAATTACTAACTAAATTATTTTTTTTCTCATTCATTTTTGCTTGATATCACATAAAATCAGTGTTTCAGAAAAAAAGACATCTAAATCTCAGTTGATTGACTATCTGAACTTTTATTTTATTGACGAGCCTTTGTTTTCCACCTTATAATTCCTTCCTCGATTTTTTTTAAAGAATCTTACTAATTAGGTAAAGTTAATGTTGAGTAACCTTTTATTAAAAAAAAAAAAAAGAAGTTCAATAACTTGCTATGATAAAAAAAAATAGTTTAGTGACTTTTGAATCTCCATACTTTTACAAATTTGAGTGATTATGTTATAAGACGTAATAATTCTAATAACTTTAGTGTAATAAAGTAAAAGTTGAATGACGATAAAATCGACTCAATAATTATAGTGTAGACATGAAAAGACGAACCTATCAAGTCCGCGGGCGTTTTGGCATTGGTAAATCTTCCTGTTGCCTTTCCATCAGCAAAATCTTTCCCATAAGGTGGGAAATTACACTTGACTATGGTTGTAATGTTGTTATTATTTCCTTGATCAACAATGGAATCTCCGAACGCAAAAACGGCTTTTATAGTCGAGTTTTTGGATAGCAACTGCGTCTTTCCTTCACATAGTAGAAACAAAAACATCATATAATGTAAAGAAAATAGCAATGATGAACAAAAATACAACATATATTTTTTTTTTTTAATTTGTGTTCAAAGAAAGAAGAAGAGAAAATTTGGTATTATAAGTCCAAATTGAGCTTTCAAATGGTAGATTTGACTTGAGTACTTTGTAAGGGGGGCTTATGTTATTTATAGATCTGAAAAAGAATAGTACATTATTAATAATTGAGTTTATTTATCGTACGTGTGAAGTTAGAATTTGAAGTTTATCAGTTTCATGACTATATATAAAAGTTGATCGACTCTTAGGGCTTGTTACATGTTTGTATAGGATGTTTATATCAAAACAGTAGATACATGACATGTGTTTGTATATAGACTTCTAAATTATGATTAATCAATTCATATTTATATAAATAACAGGTGACGATATTTGAACTCACGTCTACTTGATATATCATGTTGAGTCGTATGATCCATTTCATTTAAAAGTTTAAATTATACAGAGAACACACTTTTATTTACGAACAAAGTCATTTCATTTTGTCTATGGCGTCCTAGGTGGACATTTTATGAAATTTGCCTAGTGACTATAGATTAGAAACGTTTCCTATAAATATAAATTTCCTGTTATATTATTTTGAGATAATAGATCAAAACTTTCTAAACTATCGCGTTTTTATTAGTTTTATATTTAAACTATGTTTAATTTATGTTTTAGTCCCATTAATTATAACTTTCATGTGCTATACCCCTTCTAAATTAAGTACGTTTTAGTTTACGTTATCTTTTAAATTATAACTTTCAAATGCGTCTAGAATTTACTCGATATATTATATATTAAATCCGAAAAAAGGAATAGATAAAATATTTAAAGAGATGAGTTTACTTAATTATAATCTAGAGACTATAGAGTAAACATGGAAAATGTACATGAAATTGGTAAGGTTGGTATAGTCTTGACTTGTGCTTCAAATGAACCAGCACATTGCTCTAGGTTGGTGGGCTACCATATCATACTCCATTTTATCTTTTCACTTAAAAAATAAATGATTCATCTTAAAATCAAGATCGCACCGAAGGCGCAAGAGATTTATCTGAATTTTTGTTATACTATACGTTTAATATCATAATTTTTTTTAATAGATAGGACTTAGGAGTAATAGATATTGAATCACCTTAACGTAACTTCTTCAGGTATTTACTTTATATATACATATATATATATATTTTATTTTATTTTATATTTACTTAATGTGAAATTCTGACTCCAACACGACTTAAAACCCTAATACATAAATGTAAAGCTTGAAATGGAAGTGGTTTGGTGAACAACTTGTAAGGTATTCTTAGATGAGTTTGTTTTTAGAGTTTAGACCTTTGAGTTTAATTCACACCAGTAATGTGTGGTGACATTTGGTTATTTCTTTGGAAAAAATTGAACATTAGAGCAGCTTGGACTAATTTTGGAATAATCCAACCCATTATGGTACGTACATATAGAATAATATTTGTTAAATAGCTACCATCCATTAATTCATCTAAGTTGCTCGGATTGAAATGTGAGTGTTCAATATATATGTAAATTTAGAGATCGAATTTTTTATGATTTAAATTTAAGATTCGAGGTATGAATACGAGTTCAGGGATTCAGTTAAAAATAATTCTATCATCTAAAAAAATAAAGTTATATGTTTATTTTTTGTGAAGTCACAATACTACACAGCGCACCGATATAGTTCTTGGGGTCTCTTTTGTTCCTTCGAGAACATCCGCTAAAATTGAAATGATCTGCGTAAGAATGACACATACAAATTGAGAAATGTGACATTATATGAAAATTTTGCTAGATATACCGTATATTGAGGAGAAAAAAATGAACAAGAGGAAAATCCCATAAGTAGATAAAAGCAAAAAAACAGGTATAAAATTTTTTATCGAGTGTACTTCAATTCACCTTAGCTTTTCTTTTTATTACAGAAATCTTTGTATTTGTCCCAAATTTCTCTACTACTCTTGGTCTAAGTAACTAAAGTCAGTTGACCATATCCGATACAGATCTCATACCCACATCGTTTCGACACGGGTGCGATACTTAAATTGAAGGCTTACTTGCTCAAAAGACAATATTGAATTGAGACCTTTACATCTTTAAAATTAAGGACAAAGTGCAAGGATAGCCAATTTTAATACCACTATTTAAGTTTTAGCACTATTCAGAACTATTTAATATTCAGCCAAAGTATCTCAGTAATTACCAAAAGGACAAAAATAACCCCCTTTGAGCAGGTCCCATAAAAATCAAGAGAGCCTTGTATCGGGAAATAAAGTGCTAAAAATACATTTAAATTATCATTCATTTTTTAGTTTCGTACTTGAGTTATTTGAGTTTCAATTTCTTACCTAAACTTTTACTCAATTGTTAGCGAAGCAACATAGATGCTAACTTGATCAAATGCTTGTCTACAAACACTTCTTGACCATTAAGTTTTTATCTACCGACTGTATTAGCTGATCCTTCAAATCCTAAACTCTCTTCCTTCAAGTCGGAGATATAAATGTCATGATTGAGACAAATGATGGCTAAGAAGATGAAGAAAGAGATGTTCGCAATATTTAGTTTAAATATATTTTTGACAATTATCTAATTCGAAAAAAATAATTTTTTTTCTGAAGCAATACGGGTTTTGGGTAAAACCCATTCGGGTCGCTGAGTTGTCAGGTAATCAAAATCACGTTTGTAGCCCAAACTGAAGACGAACAACAACAAAGAAGAAGAAGACGAAGAACAGAGGAAAAAAAAAGCAAAAAAATGTTAGCAACAGAAGGCATGGAAGACGAAGAGAAATGGCTAGCAGAAGGAATCGCAGCTATTCAACACAACGCATTTTACATGTCTCGTGCATTGGTAACAATTTTTTTCTTTGTTCAAAATCAAATTTCATTGAATTTGAATCCATAAACCCTAAACTTCTCAATTTTTTTTGATAATTATCGCTTTTGATTTGATTTTTCAGGATTCGGATAATCTCAGAGAAGCGTTGAAGTATTCTGCTTTGTTGCTGTCTGAGCTTCGGACTTCAAAACTTTCGCCGCACAAATACTACGAGCTTTGTAAATTTTCTAGTCAACATATGTTTTTTGATTAACTTTTTCTATTTCCAGTTTGTTAGAAAGTTTTTGCTGGAGAAAAAATAAATTTGGCTAACTTTTGAGCTAAATCAGATCATATTAACTCGTATTGTACTGATTTGTTGATTTGTACTCTATCACTGTAATTTGTGTGGCAATTTTGCTTATGGAGAGTCGAATTTACTAACTTTCTAGCTAAATAGGACTAATTACTCGAGAAGTACGATAAGTTGCACTTTTCACTTATGAAAGTTAATTCGACTAACTTTCGAGCTAAATCAGATCATATTAATTCTTCTTTTTGGTTGCTGATTTTATTGATTTGTACTCTTTCATTCTATTTTTTTTGGAGTTTTGCTCATTGAGAGTTAAATTTACTAACTTTTTAGCTAAATAGGACTATAGTAATTGAGTTTTTAAAAATTAAATTTTAGATTTTTGAAGCCAAATTGATCAAAGCTAATTGATTTTCTTAAAAAATGTTTTAATTTAAATATCTAGAAACTACTTGAGAAGTACGATAAGTAGCACTTTTCACTTACGAAAGTTAGTTTGACTAACTTACGGAGGTAGATTGGATTGGATTAGTTCATTTATGTTGAAAATAAATAAAAACTTTGATATTTGGTACTATAAGAAAAGTCGCTTTAAGTTGCAATTCTCCCTGTATCAAGATGGCGAGAAAACTAAAATGTCGGTTAGTTTACGACTTTACGTAGTTTAAATGTCGGAAAGCAAGATGGCCAAACATCTTGGAATAAAGGAAGTGTCTTTGTTTGTTATGTCATGTTTGTTCTCAGGTTTTTGTGCTCTTTGTGGTAGATATGCGAGCATTTGATGAATTGAGGAAGCTGGAGATGTTCTTCAGAGAAGAAGATAGACATGGTTGTTCAGTTATTGACTTATATGAGCTTGTTCAACATGCTGGAAATATATTGCCTCGATTGTATGTCTCACATTAAGTTCATGTGTTAAAATTCTCAGTTGTTAGGCTTCGTTGTGTGTTAATTGGCTACTTATATTGTTTAGTAATTACTAGTATCTTAGAATCAAGCAAATTAGTTAACGTAGTTAAGAAGTAAATTTGGTTATCCAAATATGATTTTTATGCTCCACTTGAAATTTAATGTAATAGCTTCATATTTGGTCTTCTTTCATGTGTTTTTCTTTTTGCTGGTGTACTTAGTATTATTGAGAATCTTCAGTTTCTCATAGAGTTGATAGCCTCCAACTATGCATGACGGTAGTGCCAGATAGGAATATTGTGTGCACAGAGATGGATCCAGAATTGGAAGTTTATATGGGTTCCTTCAATGACCTTAAGTTAATAATCATTAATAACTGTGTTTGCAATCAAATATTCATAGATATTTAGTGGATTTCTTAATACTTAATTATGTAAAGTTGTTGGGTTCACGTCCGCCTCCCTGTGTGCTTTACTCACTATGGTCAACTTCAATAAAAAGGAGATAGGCTCCAATAGATTTTTTTTTTAAGATAAAAAATATTTTATACTCACCTTCAAAAACAAAGAAAAAGGAGAAATGCTTACCAGAGAAGCCAGAGATTTTTCCCAAGAGAAGTTGTGAGGCTACATTCTTAAGTACCTTTAGTTCCCATGAAAGAGGGTGTCCTTCATGTAAGTAGCAAAAACTGAGTCTATTGCATGCATAGATGACAGAAAAGTATGCTCTCGAGAGGAACCTTAATTAAAAAAAGTACCAGAACCGGAGAATAAAAAAGATAGGTCTTAATTTTCTCAAAAGCACTCTGCATGGTCAGTCTAGGGCATCGTAAACTTCTATCAAAACTTCTGTCTTTTGAGTCGAACGATTTTTCTTGACCTTGATCTTTGTTTCCTGTGTATTATTGTCATCTCTCTTTCTTGTAAGCCCTTGCTTTTCCTGAAGAATCAGATGTCTGATGGATGTTTATCATGTAATATTTCAGGTATCTCCTATGTACAGTAGGATCTGTTTACATAAAATCAAAAGAGGCTCCTGCTAAGGATATTCTCAAGGATCTTGTTGAAATGTGTCGTGGTATTCAGCATCCTACACGTGGGCTCTTCTTAAGGAGTTATCTTGCTCAAATTAGCAGAGATAAATTGCCCGACCTTGGTTCTGAGTATGAAGGGTATAGCTATTGATTACTACTTGAATTACATGATGATTAAGTTGCACTTATATCACGTCAGTTCTGCATAAGAACATTTTTATTCACTTGCTTGAAACACACACACAAAGAGCTGCACGCACATTAGTCATTATATGTTTTTATGTTCCTGTTTAAGTATACAGGGAGACTCAATGTGTTGTATCCATCTGTAGATCCCCGTCTTTTGTCCAATTAAGTATTTTCTTTTTGTTTTCTAGTTTGAACTAGGGTGATGATCTTCTGAGATGCTTCACCCTGTTCTTTATGCAGAGAAGGTGATACTGTCATGGATGCTGTAGATTTTGTGCTGCAGAACTTCACAGAGATGAATAAGCTTTGGGTTAGAATGCAGCATAATGTACGTTAGGATCTTCGTAACTTTTACTTTGCTTTTAGTTTGGACTTGCATGGCATCTGTGCATTTGCATGCCAGGAAGGTAAAATGAGTCATGAAGGCATGTTTTGGCCATGCAGGTGTTATAGTGCTTGTGATACATTCATTTGCTTTGGTGATCCTGAGTTGAGGCATTCTTCGCGCTTTATGGTCTGCAGGAACCTGTCAGGTTGAAAGAGAAGCTGGATAAAGAAAGGAGCGAGCTTCGCGATCTTGTAATATCAATTGCTCAAATAATTTATATTCTTCTTGCAAGAGCCTTATGGCTTGGTTCGGAAATACGTTATTCAGCTGTACCTGTCATATTTTAGGTCGGGAAGAATTTGCACGTTCTTAGTCAGATAGAGGGTGTTGATCTTGAAATGTATAAGGATGTGGTTCTGCCCAGAGTATTGGAGCAGGTAAATATCAACATGATAAACCCTTTTCTGGATATGGAATATAAGACTCTCATTTGTTTGTAGCAATTATCCCATCTCTGAAGATGCAGCTAAATGTTTCCACAGGTTGTCAATTGTAAGGATGAGATTGCCCAATATTATTTGATGGACTGCATAATTCAGGTCTTTCCAGATGAGTACCACTTGCAGACACTTGAGACTTTATTGGGTGCTTGTCCGCAACTCCAAGTAAGTAATAAAAAACATACGAGTACCCAACTTCTTTGGCAGGATAAGTTTGTTTGTCGTGTCCTTTGTCTACTCCTCTTCCTTCCATCTTCATATCCTCCTTTTCTCAAATGTAAACTGTATATCTTAAACATATCTTCTTTTTTTTTTGGGTAATTAGAAATTTTATTAATTACCAAAATAGTAATTACAAAGCTAAGCCAGCAACACTCTACTAGCTATCTCACTAAACAGATGACAAAACAGTAACACATTCTAAAAACTACATTTATCTAAGAAAAGTCTGACTGCTATATTAGCTCTAACACAACATACACATGCTATTCTTCTGGCTATATTCTCCATTGTGGTTCTTGCTTCTCAAATCCTCTCCCTCCATAGTGCATATATATACTCTGCACAAATCAATCTCAGGGCTTGTGCTTGGGGCTTTTTACCTTTATACTTTACTATAATCCATTGTTGACTAACAATAGCACAACTAGTAGAATTTTGATTTATCCATTGCAGTAGCCCTCCACAGCGTGCGAGCAAATATACAATCATAAAACAAATGATCTCTTTTTTCTTCTTCTTGCTTACACATAACACTTACAGGTTCCACTTGCATTTTCCATTTCAGTATTCTATCTTTTGTGAGGAGCCTATTTTGAGCCTGCAGCCATAGTGTAAAGATTGCTTTTGGCCTTGCTGAGTTAGAACAAATAGGATTTCTCCATTCTACCTTCGGGTAACTGCCAAGTATTTGTTTATAAGCTTGTCTGATCATACTTTTATTCATACTTTTATTCCATACAGCTTCATTATGGAATATATGCAACATCTCTTTTGCCCCCAGAACCTTTCTAACCATCCAACAAGCTTGAGCAGGAACTCTGACCTCTTCCATACTTTTGCCTTCTAAAACATATCTAACTAAAGGAAATTCCAGCACTAACGTTGTGCTGTTTATAGATACAAGTATTACCTTTTCCAAACAAAGAGGAAATGAAAAAAGAAACACAGAAATAGACAGCCTATTCGACTGCCTTCCAGATCTTTTCCTGTTGTGAAGAAGAATAAGATCATATACCTGGTGAATGCTAGTGGCTCAAACTTGTTTTTTTATTTAATGTTTTCCAGGTGCTCTCATTTGTCTTGAGAGGGCAGGGGAAGGGGAGTGAGAGAGTAGGGTTTTTTCCCGCTTCTTTTCCTCTGTGTTAAGTGGACTTGATAAGTTTCCCATTCACTAGATTAACTGGAATAACTGTATTATGTTGGCATATTGCTGTAGTTTCCCGCCTAACTTTTTCTTCTTGGATGAGAATGTGTGGATGTACAATTAGTGTTTCTGTGATCTACAACGTTTGGAGTGTTCTTTAAGTATGGAGCTTAAACTTGTAGTTTAAAAAATTTGTTCAAATCTTATGGTGATTGATGTTGTAGAAGCATGTGGATACTTATATGCTATCTGCTCCTTGCTCAACATGTTATCCCATCTGCCAAACAAGAGAAGAACTATCCAGAATAGAGGCATTATGTTACTATATTAAGTTCCATGAGAAAATTGAAAATATACTCTTTTTTTTTCATTTTCTTTATTTAGCCTGCTGTTGACGTTAAGACTGTGCTGTCACGGTTGATGGAGAGATTGTCGAACTATGCTGATTCAAGTCCTGAAGTAAGTAAATAACTGTTTAACGGCTTCTGACTTGAGATTTTCTTGATTTCTTATCCTATATAGCTGTAATTGTTTTGATTATTTAGGTGTTACCTGACTTTCTTCAAGTTGAAGCATTTGCCAAGCTAAGCAGTGCCATCGGGAAGGTAAATCCTGATGTTTTATGTCTGATTCCAGAACGAAATTTACTAGGTGGCGTACTTAGAGTTTCTAGGGGATGTACTTTTAAAGTGCAATACACTGTTCCAGGCATATATTTGGATTATCTAGTTTGTAACTTGTAATTGGACTCTTATTTATGAACAAACTTCAGTTTTTAGCAGGATTTATGATTTAGAGCACCTGATGTTAGCCTTCTAAATATTCAATGGGTTCCTTTATATGCAGGTCATTGAAGCACAAGTTGATATGCCAGTTGTTGGAGCCATTTCTTTGTATGTATCTCTTCTGACCTTCACTCTCCGTGTTCATCCAGATCGACTAGACTACGTGGATCAAATACTGGTATGTACTTGTCAATTTGGTAATGAAATAGGTTGTAACACAGAAATTGCTGTCTTTATTCTATAAGCTCTATGTAGCCAGTTGATGCGTAAACTGTATTCACTGTTTCTGGTAAGAGGATAGTTGTCTCTTTGATCAATTTCTGTGTGGGCATGGATTCTAAGACAGGTTGTTTCTTTGATCAATTTCTGTATTAGCATGGATTCTTAGTGGTTGGTAGGAGTGTTAAACAGGCTAGCAAATCCCAGCAGAGTCGTTAGCTAAAGAGGGAAGATGTATCAGATGACATTTCTCTTGATTTGCTTTGCTGATTGTTGGTAGGGAGCATGTGTCAAGAAACTTTCTGGTAAAGCCAAGCTTGAGGATAGTAAAGCGACAAAACAAGTTGTCGCTCTCCTGAGTGCACCCTTGGAGAAATACACTGACATTGTAACAGTTCTAACTCTTTCAAATTATCCACGTGTCATGGATCACCTTGATGCTGGAACAAACAAGATCATGGCAACAATAATCATTGAGAGCATCATGAAGAATGATACCTGTGTATCAACTGCTGACAAGGTATAATCCGTGATCTGTTGTGATTGATCACTAGTTCGAATAATTTAATTCTTCCTTCAATTGATTTACATTATTTTCCAGGTTGAGGTTTTGTTTGAATTGATAAAAGGGCTGATCAAGGAATTGGATGGAACTGCTACGGATGAGGTTTACAGATAAATTATTAATTTTGATTACTTCAATTCCTGAATTTGTTATATTATGTTCTGGCACTATTGATGACTTCCTTTTTCTTTGACTTTTATTCAGTACTCAAATATGTGATTCCGGATAGTTTCTACCAGTTAAATGACTTCTTTTCCTTTTTGTTGTGGTTTTGGCCAAAAGCTTGATGAGGAGGATTTCAAGGAGGAACAGAATTCTGTTGCTCGGCTTATACACGTGCTGTACAACGATGAGCCTGAGGAAATGTTAAAGGTAATTGATTTATTGGAGATGTTTGTATAAGAAATTATTATTGATCAC
Organism: Solanum chilense; assembly: GCA_032847665.1. Taxonomy (NCBI): domain Eukaryota; kingdom Viridiplantae; phylum Streptophyta; class Magnoliopsida; order Solanales; family Solanaceae; genus Solanum; species Solanum chilense. The sequence goes on along the minus strand of CM064974.1, from coordinate 69,585,667 downwards.
CTTTAGGTATTTGCACTTGCAGACCTCTTAAAGATTGGTGCTTCATTTATTTATTTTTGGAGTCAACACTACGATCATTGCTTCATTTAGTTCTTTTTTAATTTTATAAATGATCTAATAAACCGAGTTATTTGCTTGTGGTATACTATCTGAATGCTGCCTTTATCGCCATTAGAGTAACACTAATAAAATTGTATGTTGTTTGATTTCGATAAAGAAACTGAACAGTCAGTATTGAAAGAAGAGTGTGTTTTGCGATATGCCACTTGATGTTATTCATTTGTCTACAAAATATTCCTTTTACTCTAGATGGATGGGAACATGCTGAAGGTTGATGGAAGCTTGAGTTGAGAGGAAATGTTAGAAGGGCTATACCTTTCATCAAATGGTAAAAGAATCGGTGTAATTAAGATAGTTCCACCATGAACTTTCATTTTAAAAATCTACTTACTCTTTTTCTTTTTTAAAAAAAGCCTATCTTCCATTGTATATAACAATACACAGTTTTCACATTTCTTTTCTTCTTTTAATATTCGAAAAACCAGACTGGCATGATTATGGTACTGGACTAGTGGTGTTTGATAAGAGAATGCTATCATGGTATATGTTTTGAGTTCGGAAAGGATATGACAATGGAAATTATTGGTGCTGTGGGGTACTTCGATTTGTTCCAGCTTGATTAGATAGAATACTCGACATAGTAGGATCAAGGACAAACAGTTTGGAGAACATGGATTTGCTTGAGGTTCACAAGTAGAGTTTGTTGGTTCATACTCAGCACTATTGATTGTGCTTCTACTCAGCTCCTTAGATAACAGTCAGTTCATCATACTAATACTATGTCGTGATCGATTCTTGAAGTGATCTTCTCATATAATAACCGAACACCAATAATGGTCAACAAATTGATTTAATAAAAAAGTATAGTTTGAATACCCCAAAGTTATGCCCATAATGTTTTTAACTCTTTGTTGTTGCAAATCAGATAATATGCACTGTTAGGAAGCATATAATGGCTGGAGGTCCAAAGCGCCTAAATTTTACAGTTCCTCCTCTATCCTTTTCTGCACTGAAGGTTTGTTATTTTCAGTACTAATGCGCTCCCTCTCCCCTTTTGGTTGTTATTTATCATGCTGATGTCTTTACTTAGTTGCACTTAGTAGAATCCCATGACCTTTTGACATTAACTATAAGGAAAAAGGTAATGAGTAGAATCCCATGACATTCTGACATAACTCTATAGCAATTAGCATCCATTGGCCAGTATCCTCTTCTCTCTCTCTCTCTATCATTCTGTCATACAGCATACTTTCAAAAAAAATTCTCTACATATTGGAGTTCGATGGAGACATTGAATCTGTAAGAACTTTATAGAATGTGCAAGATGTATGACTGAAGCAGGATACTGATCATTGGCCCGTTCCCCTCCGGTCCGTGAGTTCTGAAGTTCTTTTAGTCTATTTATTCCTTATGAAAGATAATGGCTATTTCTACAAACCTTATACCTGTAATGGAATCTGGAGACTTCACATATAGTTGAATATTTCAAATGCTTAAGTAAAATTTGTACCATGCTATTTTCTTCTTTCCACCTCTCCTGAAATTTCAGGATTCATAATTCTGAAATACTTTCTCAATCAAATGGAAGTTGGTTAGGAGATTACAAGGTCAGGATGGAGATGTGGCGGGAGAAGAGGTTCCAGCTACACCAAAGAAAATTTTTAAGTTATTGAATGAGGTAATATCAGCTTTTGGATATGGTGTCTTGTAATTGTCGTTAAAATCAGTGTGTGATATTCTTTTTGTACCCTTTGATTTTGATTTGTTGATTTTATTTCTCACCATGGTTATGAGATGTGAAACAAAAAGTCCTCTCCTTGATGATCTCTGTACTGGTGAGATACTATTGGAGTGCTTTTTTCTTTTCTTTTTGTCTTCTGAGAGAAGATATTTTAAGTCATGAGTGCAGACTTGTAGTATCATCTTCACTCACTCCTCCATATTGGTGATCTTCAGGGTTTAACTTTCTTGATCTTTTGAGCACATTGGTTTGTGGTGTGTTCAGTTTCATTCATGATATTAGGATATGATTACCTCCATTTGATTCCTGTCATTTGTCTATTAAGTATCAGATAAGCCCTTGTGTGCTTCTGTTTGCTGATTGAGCTAATCATGTTGCAGACTATCGAGGCTCTTTCATCAGTTCCATCGCCAGAATTGGCATTGCGGTTGTACTTGCAGTGTGCAGAGGTGAACGGTTAAATTTATTTTTTTTCCGTGGAGATGCTGTGCATTATGTTAAAACCCCCTTTAAGAAGCCAATTAGTAAACTATTTCCTAAAAGTGTAGATTTTTTTATTCCATCGATTTACTGTTGATGTCCAGTACAAATTAGAAAGCAATTAAAAAACACAAACTTTTACAAACTCTCAGCCTCTATATATTCTTAAATGATGGGTAGGTTGTGCTCTGAATTTCACTATTGTAAGTCGAAAATATGTGTAACGAATAACAGATACCAAACTAGATGAATAGTTTACCCAACAGAAATGAAGGTTTGTGAAAATCTAAAAGATAAACCTTTCAATTCGCCTTCAACGACTGAGCTTAGACTCAAATGAAAGACTCTTCCAATTTTAGTATCTGTCCAACATTGACAAGATTTTTCAGACATCCAACACACAAATAGCTAGTTCTATGTAATGGAATATCTCCTTAGGCATATTAAGGAGCTATTCTATTCTTTTACTTATCAAACATATCTCCACAAAATCCTAAATTATGCCCTAAGAGATTATCAGCTTTTAGGCTCAACAACCTCACTCCTTCACTGGGAGGATTGGAGGTGATTGAAAGATCAAGACAATCTTGGCCAAAAGCTCAGGAGTATATTTTTAGAACTAAAGGTGTTGATGGATAGACCTATTTTCATATCTCTCTTATGTCCTTTTTAAAACTTCACTTATGCCCTCGGGATCAGCTCAAGTCAGTGTTTTGGGAAGCGAGAAGCGGAAAAAAGCGACGAGGGCTTGCTTCACAGAAGCGAGAAGCGTGAAGCGAAGCGCGCGCTTTTTTAAAAAAAAACGACATTTAGTATAAAAATAAAAAAATATTAAATAACTAAATAGAGGTAATATAGTCTTAGATTGAAAGAAATTACATAGGCAAAAATACTCATAAGTCATAACATATAAAGCAAAAAATCAAAAACATAATTAAATCACAAAGATTCAAACTCCTATTCTTCAACAAGGCTGCTAGACTGATCACAAAAAAAAAAGCAAAAGAATTGGAAAAAAAAATAGAGGAGGCAACAGTCAGTAATTAGAAACAGAGCAGGCAGCAGAGATGAAGGAAAGAAGAGAAGAAGAAGAAGAAAAAACTAGAGAGTCGAAACTCAGAGAGATGAAGAGATGAAGCACAGGCGAAGATTGTATATTTCAGGAGAAAAGAAACTCATATAGATGAACTAATAAACTTTAGCTAAAAAAGAGATGAACAAAAAGTTACCTGCAGTCGCGGTCGAGGTTGAAGAGAGAGGCAGCCTCAGTCAAGATCGTCAGAAGAGAAAGAAGAGAAAGAAGTATTGTGAAAGAAGAGTCGCGAGGAGAGAAAGAAGGAAAAGAGTCGTGAGGAGAGAGAAGGTTATATTTCAGATTATTGTTTTTAAAAAAAAAACCATTTTTTTAAAAAAAAAAACCCTAAATGTCGCTTTTTTTTTTTTATAAAAAGCGCGCTTTTGCCTTAGGGTCGCTTCTCGCTTCTTCATCTGAAGCGAGAGCTTTTTTTAGATCGCCTCGCCTCAAGATAGAAAAGCGCACAAGGGTCGCCTCGCTTTGAAGCGCTTTAAGCGCGCTTTTCACAACACTGGCTCAAGTTTCCAAACATAGCATGAAATCTTTTGGCTGCCCTAGGAAATTGTCTTCCTATGCAGTAAGATATGCCTTCCAGAAGTGCCTGTGATCTATTCATGTGTGCGAGTGCATCCTTTTTATTTGTGTCGTGTGAAAGTCTCTTCACTATCAGTAGGTGAGCAACAGAAATTTACTCGATCCATTAGTTTTTTCTTTATTGCTGTAACTTGCGTTTGTTCCTCAGGCAGCCAATGATTGTGAACTTGAACCGATTGCTTATGAATTTTTTACACAAGCTTTTGTACTATATGAAGAAGAAGTTGCGGTAATTGCTCACCTATAAGCAATGTGTTTGAATATTCTTCTTCCATTTACCTTTTCATCTGCTCATTCTACTTAAACTTCTTGCATTTGGTATTAGGATTCTAAAGCGCAAGTGACTGCAATACACTTGATAATCGGAACTCTTCAAAAGATGACTGTGTTTGGTGTTGAGAACAGGGATACCTTAACTCATAAGGCCACAGGGGTAATTTCTACCTCTGATCTCTTCTGATCTGTCTTATCTTTTTATTTGCTTTCTAACAATGGGAATACCTTGTTTAATGTTATAGTATTCAGCAAAACTCCTAAAGAAACCTGATCAATGTAGAGCAGTTTATGCTTGTTCACATCTATTTTGGGTTGACGATCAAGATGGTATTAAAGATGGAGAAAGGTTGGCAAGAGTATTCCTCAAATTTCTCATTTTCAATTGATGCATCTTCTAAGAAGGCTTGAACTTTTCTTCCCCGTAGCTTTTATCATTCAGAGTTGAAATCTTGCATTTTGTTTTTGATGTATTTCTCTTACCCTGAAATATATGATTTGCTGTCTTTGGGTTATGATAGGGTCTTGCTTTGCCTAAAGCGTTCGTTGCGGATTGCTAATGCAGCACAACAACAAGCAAATGTTACAAGGGGTAGCAGTGGACCTGTCACGCTTTTTGTTGAAATACTTAACAAGTTAGTATTCAAAACATCTATGTTTATAAGTGAAATTTGGGTTCGAGATTTCTGGCATTATATTGAATCCGTTTCTGGGCTCAGGTACCTTTACTTTTTTGAGAAGGGGAACCCTCAAATAACATCATCTGCAATTCAGAGCCTTATAGAGTTGATTAAAACTGAGATGCAGAGTGACACCACAACCCCAGATAAAGCTTCAGACGCTTTCTTCTCCAGCACATTGCGTTACGTTCAATTTCAGAAACAAAAAGGAGGACTAATGGGTGAGAAATACGGTCCAATTAAGGTGTGATACTTTTATAATTCTTGTGGTGTCTTTCAAATTCGATATGCTGAATACATTGTGTCGTAAGCCCTGAAAGCGAAGGATTTCCTGGATCTGAAACTACCAAATGAGTCTTCTGCAGTGCCCGCTACCCATCAATTATTCCATCAACAATAAATACAACAATTTCCTACAGTCTTATTACAAGGTGATTCGATGTAAAATTCTCCTTTTTTAAGCTATTCTTTACCCTAAAGCAGGGAGAATCGTGATTTCTGGTCCTATTTCACTTGAATTCTTATTGTTGAATTGCCAGTTGGTTGTGGAGTGTATATAAAAAGAAATGTGTATTTACTAATTTTCGAAATGGATGAAACATCTTCGTTTCTCTTCCCCCGTTCCTTGGCCATTAAAAGATATTTTCGAGCTGAAATTGAAGTGTTCGATATGGCTATGGGACTGAGTAAGCTGACCATAACTTTTCCCCACAAATATCATCACATATATGTCTTATGTAATCAATCACCTCAGGGACTCAAACAAGGCCTACCATGTTGGTGTATCATGTTCAAGCACAGTGTTCTCTGTTGTTTCCATCTCCAAGTGGATATTCATTTCTTTATTTTGGTTGTTTGGTACTGGAGACTAGGCCCTAGGGCAATTTTTTCTTTTTAATACAATGGTATCACTATTTAAGTTTTGATCTCATTTAAATAAGTTTTGCAAATTGTGTTGCAACTCTAAAACAAATTATTCACAAATTTTAGTGGATCACACCAAACTTTTTACACATAGTCCTGTTCCAATTGAACACCTCGATACCTAACTTTTTTTTTGTGCGTGTGTTTTCATTGTTCTAGTGATTTGTTAAGTTAATTACATATAATATGTCGTATTCATGAAATATTACTTAGTTTGAGTGTTCTAAATAAAATATCTCTGACAAATTTAAGGAGTTAGTCATATATTACGCTTTTCTTTTTGGTTTTCTTTGTAAGAATATTTAACATTGTCAAATAAGCTTTTAGTCTATATATTATATATCATTTTGAGCCATTTGTTCCCAGCCTGTCTCTCCATTAAGAATATTCAAGAAATTAAATCGATTACGATAAAACATGACTACTATTTCAACGTTCATTGGAATTTCCAATGATTTATTTTTGAACATAAAATGCCGAATGAAGAACGATCACAGCAAGGAAGCAAAATATCCGTTTTGTCGTCTTATAGTCGAGTGGTATCAGTGAGAGTTTTCGCACACTTATTTCATCTCAATTTATTTGCAATTTACTATTATCAATAGATTAATTACGACTTTATTAAGAAAAAATGGCAAATCAATACATTTATATATATGTGTTTTTTTTTTGTTTAAAATAAATCAATTATCTAAATTTACATATTAAAAAGTAGACGCATCTAGTAATTGATGAACTGGTTCTGAACCATAATATATAATACACTAAATGATTTCTTTTCGTTTATTGAAATTCTGTTACGTACAAGTTGAATGGATATAACTGTTAAATGATTTATTTATTTTTAAAAAAGTAGTTATATGCATGTACTCATAATCCCAAATATAGCAACACCATTTATTGACAAAAAAACATAAATCTATTCAAATGGAATTTATTTTATTTTTTTCAGTCCAAAAGGAATTAATTAAATTAAAAATTAAAGCGTTACCGACATGTTTGGAATACCAATAAATTCTCTTTCCCTCCTAAAAACCGTTACATCTGTGATCTACACTGACATTTCAAGGGGTCCATTTTTTTGCACCTATTAATTAATAATAATTTTTTTTTTCTTCTAATTTATTATTGCTTTGAATCTAATAATGTTTTAGTAATATTTTTCATGTTTAGAAATTTGCAACCTCAGTTTCTCTGATCTTTATTGGTGAGATTTTAATTTCATTCTCGTAATTTGTTAAGGGTCAGACTATAAGGGTCTAGTCTGGAAAGAGGTTGTTTGTCTGGACTCTGGATCGAACTCGTGACCTTTGCTTTCATTCATTTGTTTTTGTTGCAGAAAATTTGTTAGGATGGGTTTCATAAGCAGTATATTGGGATTTTTCGGATTTGGAATGGGGATCGTTATTGGACTTGTGATCGGTTATTTCATATTCATTTACGTTTTACCAACTGATGTTAAGGTCATTTTCTTCTTTCTCCTTGAGATTTTCGCGCTCTGTATATATATATATGTATGAATGTATAGTGTCGAAAAATTGCACTGTGCAGACTATAATTGTTGTTATTATGTATATGTAAAATACTGAATCTCCTATGTTTTAGACGAAAAATCATCTTATTTGGTTCTTTTATATATATATGTGTGTATGGATGTATAGTGTCGAAAAATTGCACTGTGCAGACTATAATTGTTGTTATTATGTATATGCAAACTATTGAATCTCCTATGTTTTAGACGAAAAATCATCTTATTTGGTTCTTTTATATATATATATGTGTGTTTGGATGTATTGTGTTGAAAAATTGCACTGTGCAGACTATAATTGTTGTTATTATGTATATGTAAAATATTGAATCTCCTACGTTTTAGACGAAAAATCATCTTATTTGGTTCTTTTACTCTGTTTCAGCATCCTGATATTCGGCCCTTGGCAGAGCAAGATACTGAAAGTCTGCAACGATTACTCCCCGAGATACCACTTTGGGTTAAAAATCCAGATTATGAACGCGTATGTTATCATATCATATCATATCTACTTACGCGAAAAACTTCAGATGAAGATCTTTACTGTTACATAACAACCTTTTTGTTCTAACTGCATTTGTGTGCAGCTTGATTGGTTTAATAAAATGATTGAACTTATGTGGCCTTATTTAGACAAGGTAATATTTAATTAACTTGGATATTCAATTCACGCGTTTTCAACTACTGATACTCGAGATTTTTCAGGCTATTTGTAAAACAGCAAAAGGTATCGTAGATCCCATCATAGCTGAGCAGATTCCGCAGTACAAAATTGAGTCTGTAGATTTTCTGTCATTTACCTTAGGCACCCTGCCACCTACATTTCCAGGTTCGTTTTCTTGATCTTTAACTTACTTTGTACGTACAGCCAAAAGGTCTTTTAGATTCTATATTGCTCGGATCCTTCAAAAATATTGCAGCCCCTTTGTTTTTACGACTCTGTTGCATACCTTTTTTTTGGAGGACCCGAGCAATGTAACTTAGAATCAAATCAAGAATGTGACTATCTAAGACTAAGATCTAGTGTCAATCATCGAGAGTCTTACTTTATACACTTCTTATTCTTCCGTGCATAAAGATAACATGTTTCGTATGAATAATCTGTTGAACTATGCCAGGAATGAAGGTGTACATCACCGAGGAGAAAGAGCTGATAATGGAACCAGTCATTAAGTGGGCAGCTAATCCGAACATCACTCTTGCAGTGAAGGCGTTTGGGTTGAAAGCCACTGTTCAGGTAATTATTCCCAACATAACTAATACGCGAAGCAACAGAGAAGGTGAGATGTTTAAGTCTTCGATTTTCTAGAAGTAAACTTCCTGTCATTTCACTGCTGACATTTGCGATTGTCTGCAGATGATTGACTTGCAAATATTTGCTTCACCTCGAATCACCTTGAAGCCACTGGTTCCGACCTTTCCATGTTTCGCGAAGATATACGTTTCTCTTATGGAGAAGGTGAGTGTTCATTCACCAAAACTTGCTCAATATCACTAAAAAGGGCTAGTCAACTCTCGTACCTCGAAACTTTTTGCACGAAGTTGAACCTATCAAGTTCAAATCTTGAATCCGTCTCTGGTCTAATCTACTTGCAGCCTCATGTTGATTTTGGACTAAAACTTCTCGGAGCAGATGCAATGTCCATTCCCGGCCTATACAGATTTGTTCAAGTATGTTCCCTTATTCTTCTATATCTTCCATAATCGAGGTCTCAAGTTCAAAAAACCCCTAATCCGCAACAACATGGGGTTGGCCTTCCAGGTCGAGCTCGTCACACAGGGCTTACCAAATGCAGTTTATCTCTCCTGCGTGATTTGAGAGCTATTGCACAGGAGCGGGGTTTACCCTCAATCACTTAAACTTTTCTAAAATTTTCAGGAAATTATCAAAGATCAGGTTGCGAGTATGTATCTATGGCCAAAAACACTTGAAGTCCAAATATTAGATCCTACAAAGTAAGTTCTTTTACGATAAACTTGTTTAAAAGTTCGATCAATTCTGTGTCATTTCTTAATAACTAAACTATCTCTCGTTCTCTCGAGTACAGAGCAATGAAGAGGCCAGTTGGAATTCTTAACGTGACGGTTGTGAAGGCTATGAAGCTAAAAAAGACAGATCTTTTGGGGCTCTCAGACCCTTATGTTAAACTAAAAATTGTCAATGAAAAACCTTCGACAAAGAAAACAACAGTAAAACACAAAAACTTGAACCCCGAATGGAACGAGGAGTTCAGTTTCGTGGTTAAGGATCCAGAAACTCAAGTTTTGAAGTTCTCTGTTTACGACTGGGACCAGGTACAACACTGCTCCTGATCGATCAAAGTTATCCTGTATCGTTGATCATATCTTTAACACGGAGAGTTTGTGTGTGTTGTTTTTGTATTAGGTGGGATCACATGAAAAAATGGGAGTGAACATTGTCCCACTGAAAGATCTTATTCCAGATGAACCAAAAGAATTGACACTAGAACTTCTAAAAAACTTAAAACCAGACGATGTTCAAAACGAAAAGGCAAGAGGACAGCTTGTTCTTGAAGTGATGTACAAGGCTTTCAACGACGAGGAGCTTGCAAATGGCGCTGATGAATCAAACACGGTAGAGAAGGCTCCTGATGGAACACCCGATGGGGGAGGATTGCTTGTAGTTATTGTACATGAAGGTCAAGATCTCGAAGGGAAGCACCACACGAATCCATCCGTTCGTATGCTCTTTAGAGGAGAAGAGAAAAGAACTAAGGTACTTTTTACCATGTATCATAGGAAACATTCCTTGAGTCGAGGGTCTATCGAAAACAGGTCTCTCTACCTACCAAGGTAGAGGTAAAGTCTACGTACACAATCCTTACATCCCAGACTCCACTTGTGGGACTATATTGAATATGTCGTTGTTGTTGCACAATAGGAAACATAGTTATAAGTAACCTAAAATTAAAAAAAGGGAAAGGGTCTGATATATTCCTTAACTTTGTCATTTAGAGCTGATATATCTCTCGTTATAAAAGTGGCTCATATATGCCCTTACCGTTATACAAACGGCTCACATATACCCTTACAGTTACAAAATGGCTCACATATACCCTTCATATAACGGAAGTTAAAAAATTAGCTTTAAATTTATATTTATTACTTCTAATTTTTAAAAAAAAAGTTATTTAGGGGTATATATGATTCTTCTATCAAAGTTCAAGGTATATTTTAATTTTTTTTCATACATAAATTAATTTTTGACTTTTTATATTATAATTATTTGAGTTTCTTATTCTTATTTTGTTTTTTTCTTAAATAAAAAAATATATGCTTGACGAGGATTAAATTTACTCATATAGGATTATATTTTTTAGAAAAAATAATAAAAATTTGGATTAAAATAATTTTTTTTTCATTTCCGTTAGAGGAGAAGGGTATATGTGAGCCATTTGTTTACAATTAGGTGTATATATGAGTCACTTTCATAATAAGGGGTATATCAGCTCTAAATGACAAAGTTGACAGGTATATCAGACCATTTTCCCTTAAAAAAAAAAGACAGTCAGATGCACTAAGCTCCTGCTATATACACGGGGTGTCCAATACTCTACTAATTAACTTTAATGTTTTTTATAAGCACTTAATTGCATTGTAATTAACCAACTTTGTGTCTCTCAATTAACTATTCATGTTGTTAAGTGAATAATGTCTTTTATAATTCTTGGTTTTATGTGATTTTTTCTTTGATTAATCCTTAATCCATTTTTCATTTTCCCCTAAACCTTCCACAGGTAGTAAAGAAAAATAGAGATCCAAGGTGGGAAGAAGAGTTTCAGTTTGTGCTTGAGGAGCCACCAGTAAATGATAGGATTCATGTAGAAGTTGTTAGTACTTCTAAAAGAATGGGTCTAAGACATCCCAAGGTAAATTTAACTCTCAACTATGTTACTCGAACTCTTCAAATATGTTATCGGTGTATGTTGAATCTTCTAAAAGTAGTGCATTTTTAAGGATTCGATCCAGTGCAGTGACATATTTGAAGAGTCCAAGCAACATATGCATCAAATTTATAGCAATCGTAACTAACACTATGAAAGACGGAACCAAAATTTGAAATTTATGAGTTCTGAATTTGCTATCGAATTCATAGCTTGTTTTAGTTTATGTGTTTGCAATTAAACATTTATACATATCTAATAGATTTCATAATAGAAATATAGGGTCTTAGCAAAAGCTAGTGGCTTCATCGTACTATGAATTTGACAGAACCAATAATTTTGACTTAAACATTGTATGTGTTAAAATACTTTTTTATTGAATATGTCTAAATAATTTATTCAAAACCCAATAAGTAAAACGAATTGTGATACAAAACCTATAAACTAAAAGTTCGTCCGCTTCTGACTTAGTGCAACAAGTTGACTAATTTTTATACTGTCAGTGCAAAAAAGTTAAACTATTTATTTTATTTACATGTTATAACATATGTTTATCTATCTTTTTTTATTTTATAGGAAACTTTGGGTTATGTGGATGTATACCTTGCTGACGTTATTAATAACAAGAGAATTAATGAGAGATATCATCTCATTGACTCAAAAAATGGTAGACTTCAAATTGAGTTACAATGGAGAACTGCTTCTTGAGGATATATTGCCAAACAATACATCCTTAGTTGTTTTTTTTTTTGTAAATGATGATTTTAAGAAGAAAATTCACTAATAAAATTTTTGTTTTATTTGTAGATTTTTCTTGTATACAAATCATAGATTTTAAGTATTCTAGCTTTATTCTTGAGAAAAGCAAAATATTACTTGCATTATTCATTCATGAAATTTACTTTGGTTAAAATTCTTGTGGCAAACATGTATTTTACAAGGGGATAATTCACAAGTACCCCCTCAATCTGTGTCTGAAATTTCAAAGACACACTTATATTATTTGGTTCCATAGATAATGTCTTAAAGGCCGTCCATAAAATATTTGGGCATTAAAGATGTCGAAATTCTAGATCACCAAAAATTTCATAGACTATAGTACACAAAAATCGACAAAATAGGGTATACATATTTTGAGGCTCGTTTGACCTTGAAAATTGATCATTTTGGCCTTCAGAGCCAATTGGCTCCATAGCTAATGTGTTAACGGACGTGCACAATTTTTTTTGGATATGTCGAAATTCCGGATCACCAAAAAAGATTGTAGATTATAGCACACGAAAATCAGCAAAATGAGAGATTTACCTTCTTTTGGACATGTTTTGACCTTCAAAAATGTGTGTTTTGGTCACTAGGGACAACTGAATTCATAGATAACGTCTTAACAGATGTCCACAAAAAAATTGGACAAAAAACACATCAAAATTTTGGATCACAAAAAATACATGGATAATAATACATGAAAATCAGCAAAAGTGGGGTATACCTTCTTTAGAGCTCGTTTGACCTTGAAAATGGGTCGTTTGGCCATCAAGGCCAACTGACTCTATAGCTACGTCTTAATGGATGTTCATGAAAAATTTGGTTAAAAAGACGTCATAATTCTGGATCACCAAAAAATTTATGGACTATAGTACACGAAAATTGATAAAATAGAGGGTTCACCTGCTTCAGCGCTCGTTTGACCCTTAAAATGGATCGTTTTGGCTGTCAGGGCATATTGTCTCCATAGATAACATCTTAACAGGCGTCCACAAAAAATTTAGGCATAGAAGACATCGGAATTCTAGTTCACCAAAAAAGATCTTTGACTATAGCACACGAAAATCGGCAAAAAGAGGGGTTTACCTGCTCCAGGAGTCGTTTGACATTCAAAATGGTCTGTTTTGGCTATCAACACCAATTGATTTTATAGATAATGTCTTAGAAGACTTCCACAAAAATTTTGGGCAAAAACGACGTCAGAATTTAGGATCACCAAAAATCCATGGACTATAGTACATAAATATCGACAAAATGGGGTATACGTGCTCTAGGGCTCGTTTGACCTTTAATATGAGCCTTTTTGGCCATGTTGATCTTCAAAATGGTCCGTTTTGGCCGTCAAAGTCAACTCGCTCCATAGATAACGTCTTAAAGAACGTCCACAAAAACTTTGAGCAAAAAAGATGTCAAAATTTTGAATTACCAAAAATCCATGAACTATAGTACACAAAAATTAGTAAAATGGGGTATACCTTCTTTGTGGTTCGTTTGACCTTGAAAATGGGTCGTTTTGACCGTCAAGGCCAACTAGCTCCATAACTAAAGTCTTAACCGACGTCCATGAAAAATTTGGGCAAAAAGGACATCAAAACTCTACATCACAAAAAATTCATAGATTATAAACGTGAAAATTGGCAAAATAGGGGTTTACTTGCTTCGTGACTCATTTGACCTTAATAAACGTCAGGTTTGGTCGTAAGGGCCAACTGAATCTATAGAAAACGTATAATCGACGTCCATAAAATATTTGGGAAAATAATACATTGGAAATACGGATCACCAAAAATCAATACACTATATTACAACAAAATCGGCAAAATGGGTATACCTGCTTCGGGGCTCGTTTGACCTTGAAAATGGGTCATTTTGACCTCAGAGCCATCTAGCTCCATAGCAAACGTCGTAACAGACGTCCGCGAAAAATTTGGAAAATATATATTAGAATTCCAGATCACCAATTCCATGGACTTTGGCACATGAAAATCGATAAAATGAGGAGTTTACCTTCTTCGGGGCTGTTTGACCTTCAAAATGGGTCTTTTTGACCGTCAGGGACAACTAGCTCCATAGCTAATGTCTAAGCGGACGTCCATATAAAACTTGGGCAAAAAAAATATCGTATTTCTAGATCACCAAACAAGATTGTGGACTATAGCATACGAAAATTGGCAAAATGGGGGGCTTACATGCTCCTTGACCTTCAAAATTGTTTGTTTTGACCATCAAAACTAACTCTAAAGATAACGTCATAACAGACATCCACTAAATATTTGAGCAAAAAAGATATCAAAATTTCGGATCACCAAAAATACTTGGACTATAGTACATGAAAATCGGCAAAATAGGGGTATGAAGCATGACTTTGAAAATGGATTGTTTTGGTTGTCAAAGTCAAGTGGCTTCATAGATAACGTCTTAAAGGACGTCCACTAAAAATTTAGGCAAAAGAGACGTCAGAATTCTGGATCATTGAAAATTTATGGACTAATAGCACAAGAAAATCGATAAAATGGGGGGTTTACCTACTTTGGGACTCCTTTGAAGTTCAAAATGAGTCGTTTGGGCCGTCAGGGACAACTGCTGCCATAGTAAATGACGTAAAGGACGCCGACAAAAAAAGTTACGAAAAAACGACGTTGGAATTTTGAATCACCAAAAAAAATCATGGACTATAGCACACGAAAATCAACAAAATGAGTGATTCACCAGCTCTGGTCCTCGTTTGACCTTCAAAATGGTTTGTTTTACTGTAAGGGCCAACCAACTCCACAGATAACATCTTAAAGGACGTCGGAATTTCATATCACCAAAAATACATGATTATAGTACACGAAAATTGATAAAATGGGATATACCTACTTCGGGGCTCGTTTGAACTTGAAAATTGGCCGTTTTGATCGTCAGAGCCAAATGGTTCCATAGATAACATCTTAACGGACGTCCAAGAAAAAATTGGGCAGATAAAACGTCTTTGAATGGCCTTTGAATCCAAAACTAAAGTCCAAGAACAAGAACAAAATTCAAGAACAAGCTCAAGAGCCCTTGAATTATATTCAAAAAGGCGAATTCGAAGGAATCATAGAGATTGTACCACTCGCACTTTAAATCAATAAAACGATTGTTGAATAATTTTTCATTATTGATTATTATTTTTTGCACGCGAATTTTATTATCTACACAATAATCTTGAAACATTACTTATAAAACTTGTTTTTCTATTCAATTAAGTAAGCTATTATATCTTTCATCAATCGAATATTTTATGCAAGTCTTTGATAGGCAAATGGGCATTTTCATATTTAAACTTGGACCACATATGATTAATTTAACCTTAGTATAGTTCAAATTCTTTTAATTATTTAGGGTTTGATCGCATCAAGTTTATGCGGAGACATAATATTAAAATCCTCTACACTTGGAAGTTCTTTTTGTACGACTCTAAAGTCGTTGATTTGAATAATCAAGGTTCTATTATTTTCTCTGTTTTAATTTATTTATATTATTTTGACTAGATACAAATTCTAAAAAATAAGAATTAAATTTTATAATCTTAAACTAAAGATAGACAATTTATGTTTATGGATACAACATTAGTTGGTTAATTGTGTGGTTTGTATAATAACAACCCTATGAGTGATCAAGATTTTATTATTTTCTCTATTTTAATTTATATATATTTTTTGACTTGATACAAATTTTAAAAAACATAATAAAAAAATAAAATCTTATATTCTTAAATTAAAGAATAAATAAATCTTTTATGGATAGAACATTAGTCGGTTAATTTATGTGTTTTGTTAATTATATAATATAGTATAATGATTTCATTTCCCACATTTAAAATACTAGATTTTGCTATGACATAAGTACTAGCCACCATTAAAAAATAATAATAGTATAGTACTTTTTTTAGATTATTAATTGATCCATTAATTATACGTGCACACAACTTGTATTTTTTGTGCCATTAACAGTAGCACTATAATTATGGGCGTATCAAAGTACATATATTATAATGAAAAAGTTAAGTTTTATATATAAAACTATATATATAAAAATAGTTACATACTCAAATTATTTATAAGGTAATTACCTAGAAATTGTTATATAATAGCAATATGGTATATTAAATTTGATAAAATAAATGTAACTCACACATTGTGATTCGTATTAAAATTATATAATATAATGTATTCTTTTACATGATTTTTATATATTAATATATTAAGCACTAGTCCACAAAGGATAGCAAAGTATGACTTGTTTTGTCCACTAATTAGAAATGTAGACAAAAAGTATCATCATTATCTTGAGTTTTGACTATATATATATATTTAGAAATATATCAAAAGTATTTTTTATTTTCATAAAATAAATAAAATGATATTCATATATATTTTTTTAGATTTTACTTATAAAATTATTTGAATATATTATTCGTGTTAGAGATTATATTAAAGATATTCAATTATTGTTTTGGTTATTTGGTATCTTTTTCTCTACAAGTATCATTAATTTGACTAATTATTGACAAATTATGCTAAATTGACTTTCTTTTTCATTAAATTTAGGTAAACCACATGAAAGTACCATCATTAACAATATTTTCTTCTTTCTAGATGCTCAAGGTATACATATTATAGACTCATAGACAAGGTTCACTTAGTTTAACTACCAAAAATAATAAATATATAAGTTCCAAAATTTTAATAGTTGTAAATAAAAATTAAGAATACAAAAAACCTATAATGAAATAAACTAAATGAAACTTTAGAGCTTTTTTCAATAAATAATATAGTGTTAATATAACGATCCAGCTCCTTAAATTTTTCAATAAATATTTTAGATGTTTTAATGCTGATTTGTTCTAACCGAGCAAATGAACCTATGATAAATATTTTTATTTAACTCTTTCAATTCAAATTCTGGAGAAACTACGCGCATGTAATTTCACTTGTCAATTACATAGATAAATTAACCATTTAAATATGTCACCTCGTTTAATTATATATATCATCCCCAACTGAAACCTGTATGAGGTTTGATGACTTATCAAAACTAATTCATATAATTTAAGAGATTTAACTATTTACATAATCGTCATTTGAACAAGGAAATCCAAATTGAGTCAATAATTTACAATCTATAGAATCATTTTATCATCGGATACTCAATTGGAGATAAACCACTATTCGAGTGTCTAAATAAAATTTGCTCACGAGTTTATAATGCTATCAGTATATAAAGCTGATAGCATAGTACATTATAATATTGCATAACTAGTTCGTTTCTCACAAAACACTTTATTGTTTTTTCAAATATTCAATCATAGATAAATCACAATTTGTATATCTAAATTAAATTTACGAACAAAAAAAATAAAGCTTTCACTATATTAAGCCATTTTAATCCAGATTCGCCTTCATATTAAGAATTTTTCTTTATCTAAAGCTTGAACACGAAATCTTTAATTAAGAAAGTAGCAATATCATCCACCGCACATGACGACTTATCTAACTTCTATAATAATATGTTACTCCATGTGTTCCAATTTATGTGAATAATATTTTTTTTTCCAAAGTCAACCAATTTAAGTTTAATCGAAAATTCGCTCATCATATTTTCAATTTTTTAAAAATAAAATTCATATATTTATAAATTACGTGAAAAAGTTATAAGTCACAATAATTGATCATTTAAAATATCTAGATGATATATGAAAATTTTTATGATCAAAGATAAATTTATTTTAATCTCGATCTGTCACGGAGGGAGTAATATGTTATTTTATTTTTTTAAAAGAAGAAAGATAAATAAAGAGAGAGAAAAAGAGGGTACACTTAAAAAAATAGAAACAAAAAAATAAAAGAAAAGGACAGCTGAAGAAGAAAGTTTAGTCCTTTCTTGTTTTCTGTGTTCTTACGGGAGACAAACCAGGGATTTTTGAAAAAAAATTCAGAGAAATAGTGAACCAGAAGCTAAAATTACTGATACCCAATTTGTGGAATTCGAAATCTACAGCGAAAACGAAACAAAAAAATTGAGCTTTTGAAGTTTCAAATTGGAGACAAAGTTAGGGTTTTTTTCTGTATTCAGGTAAAGTTTATTGCTTTTTGAATTTTTTTTGATTACTACAATGTTTTTGGAGTATTGGGTTGATTGGGTTTATCTTGATTGCATCTATTGTGTAATTTTGATTTTTTTTTGTGTAAAGATATAATTTTTAGGCATTTTTAGGCTTATGGTGAATGAATGTTTATGTGGTTTTTGTTTGTTGGTTGGTTTGTTTTTAAGGTTTGAGGGATTTGTTTTTGTTTCTTGTTTGGCTCAGCTAGGACTGTTTTAGGGTTTAGGTTTGTTTTCCAGAATTGAAGTGGTTTAAATAGAGGGAAATGGATAGTGAAGATTTATATTGTTTAGCTGAGTGGTTTTGATTGAAGTGTTGTTATTGTTTGTATTAGTTTTTTCTCTGTTTTTGGTAATAATACTAATTTTGTGATTGCTGTTGAGTTATATAGTTGTCCGTCCCACGTTTCCAATGGGCTTATAAAGGTCTTGAGCTATTCCGCTCCTTTGCTTAAGGTTTTGGGTTGGATGCACAAGATTCTTTTACAATTGCCGAGCTATTCAAAATTGTAAATTGTATTTCTTTAATTTGCATAACTGTCTAGTGTTAGGAACACGACACATGTTAGACGCACATCACGGGTTCTATTCATTCCACAAACAAAAGCCTAGCGTTTAAATGGAAAAAAGGTAGAGGAGTGGACCCATTACCTTTGAAGTGTGCGCACTGGCCTGTGAAAATTTCTCGGCTATAAACAAAAAATAAGTAAATGAAAGTTCTATGAACATGGCTAGTGAATCTTCTGAACTTCTCGACAAGGCTCAAAAAGCGGAAGGATGTTAGAGAGAAAAGGAAGAAGGAATACCATTTACCTATCCTATATTTGCCTGTTCTTCTTTGCAGACTTAACTAGCCAAAAAGTAGCGGGGAGAATAGTAGCAATTTGAATTTAGCAGCAGGAGGTTCAAATTTGCTTCTATGCATTTTTAGCAATATTAAGTTTGTGAAGAAGCTGAAGATCTGGCTGCCTTGACGGATACGTACATGTTAGTCCTGAATTTAGGTGTTAACTCCTACAAACATTTCTCTAGCGAAGACCGAATTTCTGAACCTATTGACAGTGGAGAAAATGTAATCAAATGTTGGGCAGCATGGGGATACTTTTGCACTTAGGGTGCTCTACTGTGTTTCTTTCTGTTGCTTGAATTGATTGTTACAATCACAAAGATAAAAATGTCAACTATTGATAATAAGTGCCAAAAGTATTAAGGGTGTTCCATCCCGCATAAACATATGATAATAAACTTTATTTCTAGATTAAATCTCATTTGTGACAACCACAATTTCGTGTAGGTCCTTTTATTTTGGTATATACGTTTTGTACATGGGGTTTCCCCAAATGTCAATATAATTATATATTTTCCAAAAAAATAAACTCAAAATATTTTTCTTCATGTCATTATCTTCTGTTCTTGCCTTCCAAACTATACAAGGAAAGCGGAGGATAATGAAATGGAGACAAGGCCTAGATAAATGTAACACTAACTACCGTCCATCCCATCTATCATATCAGCTGAGTCGATCCGATTCAGTCTTATCAATTGATAGCTTAAATCTTATTTTAATGGAACTTGATGAGTCGATCTGTGTACACATATTTCTTTTACTATTATATCGGGAGTCTTACTCATGGTAATGTCAGGTAGGGTGTCATAGAAAGATGTCTGAGGTAGTGGTGGTAAGTTTGAAGGTGCTCCGACCCAGCAAGTAATAAAAATATATCCCAAGTCAGAACTTGGAATACATAAGCTTGGTTGGATATTATAGGAAAAGATCCATTTTTTCATGCTAGGTTCAACCCAAAAGAAAAGGAAAAAGTGATCCTACTTGTCATGCTCATGCTCTAAACTATGTTTTGATAAGCTAAGTCAGGACAAAAGTTATTAGAGCATTAACCATACAAAAAATTGGTTTCTTCAATTATCTGGGACTGGAGTTATTAGCAGTGTTATCAAAGGCGAAAAGCTCTAAAGTTCACTAGGGCTTTAAGCGCAGTGTAAATAAAGCATGAGCTGTAATGAAAAAAGGTACAAAAGGGAGAAAAATACAAATATATATATTTAGTCCAAGACTAATAATTATAAACATGAATAACAAATATATGTGCAATGAAATTGAATTTTTTTTTATGATAAATCGAAATATCGATGGCTTAGTGTCACCTCTTCTCAGCAGAGGCTCATTGGCAAGGGAAAGTATGTCTTAGAACCTTGATGATGCACTGCAGCATACATAAAGCAAGGTGAAGCGCTCAACACGTTTTGAGTCTCGCTTCAGGGCTTAAGTGCGCCTTTGATAACACTGGTTATTAGAGCATGAACCAATGCAATTTTCCTAAAAAGGCATGAGCCAGTACATAATTTAGCTATTCACATAATCTCTTCAATTCTGTTAAATATTCTACCTTTTTTTATAAATACTTTCTGATATTCTATTGTTGGGAAGTATGCATAGACCAATTCTTTGAGTAAAATCAAATAATATGAAAAGTAAAACTTTCTCCATATATAGAGCAATTCTATTATATATATTATATAAAAAGGTAATAATGAGGGACAGATCTAGAGTTTCATATACTGGTTCAGGTGAACACAGTAACTTCTGTTCAGAACCTTGAGTAAGTATCTATAAATAATGGATTGTGAATCCCGTTATTATTGAATATTATCTTGAGGTTATTACAGATACAATAAAATTTAAATTTTGAATCGATCTCTGATAGTAATAACATTAACTTTAAATAATTTAAACTGACTAGATTCAATTTTCGTTCTATTTTTACGAGGAAAGATCGTAATAAATGTAAAGGGAAAGAATATTGTATTGGGAGTTGGAGTAGCACAATGTATGTCACGTACTAACACTAAAGTTCTTTTTGGCATATATTAATGAATCTGTCGTTTTCCGCTTAATTTTATTGTGTTAGTTCGCGTTTCGTATAGACTTGTATAGCATATGCCAAAATTAACTTCTTACATATGTGGGGATTAGTAACGAATCACAAAAAGAAATATTGTCATGCTGGTTGCTTACAATATAATAATAGTATCAAGTGGGCGGATGCAATACTTAAGCCGAGGGTCTTTCAGAAGCAACATCTACCTCCACAAGGTTGGATAAGATTTGGCGTACACCTCGCCCTCCTTGGATCCTATTTGGTATTTCACTGGGTCTATTGTTGGTGTGTCTGTGTATATATATATATGTAGAGAGAGAGAAGCCAATTCTTATTAACACTGTTAAAAAAAAACTTTTAGTAGGGACCAAGGTGATAATGTTGTTTTAGTTGATGATCACATATCATTGGTGTATAGTTTCTAAAGAAATATTTTTTTCAATCTGTCGGAGTGTGTGGCCATCTTATCTGGAAGTGTAAATTATCAGAGAGGTCACACATTATTGGATTATGCTATGTCTTAGCATGCTTATTTACACGTGAGCCTTATTCTTTTTTCATGGGTCAAATATGTGGAAATAAATTTTTGCTTTTTCGCGTGGTGGTGAAATTAGAACCCTGAACATCTTACCTGCTCTTATAACATGAGAAAAGAATGGACGTTGGTCCTTACTTAATTCCAAAAGAAAGCTCATGAGGTGTTGCTTCAAACCATATAAAGAGGATCCTCACCTCTCCCTGTTTTGTATAGCAAGGCCTGGCATTGAGGGAATGAGTTGTTGTCACTTTATATTGTCTTGGGTAAGGGTAACTATCACTCCGTGATATTGTTTTTCTTTTTTTGGTAGTTACGCCCAAGGTTCATGTAATTGATACGATGGTAATTGTTGGGAATAAAATAAAATAGTCGGATTTACTATTTACAACAGTGTCTTAGGAGCTCTTGAGGCATAAATTAGTGTTGCCGCCTTGTAGGACTATTGCAGTGTTATCAAAAGCGAAGAATGTAAAAATGACTCTAAGCTGCTTTGGGGTTTTAAGCGCAAAACGCAAATAAAACATTGACTTTAATGGAAAAAGGTGCAAATGGAGAAAAGAAATACAAACTATGTATTTGTAGTCATTAATAAGCATAAGCTTGAATAACAAATTATGGACAAAGAAATTGAAAAAGAATAATGATAAACAGAATTACCAATTGTTTAATCACATCTTTTGGATTTTTCTCATTGGCAAGGAAAAGTATGTCTTAGAGCCTTAATGACAACGTTGAAGTGCCCCTAAAGCAAGGCGAAGTGTTAAACATGTTTTGTGTCTCGCTTTAGGGCTTAAGCGCACCTTTGTGAACATTCGACCATTCATGCCTTCTGTTTGCTTTATTTGAATGTTTTTTTGTTTCATAAAGACAAAATTGATGTAACGTTTAGAATTAACTTTCCTTTGTATCTCCCAATTATGTTTAAACAACTAGTCAGTTCTCGAGTACAAGGTCAAGTTAACAAATCTTCGTGTCTATTAGATCTATTGAACTAATATTTTGTATCAATTTTCAATGTTTTTTTGCAGCTGGAGGTTGCTGGATATTCCTTTTCTTTATCTATTTCAGATATGATGGAAAGGGTAGATATTACAAGAATCACTTTACATCTCGGAAGTCCTGATTTGTGAGTTACTATTACATTATGAAACTCGAGGACTTCTTTACCTTGACTGAGATGAGTAATGGGCTCACTACTCCTTCTCGAGTCCAGGAGCTACTCTCCATAATGCAGAAGGAAAGAGAGTGTGATGTCAAGAATGCTGGTGAAATAACAAAGCAGTGGTCTGCTGTTGCAAGCACGATAGCTGCAACTGAGAATAAAGAGTGTCTTGAACTCTTTATCCAGCTAGATGGACTCAGCTTTATTCAGAGTTGGTTACGGGATGCTCTAAGATTTGGAAATGAGACAGGTGAGTACTTTGTAGATGAGTCAATCAGTCATTTGATAGATCTTTTACTGCAAGCTGTTGAGAGGCTGCATGTAGATGATAAGAAGTCTGTATCTTCTGGAATCTGGCTGACTGTGAAGAGCCTCCTTGGCCACAATAATTCTAAGGTGCAAGAGAGAGCTAAAACATTACTTGATAGTTGGAATAACGGGAAAGACGACTGTATGGTTTCAGCGGGTATTGAAAAAGTACAAGCATCTATTAATGATAAAACAAGAGATGCTGCGAATCTTGTTGGAGAAAATGGGCCGTCTGAACAGTCGTCTGTGGAAGGAGGTTCTGGAGAAGAAAAGACCAAGGAACATGTTGGCAATAGTAAGACACTGTCTTCAAGGTCTGATATCCATCAATCTAGGGTTGGCGATACCGCAACATCCAACCAAAATTTGGAGCATACACACATGAAGGATGCGTTTCCAGGCTCTTCTTTGTCAAATTCGGTTACTGAAGGTGTCAAGGTTGAACACCCGGCACATCATGCAGAGTGTGCCACCAATGCTATTGATACGTCAAATGCGTCCACGTCTATAGAATTGAGACCTGGTCCTGTTGATGAACAGACAGATGTTCCTGTTTCAGATTCAATTAATCACTCATGTCACATTAAAGAAGTTGGAGGTTTTGAGAAATTCAACTCCGCAGTGTCTAAATCATTGGAAGACAGAACTATTTCTTTAGTTACTGATATCAGAGAAGCTTTGGATGCTATTGCTGGATCAGATTTACAAAAACAAACTGATGTCTACAACGAAAAGATTTGTAGCGGAAATTCTACTTTTGGTGATGTCTCAGTGGCTGTTCCCAAGGGAAAGACACCGGTGGATGATAGTAAACCTGATAATCATGGCAGCAGTAAGATAGTGCTTGAAGCTAAAGAAAACAGTAAGTGTAACAATGATGTATTGCAGGACTCCGACAAGCATAATCTGGAACATACCATAGATTCTGTTGTTGGTCAGGCTGACAAACACACTAGCGACAACAGTGAGGACAAACACACTAGTGACAACAGTGAGGATGATATGGAAAATGAAAGTGAATTTCAAGAAGCAGGAAAAGGAGGTAGAGATAATGGTGTGTTTGGCAAGAAAAGTGATATTGATTTTGACTATGGCATCATGGATCCTTTAGAATTAGCTAGACAAGTTGCAATAGAAGTGGAGAGGGAAGTTCAGAGTTGCAGTTCTTCTGAGAAAATAGAGGAGAGTAAAATTCATGAGCCTGGTAGCCCAGTTTCTGTTAGTGCAAAACAAAGCCAAAAAAGAATTGAGTGCTCTAACAAGGAAGTATCAAGAGGGATGGCTCCTTCAACTGAAGCTTCACTTGCAAACTCAGAAGTTAGACCAATCAATGGAACTGTGAAGGTGGAATCTTCTCAGGTTGTTGATGCCACTTTGGATCTTGAAACCAACGTCGACAAAGGTCTCTGCACTTTTGATCTGAATCTAGAGGTTTGTTCAGATGATATGGATAGTCCAGGAAATCCGATCTCCAGTTCTGTATCTGTTGTTTCTGCTTCAAGGGCTGCAGCTGCCTCTGGAGTACCTGCTACTCCCTTACAGTTTGAAGGAACTCTTGGATGGAAAGGATCCGCTGCAACAAGTGCTTTTCGGCCTGCATCACCTCGCCGGATCCCTGGAGGTGAGAAGGCTGTTTCCTCTGGCGGGAATGCCAGCAGCTCAAAGCAAATGCAATGTTTCCATGATATTGATCTGAATGTATCTGAAGGTGGAGATGATAGGGTTGCAGACCTTTTTCCTGAAAAGAAAGTTTCATTATCATCTGCTCTTCCTCTAGGTAAATCTTCTCGTGAAGCCAGTCCAAGAAAATCCGAAATGTTAGAGTGGGATCTCAACCGTGCAAGTGAAGAGGGTGAGGCACCATCTGATTGGCGAATGGAGGGATCACTCTTGTCTCTGAGGAATGGTCATCCGAGCCAGTCACCTTCATCATCATCATCATCAAAGCAGCCTTCATTAAGGAACTTTGATCTAAATGACCAGTCGTCTTTTCTCAATGATTTCTCAAATCTGAACAACTTCAAGAAACCACCTCAGAATTCTAATGCATCTGGTGGAATAAAATCAGGTGATACTGTTGTGTCCATCATGGGCGTGAAGGTAGAGGTCAACCGTAAAGATTATGCTGCTCAGTCTTCTCCTTTCCCAAATGGTAGGGTAGCAGAAAACGCTGTTGAGCATAACGTTGCAAGAGGTGGAGGAGTTTTAGGAATGGGATCTCCATTTCAATATACCCCTCTTCCTGCTTTCGGTTACAGTGGCATTGCTCCAGTTCCTCCCGCTTTCTCCTCATCGATGTATGGACCCAGTGGTCATATTCCTTACATGGTTGATTCCAGGGGGGCTCCTGTTGTACCTCAAATTGGCGGATCTACTTCAGCAATACCACCCTCTTTCTCCCAACAATCATTCATTTTAAACATGGGAAGTGCACCTGTTCCCAACGGAGTTTGGCCATCACGAAGTGGTCTGGATCTCGACACTGGCTTAGTACTTGATCGTGGGAATAAAGACACCGGAGGTCTGAGGCAGCTTTTTGATCAAGGACAAGCTAGAACAATGGATGAACAGTTCAGGATCAGCATGCAACCCTCAACCAGTTTGAGTATCGGTGGGAAACGCAAAGAACCAGATGGTGGCTGGGAATCTTCCCCTTTCAAACATCATCCACCACCATGGAAGTAAACTTTCGATTTGTTATCCCAGTCGTTAAATCATTTATCGGCCAGTGTCTTGTAGCAGTAGGTAAATTAAAGGTAGGAGGAGGGGGGGTCTTATATTGATTTAAACTGGGATGAAGCATAATATAGTTGAATAAAGACATAATTTCTGAATGTAATATGATTCTTGACATTACTTTAAGAATAGGTGCAAAAGTTTACTTGTTCAGTATGTTTCCAACTTGTTTATTTTGGGCCTTCTGGTCACATTTCTTAGGTATTTGCTTTACTCAGCAAGCTTACATGTAACTGTAATTCTCATTTACACCAAAAGAAATTTAGAAGAATGTCTCTCTTTCATCTATTTTCATTTTCAAAGATATTCGGGGCTCGGAATCCAGACATGTATGTTTGTTTAGACGTACATTTTTTTTAGAAAATAGAAATCAATTTTTAAACAAAATTTATAACCATGATAAAAATCTTATTTAAAATTTAAAACTATATGAAAAAAACAATACCACCACATAAGCATAATAGTAATGCTAATAAGATGAATAAACAAATTAAAAGCTAAAATTACTTTTGCTTCAAATGTTGGATGAGACATAGCTAAGTATGTGTGAAAACTATAGACCTGTTCGAGCCATATAATAATTATTATCTAATTCCTCCGTCATTCATACAACGGAAAAAAAAAGAAGATAAATATACCCTCAAACTATTGTAAACGGTATTGTAAATATCCTCCGTCATATTTTCAGAACATTGGTCTCCCTAGCGTTCAAAAACTAGAATATATATGTCTTTCACTCTAACGAATGACAAAATAGGGCACACGTCACAATCTTATCCGTCAATCCGATATTTAATATAAATGATATATATGTTTTAGTTTTTGAACGGCAGGGACATTGGTCTCCCTAGCATCCAAAAATTAGAACATATGTCTTTCACTCTAACGAATGACAAAATAGGGACACCCGTCACAATCTTATCCGTCGATTCGATATTTAATATAATTGATATATATATTTTAGTTTATGAACGATAGAGACATCAATGTCCCAAAAGTATGACGAATGATATTTACATATATTTATCTTCTTTTTTTCTTAGTAGAATAACTTATTTTTCAACCAAACGAGATTTTTGGCGTTGGCCACGTGGAGCTCTGTCCCCTATCGATCAGGCAAGCGGTTTCAATTCGTCCGCATTTTTGTTCCGTCGCCTCATAACCACTCTTCTTCTCTATATTTCTTCACATTTTTTTTCTTCCCATTTCCATTCTAAACGAAACGAAAAAAATGAGAGAAATCTTACACATTCAAGGAGGCCAATGCGGGAACCAAATCGGTTCAAAATTCTGGGAAGTAATTTGTGATGAACACGGCATAGATCCAACGGGACGTTACAATTCTGATAATGCAGATGCATCTGATCTACAGCTTGAACGGATTAATGTGTATTTCAATGAAGCTACTGCTGGTCGTTTTGTACCTAGAGCTGTTCTTATGGATCTCGAACCTGGTACTATGGATAGTATTAGATCTGGTCCTTATGGACAAATTTTTCGCCCTGATAATTTTGTTTTTGGACAATCTGGTGCTGGAAATAATTGGGCAAAAGGACATTATACAGAAGGCGCTGAATTGATTGATTCTGTTCTCGATGTTGTTCGTAAAGAGGCTGAGTACTGTGACTGCATGCAAGGTATGAAAAAAAAATTAATTCAATTTTTTGCTTCTAAAATTTAGATATTCTAAAAACTATGCGAAAAATGCTATAAGTTGTAATTCTTCTCGTATTTGGTGAAATCATGTTTTTAAGTTAAAGTTTTGATGGATAAATAAATAATGAAATAATTGAAGTGTGTATGAACTGTTTGATGTTAATCACCTGAATCGACAATGATAGCTATAACGATAGCTATATGCTTTTGGTGTTGTGATTAATGGATAGAGTTTGTTCGTATGATGCCTGAATGAACTCATGCAAACGTATAAAGTAGTGTTTGTCTCTGTTAATGTACATTTATAGATGTATAGTATGTGATAAGATATGTAGTTTATGGAAATATAAGAAGCATTTTGGACAAAACATATGGAGAAGTTGTGGATAGACAAGTTCATATATAATTTGATCTATAATGCACCTTCGTGGTGAGACACGTATAAAAAAAGAGATGGAATTATGATATATGATGCACTTTCCATCTTTTTTTTCAGTAAGCGATTTGAATTAACATTGAAAAGTTGGATTCGATCACCTTGTTTTTTGCTCTGTTGAAATTAATCAAGGATCTTACTGCCTAGTGTCTTTTCTCAAAACTTATAGTACAATTCAGAATGTTATATAAAAAAAAATCGTACAATGATCCATGAGTTTTTGGAGATATGAACGCCTAAGCTTTGTAGAACGAGAATTTCTCACAAATGCTTTAGTCTTTTCTGAATTTTTGAACATAAATGAATTTTATCTATATTTTAAATTGGACCTCTGTTTAGTTTATTTTATTTATTTACAATCTTCGTTTTTTTGTTTTATGAGCCAGGATTTCAGGTTTGTCACTCACTTGGAGGAGGGACTGTTAGAACAAATGAACAAGAATGATAAAATTACAAGGAATACAAAATAAAACTTGCTTGGCTTAGAGGCACGTTAATACGTTTCTTGAAGATAGTTGGAGTCTCTCCCACGAGCAATCGGAAGAATAAATAACAACTCTATCTTCGGGATTCAACTAAGCCACAAAACAAGTAGCATTCAAGAATGTTGCTCTTCTATTCTTGAATTGGTGATTTCACCTTTTGATCAATGTCTCACAAGTGTTTTCAAGGGAAAGTATTTTTTGTTTGAAAATGCTTCTTTTTTTTCAACCAAAGGAAACTCAATTTATAGGATAAAAAAAAATTTGCAAGAAAAGATTTTTAATTAATAGAATTTATTAGGTTCATGAATTGAAAACAAAAAATTTGTCTTTCAAAAACCCATAACGTAGAATTAACAAAAAACTTATTGCAAAAGTTTATTACAAAAAATTAAAGTAAATGAATGTTACAACTCACATTCATGAAGTTGTTATTTCAAAACGGATGAATTTGTTTCAAAATTAATTGAAACACTAACTCTTACAATCCCCCACTTGTTTCAAGAAATTTTATCTTTAAAAAAAAAAAATCCAAAAAATATTTTGAGACATTAATCTAGCAACATGTATCAATAATGGTGTCTTTTGGACTTGAACCATTAGCTAGTGAAGGTTTTTCTAAATCATTGACTACTTAGTGAACAAATCTTGAACTAAGTGCATCATTGAATGAAGTTAGAAAAATACTCCACGCATATCACTATGTTCCGGTGAAAATCAAAATCCTTTGACACCTTACGGCCATGTGTCCTGAATCCTTTTTAGCCAAGTGCTTTAAGATTTCCTGTTAAAATCTTATTGAAGCGGCCTCCACTTCGCACTTAGTGCGGTGAATTCATCAAGAGTAACTTTGCATACTCCGACCAAATAGTCTATGAACTTCATTAAGAGAAATTAATCTCATCCTCCTTTACACAAAGTATCGGTAAATCTATCAAGAGTATTCCTACACACTCCAATCGAAATCGATTTATAGACTTATTAAGAGAACATAATCTCATCCTTCTCTTCAGTAGGAATATCAAAAAAGAAAAATTTTATCAAGAGTTTTCTTACTAACTCCAACCGAGATCGGTCTTATAAATTTATGAAGAGAAATGAATCTCAATCATGCACATCTACTTATTTCATTTTATTTTGAAAATGAGAATTTTATTGATATGCTTCACAATTGTAACTTTACTTGTTTTTCCCTTTGAACCCAAGATTACATCATTAGGTAGGGTTACCATAAAGTACAATTAATTTACAACAGGCTTTATTCCCATCTCATTACAAGTTTCCACCACTAACTCTTTGCCTAACCCTTTAGACAAAGGATCCGCTAAATTAAATCTGGACTTCACATATTGAAGCGATATCACGCCTTCCTCCAATAATCTCCTGACATGATTATGTTTGAGACGAACTTGTCTCGACTTGCCATTATAGCAGTCACTTGAAGCCCGAAATATAGCAGCTTGATTATCACAATAGATAGTTAAAGGTGGTATTGGCTTACTCCATAAAGGAATATCTATCAGCATTGATCGCAACCAATCAGCTTCTTCTCCAGCAGAAGACATAGCTATAAATTCTGACTCCATGGTTGAATGAGTAATACATGTTTGCTTCTTTGATTTCCAAGAGATCGCTGCTCCAGCCAAAGTGAAAATCCAAGCAGTAATAGATTTAGAGTCATTCGGATCAGAATTCCAAGTAGCATCACTATAGCCTTCAAGAACAATGGGAAATGTAGAATAATGCAGGCCAACATTAATTGTACCCTTCAGGTATCTTAAAACACGAATTAGGGCATTCCAATGTTCAACTCCGGGATTACTAGTAAACTTGCTCAAAGTTCCTACTGCGTAACCAATATCCGGCCTGGTACAATGCATGGCATACATAAGACTCCCAACAATCTGAGAATATGTCAGCTGATCGAGAACATCACTAGAGTTCCACATTAGTTTGATGCTAGGATCAAATGGTGTAGGAGCAGGTTTGTCATCAAAGTGACCAAACCTCTTTAGAACTTTCTCAATATAACTTGATTGAGTAAGAGTCAAGCCATTCGCTGATCTTATAATTTTAATACCCAGAATTACATCAGCTTCTCCAAGATCTTTCATTTCAAATTGAGAAGCTAGAAAAAATTTTGTTTCTTTGACTCTTTCAATATCAGTTCCAAAGATCAACATATCATCTACATAAAGACATATTATAACACCAGATTTTTCTTGAAATTTGCTAAATATACAAATATCACCACCATTGATTGAGTAGCCATTAGAAATCATTACTCTTCTAAATTTCTCATTCCATTGTTTTGGAGCTTGTTTTAATCCATAAAGAGATTTAAGAAGCTTACAAACTTTGTGTTCTTGACCAGGAACGACAAATCCTTCTGGTTGTTTCATGTAAACCTCTTCATCTAGATCTCCATTCAGAAATGCAGTCTTCACATCCATTTGATGTATTACCAGGCTATGAATTGCGGCTAAAGCAATCAAGAGTCGAATAGAAGTCATTCGAGCTACAGGAGCAAATGTATCAAAATAATCAATATCTTTCAATTGAGTAAAACCTTTTGCCACCAAACGAGCTTTGTACTTATCTAAGGTTCCATCAGATTTTAATTTCTTTCTAAAGATCCATCTACAACCAATAGACTTACATCCAGGAGGGAGGTCTGATAAAATCCATGTATTGTTTGACATAATGGAGTGCATTTCATCATCAATAGCTTCACGCCAGAAAGGAGCATCATGTGAAGCCATTGCTTCAGCATAACTTTCAGGATCCCTTTCAACTAAATAGACTTGAAAATTTGGTCCAAAGTCTCTTGGTTTGGCTGATCTTGCACTACGTCTTGGTTGACTTTCTTCCAAAGGTTCAACTATTTTTCTTTTAAGAGTAGATATAGAAGAACTTGTATTTTGTTCCAAAGACTCTTTTTTCTTAGGAAATATGTGCTCAAAAAAGTTAGCATGCAACGATTCAATAATTGTGTGAGGGCTTGGAGTCTCAAGATTCAAAAATCTATAAGCCTTACTGGTTTGTGAATAACCAATAAATACACAATCTACTCCTCTATATCCAATCTTAGTCAATTGTTGATCTGGTAATCTAACATGAGCCAAACAACCCCATACTTTAAAATAATTTATATTTGGCTTTCGATTCTTCCAAAGTTCATATGGAGATGAATCATGTTTCTTGGAATGAATTCGATTCAAAATATGACATGCAGAAAATAAGGCTTCAGTCCACAAATTTTCAGTGATACCAGATCCATAAAGCATAGAGTTAACCATTTCAATTAGAGTTCTATTTTTTCTTTCTGCTACACCATTTTGTTGTGGTGTATAAGACATAGTCAATTGTTTCTCAATGCCTTCTTTTTCACAAAAATCAATAAAATTTGATTTTAAATATTCTCCACCTCTATCAGATCTAATTGATTTAATCTTCAAACTCAATTTATTTTCAACTTCTGCTTTATATGTTTTAAAAGTTTCAAATGCCTCATCTTTTGTTTTTAATGGAAAGACATATGTATACCTTGAGTAATCGTCAATGAAAGTGATAAAATATCTCTTTCCATGACGTGATAAACAATCCATCTCACAAATATCAGTGTGGATTAGTTCCAAAAGTGTGGATATCCTTTCAACAGACTTAAAAGGTTTCTTTGTTATTTTACATTTACTACAGGTAATACACTTAGCAACATGATCCTTTCCACAGTCTTTAATTAATCCATTTTTCATCATAAGTTTAATGGATCTAAAATTCACATGACCAAGACGTTCATGCCATAAATCTAAAGACTCCACAATATAAGCAGAAATATTTTCATTTTCAATATTGAGTTTGAACATGCCATTTGTAGCATAACCTTTTCCAACAAACATGCCTTGTTTAGACAAAATAAATTTATCTGCCTCAAAAATCATTTTAAAACCATGCTTCGAAAGAAGCGTACCTGACACCAAGTTCTTTCGAATATCAGGAACATGCAATACGTCTATCAATGTGACAATCTTTCCGGAAGTGAATTTTAGTTCAACAGTTCCCTTTCCCACAACCTTAGCAGAGGATGAGTTTCCCATATGCAAAACTTTATCGCCCCCCACTAATTCATATGTCATGAAAGAATTTCGATTACCTGATATATGACGAGTTGCACCAGTGTCTATCCACCATTCCACTTGATCTCCAGCTACAAATGCTTCTGTGACCATTGCCACCAGTTCATTTTTTGTATTGTTATTTGCCTTTTCTTTCTTCTTTTCAGCTTTAAGAATTTTACAATCACGTGCATAATGACCAATTTTGTGACAATGATAACATTCAATCGACTTAGAATTAGAATTAGTACGCTTGAAATTTTTACTCTTCTTTGCCTTCAAAAATTTATTATTGGCAGGTTCCTTTTTGATCTTTTCTTCAACAACATGAGCTTTCATGATAGGCTCCCTCAAGATGTTATTGTCGCGGTATCGTGTCTCTTGTTCAATTTGCAAGTGTTGCAATAATTGTTCAAGAGTCAAATCTTCCTTCTTGTGTAAGAGCTTGCTTCTGTACTCTTTCCAAGATGGAGGAAGTTTTGAGACAATCGCACCAACATGAAAGTTTTCATCAAGAGCAATTCCAGTTATAACAATTTTATTAGCTATAAGTTGAAATTCTTGTACTTGTTCAGTGATTGACTTGTCATCAACCATTTTGAACTCCATATAATTTGAAATAAGAAATTTCTTTGAACTCGCCTCTTCTGCTAAATGAATAGTTTTAAGAGTATCCCAAATCTCCTTAGCGAATTTACACTTAATATAATATTGATCATAATATTTATTGGACATTCCTCCAAGAATATAATTCTTGCATAAGTAATCATCATCTTGCCATTTGGCAATTTGTTCTTTAATTAAAGTAGCCTCGTCCGTTGCTACCTCAGAACTAGGAGCCTCAGGACAAGGTTTCTCAAGAACATACGCTAACTTTAATCGTCTTAAAAAGAATTCCATCTTTCCACGCCATCTAGAAAAATCTTTTCCATCAAATATTTCAAAATTAGGATTAGGCAAAGATGGAACATTGTTCGTTATTGATGTGGATGCCATAGAGACAACTATCTTCAAATTGTTAGAACAAATGAACAAGAATGATAAAATTACAAGGAATACAAAATAAAACTTGCTTGGCTTAGAGGCACGTTAATACGTTTCTTGAAGATAGTTGGAGTCTCTCCCACGAGCAATCGGAAGAATAAATAACAACTCTATCTTCGGGATTCAACTAAGCCACAAAACAAGTAGCATTCAAGAATGTTGCTCTTCTATTCTTGAATTGGTGATTTCACCTTTTGATCAATGTCTCACAAGTGTTTTCAAGGGAAAGTATTTTTTGTTTGAAAATGCTTCTTTTTTTTCAACCAAAGGAAACTCAATTTATAGGATAAAAAAAAAATTTGCAAGAAAAGATTTTTAATTAATAGAATTTATTAGGTTCATGAATTGAAAACAAAAAATTTGTCTTTCAAAAACCCATAACGTAGAATTAACAAAAAACTTATTGCAAAAGTTTATTACAAAAAATTAAAGTAAATGAATGTTACAACTCACATTCATGAAGTTGTTATTTCAAAACGGATGAATTTGTTTCAAAATTAATTGAAACACTAACTCTTACAGGGACTGGTTCCGGCATGGGAACTCTCTTAATTTCAAAGATAAGGGAAGAGTATCCAGATCGAATGATGCTCACCTTCTCTGTTTTTCCATCTCCAAAGGTTTCAGACACTGTTGTCGAACCATACAATGCTACACTTTCTGTGCACCAATTAGTAGAGAACGCTGATGAATGCATGGTCCTCGACAATGAAGCCCTCTACGACATCTGTTTTAGGACTCTAAAGCTCACTAATCCAACTTGTAAGTTTCTCTCTTTGATATTAACTCATATGATCATGCTCTTTTCATTTTAGAACGTTCCAAATGTGTCGCATCATTCCTAAAGTAACGGAGTGTTATTACATTTAACCTTCTAGCTCGAACTTAATCATAAAAAGGGCAACTACTAATTCTAAATCCTAATGTAAAAACATTGAGTTTAGTTAAGCAACGTTATACAAATTGATAGTTTGATACGAATGGAGTATCCGTTTTGTTTGCAGTTGGTGACCTAAATCATTTGATATCTGCAACAATGAGTGGTGTTACATGTTGTCTGCGATTTCCCGGTCAGCTGAACTCAGACTTGAGAAAATTAGCTGTGAATCTAATTCCGTTTCCACGTCTTCATTTCTTCATGGTGGGATTCGCGCCACTGACATCTCGTGGATCACAGCAATACAGTTCCCTCACAGTTCCAGAGCTTACACAACAAATGTGGGATGCTAAGAATATGATGTGTGCAGCTGACCCTCGTCATGGACGTTACTTAACAGCATCTGCTATGTTTAGGGGAAAAATGAGTACTAAAGAAGTCGATGAACAAATGATCAACGTCCAAAACAAGAACTCGTCGTACTTTGTTGAGTGGATCCCTAACAATGTGAAGTCTAGTGTGTGTGACATTCCACCAACTGGGCTAAAAATGGCATCTACATTTATTGGGAACTCGACGTCCATTCAAGAAATGTTTAGGAGAGTGAGTGAGCAGTTCACGGCCATGTATAGACGAAAGGCGTTTTTGCATTGGTATACTGGGGAAGGAATGGATGAAATGGAATTTACTGAAGCTGAGAGTAATATGAATGATTTGGTTGCAGAATATCAACAGTATCAAGATGCTACTGCTGAGGTTGAGGAAGATTTTGATGAAGGTGTTGAAGAACATTATGAAGGCCAATAACTTCTCAAATTTTAGTATCACAGAATATTGCTTTGTTTGTGGATTTGTTAAATGCTTATGTTTTTTGTTTTCTTTAGATTTATTATTGTATTTTTGATGAACCCTCTGTTTTATTTGTTCTTTTGTGAATGAAAATTAAATGTTAGATAGTGATTTGAATATGTAAAGGGAAAAGGGTTAAAAAAAATGTTCATAGACTATGTGATATGAATAGAATTGTCCGTTAATACTTTGGTTCAAAAATGTCTTTATTGTTATTTAATGAGTCAAAATTCAAAAAATGCTCATTTTCAAAATAAATATATTATTTTTTTAACACATTCTTTTCTAATATAATATTTTTTAAAATTAGCAAATGTTTATGCTACCTCAATTCAAAAGAAGATAAAATAAGAAATATTTTAATTATCATTATATATACTATAATCTTACATATATATGACATATCTATATGTTAAAGGGGTATATGGAGTTATTTTATTTTAATTGGAAAAATGAGATCAAGAAGAAAATAATTATCTCCTACATTTTTATTTTGTTAAAATGATTTTAAAAGAAAGAAAACAAGAATAGAGTTTTCTAATAATATTTTAATTAGAAAGAAGATGTATTTTCAAAAGAAAAGAAATAATATATTTATTTTGGAAATGGACATTTTTGATTTATTTAGTAAGTATTTCTAGACCAAAGCGTTGATTGGAAAAATATTTTTGAATCAAAGTATTAACGACAAGGATATGTAAGCCAAACTTCATTACCTCAAAAAAACCTCATTTATAGTTCTCCTAACCACATTTCGGTTATATATGTTATTCCTCATCAAATAATTCTATCAAATTTCTCCTTTCACGAGATAATGATGTCAATCTCACGCCTTATAATGAGATACGAAAATATATCACATGAATATTTTTTTTTTAAAAAAAGAAAATTAAAATGAATTACACCAAATCTAATTATCTATTAATCGTGATGATCTCTTAGTTTCAATTCTTTTCATCCTCCTTTTTCTCCTAGCTTCTGCATATTGGGCCTTTCTTTGAGACATACCACTTATTGGGCCTGTATACCTTACAAAGCCCAATCCATTAGTTGATGAAAACATGGGCTGTTCTTGTGGAAGTTGGCCCATTACTATTGGGCTTATATGGTTCATCAAGCCCAATTGTGGAAGTTGGCCCTGTAACTTAGCAAGTAGAATGATTTAGTAACGCAAAATAAAATTGTATTTAATTATATTTTTTGTAAGAAAAATAATTTAAAATAATATTTACGTTTGAGTGTAATTAAATATAACTTTAAAAGTGAAAAGCGAGATGAAAATCAAGTTATAAATTGTTTACTAAATTTGAAATACAAAATTATAATTTTCATGATCAAACACCGATTAACCGACAATGATATGAAATATTTCATTACTTACCTTTTCTCTAATTGATTTTAACTCAACATTGTAAGCTTTTTGCTTGTTATTATAACTTTGTACTATCTCCACCTCCTGTAGATTTAGACAAACAAAAAAGGAGTAAAAAAAAAAAGATTAGTCCGATAAACTAAGCATCGCGTATTAGTAGGGTTTGGAAAAGGGACGTTGGGGGTGTGTGATGAGACAAAATTGTTGTAATACAAGCATTAGTGATTGTTTTCACCGTTTGAACGTGTGATTTATTAGTCACATGTAGATAATATTATCGTTGTCTTCTATCTTTTCATCAATAAAAGTGAGGATAAAAAAATAACACAATGAACTAAGCATTTCGTGTTAGTAGGATTTAAAGAAAGACCGCACCTCCAAGATGGTGATGTAGACATATCTTAATTTAATGTAAGTATTAATGACTATTTTCACAACTCAAACTTATACTCCAAAAAATACGATAATTTTTTTTTTAAAAAAAAATTTTTATTAAACAATTTACTAACTCACTCACCTGTCTTAAGGATTCTCTACATCGAGTCAACTTCTCTATATTACACATCAACTTTTCTCTTATCTGCAAAAAAAAAAAAAAAAGGCAAGAATGCAAACAAAAATTGTATTTTCTTTGTTCTAATTTATTTAATATCGTAATTTTGAATTTTAAAATCTCAAATACGAAAATTATAAGTTTTATCGCAAAATATTTACATATATGAAAAATATATGAATTATAGTTAATATCTCAAAAAATTACTTAACAATAAGAAACTTACTAAATAAAGTTATTAAACATAGTTTGTGTTGTAAGAATAAAATCACTCAACTTAAATATTTTATCTTTCAAAATCAGTCAACTAAATTCATTATTTAAATTACTTAACTCAAAATCTCCTGTTTTAATAAATTACTCAAAGTTTATTTATCATTAAGAAAAAAATTAACATGACAAATGGTAACTTTATTAATCTAAACATATTTTAACTGGTCCAAATTTAGCCCATGAATCTGGTGAAGTTTATTACATCTCAGACGCAAGTTTAATAATAAGTTTTTATATAAAGACTTAAGTTAAAGTGATTTCAAAATAAAGTTTAGTGATTTTGTTAGGAAAATTCTCAATATTTGAATAATCTTTTGAATCCTTTTATTTATTATCATGCAAGATTTTTTTAATACTAACTTTAGTCGAGTACTTTAAAAGATAAAGTCT
This sequence comes from Solanum chilense, assembly GCA_032847665.1. Taxonomy (NCBI): domain Eukaryota; kingdom Viridiplantae; phylum Streptophyta; class Magnoliopsida; order Solanales; family Solanaceae; genus Solanum; species Solanum chilense. Next base: position 69,547,827 of record CM064974.1, on the reverse strand, counting down.
TAAATTATTTGATTTTACTGATACAAAATAAAATTCAATGGTTTTAATCGAATAAATCCTCAAAGTTTAATTACCTTTTGAAATATTAATTCTACGTAAATTAGTATGAAATTGTTTTGCTTATCGAAATTAAAAGGATGTCAAATAAACTAGGACGATAATAATAAATATATAAACGAAATTGATCATAAACAAAGAATCGAAAAGTTTAAAATTCATAAATTTTCAGTACCTTTCTTTCAGATTCTTCAATTTGGTCTTTTAGATTCAACAAAATATTGGCCACATTGATTTCATCTTCATTGAATGAAGCACATTCTACAATCCTATTTTGGATCATTTTTTTTCGAAGTCTGATTTTTTATTTTTTTTTAAAAGTAATCAAATATATTTAAATATATAAAAAAAAATACTTTTTAGGTTTCCTTATCTAATTTGAATTGGAGAACTTAGGAGGCCGGAGAGGTTTTTCTTTTTAATTTAAGTGTATATATTTTATTATTAAAAAAATGATAAGAAATATTAGTTTTTTTCAAATATTATTTGATTTTTTGAAATAGAAACGTGACGAAACTATTTTTTAAGTTTTATTGTCATGAAACTTTCTTGGGAATAAAAGTCGTGTCAATTTGATAGAAAAATTATATTACTTTATTTAAGAAAAGAATAAGTTTAGTCAAGCCAATATTTTTTTATTATACTTATATTTAAAAAATTGTAATTTATTATTTAGGTATAATACATATATTAGACCCTAAATTTGGTTTTAAATTTTAATTTTGACCTTCAAATTTCATAATGCACAAACATACACTTTAACTATTCAGCTTTTAAATAAATAAACACATGAGTCCTATATGACACAATACACGTAGGATAAAAAATGACACATAGGATGACATGTAGGACATGTGCGTCTATCTGTTCAACTTTATACGAGTTTAAGTGTCAAGTTGTGCACATCCAAAGTTGAAGAGCATAAATGTGATTCGAAGCTAAGTTAAAGGGCATATTTATGTATTATGCCTATTATTTTTTATATAGCTTCTGAATATCTAAATTTTTAATTTAAAATATCATATTAATGTAATTAAATTAAACTTTAAAAATAAATCAAATTAACTTTTAAAAAGCAAAATATAATAAGTAAAATGAAACGGAAAAAATACGTCAATTCCCATATTGTGATCCATTTGTTATTTGTTAGGAGTTAGGAGTTGAGACGACGAAGTTTTAATTAACTTCAATTAAAATAAGACTTCACAACAAGAAGTTGTTCTTTATATATATTCTTTTCGTTTCATATTAAGTTAACATAATTTCCTTCTAATAAATATTTTTTTTTTAATTTAAAAATAAGATTAGTCAAGCTAAATTTATTTCAAGACTAGTTAATATTAACGTAAAATGGAGTAAAAATAATTAATTTTATAAAAAGACAAGTAAATTAAAATAAATATTTTTAATATTCTCGATAACGAGATGATTGAAAAAGAGGAGACGACTAGAGAAACTAATTAAACAAGTGTTCGATTATACATTTTGGATTAAATTTTAAAAAATTATCTTTAAATATCTATTGACCATAAAATTTGACCAGATTTAAAAAATCTATTCTTTAAATATTTTGAATTTTAAAAATTTCGTTCACAAAATTTTAAAATATTATCAAATAAATGTATATTCAGACATAGTTTAAAAATGTAAATTTCAAGTTTCAAGAGGAGCGTAAAATTACAAAATTATGAGAATTAAAAAAATAAATTTTTAAAATTGTTCTACCATATTCTTAAAATAAATAAACAAATATTGGATAAACTTTATCATATGATATATTGTAGATATATTACAGCCACTTTTGTCTTTTTTCCAATTTTGTTTGTTGATGTAGCCGAATTCTAAATTTAAATGTAATTTTATTAATTTAAAATTGTATTAGAATGCTCATTTTTGGTCATAAATAAAATTTATCTAGATTAATTACTTACTTGCACGTCAAATAATAATAATTTTTAATTTCCAAGTTGTTTACAGCTGTTGCTCACTTTAATTTTCTCTCTTTTCAAGTCTATTTATATGAAAATCATGAATGATAAACTTTATTTTATAATCTTCAAAAACTATATATTATAAAAGTTTTATATTAGTAAGTGTTAGCCATGGCCATCTCCAAATTTCTTCTTGTTACTATGGTTTTGATTTCTCTACTTGTTTTTCGTCTTGTGGAAGCTGATGGCAACGGTGACGGTGACAATCTAGCGGTATATTTTTCCAAATTTAAGTAATTAATTTATTATCAGAATAACATAAAATTAGCTATGAAATTTATCGTGCTATACGTAATTAAATAAGATTTGATGGTTAATTTAGGTGCACACGGCTGGACCAGAGGGTGCTAACAACCCTACTTACATCCCTACATCAGGTAATTAATTAATCATATATATATATATATATATATATATATATATATATATATATATATATATATATATATATATATATATAAACCACCAACTTTTATTTATAATTTGGAAGTGTGATATATAACCTATAGTCAATTATTCAATTTTCATATTTGTATCAAATGAACTTGAAATTAATTGCTAAATTTAACATGCATCCCCTTTAAGCTAGGATTGATTTTCGTTCGGGAATTTGGTAGCAACGATAAAGTTATTTTGTTTATGTCTTGAAAGTAATCACTAATATCTGTATTAGAATCGATTATATACATGATACTTTCGAAATTCTTAGTAGAGATCTTTTGTGCAATGCATCGAACTTAATTTCTTCCCCAAAAAAAACAAACATATAGTAGTAATTTAAATATTACTCTATTTCCACAAACGTAAATTGCTAACATTTGACCATACATTTTAGGTCAGATAATTGAAGATTTTTTTTAACTATTTGTTTAATTTAAATTTAATCAGATTATTTGAAAATCTAATCTTCAAATATTTTCAAGTTTTCAAATCAGAGTTTAGTAGAAATTTCATTCCATCCGCAAAATTTAAAGTCAAAATACATATCCGAACATATCCTCAAGTTTCAAAATTAATCATAACATCGAAAACTCACATTCTCAAATTTCAATATTAGAAATACTACGCTAAGAGCTTGTAGAAAACACTTATGCCCTAGTTTTCATCTCATATTGATATCTAAAACTGCAAATTATGTTTACTTGTTAATTACTTAAATATGATATAAACCAAAAAACTCTTATTTTATTCAACCCCCCCCCCCCTCTCTTTACTTTTCTGGGAAATCATTTGACTAAACATAGATAAGTGTAATTAGCCTAAGTCTGAACTATATTCTTCGTGGAATCAACCCTAGCCTGAAAGTTGGATTCTTTATTTGACAACAATCACTTATACTTTTTTGGTTACTTTTCTCGGAAATCATTTGACTAAACATAGATAAGTGTAAGTTAGCCTAACTCTGAACTATATTCTTCGTGGAATCAACCCTAGCCTGAAAGTTGGATTCTTTATTTGACAACGATCACTTATACTTCTTTTGTAATTTAGACATATTAAAATTTTGTAATTTTTTGATACAACGAAAACTTAAAATCCTAAATCCGTCTTCGTAATTTTTTTTGCAGAGTGTGGCACAGCATGTGAGGCAAGATGTAGTCTAGCATCAAGACATAAAATGTGTTTGAGAGCATGTGGGACTTGTTGCACTCGTTGTAATTGTGTGCCTCCAGGCACCTCTGGGAACCAAGATCTTTGCCCTTGTTACCGTGACATGCTCACTCATCATGGCAAGCGCAAGTGTCCCTAAATATATATATACATATACCTAAACATAGTAATATATGTATAACATAAAACTTTTAAGAAGTGATCTAAATAAAACGCGATAAATTTTAGGTGATAGTTAGATATTCTGTTTAATCTTTTATTGATTTGAAAATTTACTATTTCTTTCGTATCGACCTATATGCGCGATCGTGTGTTCTAGATGATAAATGTCACTCTTGTAGTCCCTATATCTTTGGCAAGTTTTGTAAGTTGTTACCTATCTTATTACTTTTAACTTTTTTGTGATATAAATAGTTCAAGTTATAAATTTTATGTTAAAGGAAGTTTATTGACTTTATCACAATATTTTTCATGATTTGACTTAATTTTAATTTAGTGAGATCATGGCTTCAGATAGAAAGAGATGTAGAGGTTGAATGTTTGGTTAAAAGGTTAATTAGAAGTAGTCAAGTGTTATCGTGCTTTTTGTGAGAGAAAATTTATGAAATAATACACACGAAAAACTAATTTTAGAGCTCGGAGCATTCAAAAAAAAAATATGAGAACCTCCGAAATGTGTTGCGAACATTCAACGTATAACCATACCATTTTTTTCACGCTCATTTTTGCATTTGCTATTCCTTTTTAAGAATCTCCCAAATGTCCCAATTTTTCGTGTGTATTAATCCATGGATCTGGCACCCAAAACATCCAAAAAAAAATTCTCAAAAAAATATATATTAAGACCTCCTTAATGATTTGTGGAAACTCCACATATAATCAAACCATTTTTTCAATGCTTATTTTCGCATTTACAAATTAGTTTTTAAGAATTGCCTAAATTTTCCGATTTTTTTGTATCTATTAGCCCTTGGATTTAGCGCCTAAGGCACACAATTTTTTTCTCAAAAAACTTTATGAGGATCTCCGTAATGAGTTGGGGAACATTCACATATACTCATACCATTTTTTCCACATCCATTTCCCTATTTATAAGCTCTTTTTTTAGGAATCGCCCAAATTTCTTGATTTTTCTTGTATATTAGCCCATGGATCTACCGCCCAGAATACCCAAAAAAAATTTCTTAAAAAACTCTTAAGGACCTCCATAATGAGTTAGGAACCTTCACATATACTCACACCATTTTTTTCACATCTATTTTCGCATTTACAAGTTTTTTTTTTGTAGGAATCACCCAAATTCTTTGATTATTCGTGTGTATTAGCCATTGATCAGGTGTCCGGAGAATCCAAAAAAAAATTCTCAAAAAAACAACAACTTTATAAGAACCTCCATAATGAGTTGGGGAACCTTCACATATACTGAAATTATTTTTGTCATGACAATTTTCGCATTTACAAATCGTTTTTAATAATCACCCAATTTTCCTGATTTTTTATGTGTATTAGCTCGTGGATCTGACCCCTGGAACACCAAAAATTTTAACTCAAAATAGTCTATGAGGACCTCCGTAATGAGTTTGGGAACCTTCACTTCTATTCCACTATTTTTTTACTCCCATTTCTGCATTTACAAGCCCCTTTTTTAGGAATCACCAAAATTCTCTGATTTTTCGTATGTATTAGCCCATGGATCTGGTGCTCGAAGCATCAAAAGTTTCTCAAAAAAATTTATGAGGAACTTCGTAGTGAGTTGATGAACCTTCACCTAACGCACACTCTTTTTTTCACACCTATTTCCGCATTTTCAAGTCGTTTTTAAAGAATAACCTAAGTTCTCTGATTTTTTATGTGTATTAGGTCAGGAATCTGGCGCCCATAGCCTCCAAAAAGTTTTTCTCAAAAAACTTTTTGAAGAACTTTGTAATGAGTTGGGGAACTTTCACGCATACTTATACCATTTTTAACGTTTATTTCCACATTTACAAGCCATTTTTAGGAACCACCCAAATTTTCTAATTTTTTCGTGTATTAATGCTCACGGAGCTAGCGCCCAGAGAATCCAAAAAAAAATTCTCAAATTTTTTTATGAGTATCTCTTTAATCAGTTGAGGAACCTTCATGTATACTCGCACCATTTTTTATGTCCAAATTCTCATATACAATCCATGGATTTGGCGCCCAGAGCATCTAATTTTTTTCTCAAAATACTTTACGAGGATCTCCGTAATGAGTTAGGAAACCTTCACGTATCTATATTTAACGTTCAATTTTTCGTGTATATTAACTCATGGATCTAATGGACGGAACATCAATATTTTTTCTTAAAAACCATTTTGAAGAACCGCGTAATGAGTTTGAGAACATTAACATATACTCACACCACTTTTCACGCATATTTTCATATTTACAAGCCTCTTTTTAGGAATCACCAAATTTTATGATTTTTCGTATGTATGCACATGGATCTGGCGCCCATAGGATCCAAAACAAATTCCTAAAGAACCTGATAAGGACCTTCGTAATGAGATAGGAACCTTCATGTATAATTACACCATTTTTTCACGCCCTTTTTCGCATTTACAAGCCCTTTATTAAGTATCATACACATTTTATAATTTTTCTTGTATATAAGTTCCTAGATCTTGCGCTCGGAGAACCTAAAAAAAATTCTCAAAAAAATTTATTTGGACCTCCATAATGAGTTGGAGAACCTTCATGTATACTCACACAAATTTCTTGATGCTCATTTTCACATTTACAAGTCATTTTTTATTAATCGCCTAAATTCTTCTATTTTTCGTGTGTATTAGCCCATGGATCTGGTCCGCTGAGCATCTTAAATTTTTTTCTCTATAAAATTTATGAGGACCTCTTTAATGAGTTGAGGAACCTTCACGTAAACTCGTATCAAGTTTTCTGCGCTCATTTCTGCATTATAAACCCTTTTTTAAAAATCGCCCAAATGTCTCATTTTTCGTCTGTATTAGACATTAAGTCTGGCTCCTGGAGAATCCTAATTTTTTTTTATCAAAAAGCATTATGAAGACCTCTGTAATTAGTTGGAAAATCTTCACGTATATATACACCAATTACTAATGCATATTTCCGAATTTGCAATTACTTTTTCAAAATCGTTCAAATTTCTCGATTTGTCGTATACATAAGCCCATGGATCTAGCGCCGAGCATCAAAAAAAATTCTCAAAAAATTTTGTGAGGACCTCTGTAATGAGTTGGGGAACCTCTACGTATACTCACACCATTTTTTTCACACCTATTTTTGTATTTACAAGCCATTTATTAAGGATCACTCAAATTTTCTGATTTTTTGTATGATTAGACCATGAATCTGGCACTAGGATCACCCTATGTAAGGAGTTGGGAACCTTCACGTATACTTATACCACTTTTTAATGCTCATTTTCGCATTTACAAGCCCTTTGTTAAGAATCATCTGAATTCTTCAATTTTTCATGTATATTAGCCCAGAGATTTTGCACCCGAAGCATCCACAAAAATTTCTCAAAAAAAAAAAAAATTATTTAGACCTCCATAATGAGTTAGGGAACCTTCACCTACACTCACACTCTTTTTTTCACGCCCTTTTTCGCATTTATAAACCATTTTTAAAAATCGCTCAAATTTCCTGATTTTTCTTGTGTATTAGCCCATGGATTTGGTGCTCGGACCATTCAAAAAAAAATTCTCAAAAACTTTATGAAGACATCAATAATGAGTTAGGGAACCTTTATGTATACTCACAATATTTTTTTCATTCTCATTTTCGCATTTAAAAGTCTCTTTTTAAGAATCGCTCAATTTTTTTATTTTTTTGTGTGTATTAGCCCATGAATCTGACGCCCGAAGCACCCAAAAATTTTTTTCTCAAAAAACATTATAAGGATCATTGTAATGAGTTGAGAAACCTTCACGTATACTCACACCATTTTTTTATCGCCCATTTCAATATTTACAACTTTTTATTTAGGAATGACCCAAGTTTTTCAATATTTTCGTTTGCATGGCCCATGAATTTAGTGCCCGGAGTATCCAAAAAAAAACTCTCAAAAAATATTATGAGGACCTCCATATTGATTTGGGGAACATTCACATATACTCACACCACTTTTTTCACGATCATTTCTTTATAATCGAGCCTTTCTTAAGAAACACCCAATTTTTTTTATTTTTCGTGTATATTAGCACATGGATGTGGCGCCTAGAGCATTCAAAAGTTTTTTTCTCAAAAATCTTAATGAGGACCTTCGTATATATTTGGGGAACCTTCACGTATATTCACACTATTTTAAAGGTCCATTTTCGCATTTACATTCCCTTTTCAAGAATCGCCAAAATTTTCCAGTTTTGCATGTGTACTAGCCCATAGATCTGGAGCTTTAGGCATTCAAAAAAATTTCTTAGAAAACTTTATGTGGACCTCCTTAATGCTTTGGTAAACTTTCTCGTATAATCATCATTTTTTCACGTTCATTTACGCATTTATAAGTCATTTTTAAGAATCGCTCAAATTCATTGATTTTTCGTGTGTACTAGCACATGGATCTGGCGTCAGTGGCACCCAAATTTTTTTCTCAAGAACTTTATGAGGACCTACTCAATGAGTAGGGGAACCTTTGATTTTACTCACACCTTTTTTTAGTGCCCATTTTCATATTTACGAGTTCTTTTTTAATAATCACTCATATTCCCTGATTTATCGTGTGTATTAGCACATAAATCTAGCACTCATAGCATCTACAAACATTTTTCTCAAAAAACTGTATGAAAACCTCCGTAATGAGTTGGGGAACCTTCACTTATACTTACACTCTTTTTTCACGCTCATTTTCGCATTTACAAGTCATTTTTAAAGGATCGTTCAAATTTCCTCGTTTTTTGTGTTTTTTTGTGTTTATTAGTCCATGGATCTGGCGCCAGGATCATCTGAAAAGAGTTTCTCAAAAAACTTTATGAATACTTCTGTAATGAATCGGGGAACTTTCACGTATAATCACACCATTTTTCACGTTTATTTCTGCATTTAAAAGCCTTTTTAAAAAAAATCACCCAATTTTTCTAATTTTTCGTGTGTATTAGCTCATGGATCGGACGCCCAGAGCACTAAAAAAAAATTCTCAAAAATCTTTTTGAGGACCTCCATAATGATTTGGGCAACCTTCACGTATACTCACACAATTTTTTAACGCTCATTTCCATATCTACAACCCTTTTAGGAATCGTCCAAATTTTTCAATTTTTTCGTGTGTATTAGCCCATGGATCTGGCATCCGGAGTGTCAAAAAAATTTCTATAAAAATTTTATTAGGACTTCCATAATGAGTTGGAGAACATTCACATATAGTTACACCACTTTTTTTCACACTCATTTGTGCATTATCAAGCCTTTTTTTAAGGATTGCCCAAATTTCCTAATTTTTCGTGTGTATTAGCACATGGATCTGACGCCTAGAGCATCCAAATTTTTTTCTCAAAAACTTAATGAAAAACTTTGTAATGATTTGGAAAACTTCATGTTATACTCACACCATTTGTTTAACGTCAATTTCCGTATTAACATGCCTCTTTTCAGGAATCGCCCAAATTTCTCGATTTTCATGTGTATTAACCCATGAATCTGGTGCCTGGAGCATCCAAAACTTTTTTGCTTACAAAACTTTATGCGGACCTCTTTAATGATTTGAAAAACCTTCACATATAATCATACCATTTTCACGTTATTTCAGCATTTGCAAGATATTTTTTAAGAATCGCTCAAATTTCTTAATTTTTCGTGTATATTAACTCGTGGATCTGGCGCTCGGAACATCCCAAAAAATTCTAAAAAACTTTTTGAGGATCTATGCAATGAGTTGGGAAACCTTCGAGTATACTCACACCATTTTTTTAGCATCCAGTTTCGCATTTACAAGTCCTTTTTTAGGAATCACCCTTATTCCCTGATTTTTCATGTGTATTAGTGGATCTGGCGCTTAGAGCACCCAAAGAGAATTTTTCAAAAAAAAATATGAGGACCTCCGTAATGAGTTGAGGAACATTCACATATACTCACACTATTTTTTCACGTTCATTTTCGCATTTAAAAGACCTTTTAGGAATCATATAAATTCTCCAATTTTTCTTGTGTATTAGCCTACTGATCTGGGCCTGAAGCATTCCAAAAGAAAATTCTCAAAAAATTATATGACGACCTTCGTAATCAGTTGAAGAACCTTCTCATATACTCACACCATTTTTTTCTCACTCATTTCCGTATTAACAAACCTTTCTTTAGGGATCCCCTAAATTCTCTAATTTTTCATGTATATTAGCTCATGGATCTGTCGCTCGGAGCACCCAAAGTTTTTTTCTCAAAAAGCTCTATGAGGACCTTCGTAATGAGTTAGGGAACTTTCACGTATACCCACACCATTTTTTAACGCTCATCTCCATATTTAGGAGCCCATTTTTTAGAAATTGCCCAAAAATTTATCAAATTTTTTAATGTGTATCCATAAATCTGGCGGAGCATCCAAAAAAAAATTCTAACAAAACTTTATGAGAACCTCCATAATGAGTTGGGGAACATTCACGTATACTCACACCATTATTTTCACACACATTTCTGCATTTACAAATCCTTTATAGGAATCACCCAAATTCCTCGATTTTTCGTATATATTAGCCCATTGATCTGACGCCCAGAGCATGAAAAGAAATTTTCAAAAAACTGTATGAGGAACTCCGTAATGAGTTGGTGAACCTTCACATATACTCACAATTTTTTAACGTCCATTCCGCATTTACAAATCCTTTTTTAGAAATTTCCCAAATTTCTCAATTTTTTATGTGTATTAGTCTCTGGATATGGCACCTGGAGCATCCAAAAAAAAAATTCAAAATTTTTTATTAGGACCTCCATTATGAGATGATGAACCTTCACGTATACTCATACCATTTTTATCACAAATATTTTCGCATTTATAAACATTTTTTTCAGAATCACCTAAATTCTCTAATTTTCGTGTATATTAACCTATAAATTTGGCGCTTGGAACATCCAAAAAAGAATCTCTCAGACCACTTTATGAGTTGTGCCACCCTTAAAATTTGAGGTATAAATCTCAATTTGCATAATAAAGGCTTCCTATAAACTATAAAGTAAAATATTTTTCATGTAAAATATCTTAGTCCAGCACAAGCCTCTTAACCCAATTGAAGCAAGGAAAAACCAACTTTTACATGCAGCAAAATCCTTGAGAAAAAGAAGCAAAATACTAGAGCATTCAAAACTGAGTTTTACTTCAGGTTATCATTGAAATCTTTTAATGTTCATCCCAAGGACAGCGCGATATATGCATCTCGCTATCTGCTTTCACAGAAACTCTCTAAGAAGCTCAAAGTTGTGTTGGCTCATGATCAACCCATCATTTCTCAATCCATGCTTAAAAATATCATGGACAACTTCAGATAATGAATGAAAGAAGATATGACATATACATTGAACTCAACATCCTAGAATGTATCCTTTTCCCCCACCAAGTCAAGGATTGGGTGCAGGTCGTGTCCTCCTTGATCTGGCACGTGTTACTCGAACTGCTTCCACCATGACTGTATCAACTGGTTTTGCAGTTATATTATCCTCCATGACTGTATCAACAAGAGGTTTTGCACTTTCATTGTCTGAGGAAGACACTTGATCAACCTGCATCACTTGAGATTTGCTTAGACTCGAAGCTTTGGTGATTTGAGCGTGGGCTTCAGCTGGAGTCGTTTTTTGTGCATTTGAGGAGGAAGCAGAAGAAGCAGGGGTAGCCACTGGAGGTGGTTGTGAGGGCTTCACCTTTTCTTTTGTGTCTGCTTCTTTTTCACTTGAAGATTCAGTAGACTCAGGAGGTGCTTGTTTTTCAGTCTGTACCTTTGTAGCTGGGGCAGCTGATCTGCGTTTAGGCGGTGTTACTGTGCGTTGGCGGCCTCTACTGCTTTGCTTCTGTGGCTTCTATTTCAAGAAAAAAGCTCATAATTGACCCTCTAAAACATGGGAGTTAAATTCCAGCAACATAATTAAGGAAAGAAGATCGTAGCTAGGAAGTCGTGATAATAGGCGACAAAATGCATGCAATAAGCATAGGCAAGAAAATTTCAGCCGTAATTCTATATCTTCAACTCCAATCTCTAATGTATGAATTAGTCCCTAATGACACTAATTAGCCACAATCTTGTAAGAACTAGAATACAACCCAATATACTCAGCAAATCCCCAAAAAATGGAACAACTACGAAGTATATCTAGCACATAAGTGCTATTTAGAAAAATGAGATCTCAAGTAAAGCCATATGAGTAAATAAATAGCAAAACCATTTATATAACTGGACAAGCAAATTTGTGCTGCTAATGAAATAAGAGTTCAGATGACAAGCATCTAACACGATTTTGGTAAATAGCATGACTCAAAGACAGAACATGATTGAACTAGCAAGATTAATTCTGAAACACTTTGATGAAAACCTGAGTTGGGCGAGGAGTTGACTGAGAAGCAATAAATTGCAATACATCAAAAAACCTCGTCTGCACATAGCTAGCAGAGTTTTGCCAGTACAGACATGCCATATCTCCAGCTCTTGTCCTCAACTCCAACAAATTACGATCAATCTCAGTTTCATGCTTTAACACTACCGGTCTAAAGAAGGAATCATATACATATGTTGTTCCCTGCAATAATTTTATGAGAAAAAGAAACAATTAGCAAAAGACGCCACCGGAACTAATCAAAGATTAAAATTGCTTTCAAACAGGAGAGGATATTAGGCGGAATACCTTTGTTTTGGGGCACCACAAATATATGATGAATGCCAACTTAGCTTCACTGTACATTGGAACCCTTCAAAGCATAACTAAAGCGTTAACACTAGATGGATTTCACACTAGTTTATACGAACATAAAAAAAATTCATATGATTACCATGAAACAAAAGTATCGCCAACTCTTTCACATACTGTCAATAGAGCAATTAAGATCCTGAAAATTAGAAAGAATGAGGAAGTTACAGCCAAGATTCAAGAGAAGCTACTTAACAGATCGACAGAGAAAATGCTGCAATATACCAATACTGGCACCAAAAGCGAAGTTCCTGAATATCAGGTTTGTTCATTTCTACAGTCTTAAAGCACTCATAAGCAGGATAAGCATAACCAAAAACCATCCTGCGCAAGGAAAAGTTAAAAATCACAACTAGATATGTGAGCAACAGGACTACTTGTGCTTAAACATTTATAAATGCAACATTTTCAAACTCACACAAGCCCTCTGGTGAGAAAAGATCCAATCATCTTGAATCCCTGCAACAGGAAAAAAGGCAGTGCTTGTTAAGCAAACTCTCATATTGATAGCATATAGAGGTCCACACACAAAGGAATGAATTTTACAAGGAAAAATCAATTTAGACTAAACATTACAAAGAAAAAGGGAATACGGGAAGTGCCAAGAGCGAGCGCCATTAGTTTTAGGTCTTTTTATGCTACAAGCAATGAAGTAACAACTAACATCAACCATAACAACACCTCAATCAAAAACCTTTTGGGTTGGCTATAGCCTAGATGTATCCTCTATATCTATTCCGCTTTAATTTTCGTCCAATCCATTCCAATAAAATTGTTTTTTGTTTCTATTTCATCATTATCACGCATTTTAATTCATTCAAGGATTAAACAAATTCCCTCATTAGCTTATCATCCCCCAAAGGATAAGAAAATACATTGAGCCCTAAAAATAAAGAAGAAAACTACACATAAAACCAAACATCCAATAATCTCCCAATTGATTGAGCTAAAAAATACTACAAAATCACAGTATGCAATAACTTAGTTTGAATCACAGTCAAGCAAACTCAAACAAGCATTTACTTATTCAGACACCGCAAATCGTCCTGCATTGCATTGCATCACTCATTTCACATACTCAAATTTTCTGCACATATTATCAATTCACTAATTCTGGCGAACTAAGAAATTGAGCTAAAAGCTAAAAACGAAAATCAATTCACTTCGCACAAAAATATGTACTACAAAAATGATTCTTAATAAACGCTGAAGCAGAGCATGTAGATTAACGGAGAGGCTATGAGATATTTGAGAAATTTACCGGCGCCGGCGAACGGTAACGATATCGACGGCGAACAGAAAGAGGGGGCAAATTGGATTGCGTTTTTAATTTTTTTTTAAATCTAATTTAATTCTTTGATATTATTTTTAATTAGCTTTCGATGGGGTTTGAATTTTTATTTGAGAGCGAATATTAGTTGTGTGAAGGTCCATGGTAATAGCGTGTGTAACAACATCATAACCGTAAAATAATTAGGGCGTGTTTGGTTGGTTAAATCTTTCAATATTTCTCTATATACACAAAAAAAAATTATAATCATAAAAATGACTTATGTAATGAAAAATAGAAAAATAAGTTTCATAAACAATATTTCATGTAGATTATCTTTCGACAAGAAAGAGTTGTTTGGATGATAAACACCCTCCGCTTCCAACCTTAAGGTTGTTAACGAGTCATCAAGGAAGCAAAAATGTGAGAGTTTCTGGGGAGAGGGGTTATAACAAAAGGTCTCTCCGCCCCCATCCTTTGAAACCATCAACCCCATCCCCCTCTAGCTACATCTATCCTCATAGTGTTTGTCTACGATTGCTTAATTTATCAAAACTTAAAAAATAATTTCGAAAATTAGTTATTTGTTAAGAAATATTTTTTCTTTATACCAAACACACCTCTAAATGATTGTGTTTGTAGCTTTAAAGTGAAAGACAAGAAAGACTTCATTTGGTACCTTATCCACTATGAATAACTTATTTGGAGAAATGTTAGCATCACTCTTTACCAAACATGTATTATAATATTTCCAACTTTGCTCATTAGGCTAATCACCTCTACATAAATTGGTTGGGGCTGCATTTGGCATAAAATTCCTAACATGAAACATAGTAGTGATCAAATTTAAAATCTAAAGTATTATTAATACAATTAATTTTATAAAATTCATATCTTATTAAATATTCTTGAAAAATATAATAACTTAAACGGTAATCTATGTACGTACCTAGTACTCCTCACAACTATGAAAGGAAAATACAGTAATAAAAAAAATCAACCGTTTTTTTTATACGGAGAAGAGAAAAAAGAAAACGTCGACAGCAGGGTTCGAACCTGCGCGGGCGAAGCCCAACAGATTTCAAGTCTGTCTCCTTAACCACTCGGACATATCGACTTTGATGTTGCTTAGCTGTCCAGTTAATTATTTGTATTATAATATTATCTCCCTTTAAAAAAATATTTTTCTAATTTAACTTAACATTAAGTTTAAAAAAATAAAAAGTGCTTCCAAATATTGTGAACTTAAACTAAGGATATGTGAAATGTACCCAAATGAATCTTTGAATGTTGTGTTTTTAAACTTGTCACGTGAAAATTTGAAACTAAAAAAAATATGAAAAAGAAAAGCAACCGTCTTTTTCTAAAACAGAATAAAAAGAAAAGGCTTCTCCTAAGTTTATGAGGCAACATTAGTAAGAAAGTAAGAAAGTAGGGTTTGAATTTATGAGTTCTTGACTCTTTAGACTATTTTCGAAAAACCCTCGACTCAAGGATAAGCTATGATCTCCTTCCTTCAATTAATACAATACACCAAAATGTTTAGCAAATAAAGCACTCAGAATACAGATAAACCAGTCTACTAGATGCAAAAATTCATCTTCATACATCCAAGCTTGACCTTTCAAATAAGTTATTGTGCTTGCTTAAATAAGTGAAACTCAGGGACATTGTGTGTTAAGAATAAAGAACATGGAAAAAATACATAGCTAAAGCACTACAATAACCATTATGATAAGCACCAGAAAGCAGCCTGCAGATAATTATCATTGACAGAAACACAGCTATTTGCTCTTCCTTGCTTACCAAAAGTAAGGAAGTTGTACGCAGGATTTCGCGTACCAGCAACTAAGCTAGGCCTTAAATAGTCCGGGCTAAAAGGACTCTCTACCGACGATGCCCTGTAGGTGGCCTTCTATTTCCTCCCCTCCTAAAAGCTGAGAACTGATTTCCTGGAGGATGTGGTTGATGATATCCTGTACCATTTTGGTTCCGAGAGGCCCTTCCACCACCCTGTTGGTTATAGCTTTCAGCCCCGCGAGGTTCATAGCTCATAGAAACGTCATTTACGCTCTGCTGGTGGAAAATGGTAGTTGGTGGAACTGGTATTTGGCCCACGTGCTGAGGATGACTGGCGTACGAGGAATGACTGTGTGCACCATTTTGCTGCATTTTATCTGTATGATGTCCATGACCACGATAATCTCTACTGTGGGTCTCATGATATGGGCGAGACTTACTACTATAGTCATTTGAACCTGATGATCTGGGGTGACGTCCAGCATCTTGAGCAGAATGGACGAAACTAGGCTGTATGTTTTCATGAGCATTGTTACTCGGGGTTTCAAAGGAAGGAACGGGAGGACCATATGCAGCACGACAGGACGCTGGTCGGGCGTGCATATAATTACCACGTCCTTGGCCATTACGTGGACGCCTGTGATCACCATTTCCACCCCTATCTTCTTTCTTCTGCAAACTATTCACCACCAATCTGCGTGCAGCTTCTCCAAGCTGAAAACCAGACATTGCACCACGCTGGATGTTCCTATCAGACATTGCATCACGGTGGTGGTCCCTATCAGACATTGCACCACGGTGGCGGTTCCTGCAACAGTGCATAAAAGTTATGTATAACCTAAATAACTAAGATTGACATTAACTACGTCATATTAATTAGCATGGTGTATACCGTCCATCTTCCCAAGGTTTCTTGTTAGATTGCTCATGCCATAGTACAGGATCAGGTTTCATATCACCTAATGTGACCATCTACATTGAACCAGTATAGAATTGGTTAGAGAGGGATAAATGCGTGCAAAATGAAGATACTGAAAAGTTTAAAAACGCGGAAAAGTTTAGTGTAATGACACGTGAATAAAACATGAATATGATAAGTTGTCTCTTGTCCAAGCTGGCCAAGCATGGCCACATAACCACAACTAGTTTTTCATTTTATGCAGATCATGAAAAGGCTACAATCAAATAGGTTATAATTTGTCAATAAGCAAAAATCACGGCTTCGAGGGAAATCTTATTTTCACATACTCAACAGAGGAAATTAAGAATAGCATTCTACTAAAAAAAATGAGGCAATCCCCCCTGGAAGTGGAAAGGTAGATCTGTTGCTTCCATAAAAAATTAAGACACCAGAACCAAATAGATTCATGGTATATGATCGGTTGGATTAAGTACCTTTTTGGGTAAAATAACCCCTTCCATTGGCCGAGGGATATGTTTATGAGTATCTGGAAGTCTGTATATTGCACATCTGAAATGCAAGAACAGGAAAGGCTGATCAGCAAAACATACACAGGTCAGTGATGGCAATTGATAAAGATATTGAATGTTCGGTTCTTACATGACTTGATTTTGTGTAATATTTTCCATCCCTTCAATGGGTGATTTAAAAATCGAAGGACAAGGATCTCCGCTGCAAAGGGATAGGTAGCCATTCATCCCACCACTGCATGTAAACCTAGAGAATCAGAAGAATCCAGCTAGGACTTCAAATATTACGGTTACAGCACGTTTTAATCACAGACAAAGAAGAAGATACAGAACAATGTGGAGGGGAAGAAGATTTAGACCAACCAACTGATTTCATACATGATGAAGAAACATGACCCACTCAGAGAAATAGTACACAAGTACTAAAAAGGAATTAGTAGGTGTTTGGATTGTCTTATTTTAAATGGGTTTTGGCTTTTAAGCTCTTTTATAGTTTCGGAAGTGTTTGGGGAACAAAAAAAGTGATTTTAAGCACTTTCTATGGGGTCCAAACTTGTGGTTTTTAGCTTTTAGCTTATAAGCCACTAAAAAAAGGTCAACCCAGACACCCCTAGTAAGAGGCCTTGGCTGAGTGCATGACTCACAAGTAAAGAATCGGACCACAAAGACAGTCAGGAATAACTTTTAAAAAGTACTCAACAACACAAGTTTTGCAAAATGGAGTTCTGAGAAGACTGAAGATACCACTATTGCAATTCATGTATTTTCCTCCAACAACCACATAAGAGCACAGACTCTAGCAACAGAACTCAACATTCTTGTTTCACCGACTTTAAAACACACCAGCAAGGAACATTTGAATTTAAGAATACCAACGATGGGGAGCCAGAAAAAAGGATGAACCAAGATCAGTGTCAGTAGAGCTGAACAAAAAACTGAAATGACCGTTTTATCAGACAAACAACCAAAAACACTAATTAATAGTGAGCTAATCATGTGATATGTTCCTTAACTTCAACAGTTATATCATTTTGGCTAAATGTCCTTGAAAACCCAAATATACAAGTTTTAAAACAAATACAGAAACAAAAGGGAAATAAAAAATAATAAGATATTCATTAGCAGATATTGATATAGGTGCAAACAAACCTAGCTATTGGGTCCAACCGCTCCTTGACTTCAAGACGTTCTCCGACTGTAAGCTGCTTACAGCGTGCATCAAGAGCAAAAATGCATGGAGACAAAGGATTGGATAACGACACAAAAAGCATATCAAACATCACACTGTTTCTTCGTGATTCTTCTTCCTGTATGAAAATAACTACATTAGCAAATCAAAATCTTGTTAAGAGAGACAACTTACTGAATCAGAACCAAAAGCCATCATACCGTCAAAGAATGTTCAATTTTTGCAACTTCTGTTAGGAGCCTTGCTTCTTCAATGAAAGGCAATTTGGCAATACCCTTGAATAAAGAAAGAAGTCAATACAAAATACGAAAAATTTAAGTGCTTAAAAAAAAACTAAAATTGCTTAAGAAGTACCTGCCAAGAATAGCGCTTGCCATTCATATCGACCTCAAAATCTGCACAAGCATGATATAACTTGAATTGAGAAGCACTAGGAAGAGGACAATAGTACCAACAGAGAAGAAATACATTATCGTGTACCATGGAGTATAATTACTGACGACACATCAATTATCAAAGAAAAAAGAGATCATACCGGTAGGATAAAAATCAAGAATGAGTGACTTTGGGTCTGTCATCAATTTCCTGTACTGCTCAGGCAGAGCATGAGCACTGCAAAAAAATTAGTCAACATTCCCAAACATGACAATTAGTTTCTTTTAAATAAAACTATGTACGATAGGAGAGAGTAGAGACAAGTTGTTTAAAGACTGTTAAAGGAGAAATACCTGGCAGCAGGGAATACCCCCAACAACTGATTGAATGGCTTGAAAGGAGAACCTAGTTCAAATGTGATATTCATCTGCCCGAGATCCTTGAGATCAGAAGCAAATGGTGCATAATGATAGGGATAAAACCTGCAGAGGAACAACTCATGCAATGAAAGCCAAAGTGCCAAGATAACAAGTGTCTAAAATCAGAAGCAGAAGAAGACTGTTCTACAGAAAAAATACAACATACCCAGTGGAATCCCACAAGTGGGGTCTGGAAAGGGTAGAGTATACACAGACCTTACCCCTACCTCGTGTAGGTAGAGAGGTTGTTTCCAAAGGACCCTCAGTTCGAATACAGCACATCAAAGTAGCTATGTAAGGGGAAAATAAATGAAGAAAACATAACAACTAATAAGGAAACAACAACAACAAACTTCATCAAGAAAAGGAAACAATAACAAAAAGAAATAGTGCAATAACCGAACCGAAACTCCATAAACAATAAATGATAATAGAAATCAAAAGCAAGACAGTACGACAACAAGGCTAATACTACGACAGGCACCAAGTCTAAGCCCGTCGAAAAGCAAGACAATACTTCACTACCTACTAATCTTCTACCCTAATTTCAACCTCCACATCCTCTTTTTTAAGGTCACGTCCACAAGTAAGCTGAAGTAGCATCATGTTCTATCTAATCACCTCTTCCAATACTTCTTCGGTCTACCTCTACCTCTCCTTGTACCTACTATATCCAACCTCTCACACTTCCTCACAAGGGTATCTGCACAACTCCTCATATCTCTTTACATGTCCAAACCATCTCAACCTCACTTCCCTCATCTTGTCCACAACGGAGGTCACTCCAACCTTGGCTCATATATCCTCATTCCTAACCTTATCAGTAATCACTCCTCTCAGCATACTCATTTCTACAACTTGCATCTTTTGAACATGAGATTTCTTGACTAGCCAACACTCCGCTCCATACAACAGAGTCAGTCTAACCACCACTATGTAAAACTTACCTTCAAGTTTAGGTGATACATTTTTGTCACACAACACTACAGAGGCAAGCCTCCACTTTATCCGCCACATCAATACGATGTGTGACATTATCGCTGATATCACCACTTCTCCAGATTTAAGACCCAAGATATTTGAAACGATCTCTCTCGGGATAGACTATGTGTCAAGCCTCACTTCCATGCTTCATGTATTGCATCACTGAATTTACACTCCAAATATTTTGTTTTGGTCCTGCTCAACCTGAACCCTTTAGACTCAAGAGTTTGTCTTCACACCTCCAACATAGCATTAATGTTATTGTGTGTTTCATCAATCAGTACTATGTTATCTGTACCAATAACATGCACCATAACACTCTATCTTGAATATACCACGTCAATTCATCCATCACCAAAGGCAAATAGGAATGGGCTAAGTGTTGATTCCAGGTGCAATCCCATCTCAACTTGGAAGTGTTCTGAGTCTCCTCTCATTGTTCCATAGAAAAATGCAGCACAAGAATAGAATATGCATCGAAAGATTAAATTTCAAGCACAAATAAACGGGATCAATGTGTGATCATGTAAATGCAGATAAAAAACTTAACAGTGAAGTGCATCAACCATATGGGGTTCTTGATTCTACGTACATTGTACACATGCAAGATATAGTGTATGCAAAGGGCAATGATGCACACATTAAGATGGCAAGAAAGAAATATAAGCAAAAAAACCTCCTGTATCACAAGGGAGAACTTACCACTGCCAGGAACAAACCCCTTCATAATAATAATGCATAACCCAGCACAGCCCTTCTGTATATTTTAGCACCTACACAGAAGACCAAATTTGTTGTAAGGTTCAAAGTCTCAACAAGGTTCATAAAGCATACTAAGCCTCAGTTAATGGCATAAAAAGCCCAAACATCCATCAAATGATCAGTTGTTTGCATTTGTGGCCTAAAAGGCTGAAGTTTGTAGTCATTTCAGATCTCCTTTGCTATGGAGGAAATTTCTGTAATTGTAGAATGGTCATAAAAATGATTTGGAGTATCTTCTGAAATTTTTGTCCTTGGACTAATTTTCCATAAATCCTTTTTTTTAATCAGACTAACATGCCAATCTTACTTCCTCAGTAAACCACAGTCATAAATGTATCACTTTAACCCACACTATCAGGGAAGTTTTTGAAAGCTAGAGCCACTGGAAAGTTGACAGCATCATCAAGAAAATTTGGAAGATGATACAAGCTGCCATCTATTGGACTATCTGGATTGAAAGGAATAGAAAATGTTTTAATGGTCTCTCAACTAGCCAATCTATGCTCAAAAGCTAGAACAAACACACTTGTGCTCATTCTTCTGTATTTACCTTGCATCTTTTGTTTGACATGAATAGAATACATTTCATCTAAAAAAACTGACCCTCCTTTTTTCTTCTAATTTATCTTTATTTATTTTTTACACCATTTCTCTTCCCCTATTATTGCATTAGAAAAAATTCTGTAACTTCTCTCATCTTACGCATTTTCTCAAAATGTAAAATCTAAAATTAATTTCTTTTTAGAAAAAATTCCTTAATTGCTAGGATAAAATGCTGCGTAAATCAAACGCACATTAGTTAAAACACTTACGTGATGGTCTAATGGAGACGGACTTAATTATATAGGGAGAAGTCAGTCTGATTTTTAATTAGCTGAAATTTATTTTATCCGTTTCTTGCTTTAGCAAACATCTAAAAACTATTTTCTAAACACAAATTTGAAAAAGCAGTCATCAAAATAAAAGTTGTTCTCCAGAAAGGAACTTCCGGAAAACATTACTAAAACACAATCAGAAAACATTCCCAACTAAATAATGCTATAGAAGAGAGTAAAATAGCCAAAAAAAAGTTGTGTGCATGGGAAGCTACTTCTTGATGCAGAATCACCAAGAATAGTTAACGGAAAGATGAAAAATTGTAAATTTTCATCCACCTCAAAATTAAACATTAATCAGTAAGAAATTACCGAGGATCAGATAACTTACAACATCTTTTCGTACTGCTTCCATTTCTTCAGGTGTTTTTGCAGAAAATTTTTCATCATAATACCTCTCTTTCCATCCGGGCACTCCCAGTTTGACCTACAGAAGACAAATGAGATAACAGTGTTGCATAGAAAAAATGTATATAGTAGTTACTATCAAAGGAACGCATAAATTGATTGTGTCGAATGTAAAAAAGTAAAATAGCCTGAGCTGCCAAAGATCTCAAAGAGAAAAAGCAACATCCACAAACAGGCTCTTTAGAAGTGGTGCTACTACAATTTAAAACCCAAAAGAAAACGGTGACAATCCGCAAAAACGATCCAAGGCATTGCCAAGGTAGACACAAACAGCCACGCACTCTAGGAATTCATCACCTTCTCAGAGAATTTCAAGGTAGTATGTTATCCAAAATCGATAAGCCAAAAATTTCATTCATTTTGCTTTCAGGAAATACTAATAGGTAGACCACTCAAGCGGATTTGGCATGCACCATCTAAAACTACCAATACAGTGTTTTTTAACCCTTTTTCCATCGGCGGATCAACTTCTGAAACAATTTTCGAAGACACTTTTTCCTCTTTTTGGTTTGGGGGAGGGGGGCCCACTTGGCAAGGAGGATCCACGATCCGATATTTTTTTTATCAGACTGAACCAGCCAACTGGCCATCTTCTGCTCATGGTTTAATAAAGTTAAGTCAACCACTGACGGTGATGAAACTGGATTAGAAGTAAGCATTCAAAATTACGCCTCAGACATCAGTCCCAAACGAGTTGAGGTCATAATAAAAATGTACATTAGAGATTATCTTTTAAAATAAAAATGATAAAATTCACAAAAAGAAAAAAAAAACATAGTTATAAATTCTAAATTAATAGTAATAAAAATTGATTAGCATTTTTTGCTCAAGTCTTCTATTCCTTTGACTCTCTCAACAGCTGAGTCGAACAAAATTTATCATTGACCAAAAGCCTACTGTCACTAATCACTACGCAATTCAGGACAACTTCTTTCCACCAAACACTTCGATTATATTCATCCCCTACCAATAATAGGGACCTGAACTTAGTCCCCAAGTTGAATCACTAGTTTTACTCTTGACATCCAAATGCACCAATCATATTGATCTATAATAATACTAAACATCACATTATTTCCCAAGACAATCACACCCACAACTTCCAAGGAGAGGCAGAAAATGTATTTTCGCACCTTGTCTTCTTCTGGATTCTCTGAATTGAAAGTATCATTCTTGTCTCGAAGCAACTTGTTTAGTTTTGTTTTCAATTCTTCCTTGTTTTCAGAAACCTGAATGCCATAAAAAAAAGCAAAAGATAATTGTTTACGATACAAAGAAGCAATACATGTTGTATGTCAATAACAAAGTGAATACAAAACTATCAACTTCTATAAGCAAACCTAGACAATATAATTTCATGAGATACAGCTAAATGATATGCAAAGCTAAACAATGGCTTTTCCATTCATGTTGTATGTCACTAAGAAAGTGAAGATAAAACTATCAACTCCTATAAGCAAAACTAGACAACTGATATACAACTTAGCTCTAAAAGATGGCTGGAGTCGGAACACATATAAAAACCTTTACTGATGCAAGAAAACATACTTCAGCTTCAACAATTGCAGCTCCTATTGTGGCCTCGGAACTCAAACGTGCTATCTTTCTGGCACGGTCAGCAGCCCTTTTCCTTTTGTTTTTTCGGGTACGGGCAGTCTGTTTATCATCAGAAGCGTCAGACTGTTCGGTCTTAATGTCAAGGATGGAAAGACTAGAGGTGGTCTGCCCAAGCTGATCAGGTCTACAAGATTTAGAAGCTCCTCCCTGCTGATAGGGAGAAGGTGAAGGACCTGAAGCAAGACGAGAACCATGGAATCGAGCAACTGGAACCAGAGATTCAGGTGCAACTTGAGGTGCAAAATCATTTTTTCTTTTTGCCTCTCTTTTTGCCTGTCTTATTGCCATAGCCTTGTTACGCTCATTTCTTTCACATTGTTTCTGAATAGACCACAAAATTAGTAGAGTGAAAATTCATTATGCAGGAAATCAAGTACTAGATGGTGTTGAGCTAGATTCAAGAAAGTCACCTTTCCCCCAATGAAAGAAAGGCACAGTAAGAATGAATAATAATCCTTATCAAAAAGAAGAAAGAACAAATGAAGTACTTGCCAGTTTAACTGCAGAATAAATGTTAGAACATTGACGTTGTGTACTTGTAGCATTAAATCAAGTAATATAAGTAAAAGTAAGCAGATTTTATCATCTCTATTTTAGTGATATAAACTAAAAGTTAATTACGGCTGCCACTAAAACTGCTAATTGGATTTTTACCCCAAAAAACAGGACAAAAAGATTCACCAGCACTGTTCTTCTTTTTTCCATGTTTTCTTCTTCATTTGTGATGGACATGGCATTCATAGGAATCTTATATATTTATTTAAGATACTACTCATCTTTATTATCAGAAAAACAAGTCACTTGACACCAAAAAGAATCAGTAAAGCCACAATTTTCTTTTTATTCTTTTTTTTTCAAAAGGAAGGTGAAAACACAGTAAATTGTCAGACAAGTGCAGACCTTATGCATCTTAGATCTCTTTCGGAATATCTTATCTTCATATAATCCTACCGCCTGAATAAAAGATTCTACCCTGCCAAGGTTTGGCTGAAAAAGAAGTAAAAGAGGCAAATCAATAGGTTAACTACAAAGTACAAGAATATATAGGTAGAAGGCTATGACAGGCAAATACACAGATTGAGTCATTGTCAAAGGAGTAACCAACTACCTTGCTTGCATCAGTCAGATACCCTCCCAAAGACCTAAACTCCTTCTTATAAACAGCCATCAACAAGTTTATCGCACCCTGATAAGGAAAAGGAGAAAGATCTTGATCATTAACGATTATCCTACAAAAATAAGTCAAACAACTTGGATAACAATTTAGGAGATTCTTGCAGTGAAAAAAAGTCAATCCACTCATAAACATACTAATCATATACCAAAAACACATTATCCGGAGATCAATCTTCAAAAAGACTAAACAACTCAATGATCCTACTGTTTTGAAGCATGTTGTAATTCGTCAAAAGACTGGGTCACTAAGTGCATCCAATATCCCTTCACAGTGGATCACAAACAAAGAGAGCTCAAGAACTCCTTGTGGCTTGATGTATCTATCATAACACCAAGAAAAAGAAGAAACACAAGTTTTATGTATTCCTGCTTTATATCGTGAGCTACCTCACCAAACCTTAAAAACATAATTATGTTGATTTCCATCCAAACACCCACATACTGCATCAAGGTGCAATAATCCAGAAGTTTCCCATGGTTCCGCCCAGTAGACAATCTCTCTGTGTATCAAAAAGCCCAACCATTGATTTAAGGATCTTTGAATTAATCCAATACAACAGAAGGAACACCTCTATATTTCAGTAACCCCCTTGCAGCGTAACAACAGATGATTGACCAGCTCATTCCGGTCATTACAAAACACAATCATATACATATTTTCATTCCTTTTATCTGTAATGGTCTCGAAAGAGGATAGCTTCCTATGTCAGCGATAAACATTAATCTTGTAGGTGATTCGATTTTCCACATTGTTCTGCAAGCAACACCCATTTTATCATATGCTCTGTAGAGTGACTTGACCAAGGCACCAAGCAATTTCCTGGACACTTTAATTTTATATAAGAACATCAGGATTGTTTCATACAATCGCCAGTCCCCATTGAACATTCTTGACAAAAATTGAATCTTTCCATCATCAAACCATTGCATTTTCTCTGAAATCTCAAATCCCACACATAATCCTAATTGGTATAAACAGTATCTTGTTCAATTGCTTATCCCAGATTAGAAAACTGACTATCAAATATCTCTATAACCCTCCAGTGTGACCATCCACCAATCCATCCAATATCTATGGTTTCTTCCATTGTCCACCTTCAAGATAGAGTCTTGGAAGTTTTTTTGGTAAGCTGCACACCAAGCAACATGGAGATTTCCTTGGAAACACCTACTTACTTCCACAAACCACACATTTTGCTTTCTATGATCATGCACAATCCTTCTTCAGAAGCAAATCTCCAAAAGCAATTATCCAATGGAACTCATATGTTTCCTACTAGAAAGAAGGAAACTATAATTGTCAGGTCGCTTGATATAACCAAACATTGCACCCGCAATACCTTATATCGGGCTAATGTACCTTTGCCATTAGGTCGCCTGTCATAACCAAACATTGCGCCCACAATTACTTATCATTGGGCTAATGTACCTTTTCCATTAGCTAAATTGGAAGTTCCATTTAATACCATTCCATGGTAATCTCTCTCAATCAGACACACCTTCACTAGATGGAGACTGCAAAAGCATCATTATTTTTCCCACTCATATGCATGCAACACCATTTATTTATTTTTGAAATGGTAACTTCGTATATTTCTATATATTGACTTAAAAACAAACAGTAAACATAGGTTGAACTCATCCCATAGTTACAGCAAAAAAAAACTCTAGGAAACTGAAGCTATTCTAATCTCCTAGATGGAATCTAGTGAACACCATTTAAAACAAGAAGTCTCTCTGCTGGTTCCTCATGAAACTGAAAAAGTTAAAACAACTTCTAATAATTAAAAAAAAAAAAAAAAAAAAAACTCGCCGTAAAGCAAACTTCCATCTGTTTTCATATTTTCACTTTCAAGGGCATTAGATATATGAGCACTATGACATTATATTCTCCAGGGATCGCAGAATCTCTTAATTTTTCCCACAAATTGTTCTGCACTTGCACTTCTTCCCTCATATAAGATCAGTCCTTGTCCTTCCCCCAAATTAGTTTTTTACATATAAAATTCATTAATAGCTACAAAAAGCAGGCAACAGCTTAAGATACAAACTTCTTGAAGTCAAAGAAACATTGATCCTTAAATATCATGAAACCCGTCAAACCATGCCAAGTAATATAACAGCTTTATTTTAATACATAACTAGTAGAGAAGTTCAGTTAGGAGAAACACCAATCATAACAAATACAAAAATGGGTTCTCATTGAACACACACCTCGCGAATCTCAAGTGTGGGCATATGTGGTAGAAAATCATTGCCAACGAAGAAGCACATAAATATGAAGTCATCAACAATACGCTCCAAATCAATCACAAAGGGAGGATTGGGAATTCTCAAATCATATTCCAGATACTCCCGTAGAGTCCAGATGTTGAGGAACTGCAATGTACCAAATTGAGAAAAAAATTTGAAAACTTATATTGGGAAAACCACAAGCAATCGGGACAATATTTTTGGTAGACTGAAAAAGAAAATCTCAAATGTTACCTGGAAGGGTTTCTTTGCCACTACCTCGGCATTTCCTTTCTCATCAAACACCCCTGCTTTCCGCTTTGCCTTTCCATCGCAATTTGCAGCTAAATGACCCATTTGACCACAAAGGAAACATTTGTCCCGCTGGCCTGCAGTAAATACGACCTAAAGGTAGAAGCATTCAACAAGAATCAAGAGGCAAATCAAACATAGAAGTATGTTCACAAAGTATATTTAAAATAATGCAAAAACGCACCATCACTACAAAATATTTAAGGCTAAAGTACCAAATCATTATTATTGTCTGATACACCTTTTAAGTCCTAGTGACATCTTTTGGGACAAGTATGTCCTACAAGTCTGAAATCCCTTTCATTTAATTATATTTTAATCTTTATCCTTGCTCAAGCTAATTCCATATAAAGAGTCTTATCCAAATTACTGTTTTTTTACATGAGCAATTAAATGGTTAGTATTAGGAGGATTTTATCTAGTTTTATAATGAAATTCATTGTTGTTATCCAATTTTATTGTCAAAAAAATATAAACTACATAAATAAATATCAGTTCATAAAAACAATGTCCAACGATGACTATAGATTTAAAAAACATACAACATTTGCAGCAAATTATCTGTAAGGAAAACAATATTAAATATTTGCTACTTCAAAATAGCAAAGAAAGATAAGTTTTAACTGCATCAGGGTACGTTGATGCGGACATGTGGGCTTATGAGGAGTGATAAAATTATGAATGAAGATGCCTGGGACAATGTAGGAGTGGTTTCTGTTGTGGATAATATGACAGAAGCAATACCAGAATAGTCATATATGTGTAGAGGAGAGGAGCAGAGGGCCCAGTGAGGAGATGTGAGGCATTATGGGTGCAAGGAGAGGTAGAGGTAGGCTGAAAAAGTACTGGTATTGGTGATTAGACAAGATATGGCACATTTCACGCTTACCGAGGACATGACCTTAAATAGGAGGATATGGAGGTCGCGAATTAAAGTAGAAGGCTAATAGGTAGTTGAGCATTGTCTTGCTTTCCTGCAAAAAAGGATTGGTGGTAGTTTGGTGTCACTGACCTGTTTCTCCTTTGATAACAGTAGTACCAGCAGTACTCACATAGTTCTTGCCTATCGATTTTTGTCACTATCTATTGTTTCTTGTGCTTTGGTTATCACATTATTTGTTGTTGTTATGGTTCCTTTTCATGAATGTTATGTATTGCTTCCTCTAGTATTTGTTTTGTCTTCCTTTCTTTTGTATGTTCTTTGATATGCATTGCCTGAGTCGGGGTCTTTTGGAAACAACTTCTCTACCTTCATGAGGTAGGGGTAAGGTCTGAGTACACTGTCCTCCCAAACCTCACTTGTGGATTACACTAGGTGTGTTGTTATACCAATTGTAACATCACTTCCTTCCTTAAATGCTTAACTATTAGTAGTAGTATTTAACAAACAAGTATTTTAAATCATAAACTAATATAGTATCTAATAGCCAATAGTTAAACAATAATAGAATTTAACGAAAATATACTAATATAGTGCTACTATGTTATCTCCCTTGCAAAGAAGGTGAAATAGTGAGTATTTTCTTAATTCGGCTCAATATAAGGCTTCTGCGAACAAAAAAAGCCCAACTTCTTCATAATTTTGCAAATTTTGAACAGACATAATCCCTTAGTAATGAGAAATATCCCTCCATATAATAAGGTTGAGCATTAACCTCTCTGAGTATGGAGAAGTGAACTTCATGAGTAGCCAAACCCAGCATAATTAGATCTGCATCCTGTGGTGCACCAAAGAGTATAATTGTAAGTTATCCGTTACAACATCCATGAAACTCAGGAAGAAGATTCCCATCCAAAGATTTGCAAGTAATTCAAAGGGTAAAACGTACCAAACCATAAAGACAATGACGCATATTTGGATCATATCCAGAAAGATTCCGTTGTAGGCGGATATAGGACATAATTTTATGCTCACCTTCACCAGGGACATTTGCATCAGAAAGTATAACCTTCAAAACAATAGTTGAATAATAAATAAGCACATAAAATTCTTTAGTATCATAAAGAGGTATAGAAAAGAAAGCGACTGAACCAAACTACCAAACTGAACCAAACTACCAAACAGAACCAAATAATCTTAAATATGAAAGAGCAAGAACTTTACAGGAACAGTACCTTAATCTTTTTCCATCCAGGATCATGGTTTAGTCTAAGATGAATATAGTATTGAAGAGCAATCGACAAAGTAGCCATGAATTGGGTTCCCGGAGTGATTACATTTGAATCAAAAATTTGGGAAGCCTGTTTAGGAGGAAGCTTCCTACCCTCCCTCTCAAATTCCTCACGCAACTTTTCCTCCTCGGCTGCCTAAAAAATGGATTCCATGAGATAGAACTTGAACAAAAATTCTTACTCACCATTAAAGAATAATTAGGGCATTTACCGCATCTTCTGCATCTTTTGCTGCTCTAAAACGTCTAGATCTTTGCTGGTTCATTTTTGCCCTTGGTGCAACACCATCTAGCAAATACATCCACAGTCAGTAATTAGCTCAGAAACCTTTTTTGTGATGAAGTAATTAGCTCAGAAACCTATCAACTTATTAAATATAAAAAATTTTGTACAGGAACTTGTTCAATGGGAAATCAAGAGATTAGAAAAAGAAAATCTGGGGCCCATAAAATACAGGAGGGTAAAGGAGACATTAAGTATAATTTGAATTTCTAAGGATTTTAGAAGTTGATAATTACGTATCGGGAGGGAAGTAAAATGCAGTTTTAGTCCCTCTATATGAGTCCAACTTTTTCCATTCATTTGACTAGATGAATACAAAGTTTTCTTTGAATTCCAAAGCAATAACGAATCACCCCTTTCCCAGATACATCTGACCATACTCTCGTTTTCTTTGAAATATAGAATACATACAATAATTGAAAGACAATTTGACATTGTCACCCACCAATAGCCATATATAGCAGCTTTCGAGGACGCACCATTGAGAAAAGCCTGTCAATGTAGTCAAACATGCAATTGAACACCTCATCGAATGTGGTTGGAGAAGGCTGCGTTAGAAAGCATCGGAACTAATGTTATAGATAATAGAAAAGATAGTATATATAACGAGATATGTAACAAATATATACCATGAACGTAGAATCTTTTTCAAACATGTATTCAACGCAAACATAGGTCATCAAAAAAAAAAGAGCATAATGTTCTAACTATTTGTCCTAACTTCCCATTCTTACTATAGCAGAAAAGAGAGAGGGATTCAGGAAAGATTCCTGCAGCTCAAATAATGCAATAAGCCAAAAGGCAAATAATAGCCAGACACTAAAGGAACCTAACTATGGGTTATGAAATGAAGTGGAATACAGTAATCATAACCAAATAAGCAGATAGTTTAGTACTTTATACAACTAAAAATAAGTAAAAGGAGGACAAACTTTCACCCAAAAGAAAAACTATCACATGCGACATTAATGCATTACAAAACTAAAATGATTCATAAATCATTTTCTATGTCATTTATCTTCTTTTTAAAACATTATTTATCCAAAATTCTACTATCCTTTATAGGCAAGAGGTCCACAAGGTTGTGTTTGTGACATCCTCTAGCTAGATCAACTTTTTTTTCTTTTTCTATGGGTCTTACTCCAAAAATATCAAGTTTTAGCGGCATTGACATTTAACATATAGGATACAGAAATGGAAGGATGCACTCAATATCCCAATTCTATAGGCTTTCTTCCTAAAGATCACGTTACGGAAATATTGATCAATACATAAGCGCACTTCTTGCAACATCAAATCGATTCTCTTATGTATAACCAAACTTCACCTCGCCAAGATTAACATCTTGTTTAACTCTAAGGGTTCGTTGAGTATGATGGATAAGGGGAGTTAATCCCAGGATAAATTTTAAGTATCATTTATTTACTTGTTTGGTTGCAAAGTTTGGGATAACTTACCGCAGGATTATGAATTAGTACCGGGATAAGTTATCCCTCACATTGGGTGGTAGAGTAATCCCGGGATAACTTATCCCGAAATAAAATAGGTAAATGACAAATATATCTCTTTAAACCATTTCTATACATCATTTCTCACATTAATGTGTATTAACATTATTTTTAATACCATGTATAATAGTATTCACTACTACTATTTTTATGATAATTATTCATATTTTTCTATTAAGAAATTACGCTATATAAATATAATTTTTATGTATGAATTTATTTGTGGCTAATTCTTATGTTTATTTATATTTTGATTTCTCATAAATCTTCTTCTCTTTGACAAACTTAAGAGGGAAGTTTTATTTTTAATTACATATGGTATTTATCATGGGAATACATAAACAAAAAATTTAAGCTAAATAAAATAAAAGTTCTATTTTTAAAAATGAATAACTAAAGCTTGCAAATAAAATATAAAAAATTAAATAAAGTGAAAGGTAATTTTGTAAACAAACAACTTGTTCTTAAAATTTATTAATGTATATTATTTTGAATACAACAAACCAAACATTCAATAAGAAATAATCTCAGCACAACTTATCCCATCATAACTAATCTCAATATAACTTATCCCAACAATAACTTATCCCATCATAACTCATATTCAAACCAAACAACCCCTAAGTATCTGACTCAACAATAAGGGGCTCTTACACATAATTTTTAACAAGTAACAAACCCAGAGATTCACCAAAAGAGTTATCAGATTTCATAATCACAAAGTATATAATCAGTACTCAGCAGAACAAGATTTTAATGTCATTTAATTTCAAAAACCATTTTTATATTGTTTAAGAATAAATATCAACACTGCCTGATTTTTCTTACAACTTGACCATAAAAATGCTCATGTTTTAGAGAGTTGTCAACAGTAATTAAATGAAATCACGCATCAAAGTAGCCACAAGCATATAAAAAGGCATGCATCACCTGTGACTTCTTCTTAAACATTACAATAGCACCAGCAGTGAAACTACTTAACTATGAATTGCCACGACACAGAAGTCTTGAATGCCCAGCAGGATTCAGCAATAATATAGAACAGGGAAGCCAGAGATTCATGACTTCTTTTATGACTGTGGTATCCGATTTAACTTGTGTCGCACCTTGATTAATTCAAAGGGGTACTATGTCCACCAAGGCTTGGACAGATAGGAAGAAATTATCTAATATTTTTTGTCACTCTAGGAAATTGAACTTGAGACCTCATAGTTCTATCACTTCTTTGACCACTAGACCACACTTTTGATATTGCCAGAGTATCATGACTTGCAACAACATATTTGCCTTAGTCCTAAACAAGTTTGGTTCTATTAAATAAATCTTTACTTCTCCATTTAAGCTCGAGTCATGTCATCATCATACGAAATAAAATAAAAGTGAAAAATAAGTTAAATATGTATAAATAACAGTAACAATATTAGAAGTTCTCTGACAAGACAAAATCCTATTCCCAATAAGTAAATATCAACCGTATGTATCTTTTTCTTCTATCGAGTTCTATTTTTGAGTAAATTTGTGTTGATCCCAAAAATAGTAGACTTTTCAAGACAACTTCCTCTAATGTGATCTCAGGTCTACCTTGAACCTTTTCAACACCTTCACTCACAATAGCTTTAGCACCTACAAGCGATGCATTTGTAGGTCAAACCAGAAAATTCCCAAGTCATCTTTAAGTGACTTTCTATCATTTTATCTTTGATGCCTGCTAAATGCTCCTCCCAAGAGATGTGGATATTCGATCTTACCTAATCTTGTATGATTCTACATCCATTTTGGCATATCCACAATTCTGCAATACTTATTTGGTGGATATGTTGGAATTTAGCGGCCCAACATTCATTGTCATATAATATTTGTCAAACTTATTGTTTTGTAGAATGTACATTTCACTTTGGTAGGCATTCTTCTATGACGTAACATCAAATAGCACCTCTCCACAACAAATCTTCAATCGTCTGATATAATTATTTTTTTATGACAGGGAAAAACCCCTTATCCTATGCAATAGCTCGCAAACCACAAAGGAGAGGTAACTTGCACTAGGCAAGACTGGTGTGACAAACTCGACCAAGAAGGCAAACCCCTTGTTGCTAGCAAGAGTTTTCAACCTTGAGACGTCCAACATGGAAGTCTCAAGCTCAAACCACTGAATCATCCCAAAGGGTCGTCCAATATAATTATATAAATAAATTTTTCATCTATCATCTTATTCCTGTGAAACAATGACCCTAGATAACTAAATTGTTAGCATTTTGGCACCACAATTTCATCTTGTCTCACCTCAACTTCACTTTTTACATGCTGACTAAACTTGCATAAATGTATTATGCATACTTCTACTTATTCTAGAACTCCTTCTCTCTAAAGTGTTTCTCCATGGTTCAGGTGCATAGTTAACATCTTCACTTGTTTCGCCAATTAACACAATTCAGTTAAAAAATAATATACAATGTGGGAATCAGGGATTGTGTTTTATTAGCTCATCCATAACAAAGTTAATCCGATAAGACCTCAAAGTTGATCCCTAGTTTAGATCCATTGTTAGGGGAACTCATGTGTATCTCCTACTGCCTTCCCACGCAAGTGACAGCTCCTTTATATATGTAGTTTTGGCATTTATTATTTGATATTAATTCCTCATTCCCCATCACTCACCAAAGGATCGTGTATGAGTACTCATATCATATGCTTTCAATTACTTACCATATATAGATCTTTCTTCCTTATGCAGTTAATTACTACCAATCTTCTTAGTAAGAATGTCTCCTCCTTTGTAGAACTATCAAACATAAATCCAAATTAGTTCTCTGTCACTCTTATTGTATTCGTAAAGCTACACTCTATCACTATTTCTCAGAGTTATTATATGCCTCATGAGTTGAATGACACGCTAGTTTGCATAACTTTGGATATCTCCTTTGTTACTATAAATTGGGATTAGTTTCTCTTTCTCCATTCGTCGAGAATTCTACCACTTCTTAGAGTAGTATTGACTAGCTTGATGAGCTATTCTATTCCAAACTCTCCAAGATGCATTCAGACATGTATGGTGTACTATCTTGACCAAAAGTATTTCCTCAAATACACCCTAAGTTTACGAGTATAGCTAAAATTTCTATCGTGCAAAGACAAATTCATGACTTTCAGCATATTAAAATCAAAAACGACAATAAAAAGAGTACAATAATTGTTTAAAACGATATAATCTGCAAAAAAAAAAAAGGATTATATTAAAGGGACATCACAATAATCATTAGATAACATTTTGCCCAAGAAAATTTTTAAAAAACAAAACATTAGACTAAATAAGTAATCTAAGATGTTGATTTGACTATGAGCCAAATCATTGACATTTGAAAGAAAAAAGCTAAATTACAGGTTGAAAAGCTAGAAAAATCTATCAAGGCATAAAATCAATAGTTTAACTAGCTTGAATTCTTGTAGATTATAACTTGTAAAAGTTGTATAGAAACGAAATGGAATGTGGGCAACATAAATGGAAAGCTTAAAAAGTACATTTCAGCATACACATATTCATGCTGAATTTTATATATGAACCACCACCAATTTAAAAACACAACACAACACACAGTCAAATTAAAATGAAGATTCATTTAAAACACTAACATAACTCAGCAACCAATCATAGAGGACTAGAATTAACTAAAATTGAAAGGTAAAGGACTGGAATGCGTATGCAATCAAATAATACCATTCATATCCAAATACAAGCTATCATATTCACTGTTGTTTGGATAACTACATTCCAACACACACAAATACATACTAAATTCATATAAAAAACCATCATCAATTCAAAAATAAAACAGAGACACACAGTCAAATTCAAACAAAAATTCATTTAAACACACACACAGCTCTCAGCAAACAACAATCATACAAGACTAAAATTAACTAAAATTCAAAGAAAGAGTATTAAATGCGTACTCAATCCAATAATACCACTCATATCCAAACACAAGTTATCATATACAATCTTGTTTAAATTAGTAAACTTCAGCACATTATACTCAATTCAAACATGAACAGCTCACCAATTAAAAAAATAAAATAAACAGAGTCAAAATTTGAATGAAAATTTACTTAAAACATCAAAATTAACTAAAACTGAAAGGGATAGGATTTAAGTGCTTACTCGATCTTCGGGATGAAAACATGGATGAACAATACCATTCATATCCAAATACAAGTTATCATATTCGATATTGTTTGGATTAGGTTTACTCGTATCAAGTGGAAATTTAATTCCTTCAATAATAGGTGCTTCTTCTTCAATCACATCAACTATAACCATTGAATACTTCTCAGCTAACCATCGGTAAAATGCTGGAACTCCCATTGTAATTGAGCTTTTGAGCTACTGTCAATTGAAGAAAAAAAAACCCTAACAATGGCTACTGTAAGAGAAACGGTTTAAGAGAGAATATGCTATAAGAACTAACAATGGCGGGCTCCGATTTTTAGAGTAAAAGAGGTTAGGGCACAGAAGGAATGTGAAAGGACGATAATACCCTTTGGTTATATATATTTTTTAATAAAAAAAAAAGAAAAGGACAATACAAAATCTAAGAAAGATACTTTATTAAATTTTTTATTTTTTATTTTAGTTTTGACTTTTAGATGATATGTCTAAGACTATACTATAGAAAAGAAAAAAAAATGAATAGGATGTCAAGTCAAAATCATATAAATAAATTGAAATTAAAAATAATATTTATTTTACCCTTAATTTTAATGAATTACTGAACTTTGTGAATCGTTTTTAGTTTTGAAAATCTTGAATTTCGACTCGTTCTTTTATCTTGTACTAACTTTAGTAAAATACTTGAATTCTATCAATTGTTTTTTAGCTTTAGTAACTTATAAATTTTGAATAAGTTATTATTTTTTTTATTTTGGAATCCAAAAAATATTTAAATTTCATAAGTGAGTCTTAATTTTGAAACTTTTAACAAATGTTTGAATTAATGAATTATTTATTGGTTATGAATTTATAAAGAGTTGAATCTCGCGTATTATTTTTTGATTTTTGAAACTTCGACAAATGTTTAAACCCCATAAATTTTTGAGTTTTATTTGTCAAACCTTCGAATTCCAACACAATTTGTTGTCATATTTTTATTTAAGATATTTTTTATCCAAAAAAATCTTTCATGTCAAAAAGAATAACTAAATGTTGGTATCTTTTACAATAATGCAAATATTATTTGATAAAAATGTCAAAAGTGGCTTTTTATTAAATTCCTCCAAAAGTGGCTAGAAGCCCAAATCATGTCTTGAGTTATTTGGTACACCTTTCTTTTACAATAATGCTAATATTATTTGATAAAAATGTCAAAATTGGCTATTTATTCAATTCCTCCAAAAGTGGCTAGAAGCCCAAATCATGTCTTGAGTTATTTGGTACTTCTACTAGACAACCAAAAATTGGGCCTCAACTAGCATAGTCTACACGATTTCTGTCAAATAATTTTATTTTTTAAAATTTTCTATTTAGTATTTGATATTCAAAATGAAACTCGATTAAATACGAATTCACATCGAGAAATTTCATATTGGGGGTATAGAGCTTTCTAAAAAAGGTGACTTCATATCCAAGAACCCTCAAACCCAAGACCTTTTGATTCAGGATGAAGGATCACAATACTTGGTGTGTCAAATAATATTGAGATTTTAGAACATAACATATTTTTTAAACAATTTGTGCTAGTAAAATATATTCAATCTTTTAGAGCTAAATCACTCAAATTCTATTTGCGTGACACTGTAGTTGTTCAAATTAATTTGTACACATCTTGATTAATTTCACAAGCTACTTGTCAATTTTTACTAATTATTAGATAACCGCATACACCAAGGCGAGCACATCTAAAAAGAAACCACATAATATTTATATCTCTAACCATAGAATGTAAACCTGATCATTGCCTTATAATTCTCAACTCACTTTACTCTTAACTTATATCCTTGAATATTTTACTACTTCATTCTTAAGATATATTTTAGTTATCATATGACTTACAGTACTTTTATATAATTTTCTTTAAAAAAAAATTAAATTAATTGTATTACAAGATCGATCTTTTCATATTGTTTTGATATGTTTTATTTGAATCGGGAGTTTATCAGTAGTAACATATCTATCTTTTCAAGATAAAAATAATATTATATACAGACCACCTTTCTAAAGTCAGCTTATAATTTACACTGAACATGTTATTATAAACTAACCGAACTTGAATCGGATATTTTTATTGTTTTTTCACAAGAAAGAAACCTTTTAAAAAGTTTTCATAAACATCAATTTTTCAAGGGGTCAATGCCAGCTAATAGTACATTATATCCTTAAAATTAGTACATTAAGTACTAATATTAAATCTAAGGATTAATTTAATTAAAGTCAAAAGTTCCAAAAATATGAGCTGTGTGACAGCTTAATTATTCTTCTTTTCCCAAAAATATTAGTATGACTTAATATTTTTGAAGCTAATTTCATCATTAAATTCCAATCATCACCTACCCCTCCACAAACCCCATTTTAATTTTTTCATAATTTCCTTTTTTTTGCTTTACCCAACTCCATTAGTTAACAAATTTGAATTAATTTTATAAATGATTGATCACGTATATAATAAAGTTTTATTCATTATTCAAATGCAAGTCCTATTTCATATATTAAGATTTTATATGTTATGAATGGCAAGTCATTGCGTGAATTGCTCGATAGTATTATAAATAATATTTGACAATTTTTTTGTAGTGTTATTCTTATAATTTCATTTTTATTACATATTCGATAAGATCGAAATAAAAAATTAATTGAAATTGTGTACTTACTATCAAACTTATTGTAAAATGATCATCCTTTTAGGACTATTATTGAAGATAGTAAATATTTATTGTCAGATTAAAAATTATCGAAACAACTATTATATATATATATATATATATATATATATATATATATATATATATATATATATAATTCCTAAGAAAATCTACAAGAAATGATAAACGAAGGACACAAATATGAAGAAGGTTTATAGTCTAAAAATAACATCCAAATGACGATCATAATGTTTGTTTAAAGGGAAAAATGATAAATATATCTGCGAACTATCGTAAATGGTATGCAGATATCATTCGTTATGATTTAGGGACATTGGTGCCCCTGCCTTCCAAAAACTAGAGCGTATATGTCCTTCACTCTAACGGTTCTTATCCATCGATCCGATGTCGGATCGGTGTATGTCCATTAATATAACGGGTATATATATGCTCCAGTTTTTGAATGGCAGGGACACCAATGTCCCTAAAGTATAACAAAAGATATCTGCATATCATTTATGATAGTTCAGAAATATATTTATCCGCCCTTTATTTAAATTTTTACCTTTCCAAGACTTCAGTATCATATAACATTGAGTATGACACTATGACTTAAACAACATTGAGCACTCAATTATTCATTCGCTATACAAAATAACAATAAATTATCATTTCATATTTCATTCAAAATACATGTATACTATGATGTATAGAAGATTGTCAATACTTCTAATTAATTTCTCTAATATATCATAAAAAAAATACTAGTACAAAATAAATGGAGCAACATTGCAAATTCTCTATGTGTTTTATAATTTCACTCTCAATTCAAAATATAGGACAACTCTTGTGTGAGCTAATCAAACTCATCAACTTTCTTGTCATCACCGACAATTTGTATTCACAGACTTAAAATCTTGAACTTAACATACAGACTTATTATACAAAAGTGGTATAGAATCGCCCCAGAAATCAATATCACTTCGAATATCCACGTGACAATATCTTTGAAAATCTTCGAAATGTTTCATGATATTATTGTTATTGTTAGCATAGTCGAATCGAGCCATGTAACGAAGCAACTCTTCAAATAAATATTCATCACAAGGAATGACTAATGGGCCAGAGCTAGTAAAACCGTACTCTTCCTCTGTTTGTGCCAACAATTTTTTGAACATTGAATGGTTTAAATAAGTTGTACGGACGATAAATCTTTTGTAATTTGGGCCCACTAAGATCGCTACGTGACCCGTAGGCACGTCTTTCGGGACGTGCCTACGAGACGATGACGTTGTAGCGGCCTTCTTCCTCCAACGTTGCAGCATTTGGCGGAACTTAACTATACGGCGAATTTTGTTGCAAGATGACATTTTTGTTAGTAAAGCTTTTTATTTTTTTTTGTAATGTTTGAAAGTGTTGAATGAGAAAGTATTGGTTTTAAGGATAGGAAGGGGAAGATATATATATATATATAGTGGAAAGTGGAAAATAAATTAAATAATATACACACACTCTCTGTATCTTTTTAGTTTTCTGATTGTGTTTTTCGAAAGTCAATCTAACTAAGAGGTGTTTCAGTTGACTTAAAAGTTGATCAAATTTACTTTTAAGTCAGTTATTGAATTCGGGAAATGTTTGACAGATACTCTCGATCTCCGTCCACTTTTAATTGTCATGATTTCTATTTTTAGGGTCAAATTATTAGAACTTTGACAAACATTTTAAGATGTTATTTTTCGTCATATCGATATGTAAAAAATTGCAATTTATAGTACTTCTCATATAGTTTTTGAATATCTATATTTTTGTTTAAAATATCGAATTAATGTTATATAATTTAACTTTGAGAATTAGTCAAACTGACTTTCAAAAAACGTAACATGATCAATAAAAGTGGATGGAGGGAGGGATTATAAAAATAACTTAAAATAAGTTAGAAAGTTTTTTGAGAAGGTGAAAAATAACTTAAAATAAGTTAAAATTCAAAAGTTGGTGTCCACCTACTATTTTTTTTTTATTATAAAATTTAGTAAGTTTAATTTTTTATTTTTGACTTAAAAATTATTTTTTAAAGTCAATTCACACACGTTCTAAGTTTCAAATCTAAATTGCATTACATTAATTTCATATTTAAAATAAAAATTTAAATATTTGAAAACTACATAAAGAAATTATAAGTTATATTTTTTTTATATTAATATGATGAATATTATATCTTAAAATGTTAATTAAAATTTGTAGCATTAGACTCTGAATCTGAAAAATAAAAAGGGAGAGAAAGCATTAATAATGGTAGAACTTTGGATAATAGACAATTTTATATTATTGAAATCTGTTTATATAATTTTTTATTATTTTTCCTTAAAAGAAACATAAGCTGCTCTTTTATTGCGGTGGTGGTTGGGTATGTATGAATATTCATCTTAGTATTCGTTTATTTTATATTCAATAATTAGAAAAAAATTGTGAAATAATTTATTATAAAACTAATTATTCCATAATTATAATGTAATTTTTGTTTCATATTAATATAAAAAATAATTAATTTAAGAATAACTTGTTTCCAATTAAACGAGCAACTATCATGTAAGTCGTTTCATTAAAAATTTAATGGCATGTGCCAAGATGCCTTTAGTAATATATACAACTTATATATACGATAAATACTCAAAATGATAAGTATTTCTTCATCTTTAATTAGATATTCGAGATTCAAATTCTAGATATGAAATCGTTTCTTTTTAAGAAAACAATAAACCTCTCGATATAAAACTTTTTGGAACCAATCCAAATTCAGTCGCACTCAACTTTTCTAGAAATAAACCACCAAACTAGCTAAATTATTTTCACAACAAAGACTATTTTCCCACAAACGAACATACAAGTTATATATCGTCAGTGAAAAATTATTTACATTTTACACATAAACGTAATCACAAATTATAGCAGATATCTTATCTTAATTTTAAAATTATAAATCTCAAGTATTTTAAACTCATATTGAACTTCCATTAAAATAAACAATTTTGGCTTTATGCAAATCCGCATGTGCAACTCCTCTAATTATCTTGCTTATATGATCCAAAACAAGGATTAAACATAAGATAAGAATAAAATCCATAAATAAATCTTGGTATATATATTTATATTTATAAATTTTACACTTGATTGTTTTGATATGGTAATTAAATAAAAACAAAAACTCACATGGTTTTATGATAAAAAATTGTATTTTTTTAAAATTTACTTAGATTATGAAAATCAAGCATGTATGCATTGTTCTAATAATCATATATATACATAATTAATCAATGATTTATGGTTAATTGGACTGACCCAAAAACATGATAGATGTTCATTGAACATCACTGATTTTAATCATTAAAATTGTTGGATAAGTGAAAAATTTATTTAATTTGTAGAAAAAGATTTTTTAGGGGATCTAATTGGTGGTTCAAAATTATGAGCTTATTGTTTTAAATATAAAATGTTAGTTTAGTAGATTCGCGGGGTTCTCTGTAACAATATTGAAAGTGAATTTACATCAATCAGTATTAGTATTATCGATAAGCAGATGAATTTTCTTTATCCACAACCTAGATACTCTTTGGAGATAGAAAATTTGAATTTATTCCTAATCGTTAGGGTTAAGAAGTAGGACAAACTAATAGACTGAACTGGCTAATTAGCCCTCCAATAGTATTATTGAAGAAATTCAAATTTTTATCTATACGTAGATATGTTTATCTCCTTCAACTATTTTGTATGTTTATTTTTTCATATTTTGATTTTCACGCTAAAAGTTCTGACTCCATCACGGAATAAATGTCGAATTTTTTG
Organism: Solanum chilense; assembly: GCA_032847665.1. Lineage (NCBI taxonomy): Eukaryota > Viridiplantae > Streptophyta > Magnoliopsida > Solanales > Solanaceae > Solanum > Solanum chilense. Next base: position 69,505,784 of record CM064974.1, on the reverse strand, counting down.
ATAAAAATATCAACAATGAAAAAATCATGCATGCATGCGTGGTTTAATTATTGTATAAGTCACCTAATCAATGAATCTTATGGTGCTGTTCTAATTGGACTAGTTCATTATTAAACACTAAACAAAATTTGTTAATTAATTTTATTTCAAACAAATGATAAGCCATTTTAATTAATAGTTAAATAGTAGGCATTTAATTAAAAAAAGGGATTATGATTAACTAAATAGAAAGTACTTTGAATCTAGGCTAATTATATTAGTGTGGTGTTTGTGATGCACATGCTGCTCAGTCTAGTACTAATTAATAGATCTCATTATCTTAAGTTAATTAATTGATTAATTATGAAGTGATATATGATTATTCAAAATACAATTAAAAAAAATAGCTTTAAAATTCTTGAAATAATGCACAAGTATTCCTCAATCTATACCCGAAATCTCAATAACACACTTATATTATACTAAGGTCCTATTATTCCCTAAACTTATTTTATTAATAATTTTCTATCCCTTTTCGGCCTACGTGACACTGTCTTGTGGGGTCCAACACTGTTTGACTTTTTTTTTTCAAGCTAGTGCCACGTACGCTGAAAACGGGTAGAAAATTACTTATAAAGTTAATTCAGAGGAGTAATAGAACCTTTGTATAGTATAAGTGTGTCTTTAAAATTCAAGGCGTAGGTTGAGGAGGTACTTATAAATTTTTTCAAAATCCTTCGATTAAGATATTGAAGTAGTCACCAAATTATATTAATAGTGATTTTTTTCAATCAATTTTAATTTATTGATAAATTGTATCTAGTAATTAGGCTTTATTATCTAGCTAGATTAGATAAAACAAATATAAATTCTATACAGTTGTCCAAAATGATGGGTTCGTCTAAAAATGTATTTTATTTTGAGTTCACTATTATTAAAATAATTAAATTAGTTAACTAATAGAAAAAATTGTTTCATAAAGTTAAGTGGAACTTAAATCAAACAAAAGTTATTAGATGTGAGAAATAAAGTTTTATGTTGATTGTTGAAAAGAAAATAATGTTAGTATATATAAAGTGATATTTTGAGAAATTTAATCAAACGGATTTAATCTAAAATAAATAATTTAGGTTGTTTTAAACCAATCATATAAAATCTTGAAATCTCTTTTAGTTAAAGTTAATTGGGTTTGTTTCTACTCTAAGCATTAAAAAAATATAAAAAATAAATTTTTTATTTCAAATGTAAATAAAAGACCGATTATACAATAATTTTTTTTTTCATTCTTAGCTAATCTAATTAGTTTATATTTGTTTCTTTTATGTAGTGAATAATTTTTTAATAGTTTTTTCTATTCGATTTTGTTTATTTATATTATAATAAATAGTTGTTTGTATAAAATTTTCTGTTAACAAAATTAAAATATAAATAAGTTTTTTTAATCCTGACAATTAATTTTTTTTAAAAAAGTAAAAACAAAAATTTATAAAGTCAAAATTATATTTTTTATTTATAATTTTAAGAAACGTGTAAAGAAAGTAGATAAAATTTTAGTTTTACTAATTTGCACCTTTATTTTTTTTTAACTTTACAATTTTTATTGACACTTTAAAAGAGAATTAATTATTATAATGAAATAAAAAAAAATTGTAACTAATTATATCTTAATTCATAAATTAACAAATAATTGTATATAACTATTTTTAGCAATTTAAATAATTAATATCAAAACAAAAAAAAAATATCAAAATCAGAATGAATCAGAAAAGAATTTTTGAATTTCCTTTTCATAAATAAAATTATTAAAGAATAGAAGTGTAAAATTTATAACAAGGGTCGGAAAAGAAACCAAAAAACCAAAAATAAAAAATAAGAGAGAGAGAAAAAAAAAATTATAAGGGAAGAGAGAGAAACGATAAATTTGGCCATTTTTTGAATTAGAACCCAATTATCTACTTGGTAAAGTATAAGTAGAGCCTCATATAAATTTTGTCTGTCACATCAAATATATGTGTGGTACGTAATAATTTTTATTCTGGCAGATGGGTCTACAATGACTTTACGGTGACTTCTTAAAGTTGGCATCAATTTTCACTTAGACACTTTAACTAAACTTTATTTATTTTAGACACCTCGTGGCATGTCTCGTTATGTCATTTAAACACTTTTTACTGACATGGTATAGTGAGTGTAATACACTCAATACCAGCGCGTGAAAGACTCATTTAATCATTTTTTTCATTTTCTTCCTCATTTCTCAGCCTCCAACTACCAAAACTTGAACTACTTGCATGGAGAAATAATTTTGATGATTCTACAGACCAAAAAAACAAATGAATTTCAAGACAAAGAGATTTCACAAAATAATAAATTTCGACTAATTAGAAAAGCCATGATTCATGTTGTCGCAAAAAAGAAGGACATCGCAAAAACTTGAAAAAGACGAAGGGTGGGTGCATGGGAGTGGGTGTAGAAGATGATGTGGGTTGAGAAAGGGGTCAGGGTTAGGGTGGGCAAAGGTGTAGAAGACGATGTGGGTTGAGAAAGGGGTCGGGGTTAGGGTGGGCAAAGGTGTAGAAGACGAGACGACTTGGGTGGGTGGGTAGGGGTTGGGGTGGGTGGGTGGAGAAGATGACCTTAGTAGGGTTGCTTTTTTTTTTTTTTGAATTTTTTGTGTAAAAGATTCCACATGTCATTAAGTCATTGGCTATTTATTCATTCTACTAAAATATGATTATTTAAAAATTATTTTTAACACATACGTCACATGTTTTTATTTAATTTGTCACTTTAACACGTCATCGGGCGAGTGCAATACACACACCTTATATATTTGAACGATTGTCAAAAAATGATTAAAATAACACAATGCAATATGACATGAGGTGTCTAAAATAAACAAAACTTATTTAAAGTGTCTAAGTGAAATTGATGCCAACTTTAGGAGACCGTCGATGGTTTAGGCCTAATTTTTATCTAAAATTGATGTGCGTTCATTTGTGTATTAATATTATTTTATTATTATTATCATCATTTTTTTAAAAAAAAGTTTAAGCTTATTTTTAGCCAATAATTTATTAAAAATATTTTTTCTACTTCATAAAAATTCGAATAAAATTTTTTACGTATATTTTGTTATCTTCTTCTAATTGAATTCACCAGTTATATTGTTGTTGTGTGTCACACATATTCAACATTCCTAATAGAGGACTTTCATGGTAAGGAAAATTGCATCTTAGTTTTTACTATTGTCTCTTAACTATCACCATTTATTTGTTTACAACAATAACAAATTGAGGTTCTTGCAAACCCTGCTAAAAAATCAAATATACCCCCCAACTTAAAATTTATTGACTTTAAGTTAACATGTTTTTTTTAGCAACACCCCCAGGCTTTATCATTAATAACAAAAACAAAATACAAGGAGGGGGGCATAAACCTTACCTCCTACCAAAGATGGTTCAGAGTTGACTTCCTGAAAGAAGTTAACTCTTCTCCTTACATCAAAGATGAAATCAAAATACTAAGTACCTAGTGAGAGGACGTCTCTCAATACAAAGCATCGACAAAACATAAACTAGGGAGACTCTCCCTTTACAAGAAAGCCTATAATCTAACCTAACCTATTCAAAGTAGCTATAATTCTAATTATAGCTAAGTTGAAAAGATATGAGGATAATCAAGGAGGTTCCTTAATTCTTTTGGTCTTTTTCCTTCTAAAACTAGGCATCTGCAAAAGATCAAGATAATAGTATGATTTTGCTTCCTTAGGAATTTGCTAGCTGTTAAAGTAAACCTGTGGAGAAGTTATCTTGTGGCTGTGTTTTGATAGTGCATCAGCCACCCAATTAGCTTCCCTGAAAACATGTAAGCATTTGAAGTTCTAGGTTTGAGAGATGAGGTTTTGTAGCCTTCTCAACTGTGTGATAATGCTCCATTGAGGGAGAGCCTTCTTTAAGATCCAATGCACAACCAATTGGGAGTCTAGTTCCATTATTATGTTCCTATATCCAAGTTCAATTGTCCAAGTCAAACAAAAAATTGTTGCCTCAATTTCCGCCTTGTTGTTAGTACCCTCTCCAAGTGGTGTTGTGAAAGCCATCACCAACCTGCCATTTTTATCCCTCAAGATACCACCAACCCCTAATCTGCCTGGATTGGTGATGGCACTACCATCCGTGTTTACTTTGAGCCATTAATCTTGAGGTCTAATCCAAGTCACCATGTTCACCTTGATGTTGTGCACGCACCTCTCACTCATTTGGATTAAATCTGTCCATTTTGCCGACCATCTAACTTGAGGAAAGGCATTGTTAAGCATCTTGTAGGTGTCCTTGTATATGACATATTTGACCCTACTTATGTTGGTTGTTTCGCCTCCGTATTTAGCTGCACACCTGTTCTTCCAAAGGTTCCACCAACAAATGAATATTGGGGTGGCTTACATGAGCAAATTTGTGGGCTGCATTTTTTGGCGTGGCGGTCCACCATTGCTGCAGCAGTACCTGCAGAGAAGAAAAGTCTGGCAGCATGCCTGCAGTGGCTGCAAAGCTGCTCCAGACTTTGGCTGCAAATTTCCCGGAGTTGAAAATATGTTCTATGCATTCCGTACCTGGTCTGTCAAAACAGCAAACACAATTGGATGGCTCAATGCCAAAATTAATTAGTTTATCATTAGTACGGAGTTTACCCCTAGGGTTCTCCATAATAAGAAAGAAGATTTAAAAGGAATGTTTTTATGCCATAATTGTGAATTAAAGTGATTCTTAGCCTTTTTTTCTCTTATTTCTTCTAAAGCTGATGAGCAAGTGAAGCCCCCATGGTTGTTAAGATTCCATACAGCCTGATCTGGTATATGTTGATGGGGAAATTTCTGTAGTTAGGATGTTGGAGAGCTGGTTGGCTGGTGCCTGCTCCAACAATCTGCTCCAGCTCCACTTCCCTGCCTCCCGAAAATCTGCCACATGTTGAAATAGCTCTTTTTTATTATAGTAGAAAAAATATTTTAACTGAATCAATGGGAAAAAACAAAGAATTAGTAATTGTTTCATATAGAAAACTTACAAAATTTAATCTATTTTCGATCATTGTTTTTCCTTTGTGAGCTGATTTGGTGAGAAATGAGCGAGAAAATCACATTCTTTTGCATAAGTTTCCTACTGATCTGTGGTGACAACCACATTTGTTTCTAATACTGTTCGATACGCTAGCAAGTGTAAAAAAATGTTATCTTATTGACCTACTATATCATTATTAAACTCACGGAACTGTTCGATACGTCAGCAAGTGTAAAAAACTGTTTACGCTATTGACCTACTAAATCATATTAAACTCACAGACATCTATATATACAATATCAACAAACTCAATCTAAACCCACAAATGCAATATGAGGAAGGTGTTTGGTACACGAACCTTACTCCTACCTTATAAGTTGTTTCCAAAATACCTTCACCTCAAGTAAAGCATATCAAGTTTTTTTTATTTCGTTTTCGTTTCTCATCCAGTGTTTAGTACCCGCGTTAGAGCCCGACTCTGAAAAGTCCCACACTTAAAAGAATCCTTTTAAAACGCTTTCTAACAAAGACTAAGACTGTTTCCAAAAGACCCTCACTTCAAGAAAGGCGTATCATGTTTTTTTTTTCCTTTTAGTGTTCAGTACCAGCATTGGAGCTCAACTTTGAAAAATCCCACACTAAAAAGGGTTTTTTAAAACGCTAACAAAGACCACTTCGTACCCACAGACACGAATCCGGAACCTTGCTAGTCAAGTTTATACACACTTCCTAATAGGTACAACTACCATCAACACTAAAGCATATAACTAGGCAAAATAACTTCATAAAAGGTATTGGACATCATGCAAGCATCATAATAAAAGGAAAAAAAGTAGCAGAGAAGAAAGTTGTATTGTAATTGAAATTTAGAACCATAAAGTAAAATATTTAATGAAGTTGACTCATTGTAGGGGAATGGAGGAAAAAAAGGGGGCAAAAATGGCCAAGTTGCAAACAAGCAATTCCTCCCTTGAGAAAAAAATTTAATGTACAGAGAAGAGCCAAGCTGCATTATTATGTACCAGTGATCTCCCTATCCATTTTCATTCTCTTTGAACTTTGGACCTCTGGCAAGCTACCCACCCCCCTCTGTTGGGTAGATGCATCATGCAAATACGCACAGTTGGCGCCATGCCGGCATCCTCTTGAACTATTATAATAGATGCAAGGCTTCATTATCTTAGGTTTTGAATCTCTTGAATTGTAGCTATTTTGTGATTCTTGAACTGAACCTAACTGTTGGTTGTTTCGGTTGTTGTTATATTGTGGTGGTAATGTTTCTTGCCTTTCTCCTCCATGCTGCTGAATGAGAGACTTGTAATAGTTGATGTCCCTAGCTACAGGTGCTGGCATAGAGGAAGTAGGTGTTGACATAGTTGCTACTGGAGCTGGTAAAGGAGCTGACATGGCCTCGGGTATACGAGGCCTCAAACTGGGAACGGGTCCTATTCTACTTGGAGCAGAGTGGAAGGGGCCGTTTGTAGCACCTGCCATCGAGGGGATAACTAGCTCTGTTCTACTGACTTGAACTGGAGGAGGATCTGTCCTACCTGAGTGATAGAAAGATGGATTGGCTCGACTAACTACAGGTTGAGATGGAGCAGCAATACTTGATGCCTGTGGCCTTGCGTTGGGCATGAGATTAGCAGCAGATATGCTTTGGGTATTCATAGCTGGCACGCTATGGGAGCTGGTGCCTACTCCTTGGTGTGTAACCAGTTGCCCAACAATTTTCGGGTCACTCAAAATTTTTATAAGCAGATCGCGATCAATCAGATTTCCCTGGCCACTGTCTGCCATGAATGCAGTTAAAGCTGCCTGAGCTTCTGCTACAGCATCAAGCCCCAAGCCAGGAACACCTCCCGGTGATGAGATTCCATGGACTGGAAGGCTATTTCCGGCACTTCTATTGCCCAAGGGAACTCCTGACTGCATTACCTGGGCCGTTGAGCTGGCAGCATTAGTAGGTACAGCAGTGCCAAATGAAGGATCTGCTACCTCCTCCTCTTCAACAGGTGTTAAGGGTACAACTGGTGTGTGCTGATCATTATGAAGGGTTTCATCTCCAGGACCCATAGAAGGACTGCGTGGGGAAAAAAGAACAATTTAAAAGAAGTAACATCTAGAACTAAAACAAGATCAATGGAAAAGGAATTTTTTAAAAAATGCTTTTAGAAGGAACAAACCAACAACAACATATCCAGCGTAATCCCACAAGTGGGTATGGTGAGGGGAGGATGTACGCAGACCTTGCCCCTACCTTTGTGAGGTAGAGAGGCTGTTTAGACTCTCATCACAACAACGCATTACCAGAACAGGCTAGAAAGAAAAAATAATCCTACAAGAATGAAGAATCATACTTTGGAGGAATGGAAGATTCACGTGGATAAATTGCTTCGAGAACTCTCATCTCCCGTTGTTTCTGAACCTCCATGTCATTGCTTTCTTCACCAGCAACGACTCGCCAACTTGTATCCAACACAAACTGTCAAAAATCAAGGAAAGAGTTAGCAACTAGTACAGTGATATGACTTCATGAGTGCAAATATGTGAGAAGGAAAAAGGGGAATAAAATTACAGAAAGAGAGGAAATAAAATGCCAGAATGCTCAAAATAAAGAACGCATGCCTCAAAATCTTACAGTGCATGTATAAGTAGCTCCTCCCCCCAGGACACACACCCAAACCAATACTGTTTAAGTGAAATTATCAACTCAACTTCAAGTTGGCACATGAACATCCAACGCCAGTAGCCTATCAATTGTTCATTTCAATTTCTGCACCGCGCCTCTTGTAAATCAACATAGTTTAGGGACCCAGCAGGTCCTAACTCAACATATATCTCCAATTTCTCCATATAGTTACAATCAAGTAAACAATCTCAGATGTAGTCCGTTCCTCTCGACAAAAGTTTCTAGAAGGATGGAGTTGCTACAAATGTGCTTCTCTCCTCAGCATCTCTCTATGAGACCTTTGATTGGATTCAAAGAGAATGCTTTCAGGAACAAGAGGTTATCATTTGATTTTGTTTGAAAAGGAACCAATAAGAGAAAACCAATGATATTGGGAAATGTTTAGCAGGTATAAGGAGGAATGTGGATATATGTGGGTTTGAAATGCATTTCCTTCCTGGGAAAGTTACACCAAGAAAATTTTCTAAAGGTTAAAACGGTATTATTTGCTAAATCAATTCATAGCCTTACTCAAAGTGAGTAGAATTACACCGCAATATCAAGCTATAGTTCGGGTTGGGCTGAGTGTATGAATCCTCAATATCATAAATAAGGGGAAAAATCTAACCTTATCCAAGTTGTGCATACTTATCTGGAGAAAAAGTTATCCAAGTTGTATATGGGAATCTGTATCCAAGTATTAACTCATTTATTTCAAATGGCTCAACAGGTGGAAACTCATCTATTTGGATTTTGGTGGATCCTTGGGTGAGAGATACATTTCCCTATTTTCATCCCCTTCTATATATTACTCCCTGAATCCCAATTTAGTTGGCTTTTTTTCCCTGTTAAGAACTGAAACCTTGAAAAAAAATTTAAAAGCCTAATAATAATATTGCATTTTTCCTTTAATGAGATGCTTTTCCAGGAGCTGCAGGTTCTATTGCATATTCAATAGGAAGTTAACTTAGTCAATTTTTTGCATATTTAGCTATGTGTCAACTGGCACCTACAAATTGGGACTGACGGAATTGCACACTGCTTGACAGCACACATCAAGTGTTTCTCATAAGTAGTAAAAGGAGAAGAGAAGAAGAGAAACTCTTATTCAGTTGAGTAGGTTACATCATATAAGAAGCTCCTTCATAAAAGATTTAATTAACAGTAGGTGACATAAAAACAAATGTCAACTACACAAGAAAAGAAATTTTAACTACATGAATTAGAGCAAGGAAACCATCCTAATTATTTGAATTTCTTATTATCAAATAATCATTAAGAATATTGCATGATTTTGCATATATACTAGTATTATACTTCTCTAAATCTCTCAACTTTGATAGATGTTTTTGTTTCTCTTATAACTTGAATTATATTATAATAGAAATGCAGATGACCTCAAATCATCTGTTTAAGTACTTTGCCGCATACATCCCCAGATGGCTTTATATATTGGGGTGGGGTGGGGGGGTTGAGCTTAACCCGTAAAAAAAATATTATTATTTTCATTTCCAACCCGCCCCGCATAAAGTTTTTAATATTTTATTTTTTTAATTATGTTCGATACTAAATAAATTTATTTTCACATTAAGCTATATTAGTTTATTAGAAAATGACTTCCATTTTATTTTTTAGAGGTCAATTGAGAATCATGTAAGAAACCATATTAGTTTTCATTGAACCATTTTCATTTACTATCCTAAATATTTAAGTAACTTTAAAGATATTATCTTAACAAATAATGTTCTATCACTCTTAATAAATAATGTTGAGCTTAACCCGTAAAAAAATTATTATTATTCTCATTTCCAACCCGCCCCGCATAAATTTTTTAATACTTTATTTTTTTAATTAAATTTGGTACTAAAAATAAATTTATTTTCACATTAAGCTATATTAGTTTAATAGATAATGACTTTCATTTTATCTTTTTAGAGGTCAATTGAGAAGCATCTAAGAAACCATATTGGTTTTCATTGAACCATTTTCATTTACTATCCTAAATATTTAAGTAACTTTAAAGAAATTATCTTAATAAATAATGTTCTATCACTCTTAAAAGAAAGTTAAAATTAATTAGAACCTGCATAAAACCGCATTAGACCCGCAACTCGCCCCGCATTAGTTTTTTAAAAAACCACTTCAAATCGCCCCGCATTAGTTTTTAAAAAACCACTTCAACTCACCCCATATCCCTCCCCACCCTGCACAACCTTAAAACCGCCCCGCCTCGTATAGCCTTAAACCCATCCTGTCCCACATCCACGCCAACCCGTTGTCATCCCTAGATGGCTTAGAGCTGGAAGCTATGAACTCCAAGCTGATACTATGGCAAGTGTTTTGTCTCTTCTTTTTTCCTTGCTGAAAGTGAAAAGGTCAGCAACTTCGGCATTTTTTTTATTTTTTTATTTTTTGAAACAGCTTCGGCAATTATTTTATCTTCATCATCCAATTGTTATTTCCTACAGTTTTTATTCAAAGTAGACATTATCATGCTCCTACTTCCAAGCAATGTTTTAAACGGGTATATTGGGTCATAAACAGACTTAGCAAGAGATTTTCCTTATCAAATATAAGGTCTTTAACAGAGACAAACAAATAGGGCTTTGCCTCAGTCTACCTTGTCTCATAGTAATAGACTTCACGAGAGCTACGCAGGATTTTTGTAAGTTCGTTAAATCATTTTTTTGTCTGGAAGTTTCAACACTACGGCCTGTATATAAAAGGAGCAATGCAAGATTGATTCATTTAGTGTCCTATAAGTCAGTTTTTTTTTAGGCTGCTTTTGAATAATCAAATAGAAAGACTTCTCTTCATTTGCATTCTTTCCTCTATATTGAAATGGCAACACACTCAACTCAGCCATTCAGCTTTTTTGATACGTAAGATTACAGTAAGAAAGTAAAGTACCTTATTTTTCTTTTACCAACTAATATTAAAGCAATGTTCATAAATTCTGAAAATTTCCGAGCAAAATCTATATTCAAAATAAACAAATTCTACGCCCCAATACTAAACTAGTTGTGGATTGACTACATGTTATTTTATTCCCCTTGATCAGTAGACAATAAATTCATTTTTAAACATGATAAAAAGTCAAACTGGCCAAAGCTATCACTGAGCATTTGGTTCATTCATTTTCACGAGGGAAAAGTCCAACTATTAATCATACTACTAACATCCTAAATAGTGTTAACAAATAAAATAATACCTCAGAAAATACAAGTAAGAAATTTAAGAAGTGCAACTTACAGAAGGAGGACGCCTCCATTTGATTACAGGGATTTGAGCTACTTTATTCTTCCAGAGGCTTGCAGGCTGTGCACCCTCAAAGCCTGGTGGTAAATTATCATCAGACACCAAAAGACCTGCGTGCAAAGGCAATGATATCTTTGCTTGGAGATGATCTTGAGCTCCTCCTAATCCAACTTGGGAAGGGGAATCATCAGACAGGAAAAGTTTTACCTATCAAAAGAAAGATCTATTCAGGAAAAGCACTCTATTTGGCAGCATCAGTCGATCAATACATATATATCCCAACACATGTACATTCCATACAGAGAAAAAGATTTGATTAAAATTTGTGCCAAAAAATATCATTCATCAAAGGGTAAATAGCGATTTAGTCTTTCTGTTATTGCATCATCCCAGTTTTAGTCCTTATATTATTCATCTGAGCACAATAAGCCTTCAATTAATTGAAACATTTGATATTTGATCCTTCAAACTAATGGAAGTTTAATTTTTAACAGAATTACATTTAAAAGATCTGGATAAGCCCGGGCAAAGCCTCTAAGTTTTGAATTAATTTTCGGCTTCAAAAAAAAGTCTGGATAAGTCCCTGCTAATCAAGGAGATGAGCAAACAGATCGAAAACAAGATCAGAAAGCAGCATATTACCATCTTTTTTGGATAAGTATATTACAAGCTCATTTGTTTAGCCGATTGACAGTAGTTCAGCATCAAGTATTGAAAAGCAATTTTTGGAGTTAAAATTGATTCTATAAATAAGAAGTTACGTGTTTGGATAGAAGTGTTGAAACTAATAATAAGCCACCAATGTGTGGTTAAAAAAGTGCTGATAAGAAAATTTTCTGTTAAAATGATCAATATGTCATAGTATTTTGATATTTTCAGAATTAATAAAAATATTATTAGAGATAAAATATTAAAGCTTTTGGTAAAATGAAAAGCGTCATTTAATCTAAAAAAGCCATAAGTTGGACGTGACCAACTTATGGTTGGAGTTTACCAAATGCATAAATGAATAAAAAAATACTTATGATCTAATTTGACCAGCATATAAACTTAACCAAACATCCTCTACCATAATAGAGAACGAAAGCTGAATGAAATAGAAAATCAAGGACAAACTTAAAGAAGACAGGGTAGACATTACTTGCTTTCATGGAAAACTTGAAGTTTTTGATTCATGATTGTTGGCCATAACATTCATATCAAGATAAGATTTTATTACTCTTCTCAAATAGTGCTCAATCGGGTCTGCCCAATCAAGCTTATCATTGGTAGTTTTAGCACCTTTCCCCTGCTCTCTACCCTATGCTTCTTTTACCCCTTTGTCCTTGATTTATATTCGATGTGAGACCTTTACATTGTAAAGCAAAAAGACTAGATGATCATGTTGTCATACTTGGTTGATTTATCTGGACCTTTTGTTTTTCTTTTTCTACACATAAAACAAATATCCCCAAACATCCCAACATGATTCCTCTGCATGACTTCTGATAACATAAGTCAAACTCCAGTAGACTATTATGCATCATTTGTCATCAAGACAGCCTCTAACCCGCCTACGCGCTAATTAACATGCCTTTTGGCCATGTGAAATAAAATACATAAGACCCTATCTTTCACTGGAAAACATTAATGAATAATGGCTGGACTAAAGAGTAAAGAGTCATCATCTCCTTTTTTAAAAAAAAAAATTGTTAATGCCTAATGGTTGTGTTGGCAGCTTGTGCGCACCTTGTCCACCAAGGTTTTGATGAAACAAAAATTCTTAATGTCAATACTTCATCTTCTAAGACACAAGAATTCTTGTTTCATCAAAACCTTGGTGGACAAGGTGAGCACAAGCTGCTAACACAACCACTAGGCGTTAACATTTTTAAAAAAAAAAAAAAAGATGAAGAAGACACTTGGGAATATGTATCTTCTTCATCTTTTTCAATGAGCTTGCGCTGATTTCTGTCATTAAATTCTCCTGCAACTGTCTTCACAAAAACTCTCTGAATATGTTCACAAAGTAGAACAAATTTACAAGTAAAATTTATTTTTTTATCAAGTAAAAGATTTCATTGATACTTACAAGCCAACTTGGCCGTAAACAAGAGATATACCAAAAAGAGAGAAACCTACAAAATATGGTTCTCTCCAAAAGAGACCCAATGGGTGCACCAAAAGAAGATAACACATCAGAGACTACTCTTCAATTAACCAAAGCTTAGCTCCAACCCCTTCAAAATCTCTCCTATTTCTCTCCTTCCATTACAAGTATAGTTTCACTAAAATTTGGAACTGCGTCAACCTTTTCCCTTCTTCCTCTGTTTTTGGATGAGTGCACTTGAGAAAATTTTATCAACACATATAACAGGATTCTTTGGTTTCAAACTTAATAAAGTAGTTTAGCTATCTCTTTCGGTTAAAATTAGTATTCTACTGTCAATCAAAGAATATATCAATCAACTACCCCTTAATTCCAAACTAGTATGGTCTTCAGCTAAATCATCTATACCCATCCTGCTCTAAGACTAAGATAGTCTGGCTTCAAAATTTTAACATTAGATTCCAATTTCCAGAATTACTAAATTCTAGCAATGTCTTAAACATATAACATCCAAAACAAGTATCGAGAAAGTAACTCCACATCATTCCCCATATCACTCAATTTAACTTGACTAACAGTAATAAAACTTAACAATTGAGAATAATACAATAACAAAAATAACCAGACTTCATTCTCAAACTAACTTGAAGTGGACCATAAAAAAGGGGGTGTCCAGTGCACGGGACTACAGCTAAGGGTCAGACCACAATAGTCTATCGTACACAGCCTTACATTGCATTTCTACAAGAGGCTGTTTCCACGTCCTAGTCACATAGACGCAACTTTACTGGTTGGATTAGACTATATGAATCATCAAACTCCATTCACCTCATTTCATTCGAATCTTTGGTGTTAAATAGAGCTAAATTGGACTCTATGAATCACGAAACTCAATTCCGACTTTTAACCCATTTCACTCCAATCTTGAGTGTAAAATAGACCTAGATTGGACTATACGAATCAACCAACCCAGTTCCAACTTTTAACCCATTTTTATCCAATCTTGACTATAAAAAAAACCTCTTTTGTATCACAACAATCAAATTCATCAAAACAAAATGGTTTATCAACACTTTAGAGTTCATCAGTTCCCAACTCAGTTAAATTTTCCTTTTCTTTTTTAGGGTTATTCAATACAATTACATCAATAAACTATGAAAATTACGGATCTTTACATAAATTATACCTGACAAAGACTATCATCTGAAGCCCAAGTAACCCTTTTCGATTTCTCCCGTCCTCGCATATTTACAAATACAAAAAATTTCCGATTCGATTCAATTCTCAAATATATAAAAAAAAAAACTTAAATCCAATAGGATTAACAGTGATTTTATCGTCAAAATTCGCTCCAAAAACCCTAAAAAATCAGCTAAATTTTGATCCGATTTTGAAGAAAACGATTTTTCCGATGAAAGTAAATTTTACTTAACAGAGAGAAGAGAAAGAGAAAAAAAAAAAAAAAGAGGAACAGAGATCAAAAGGCAACCCTAAATAAGAACCCTAATTCCTCTGAATTTTTTTAATTTTTTTTTTCTGTGCCCCCTTTTTATTTATTTTAAGATAAAAAATAAATTAATTATGAACTGTTCACTCACTGTTATATTACTGGAAAAAGAAAAAAAGAAAAAAAAAACTTGTCAGCCTGTATTCCTTTTTTCTTAATTTTAAATAATTTTTTTTTAAAACATGCATTTGTCTATTTTTTTCGTCTCAATTTATGTGATATATTTTAATTAGATGTGAAGTTTAAGAAAAAAAAATATTTATAAAATTTATGATCTCAAATAAGTTATATATCATCTTGTTAAGAAAATGACAATAAAGAAAGTGTGTCTTGTAAATTGAGATAGAAAGAGTAGTACACTGGTAATTTACTTTTTTTCAATTTGTTTGGTGTGATTGGGAATATGAAGATCGAATTATCTAATAATTGGTGTAATTATTCCCGTAACTTAATTCCAAATATTTTTATAAGCAACTCTCACATATTGCAAACGCAAAATTTATATTTATATGTTATAGTAAAGTTTGCATAATTGTGCTCCATAGCAAAGATAAATATATATAATTCGTTATACATATACAAAGAAACCAATTGTATAATTCGCTATACATACAAAAGAAAGCAGTTGTATACAAATCAATTGTATAATTTGTTGTATGAATAAAACAAGAAAGAGAGAAAGACAAAAGAAAATTGGGTAGGGAAATATCTATATAGTATAATTATAAGTGTATAGGACGAAGATATATGTATTTACATGTGTATATACAATTTTCTCTCGCTTTATACAAAAATAAACGCAATTTATACGTTTTGTTAGCGATAGAGGCGAGGGTGGCGAGCGATATCTGGGAGAGGGGAGAGATAGGAACGAAAATCTATGTGTATATATATATATATATATATATATATATATATATATATATATATATATATATATATATAAATTTGCTTTATACAAATACAAACACATTTTATACATTTGTGTTTGTATAAAAGTGAGAGCGAGCGAGCGAGGGAGAATGGCGAGCGAGAGTTTGAGGGAGAAAGGTGACTGACAAACAATTTATTACACGGCATAATTAAATTAAAATGTGATTATAAAATTTAATTTGATTTATTAGTTTGTCGTTATATACAATTTTTCTATTTTTATTTGATTGACCAAACCTAATGTATTTCCTTGGTAGCCAAAAATGTAAAGCCCAAAATATAGATTAGAACACATGAAAAAATATAGTTCAATATTGGGCCTAGTACCAAAAGAAGCCCAACTAATGGAATAGTTAAATATAGTTGCAGGGCAACTTTCACATAAAGCAAATAAAAAATTCATATTTGTATGCTATAGCAAAGTTTGCATAATTACGCTCTATAGAAAAAATATAATTGTATAATTTGCTATACATATACAACTATATAATTCGCTGCCTAAATTGTATAATACATATACAATTGTATGATTCGTTGGCTTAAATTGTATAATTCGCTGGTCTATTTCGCTGCAATTGTATAATTCGCTGGACTATTTTACTGAAATTGTATTATGCGCAATAGTATATTTCGCTGCAATATGTGTATAAAATTTGATTTGCATACAATTGAATCGAAGTAAAATATTTGTATATTGTATAATTATAAGTGTATATGAAGAAGATATATGTTTTTCCCTCGCTTTATACAAAAACAGAAACACAATTTATACACTTCTGTTGTATAAAGCGAGAGAAAATTATATCTCACTACAATTGTATAATTCACAATTGTATAATTCGCTGGCCTTTTTCGCTGCAATATTTGTATAAAGTTTGCATTTGTATACAATTGAATCGAAGTAAAATGTTTGTAAATTGTATAATTAAGTATATAGCACAAAGATATATGTTTTTGCATGTGTATATATAATTTTCTCTTGCTTTATACAAAACAGAAACACAATTTATATACTTTTGTTGTATAAAGCGAGAGAGGCGAGCAGAGGGAGAGTGACGAGCGAGAGTTTTGGGAGAGAAGAGACTGACAAACTTTGGCAAACGTTTGCTATGAGGCACAATTAAATCAAACAGTAGCTACTCCATTTATTTTAGGTTATTAATTTGTTATTATATACAATTATCCCATAAATATATTTTAATTTGTTATACTTGAGCCAAAAATAAAAATTAAAAAGTCTAGAAATAATATATCTACCCCAATATCTTCGAGGTATAAATAAAATTTACGTATATTTTATCTAGCTCTCGAAAACCTACTTGTAAGATTATGTTATTGTTGCTTGAGTAGGAGCATGAAAAGAAGACTGGGGGAAGATTTAAAGGATCAATGTTCCTAGTCCACATTGATCAATATCAATAAGAATAGCAACATACTTTCTCTCTCATTTAATCATGAAGATCAATAATTAGCGAAAAAGTATAATATCGTCACATATTTATAAAAGAAATATTAACGTACTAAACAATTACCTTCATAATGTTATCAAATAGTGAAGATGTGATATCAAAAATTGTTATTTGAGTTATTCTCATTCTTCTTATCTCTATAGATTAAAAAATTAGTCAGTATCATGTATTTATTCAAGAATTATGAGGGTCAACAATGTTAGCTAAAAATTTCAACACATAATTTGTGTAAGATCTATCTGGCGAGCCCCGAGCATTGAGCGTGCTTAGGGCGTACAATTGGACGCTTAGGGTGCAAGTCTTACAGTATAAGTCCTCACTTGAACCTCGAGACGTTTTGCTTAAGCCCTGTCCCAGGACAAGCCCTAAGGCAAATCTCAACAGAGTCTTTTAAAAACTAGATCGGAATGTAAAACCATACTTTTTATGCAGTCTTGAGCGATACATAAACCCCGAGACATGAAACATACGTCTTATTAATCTACATAACATAGTCTCATGTATCTTCTAATTAACTGAGTTACTAAATTTCTCCGTGCAGTCAAGCGAGTTATGGTCGTGAAGGCTAATGAAGACAACTTGTTTATTACATTTTCTGGCCCGTGACCCATCTTCTTCATTATATGGCCCGTGACTAGCCTTTAGTTCTAACCTCCCTTCTTTTATTTTTCTTTTCTAATTTATCTGGTTTGTTTCGGAGTATATAATATTAAAATCAACTAATATTTCGTATGAATACAAATAATCTATTTTTGAAAAATTAGCTTTACGTATTTAGATACTATCTTCTTTGTTTTATTTTGTTCGTTTAGTAAAATACATGGCACAAATAATTTTTTATAAGGGATTTATCTATTAGACTGCAATTAATTAGCGTACGCTCTAAAAATTACTTGTTTCGTTTAGTATTATTTGGTCTATATCATTAAACTAATTTTATTAATAATGCTTTAGAACTTTAAATTTGTTTACTATTAAGAAGAGAAAGCAAAAAACATACTAAAGTTCAATAGATCTACAAATACAAATAGATCCAACTTTGTTTAGATCTTGATAAAGCTCAAAATACAAAGAATAAGACAAGCTATTTAAGTATTTACACTTTACTCATTTGGTTTAATGCGATATATTTGATTAGTGGATTAAATTATTTTAAAATTACAGTTCTAGAATATGTTATAATTCCTATACTAATATATCATGTGAGAGGTGGGATTAAATAAGAACAAGTTATGAATGTGATATGGTAAAATATACCTTTAGTCAAATAAATTATAAATTTAATTTTGAATATCTCACATGATTCAAACAATTCCATCGTATTTATTCCGATTTGATCCACCTCTGTCGTAAAAATTGTAATTAAATATTTTCATTAAATCATAACAATCAAGACCTATGAATATCCTTACAAATTACGATTACACCATGTCCCAAAAAGAGAAAAAAAATGTTATATAACCAACATAAATATAAAAATAATAACCTATAAAGAAATTTTTAATGTTTTTTAATTTCCTATATGTGTGTAGGAAGAAAGAAAAAAAAGACAAAAAATAAAATTAAAAATATAAATATGTTCACTGAATTTTGACCCAAATTCCTTCACTTGGTATATCTTGATGAACCACAAATAAAAGATAATAACCAGGTGGAGCTAATTTAGCATTATTTGGAGTGACCACATTGATTTGATAGGCATTTTTCCCAATTAATTTCACATTTTCACTTACTAACATCAATAATCTTTGATTCATAGTAAATGAATGTGTGTTAAATCCAGGTGCAACCATTGTTACCGTGACCAAATTTATATCCACCCGCCCCGCAACCTTAAATCGTATGGGCACTCGTTGCCCATACCCGATTGCATATTGCGAATCAGGAGAGGTGATTTGTGGACGTAAGTACTCAGATATTGAATCCAAATAAGGCGGTGAAAATGCCTCCAAACTTAACTCGGTTGGAAAAAAAACTCCAGTGAAATTGTAATATATATGTGGATTACTACCCCCAACAAGAACTCGACCATCTCTGAGTAAAACTGCAGTTGAATGGTACATCCTTGGTATGTTACTCGGATTTTGTGTCTCGAATCGAGAGTCAAATGGGTTATCAGGTCGATAAATCACGGGTTTTAAAACTGGATCACGACCACATTCCCATCCAGCTGTACCCGTGGCGGCTCCATTAATGATCAAGACATTTCCATTGGGTAAAATTACCATATCACCCATTGTCCTAGCCAATGGCATGGTCTCCATAATCCATTGTGGATTCGGGTCGGTTATTGTGATTCGCCCGCAAGTACTCAATGCACCCGAAAAATTACCATTTAGAGCACTAGTATACGAACCTTTCGGGGCTCCACCACAAACCAACACTTCAGCTTGAATTTCTTGTGCTTGTAAATTCTTCAACGGTAAAAGAACGGCCGAACCAGTACTCGGATAATTTCTCGGATCACCACCTGGTATTTCTGGGTAATTTTTCAATACTATATTTTTCGTATAATCGAATAATATAGCTCGATTATTCGCGAAAATGAATAAATTCCCATCCACGTTAAGGAAGACAAAAGGGTATAAATTATTCTCTATTTTATTTGGATCATTTGTTTTCACAAGAAAAGGCAAACTATATGAATTATTTGCCGATGCACTCTTAGGATAAAATTCATAATTAAAAGCCCTACGACCACCAATAATAATTTGTCTGCCATCTGGCAAAATATGATTGGTCGAATACCATCGTCGTTGAATTAATCCACCTTGTATTTCTTCCCAATCACACGTACTATTAGTAGTTGAATCACTACAAGGCTTAAAAACTCTTACGACTTTCTCACCATCGTTGAATCCACCGGTTTGAACTAACGAACCGTCGGGGAACACGGAACCCGAGGAGCACCAAACATCGGTTTGGACCATGAGGGGACGTATCGAGTTGCTAGCAACGTTGTACTCTACAGAGTGAGCAGTGCAGTCGACTTTCAACGTAGTGTCATTTTGATCGTACCTACATTTTCCATCAGGTAACGAGATGTTAGACATGCCAAAGTCAGTACGATCAAACATGACGACCCTGTCGTTGTTGAGAAGTTGCATGTGCATGGCGGAAATGCCAATGTCTGTTAGTAGTAAGTTCCAGCTTCCGCCCTGGCTGCTGGGAGCAGCAGCCGCGGCGGAAGCGAAACTCCACCATTGACATAGGAGTAGTAGTAGGAATATGTGTGGATGTATGAAGAAAAGAATATTGTTGCTAGTACTAGTACTCTTCTTCATAATGAGTTGTGTTTTTTTGTGACAAGTTATGACAAAAAGTTATATTAAAAGTGGGGGGTGGGGGGGGGGGGTTGTAATAATGTAATAGAGGTGTATTTTCTTGGTTGTGAGACTTTGGGATGTGTGTGTGTGGTTAATAAAAGTGTTTGAGGAATGGATGTCCTTTATTTATAGGATATGTTTTTAGTACCACAAAGCTAAGCAAGCAAGCAATCGCGTGAAGTTTTAAAACTTCGTGTTTGGTTTTCGCTCGATGTTCGATAACGTTTAATTTTATATTATGTTAAGAGTAAGGTCGATGACCCAGCGATCTTATATTCAAAGTTCAAGTTTAAAACTTTTGATTGCAGATAAGAAAATATTTACGACACGTTATTAATATCAACTTTTATATACAATTGAGGTATTAAACAATTTTTGCTCCATTAATCACTTAAATGATAGCTATACGTAAATATTTAAGTTATATATATTTGATATATTGAAATAATTGAAAGTTTTAAACTACAGTCCTTGAGAGATATAGGTATTTTTTTTAATTAAGTGTGTGTATATAAAATTAATGAAAATGAATTAATTTTATGGAAAATTTATATTCACAAATTTGATTAAAAAAAGTAGAATAAGAAGACAAAATATTTTCACATGAATGAAATAAGTAGTTGTCTCTGTGGATCCATTTGCTGATGCATGTATCTTACTTTATTATTTACCACATGACTATATATTATATATATAATAAAAAGGGTTAAAATATATTAAAAATATGTGAAATTTATCGAATATATTCTTTATTAATAGTTTAATTCAAAAATATTATTTCAATATGTTATATATTTTTATTTGTTATTTTTAACATCTGGTACTTGAATGATATGAATACATTTATATTCGAGGAATATATACCTTTACCATTCACTTGAATTAACTTAACATGCTTACGTACTTTCTTTTACTTTTACTCTTTTATATTTGATTCAGATACGTATTGATAATATTAAAAGTTTAATAAATATAAAAGAAAGATAAAATTATTTCAAGCATTGATATTATCGGAAGCGTTCGTTCTTTCAAAAAGTTAGAGGTGAATAATAGATACATCAAAACCTATATTATTTGATTTACGAAAATACATTTTGTCATAAATATTTCTAAAGAGTAAAGAATACGATTAAATAAGTCGATATTGAACAAAAATCAAAAGACAATTTAAACAAGCAATTAAAGTCTGAATTTTGTGGTGTAGAATGAATTATTGATATATATATTTTTGTAATTGTTATTGGCCTTAATTATCATATTAAATTGGTACTTATTAGTTTATGGTAATTGGTAAGTGATAATCAAATTTTTTAAACTACTATTCTCATTTTTTCATCACATAAGTCAAAGTCTCAATTAATGTGGATTTGTGTTCTAAACAAACAATTAGCCAAACAAGTATACGTAATGAAGATAATTAACATGGAATTATCTAAATAAGCTAGCTTGCCATATTTAATCATCTGCACGTTGAAAAAAATAACACATTTACGGATCGTTTAGTATGTTACACAAAGTGTTCCTTTAAAAAGACAATTCGTATAGAAGGGGACTTGAATTTGAGATCTCTAATTAAGAACGGAAAAACACTTACCACTTCATCACAATCCCGAACAAACGCAACCCTAACTATTATATTCATTATTTAAAAAAGTTTTGAATTAATTCATCTTTGAAATATTATTTTGAGTTAGAAAAAGTCAGATTTGATTAGAGTATGCCTAGAATTGCTGTGGGGTTGAACTTTCGAATGAAAAAAAAATGTGATAAAGAAATTTAATTAATTTGAGCTTCAAAATGGATATCGAATATCAGATCAGAGCCGGTGTTTGAATATAAAAATTATAAAATTTGAAAAAGAAAAAAAAGTAGTATTGTATTTGTTTTTAAGTTAAAAATAGGAGTTGTGATTGGTACAAATTGAAATCGTAAGGGATTCATATTTTCTTAGGAAACTCAGAAGGCATTGAGGGAGATCGATCTCGATTAAAATTTCGTCCAAACCAACTAGGTCATCCGAAGGATCATAAGACATTCATTGAATTTTTTTATTTTTATTTTTAAAAAAGAATTTAAAATAATAATAAAAAAATGTGAATGAAATGCTTAGGCATGAAGAAAATAGAAAAAAAAGGGGTTGGCTTGTATACCAAATATTCTATTTAGTGATACATAATATGCAGAAAAAGGGCTGTATTTTTTTCGTCTTTCGGTACCTTCTTGCTAATGACATAATAAAATAAAGAGAAAAATTCTAAACTTTGCAAAGTTCTAAAATTAAAAAGCACAATATTATTTCTCTCTTTTAATTTAGCTTTTTAATAAAAATGCAAAATAAAATAATTTAAAAAAATAATAATATGATACCTATGTTAGTTTATTTTTTTTTCTTATGTGTTTTCAATTAATATATTTTAGTTGAACTAGGTATCAAAAGCAACCTCTCTACGAATTACGATTCCTTCACAGCGTAGAAGCATACCCACCATCCTCCCCATATCATGTTAATGATATTACACTGAATATATTTTTGTTATTGTTGTTGTGAGAATGTAAACAAATTTGAAACGCAAAGAAGTGAAGAAAAAATGAAAGTTCAAGTTAAGGAATTTTCAAATGAAAAGAAGAAAAAATGCATGCATAAGAAGTTTCTGAAATTAATTACACTAAATATATTCTTGTTATTGGTATTGTGAGAATGTAAACAAATTAGAAACGCAAAGAAATGAAAGAAAAAAGAAAGTTTAAGTTAAAAGTTATTTTCAAATGGGAAGAAAAAAATGCATGCAAAAGAAGGTTTTCAACTAAAAACTTTAAAGTTCTTTTAATGCACAATAACCTTAATAACATTAGTTGAAGTTACATTGCATGCTAATTAATTAGACAATTTAATTTTGGCAAATTAATTAAACCTCTTTGTTCACATGAAGAAACTACTTAAGGCCCCAAATGATACTTTTGACTATTTATTTGTTCTATGGGAGGTTTGGTGAAGCATATAAATAATGTTGATCAAGTTGCAATGGATCTTAACATTACTAAAAAAAATCTGAATTTAACGATAGATAAATTTCATAGTTTAACAGTAAAACTCATAACGACATATTTTTGTTAACTAAAAACGAAATGGAGACAGATTTGCGATAAAGTTCATAGACATTTATGATTTTTTAAGTAGTAGTAGTGAGTATAGACCAACAATAGAAAATAATCCTTTTTTTAAAAAAAAAATAATGGACCTTTTAGATTATGGTCTAAAGAATTATTAAAATTTTACGAAAATACATTAGATTAATCATTAAAAGCTTACAAGTCATTGCAACCGTGAAACACTACAATAAAAATGATCATTAGCAGCAATTAAGAAATAAATGCCGCTAAATATGTATTTTTAGCGGCAATTGTTATTCTTTGTATATGTCCCTAAAACATTTAGCGACATTAGTTCTAATAGCACTTAACTAATGTTGGTAAAGATTTTAGTACTTTTATTAATGTCAATATTTAATGCCGCTAAAAGTTATTTTTGTTGTAGTGAAATGATGTTTTATCTATAAGGTTAAACAATATATAAGCAAACGTTTGTCCTTTAATTTATCAAAGAATATATATATATATATATATATATATATATATATATATATATATATATATATATATATATATATATATATATAAGAATAAACCCAAGTGTCTGGGCCAGCTAATATGATTGATCCACCTCAAATTGGTCCTTTGCCAACTCTTAGCCCAATTCTTAATTATGGTCTTAATGGACTCTTGTTGTTTCATTTTCATCTCTCTCCGAGACAAGAGTCTATCGAGAACAACCTCCTTATCATTACAAGGTCGAAGTAATGTCTGCGTACACACTATTCTTTTCAGATTCCACTCATGAGATTATACTAATTTGTTGTTTTTATTGTTGTAGTATACTTTTGTAATTCTAGCTTTTCTCATAATCTAGCATTCATGAGATGATCCACAAGAAAAGTGGGTTTTGGCAATATGTATAATGACTTCAATTGAACCCATCATGTTCGATTTGCGATATACATATACATATATATAAAATGTTAATGTAACGATTCATATATTTCTTTCACAAAAGATAAAGAAGTTAGTATGAAGAGAAACGTCTTACCACTCAATTGAATTTCACATGAGAGATTATTAAAGATTCAAATAAGTTGTTTACGGTAAGACTCGACAAAACAAAAATAAAAAAAATTCCGTTGCCAGGACTTGAACCCGGGTCTCTCGGGTGAGAGCCGAGTATCCTAACCAACTAGACTACAACGGATTTGTTAGGTTGTCATACTTATATACAATAGTAAACGTTCACATCCCAATCCCAACAATCGTGTATTGCAAAACAATCTTAAAATTGAATAAGAATATCAAATATATCTCATGATTATTATATGGATTTACGGAATTTTCACCAAGAGAGTTCAACATGTATAGATTTTTCAATGCAATCCCCGCCTTTTTCTAGATCCGTTCATTTTTATATATTAAAAAATTGGGGAAAAAGGATAATTATACTTTTAAACTATCGTAAATTATATGCAGATACGCTTCGTCATACTTTAGGGACATTGGTGCCCCTGTTATCCAAAAACTAGATTGTATATACTCTTCGGTCTAACAGAAAACTAAATAGAGACACGTGACACAATATTATCCATCGATCCGATGTCGGGTCGATGAATAAAATTATGACAAGTGTATGTCCGTTAATACAAAGGGTACATATAATCTAGTTTTGGACAGCAGGATCACCAATGTCCCTAAGATATGACGGAGGATATTCCATACCATTTACAATAATTCGAAAATATATTTATCCTTTTTCCTAAAATAAATTATTAAATATTTAGCTATGCATTTGATTATTATTATTATTATTATTATTATATAAATTTAATGTTATTATACAAATTTATAAATTTTAAATCTTGGATCGACCTCAATACCATCGTACCATGCCATCTTATTGTTAGATATTGAAATGCCAAGAACAGGATATGCCACCATTTTTTGTTTAGAAGATATAATAGTGTAACTATTTTTAAATCTTAAAGTTTTTTATCCTATTGGTTAATAAAAATACATATTCTTTTGTTTTGGAAATAGATGACATGATGGACCCCTTTGTTAATTAAAAATTATTATTGATAAGAAAATATCTACTGATTGCAAATTGCAATGTTCAAGTACAATAATTAATATGCAGAAGTATGTGTGATAAACATGACTAAAATAGTCAAATAAAAATGCGACAAGTATTTTGAGACGAATATAATATATTTCTAATCTAATAATGCTAACATCGATTTACTGTTAATGATATCACAATATAAAATAATGCTCCATTTAAAGCTTTTCACATTCACGTTAGAAATTATTTTTAATGACAATTAATTTATGATAATAGCTTAATTATTATTAAATATGTATTTTTAGAGATAATTAATATTTTTTGTAAATGTTTTTAATTAAAGCCTATGTATGCGACATTGAATATAGTGACAATTAACTAATATTGGTAAAAATTTTACTATCTACTTCTACTTTTAATTGTCATGATTTCATTTTTTAGAGTCAAACGATAAATATTTTACCTAACATTTTACGATGTATCTTTTTATTGATATATAAAAAATTACAATATATAGTACTTTTCGTATAACTTTTAAGTATCTATTTTTTTAATTTAAAATATCAAATTAATGTAATTTAATTTTACTTTAAAAATTAGTCATTGACTTTTGAAAAACATAACATGACAATTAAAAATAAACGAAAAAATAATACTTTATATTTACATGCATATTTAATTTATTATCCTAAAAATATTGGTTACGATAGCAACAAAAATTCTAAAGTTTGATTGTAATAAATCATTTTCAACAAAGCTGTTGTAATTAATTAAACATTCATTAATCTCATCACCAAATTCATGTGCTACACATGGTTGACCCACAAAATGCAAAAGACTTGTCAAAATAAGAGTTAAAGATTCTAGTTATCTTAAATTAATAATTTATAAATATTTTAAAAATTACAAAATTTGGACCAATAGTTATCTAATTGGCTTAACATTTGTATTTTAGCTCCCCCAATCACAGAGTATAACAAAAAAATATATATAAATTGGAGAGAAATTTAAAATCGTTAATAGAATTAGAGGATTTTACTAAAGAAAATGAAGCTATAAAAAGATAACTTGGTTATGTATCAAAGAATTTTTTTTAAATTAAGTTAATTATAAATATACTAGACAATCTTTATTATACTTATTTATCGATGATCTTAGATATTTTTCTAAATACATAAACAAGAAATTTTGATAACTTTATCTTTTATCTAAAATATTTAAATATTTCTTCAAAATGAGTATCATAGATACTACAGTTCTAGGCTATTCTAAAAACTATACTATAAAATTTATAATATCCATAAAATCAACTCAAATAATTTCATGCAACGTGCACCCACTACTTATATGTTGGATCTGCCTGTCTACAATTACACTTTGTAGGTGGAGGCAATAATTTGTGTATCAAAAGTAAAATAAACTCCAAATTTTGTGAATCAAAAGTAAAATAAACTCCAAAATTTGGGACTAAACTTGTAGTTGTTCAATATTTCACTTTTCAGTCTTAATAGAGTATGTATGGTTCGTTTCGACCTAATAAATCATGTGAATTTGTTTTTCATAATCGAGTTTAAAAGTGTGTATCATGTGAATTTATGTTATATATTATAACATTAGCTTTTCATCTTTTTCTCCGCTCCACTATGGGACTAACTTAATTAAACTGTCATGTTACGCTTATTTTTTTTAGAAACTTATCAATTTAGGAGCTTGTAAATCTTATAGTTGATTAGCTCTAATCGGTCCACCCTCTATATCATGGGCATTACAGTGATAAAGGTAAACAGACTTTCAATTTGTTAGTCTACCTTTCTTATATTTCATACCAAAAAGTTTTTTTAAAAAAATATTTTCCTTAAATCGTCACATTTTTAATCCAAATCAAACCGTAGTAAGACTTTTTTATTATGAAAATATAGACAAAGAAAAGACATGATCTGAGATAGACTGTCAGTCGCATATTCAATACCTAATCTTTAAGTTTCCATTCATAGGATTCACAAAAAGAAAAAAAGATATTTACAACAACAAAAAGATCCTTGCACTAAGCTAGTACGAGGTACAACAAACTTGAGATTTTAAGAACTACAACATAGCCAATTGTATTAGAGCAAAAAGTACAAGTCTCATCATCATTTTTCGAGGGTCAAACTAAACCAAAAAAAAATAAAGACAAAAAAGTGATGAACAAGTTAGAGAAAAAGATTATACTTGATTGTTGCGTGTCATCCTTGCATAGAAACGTCAGTATAAAATTAAAACGATACTAGAAAAGATCATCGTTCGAGTTTTCTACCAAAGAGTTCTTGATCTCTTGAAAGAAGTGGAAGGTGGCTTCATTTGTGGGACAGCAAATGAATTGTCATCTGTCCACTTTCTACTAGACTTGATATTAGTAACTTCTCTTGATTCTTTTAGACCAATTTGCCCACCAAAGTTCAAATTTTGTGAAGGAAAAAATTGGATCTGAGTCTCTTGCTTTGACTCTTGAAGAGGAGGGGCTTGAGGGACCCAAATACCAACATTTTGTGGTGGAAATGAACTCAATTGACTCTCAAGATCAGTATCCCAAAATGATAACATATCCTCATCACCAATATTCTGTCAATGACAAACAAAAATAACAGATAAAGAACAAGTTTTCATTATATTTTACACTTCGTTTAAGAGATAATTAAGTAAATAAAAGTGTACGCTCTGTTGTTGCTTAAGTTTTCCTATGAGGAAGTCATATACTATATATAACATGGTACCAGAACAGACAAAGATCTAAAGCTCGAGTCTCACAAGTCACAATCATCCATATTTAAGAGAATCTCTACTTGATCCATAAAAAAGGAATCCGGCTCATACATGAAGGAGCGTGTCAATGATATAATTAATTAAATAAAAGTATCCTCTCTCTAGATAAGAGGGGTTGATCGTAAGAACCCTCCACCTCCAATCTTAAGGTTGTGGGGTCTCCTAGAGAAGGGTTAAAAAAATGTACTCTCTCCAGCAGCTTAAACTTTTAGATAAGAGGTCAAACATTATTAACATGATATCAGATCAGACATAGACGGTTCGAGTCTCACCCCTACTCAATATTTAAAAAAGTTTCCACGTGTTATTCTCATAAAAAGAAATCAAACCCCCACATGAATAAGCGTGTGCCCCCTCTCTCTCTCTCTCAGCTTAAACTTTTAGAAGAATTGATCACAATTCGAACAACACCCAATCGTCAAAATATGCATAGAAAAGACTAAAGCATGAATACAAACCTTGGAGTAAACATTAGGAGTTGAACAATCAAGAAAATCTTCAACATGCCAACCAGGCAACATCTCTAAATACTCTGATATACTACTTGTTAAGTTATTTCCCCCTCCATTCACCAATTGCACATTATTATTACATCCACCAACTTTCTCTTTAACAACTTTCTCCACAGCGGATGATACTGCTCCTCCCTTAATACTGTTGCTAGTAATCGCGGAAGAAACAAACACAGAACCAGCAACAGGCTTACTAATGGAATCCTTAGACTTCAAATTTGAAACACACGAATCCGCGGAGGAGATTACTGATTGTGATTGTGATTGTGATTGTGATGGAGCAAAGTAGAGAGCAGAGTTTGCTGAGAGTTTTATACCAGTAAGAAGGTATCTATTGTGTTTTTGAGTGTGTTCATTTGCTTTGTGTATTGGAATATCACACTCTCTACACATAATAGCCCTGTCTTGTTGACAAAACAAGAAACCCCTCCTTTCCTGTGAATCATAAACAGGGCAAAACCGTCATCAGGTGAAATCAAATACGAAATGTCATAATATGAGTATTTTTTTAAAAAAAAAAATCTTATATACCAAATTTGTCACGATCTAGAATATAAAGGGTTCATGATAGACATTGACAAAGTCAGAAGATTCAACAATTTGCAATTTTTGACCAAGGGGAATTCATTTGAACCCCTTGCAACTACTTAATTCCACCACTAGCGATCAACATTTAAATAAACAAGACTAAGGTCGATAGAGGCATTACTGAATATAATTTTAGTTTCGTCACTAATTATCGGGTATCTAAGTAACCAAAATATCAAGACTAAGGTCGATAGTGACATTACTAATAATTAACCATGTTATCACACCCTTAGATAAAATTCACAACAAATCACATATTTACTTTTCTATCTACCTAAGCCTTAATAAATAGTACCATCCAATAGTAGATACTTGTACTAACATAAGTCTCCATATTAAATGACTTAAATGTATAAAAGCTGGCACGAACATTATTATTATTATTATTTAACAAATATTTTAAAACCAAAGCTTTTGAAGTCGAGTTATACCTGACAGATGTCACACATAGGAGCTTGTTTAGGAGAAGGTTGAACAAGAGAAAAACGTTGATGTTTGCTAGCAAGTTTGTTAACATGATGGACACGATGATCACAATCGTTACAAAGAGCAGCCTCATCCGCTGTACAAAAAACGATAGCTTCCTTCTTGTTACACACATCACATTGAATCTTCATTTGAATTCAAATTTAAATTCAAATTATATATATTTTTTTTTATGGATCAAGATTGTTGTTATAAGTGAAAAGAGAAAAAAAAAAGATAAGAAATAGAGAGATTTTAGAAAGGAAGATGGGAGGAGAGAAAGAGAGAGAGGAGATAGGAGGATTATTTATTGTAGTAATTGACTACTCTAGTAGTACTATATTTGGAAGTTATAAATCTTTAAAATATTATATATATTGAAATGTGTATATCGTTTGATCGCAATGATCTAACTTTGTAACTTGTTTATGCTATTGACTTCATAATTAGTTATTCTCTTTTCTTTCGTTGTAATTTATGTGAATGAGTTCAGAGTACTGAAATCAAAATATTTAAAATATGTGTAAATTTTTTTATATAAGTCAACTAGGAGAATAGTGTGATCTTTGACGAAGATAAAAGTTAACTAATGATTTAAAATATTATTTTTTTTATCATAATTATAATTGTAAAAGAAAACTTTGGAATTTTTAAAGAATAACACCTAATGTTTATCATGGTAAATGTCATTAGGGAATTCTATTTTTATCTGGGAAGGACTTCAGATAACTTGGGGAATATTCCAGTTGATATTTATAGAAAGCTAAAATATCATATATATATATAAGTACGATCTCCGTTTATTTTTAATTGTCATAGTTTCCTTTTTAGAGTTAAATTATAAAAAAAATTGACTAACATTTTATATAATATTTTCTTATCGTATTGATATATAAAAAATTACAATTTATAATAATTTTCATATAAATTTTAAATATTTTTTTTATTTAAAATATTAAAATGTAATTTAATTTAACTTTGATAATCAGTTAATCGACTTTCGAAAACTATAACATGATAAATTTATATAACAGACAGTTCTTATTATTAATGCAAAATATTTATTTGCATAAATAACTATATCAAATAAAAAATTATATTAATAAAGAAGGATTTAAAAAATTAAATATGTTACACTTGGAATTTGAACTTATAATCCAATTTACTAAACTTTTTTTCTTAATATAAACTTTAACAAATAATATATGACCAAAAATATTCACATTATTCTTTTTTATATATATATAAAATAGGATTACTTTTTATGCCGTCTTTTCCACTTAGGTCTGCCACATACATAAAATAATATTCGAATCTATACAAGATCTCTTTACACTATAATTAAATATAAAATAACTATAAATTAACCACTGTATTTAATTCGTCATATCAGATTTGTTTTATCTAATTAATATAGTAATTAACATAACTGTACAAACTAACAACCTGTCACACCCTTATTGGACAGATAAACATCTGCCAATTAATTAACTTTTTGTATCAAAATATCTCGTAAAGAACAGAGAAACATATAAATATTGAAATTATCGTAATGATAATAAATTTTGAAAATGATTTTTTTTCTTTCTACTATTTAATAGTGTATTTTAAATGTATATATATGTTCACGTAAACATAAAAATATTGCATAATTATAAATAGTAATATATCCACGTGTACACATATATATCATTGAAATACATTATTAAATAATTCATAGGTAAAAAATCCTTCACGAAATTTGATATCATAACAGTAATTTCAACCAAATTTAAAGTATTTTTCAACCTTTTTTTAGTGATTTTTCTATTCCGTTTATGTCAAAATATACTTCAAAGGTAATTAAGTCACCTATCAATTGTTCGCTTTTTCTACCTAATTTCACGTATGGACAGATCTAGGAGGGGGAGTAGATTCTCTCCTAAACCCTCTCGACAAAAATTATACCGTATATATAATTTATTTTTTTAAAATGTTTAGTCTCTTTCTATATATATTTTTTGAATCCTCTAAATCCAAAATTAGAGGCTGACTCCGTGGTTTAGAAAATTTCAAATTCACTTTAAAGTTGCAGGTTTAAATTTCGATCGAGCATTACATTTAAACTTACTTTTCGACCTTCCTGAATGAAAATCTTGAATCCACTACTAACTACACATCATCCTACTCAACTAGGTGCATTTTAACACAAATTAATAATAATTTAGATAAAAGAAAAAACTAAAAACTGAAATGTGAAACTCGCGAAATAGTAATAAAGCCAGATATATGTTTAGACATTATCTTCGTATTTTATTGTTATACATGTTATTTAATAGATTTGTGTAACATGGGTGGGAAGCATGGGATGCTTTTAAAAGCAAGCAATAATAATAGATATATTATATTATATTTATATTATATATATTATATTATATTATATAGTTTAGATCGAATAGAAAAATGACAGCAAATTAATAAGAGGATTCTAGAGATGGTGTGTGTCAGCGCATGGGCGACCAATAACTCTTGTTTTGTGTTTTCATCCTTTTACTTTCTCGGCGTACTAAGACACACAAAAATCAAAATGGTTAAAAAATAAATAAACTAACTATTATTATATTTTATTCGTGCGTTTAGACATGTGATTTGAAATTATGATTCTAAATTACGAAGGAAAATAGAGGATGGGGTTATTTACCCTTAAATGCAAATGAAATTCTTTTACTTTGAACTAAAGATTTAGAATTTGATCAATCGGTTAACAATGGAATCGCTATTGAGCTAGTGAGAAACAAGAAGTTTGGTATATATATATATCAGATTCAGACAAAATTCAAATTCACACTAGAAATGTCACATTGAAGGGTAAAACGCTTCTTAACAAAAGTGACTCTATATCCATGAAAATTCGAATTCACACTAGAAATTCCACATTGCAGGGTAAAGAGCTTCTTAACAAAAGTGATTATGTATCCGTGAAAACTCAAATTGTTGAATCCATCCCATTGTTTTAGTCAACTTTAGCTATTTAATTGGTACAAGCAATTGTTAAAAAGGAATAGTAATTGGAGTTGAAAAGAAAAGATTTGGTAGTTGGCAAATTGGTAAGATTTGCAACCATTCTTGACTTTGCTATGTTTACATATGTCATTAGTGACATAGGCATGGTTTTATCCTTCTATAAATAGAGCATTCTTGCTCATTTGTAGAACACACCAAGTTAGAGAGAAAAAAACCATTTTGAGAGCAAAGTGAGGTATTCCATAGACTATATAAGAAAATAGTCAGTAAAGAAAAATAGAGTGTGAGCGATATTTTAGTAAGACGGAAACCAAAAGAGTGTTGTTCCTTTTGAGTTTGTAGTAGTCACTTTGAGTGTTGTATTTGTGACTAAACAGTGTAAAATTCCTTACTATAGTAATATCAATTGCTCCTCTTAGTCCGTGGTTTTTACCCTTATTCAGAAGGGTTTCCACGTAAAATTCTTGGTGTCGTTATTTTCCCATTTTATTTCCATTACTTTTACTATATATACTTTTGTTTTTGTCCGCGTTTTCCCAACACAAATTTCACGCAATCCAAATTCACAGAAGAAATTTCACATTGCAGTATAAAATGCTTTTTAACAAAAGTGACTATATTTCCATGAAAACTCGAATTCGAGATCTGAGAATGAAAAAGAAATAAGAAGTTATATTTATCATTTTTACATTATTTATTAAAATTTTGCAAATTTAAAAAAAAAATAGCTTTTTTTAAAAAAATTTATTTTATTTTTAGTAATATATCATAAATATTTATTTATAAAAATTTAATGGTGAAAAGTAGTTATATATAAATTTTACTTACTTTTTATTGAAGGGATATGTTCAAATCCAATCGTATCTAATTTTATTGACGGGATATGTTCAAATCCAATCACAAATATTTATTTACAAAAAAGTCTGATGAAAAGTAGTTTCAATCAAATTTACATGTTGCAGTTATTAAAATTAATACGTTTAATTAAAAATTAAAATATAAGTATTTATTATTCTTACATAATAAATATTGCAAGATATTGAAATAATAAAAAGAAAAATAATATTAAATTAAAATAGTAAATAAATAGGTTTTTAATTAATATTTTAAAAAACACGTACACAGTCATTGTTGAAAGTCAAATCTTGAAGCACTTAATTTTGTCTACTTCATGGGTCCATTGTAAGATATTTATACTTTTATATAATATAATGTTTGATTTTTACTTTTAAAATCAATTAATAATAGGTTTATATGTTCATTATAACGACATTTTACAATAGCAATTTTTTTTTAAATAAACGATATCATTATAAAGATATTCTATTATATTTTTATTCATATGTTAATAATACGATTAATTTTCATCGTCAACTTGATTGAAACTTTCAGGAAAATATCACTATGACCCAAAAAAAAAATTAGTGCTGACAATTTCTTTTAACAATGTTGTAATTTTCTACCTCTTTTTGACCTACATAGCACTAACTTGAAAAAAAGTCAACCAGCATTGGATCCACATGATAATGCCACGTAGGTCAAAAATTACTAGAAAATTATTAATAAATAAGTTCAGGAGATAATAGGACCTTAGTATAATGTCTCTGAAGGAGTACTTGTGCATTATTCCTAAATTATTTATTATAAATATTTATTGTTACTATTATTATCAAATATTATATATTTCAGGTAACATGTACAATAATCTATGCAAAAATAAGAAATAAAAAAATGCTATATATATAGAATTAGCATTGCCATGTGGATCCTATATTATTTGCTTCCTCGTTTTGTTAATTCTTCCAACAACAACCATAGTATATGTTTAATTTAAATTTAATTTAATTATATAGATGATTACATCATGCATGACATATTCTACAACAAATATTTTAATAGAAAGATTGATTTATGTTTTTAATAATATCTTTCAATTATCTAAGTATTAATTATATATACTAATTAGAATATTATTTTTCTAATTTTGGCCTGATTTACCTGCTAATTAGTAGGTACAATGATGATACTATCCTATGTTTTGTACATATACAATCAGCTCCACTAATTTTTATTCATTAGACATTAATTTTATTTAGACAAAATGTTTTTATTACATATTTTTTGTTCAAATTTTAAAAATCTTCTACTCATGTTTTGACGGACACAACACATTATTATGTGAATAAGTAAGTTA
This sequence comes from Solanum chilense, assembly GCA_032847665.1. Lineage (NCBI taxonomy): Eukaryota > Viridiplantae > Streptophyta > Magnoliopsida > Solanales > Solanaceae > Solanum > Solanum chilense. Next base: position 69,470,767 of record CM064974.1, on the reverse strand, counting down.
TTCACTTAAAAATACATTATTTTCGTTAATTATATGCATTTTATGAGCAAGATATTTAATTTATAATTGTATGACATTTAGTTTTTTGATAATTTAAAACACTTCTTGATCGTGATTCTTGGTTATACTTTTGTGCTTTATGACTATATTTATCTTTTTAATTATGGTCGATATATACATTTTTATTTGACTATATAGAGTGGGGTCAAAAGTTATGTCATTGGATGGTTTGATAGAGTACAATAAAATAAAAGATGATTTTTCAATATTACGATAGAATTTTATTATTATTTGGTCTTTAACATACAGGTATCTCATATATATATATATATATATATATATATATATATATATATATATATATATATATATATATATATATATAGAGAGAGAGAGAGAGAGAGAGAGAGAGAGAGATAAATACAGAATATCAAACTGGATTTGCATGCATTTGATTTCTCTCTCACATCTCTCTTATCTCTCTCTCTCTCTCTATCTTGCGCCTCCCGCTTCTCTTGGTTGTCTTTCTCCTTATTGAATTTATGTATTTCAAAATGCATCTGAAAAAATATCTAGTTTGGTTCGCATGTATTTGGTATCTCGCTTGTCACCCTCCTATCACACGTGCCTCTCTCCTTCTCTTGCTTGTCACCCTCCTATCACGCGTGCCTCTCTCCCCCTATTTCAAGTATATGATAGCAAAAATACATGTATTTAGGTGTACCTGACTGGTAATTTGATATGAAATTATTAATCACCAAGGCTATATGTAATAAAATTGATAAACACTATAAAAACAATGAGAATTTTCCTAAGCTTTCTGTGAATTTTTATACGAATTCCCAGAAAAATTTCTATGTAATTCACAGTTTCCTTATAGTATAAAAATGATAAGAATATTTATATAATAAAGTAATTTTTCGTAAAAATAATACTGAATAAGATGTATTAGTTGTCCTTTGTCGCGCCCCGTCAATCGGGCCCACTTTCCAAAATTTTCCACTCAATTTCATCAATGTGTTCCTTTGGAAATTAAAAGTCATAATAAGTAGGATCAAAGTACACATGAAGAAAAAAAATATAAAGGAAAATAACGCATGTACGTGAAGAACGATAGACTATCAACACATTAATATTCATGTGATACACATAAAAACAAATTTGTTAAACCTTGATTGACTAGCTATTTGACTATTACATAAATTATGAAGTGGTTCAAAAAGTTTACATATGTCTTAAAGTGCAAGATAAACAGCTTAGATTTATCACATGCTTCTAAATTTAATAAGAATTAATTTGTTACATTTATCATATATTTCATCTGGCCCGTCTAGTTATAGTGCTTTCTCAAAATAACTAGTTCGACATAAATTATGATATAATTGATTACTTTCTCTATTTTAAAACAAGCGGCGGCTTTTCATGTTTATATATAAATAGTTATTCGTTCCTAAAAAAATAAGATTTAATTTAACTAATTTATCTTTAATAAATATTTTAATATAATTTAAAATTTGTAAACCATAGCTGCAACATAAATATATTTATATAAAAAGATTAGATTCTCGTGCCACAATGATATGGTAACTCAATAATTCATATATAAAATATATTTATATAGTCTAATCACTTATTTTTATTAGTTGTTAATATGGTTAAATCTAGTAATTGACTCCAAACTATCGTTTCCATAATTAAAAATTGGGAAAATTATATATAATAGCAAATTAATAATCTAAAATAAATGGAATAGCTAGGGTTTGATTTAATTGTGCTCCATAGCAAACGTTTGCAAAAAATTGTCAGGCGCCTCTCTTCAAAATATCTCGCTCGCCACTCTCCTCCAATCTCTCGCTCGCTTCCTCACTTTTTATACAAACACAAGTGTATAAAAATTGTTTCTAATTATATAAAACAGAGAAAATTGTATAAATACATATATTTTTGTTCCCCTCTCTCCCCTCTTCCAGATCTCGCTTGCCACTCTCCCAAATCTCACTCGCCACCCTCGCCTTTCTCACTTATACAAACAGAAGCGAAATGTATAAATTGCGTTTCTGTTTGCATAAAGCGTGAGAAAATTGTATATACATATGCAAGTACATATATTTTCGTCCTATACACTTATAATTATACAATGAAAATACTCTCATGCCCAGTTTCTTTTGCCTTTCTCTCTTTCTCGTTTTATACAATTTTTAAATTGTATTTAATTTCTCTCTTTCTTGTTTTATACAACTCGATTCAATTGTATATTCCTTATCAAGTTCTTGTTTTATACAACTCGATTCAATTGTATATTCCTTGTCAAGTCTCTTTTGTCTTTCTCTCTCTCATTTTATACAAATTCAAATTGTATATAATTGTTCTATACACTTATAATAATACAATTCCTTTTATACACTTTGTTTTTATACAGTTTTCTGCCCAAGTGTCTTTCTCTTTCTTGTTTTATACACTTCGTTTTATACAATTTGCTTCAACTATATAGCGAATTATACCGTTTCTATGTTTGCTATGAGGCGCAATTATACAAACTTTGATATAGCATACAAATATGAATTTTATTTTCTATATGCGAAAGTTACCCATAAAAATATTATAAATAAAAATATTATAAACCATAGCTGCAACATAAATTAATTCAAAATTTTAAAATTCAATAAGTTGAAAACTAAGAGAATAATACAAATAACACTTTTTTTCATGCAAAGATTTAGCATGATTTCGTCCAGTTACACTGAATCTAAATAGTAGTGGAAATTGGCTGTGAGGAAAAGATAAGATTTAGTAAAGAAGATGAGATGTCTCAATCCATTTGTAAAAGTGTCAAAAGATTAATTTGGAAAAAGTATATATAATAATATTAACTCAAATTGTCAAATATTTAATAGTCATGTCCTGTACCTCACTTAATTTACGTATATTTTATTCTCTTGGAATCTATTACGTAAAATTACACTAAATATATTGTTATTGTATTTAATAGTGTCCTGTGAAATTAAAAGGAGAACATTGTATCACCAATATAATGCTCCTTTTGTCATCAGAAAAAGTTATGTTAGAGTGTTAAGTACTTTTTTCTTCTTAAAATTTTTTGAGATCGAACATTGCAAATAAAATCATATTAGTAATATTTTGCTTCACAAAAATACATAGAAGTCAAACATTGCATACACAGACGTCTTTAGTAAGACCGGTGTAGATCTGAACTAATCAAAGGTCAAACATTGCATACAAAAACGTCTTTAGTAAGAACGATACAAATATGAAGTAATCAAACTTTAAAATACATATTGTTGTATAAAAATCCAAAATTGATTAATTTATCGGGTCATTAGCACTCCCGTCTCTATTTTATGTTGGTCTTTCAAGCATTTTATTCTTCATGCTAAATAATCATATAAGTTTATATTTTGGTATCATAATATTTTATAAATTATACTTGACATGATTTTCAATTTTTAAAGCTCAATTATTACAACAACAATATAATAACAAGTTCGATGGAATCTCATAAAGTGAAATTGACAGAAGATCTAATATACACAAACATTATTATTATGTCATAAAAATTAAAAAAAAAAAAACTATTTTTAAAAAATCATCGACAAAACGCCCATAATTTTATGGAATCTACAGAGTCATAAGAGTTCAACTCATGTGGACTATGTAACACACAAGCCACAATTATACATGCACCACTTGGAATCCTATCATCACCTTTTTATGCTCATATTCGAACAAGTGTTGTTGGGATTCTTTTCAAATTGATGCAATCTAAATATAAAAAGCATTGAATTTGATACCTTTTATTTTGTGTCAAATCTTTTTCGAGATAACTATTAAAAATATCTCTAAATTTAGTACGAATTATTAATTTTATAATTAAATTATTGATAATTTTAAAAATACTGTCCTCTCTACTTAGAGTCCGGGGTTAAAAGGACCATTTTCCCCTCTTTAAAATGCATAAATGGTCATTCAACTTTTTTAAAAAAACAAAATAAACAATTCACTTCCGAGGGAGTGTGATTTTAACAGCCGTTAACGACATTCAATTTTCTTTCTTTCTCGTGCTCATTCGGCAAGACATGTTCATTTTTAGGTGTGCTTTTCAAATTAATAAGTGATAATTATGTTAGATTTTATTTGTCCTAAATTTCTTAACATAAATAGGTTTTCTTTTTAGTAAAATGTTTTGGATTGACCAATCCTTTTTCTGGTAGAAAAGTGTCACGACCCAAAACCGAGCCGCGAGTGGCACCCACACTTAACCTACTATGTGAGCGAACCAACCAATCTAAACCCAAACATATTGAACAAAATACAATGCGGAAGACTTAAACTCATTAACAAAATCAATTAAATAAACTTCTAAAATTTATAACTCATTATCCCCAAAATCTGGAAGTCATCATCACAAGAACATTTATCCTCAAATTACTAGTCTAAGAGTATCTAAGAAACTAAAATACATAAAAAGCTAGTCCATGCCGGAAATTCAAGGCATCAAGACTTGAAGAAGAAGATCCAGTCCAAGCTAGAAGCATTAGCTCACCCTGAAATCCGGTGTAATGAAGACTGGCTAGAGTTGCGGTTGAGTTGAAGACGACGGTACGTTTGCTTCACTCCACATATAACAAAGAAAGAAACATACAAGTAGGGGTCAGTACAAAACACAAGTACTGAGTAGGTATCATCGGCCAACTCAAAATAGAAAACAGTATATATATCAGATAATATCATAAATCAACTACAATACTCAACATGTAGCAACAACAAGTACTATAATCATCAATAAGTACCGCCAAGTTCATCCACGAGGACTCAAGCCTCATTACCATACTCATTTGGGAATTAGGTTCATTAGTTTGAGTATATTAACATCTTTCAAGATTCATTATCTTTATTCCTCTCGTGTCGGTACGTGACACTCCGCTCCTCATATACTATCCTGGTGTCGGAACGTGACACTCCGATCCTCATATACTACCCTGGTGCCGGAACGTGGCACTCCGATCCTCATTCTATCCTGGTACCGGAACGTGGCACCCGATCCATATACTATCCTGGTGTCGGAACGTGACACTCCGATCCTCATATACTATCCTGGTATCGGAACGTGGCACCCGATCCCCTAATCTCACTACTTTCATTCATCAAGCCTTCTTTTATACCAAGGCATCATCATTAACAAAGTAGATTAGGGTTTCTTTCAAGATTTAGGATTCAATAGCTTCATCATTCTTATTTTATCACAATTATATAATCACATTCATGCAAGCATACAATTAAGCATATAGAAGGGTTTACAATACTACCCAATACATATCATTCGCTATTAAGAGTTTACTACGAATAACATAAAAACCATAACCTACCTCCACCGAAGATTCGTGATCAAGCAAGCAATTTCCCAAAGCTTTTGTGTTTCCTCTTCGTTTCTCCTCTCTCGATCGATCCTCTCTCTCTCTTTGTTCTTTTTATTTTCTTTATTCAAACCCTCTTTCTTTTACCCTAATTAACATATAATTAAGTATAAAAGATGATGAAAATAACCCACTAATTATTCCAAGGTTACCTCCTTTAGCCCCCAAGAAATTGAGTTATTAATATAAACCCACGAATTTTTATAATTATAGCAGGAATAGTCCAAAACGCCCCTTTAAAACTTAAACAGAAATCCGACCCAGCCTGGGATTACGCAACCTGTGACGGTCCGTCATGGCTGTGACGGTCCGTCCTGCAGGTCCGTCGCAAAGTTCAGAGACTCAATTTCCTTGAAGAGTCTGTGACGGTCCGTCGTACCTACGACGGTCCGTCCTGCACTTCCGTCACGAAGTTCAGAGAATTGCTCCCAGTACCCAATTCTCAAGAGTTGAAGTGTTTTGAAACGGAACCTCACAATGGTCCGTCGTGTATGTGACGGTCCGTCCTGCAGGTCCGTCACAGAGTTCAGAGAGTCGATTTCAGCACTCGAATTTCAGAATTCTAAGTGTTTTGGAACGAGATACCCTCGACGGTCCGTCGTGACCATGACGGTCCGTCGTGGTATCCGTCGTCCCAGCCAGTTTTTCCAGGAATAAAATCTGCTGCTCAAAACGACTAAACAGGTCGTTACAAAAAGGTTTAAAACTCTATAATTAGAAGAATGTTCCTTCTAACTTAATCATCATTCACAATGTAGTCTTAAAGGCTTTGAGAGTTTTTGGTTAGGAGGAGAAATTGTGGGTCACAAGCTTGATACGTTATCACTTGTGTGAACCTAACAAATTAATTATATAAAACTATACACTGTCAATAGTTTAGATATGAAACTAGAAAAAAAAAATTTAGATGTGTTTCTGACTTTTATCTCTATAATAAAAAGTTAATTTTCATCCTATAGTTGATATGTTTTCTGAATTAATATTTGAACAGAAAAAATAATTAATGAACAAATTTACGGTAAACAGGACAAGTAAAAATAAAAAATAAAAATATTTTTGATTGATGCCAAATAGAAAAATAACATTAATGAGTTCAACATGAGGTTCTTGTAGTTCTTGTCCCTAAACTCAATTAAACTAGAAATCACATAGTTTTAGGTCTAATATAACATAGTTTTACCATACCTCTCACATATTTTTAAGACAACAATCGAGAGCTTAAAATTATAAAGTGCAAAAATGAAATGGTGATACTGAGTCTATCCAATAACTTACTGTACCTGATTGATTAGTTTCAATATTGCGTCCTTCCTTTCAAAAGACATTCTCGTATCTCTTTATCAATATTTTCGTTTGAAATTGAGTAACAGTCGATTGATTGATTCGTCGATTGCCTCAAAGATGTCACGATAGGAAGAATGATAAATAAGATGTACCATGACAATGACCATACCCATAACAACACACAACAAACCTTATTCCACACTTGATAATTCTCCCAATTTATAATAAAATCTCTTGAACAATCCACTAATAATAACTTTGAAATTACTAAACCTGTTAATAAAGATAAAACCCTAATTGGATCTTCTAGTAAGTCCAACATATGTTCCAATATTATTTCAACTTTAGTTATTTCACATATACGTGCTTCTTCATCAATAATATCGTAATAATTCATGCATCTCTCACAAATATATGGCGTAGAACATAAACACATATTTTCTCGAGTCAAGAAGAAGAATATGTACCATAAGTATAACGAATAACACGTAAAAATAGTGAACCATGCCCTCTTCACATGTATCGCTATAATTGACATATTTGTAGAGTCCAAATATGGCAAAAATACTAACGCTGCTGCAAAATTACAAAAGATTATAGCAAACAAGATCGATGGCCGATTCCCCTCTCCTAGAAAATCGAAAATTCGTTTTAACATCGACGATATACCCATATTTTCGTTAAATTTTATTATGCTCGAATTTCGATGAAGACAAAATAACAATAATGCAACTATCAGAAGAATATAAGAACTAGACAAACAAATTAAAGTGGATCGAAACTAAAATTCCGCAAGTAAGTGATATTTATAAAGTCTTGCAGTACATATTATTAAGTGAACCAATTAGGATTAGGTTTAGGAAATTAATCGTATGGTAAATAGGAAAATTTTAGGCTAACCAAATTATTTTAGGATTAGAAATTTTTAATATTGGATTTTTTAGGGGTTTTCCCTTTTAGTATATATATATCGGAAAAGTACACAAATTATCATATTATAGTTTTTTGGATTAATATTCAAGAAAAAATAAGAAATTATTATTTATTACTAAAATATTTTGTTTGGAGGGATATTACTTATTATTTCATAATAGTATAAAAGAATGTATCTGAATGTTTAAGTTCTTCAATATTTTAAAATTTATTTATTTATTTTGCCATTTCAATATTAAAAGAATTGTTATTTCTAATATTTAATTCCGAATATCTAAATCTAATCCTATTTAACTTTGAGAATAAAATAAAATCAAAATTTAAAAAACATAACAAGTATTTTAGAACAAAAGAGGCATAGAATGAATACATCAATTCAAACAAGTTCTAAAGCTTGATCATATATAAATATCTATGAATATTCAAAAGAAAACAAAAATAAAAATAAAGAACATGTGCTTTAAAATGAATAAAACAAATAAATAAGATCTTTAATTTTCTCGACTTTCCGTACTTGAAAATAAACCTCATTTCAGAGGCTAACAATAAAAACAACAATAATAAATTCACTATAATCTTATAAATCGATCTGTATTCAAATTTATCTATATTTTTATGGAACATAAATATTATTTCCGATAGACGTCACGTACCACCTTATTCAAGAGGCCATAATAGAAAATTCCCTAGTATCATTCTCCTTTTTGTATTGACCATCAAGTTCAATTAAATTAGACTCATCTCTAATTGTTCCTCTTTCATAATTTCTCCCCTTATACCTCCATGCAACAATTAAATATACCATAAAATTAACTCCATTTATTCCTGTTAATATCCAATAAAAATAATCCAATTTACTATTATTAAGATTATTCCTAATCCACCCTTTCTCTACACCACCACTTGCACTTTCAATAATTTTCACTATGGCTGAACTTAACCAACTCCCAATTCCAATTTCACTTAAAAATAATGCACTACTTATACTCCTCGTACCATCGGTCGATTCATCGTAAAAAAATTCCAATTGACCTACGTATGAAAAAACTTCAGCGGTACCAACAAGGAAAAATTGTGGAAATAACCAAAATACGCTCAACCCTTTAGGGTTAGAGTGTGTACGTCTCATTCTCTCAACCAATGCAGCTGACATTAGGGCAAAAAATGACACGAATAAGCCAACACCTATACGTTGCAATGACGTGATGCCACGTTGGTGCCCCGTCTTGGAACGGAGGTATGGGACCACAAATTTCTCGTATATCGGGACGAGGAGGAGCCCGTTGAGGGCGGTGAAGACCGGGATGGAACCGGACGGGATAGTGAAATGTGGGCCTAGTTTTCGGCCCATGATGTTGGCTTGGGTTAGGAAAAATGTTGAGAGTTGGGCAAATGAAATTGAAAGTGCAATTGTTGAGGCCCAAATTGGAAGTATTCTTATGAAGGATTTAAATTCTTCAACTTGTGTTATTGTACATAATTTCCATCTATTGTTGGTGATTATTTCATGGTCTGTTACTACTGCTGCTTTATCCAAAAACCTGCAATATACAAAAAATTAAAAAAAAAAGAGTAAGATAATATCGCGAATATTAGACTTACATGTAAATAACAATGACTATAATCGATAGGTAAATTATATTGATATATCGTGTAAAAAAAAGTTTAATTGTGATCAGTGTGTATAACTTAAATCATATTGTGGAAAAATGTGAGTCATCCTCAAAGATCCAACACAACTTTAATTTTGAGATATAAAATTACATTTTATGGGGAAAAAAATATTTTTCTTCTTTCATTTTTATATGTATGTCTTTGACTTTGATTTTTAAATAACCAAAATTTGAAATTAATTAATATTTGACCACACACCTTTTTATGCTAAAAGACTCTAGAAGAAAAAAGGCCACAAATGAAAAGTAATTGGTTGATATATATATAATAAAAAAAAAATATACGACTTAGAGATAAACAACTTATCTCGCTAAACAACAAAAATCCATCAATATTCCTATTTAACAATGGTTTGGTAACAAATTTTAAAAATAATCTTGTTTGCTATAAGTTGTTAACACTCAAACCTCTTTGGTGTCTGACTATTAAATATTTTGTAAAAAAGAAAATATTCGATATAACCTGACATAAAAATTTGATTCATTAGAGAGAGAAAAGACAAACTAATAATAAAACTAACCTGTATTGTTTTGTATGAGGAAGTTTTCTAGCACCAAAAATATCACTTTCTTTGGTCTTCATTTCATATAATTCACTTTCATTTACCACCACAACACCTCTAAAATGATTTCTAATAGAAACCACAATAACTTGAACAAATCTTGTAAACACACTTCCCATAGGTTTTTTATACCTATATTTCTTAAATCCAACAATTAAAACAACAATTGATGTAAACATAACTATTGTTGGCACACCAAAACCCCAAGTCCATCCTTTTTCTTGTTGCACATAAACTAATAGTGTTATTCCCAATAATGCACCCATGTTGATTGCAAAAAAGAACCAATTGAAAAATGCATATTTCTTTTGTGATTCTTTTTTGTCTAATTCATCAAATTGGTCAGCTCCAAATGTTGAAACACATGGTTTGATGCCACCTGTCCCAAGTGCTATGAGATAAAGTGCTCCATAGAGAAAAAATGTTTGAGTATTTGTTGATGGAGTACATGGCCTCTTTGTGCATTGTGGTGGTCTTAAGGTGTCTATTGATGCTGATAGTGTTAGTAATATCATTCCCTGATCAGAGACGGAATCAGAATTTTAAAATTAGGAAGTAAAAGACATATGGATAATGTATTTACAATTACTTTTATAGGTTTTCCATGTAAAATTTATCATATTTTATACAATAATATTTGTTAAACCTCTAAAATATTGCTAATATCTAGAAAAGACGTACAAAAACTTAATTATTACTTTATATTGGACAAAATGTGGAATGAAAAATTCAGAATATATATACGATCCTTTTGTTTCAATCTATTCAACGAGTAAAATATATAATGTATTTATAGACTAATAGCACTATACTTTTAGGGGTCGTTTAGTAATAAAAAAAAATATCAGCATAACGTTTCACATATTTTATACATTATAATATGAAAGGGCACACAAATAATTGTTGCATGCATAACATATACATATGGCTTCAACTAAATTTGTGTGATATAGTTTGAATCGATCTGAAATTTAAAAAATCAACCAAAATTTTGTTAAAATTGAAAAGACTCACGAATTACTTCTGCTAATTGATATACATTGATTATACGCTAATTATATATAGATATACGCGCATGTAATAAATATTATGAAAAATTGAACAAGAAAATAAAATGAGTGATTTAATTTCTTACCATTAAGTAGATAAACGAGAATATAATTATGGTTAAAAATCGACCAAAATAAGCATCAGCCAAAAAAGCACCAACAAGTGTTAAAACATAGGCAGCTCCAATCCAATCATTGACATGAGTTGCAGCATCTGGCAATGATTGATGCATCTCAAACACCAAATATGAAACCATACTTACTGCTACTGCAAAGAATGCCAACCTCTCCGCCACTTCATTGACTGCTCGATCAAACGAAAAATAAATAAATTATTATTATAAAAAAGTATGACTATATACATGAACAAAAAAAATCAATAATGAAAAGTGTCTAGCTATAAAAATGGCTCGAAAATTGCTTCATGGTCCGAATCACGATAAAATATCTTATCAGAATTTTTGATTCCGTCACGAGATAAAGAGGGTGGTATCGGGGTGGGGGGTGGGGGATGTAAAAAGAATGATAAAAGTTCTACTTTCTTGCTTTCGAGAGATGAAAAGAAAAAAAGGTTTAATATATTGACGGTGGAAAAAATGTATATCATAATCAGGTTCGCTTGATTAAAAGATAACTATAAGTAATTTTTAGTAATTTTTTATATAAACATTAGTTGAGTGTTTATAAAATGAAAAAATAATTTTTTATAATAGTTCAAAATATATCGACAGTATTAAAAAAGAAATTACACGTCAATATATATAACTTAAACTCGAATAAAGATAGAAAAAGTGACCTATGATGAATGGTGAAGCCTTCCATCCTCCAGTAGTTCCTTTGTCTGCAATATTCCCTTTATAATTCACACAACCATTGCTCACCAAAGTTTCTGTTACCTGCCAATTTGAAATTAATAATAAAAATTTAAAAAAAAAAATTTAATGGTAAATTTATGTAGTAGCATATATAATATGAAATAACAATTTGCTAGGTTAATTATATTATCAGTTACCTTCTTGTCATTCTTAATCAAATCAATAAATCCATCGAAAGATGGTTGAACATATGATAATTTGTCATCTAGATCGTCAACGTGAATGCTTCTATCCATAATAATACTACAAAAGTCTATATATGTACTTTCTCTTCTCAAACACTATAACACTCGATTTATTTGTTGTTTCGATTTAAAATATAACAAAAATAATTTTAATGTATATATATATTTTTTTGCTTTCTTAACCACTTGTTAGTTGAACTAGATAGCAAGATAGGTCACATTAATGTGGTATATATATATATATATATATATATATATATATATATATATCTTAAGTTGTACATATAGTACAAAAGTAAAATAGAATTTTATTATTTTTTTATATTGATTTGCTTTAAATTAGGGCCGGTAGATTAAATAAATATTTGAACACTTCTTTTTAGAATTTTATATTCTCAAAAGTGTTGATAACCAAAAATCTAGAAAACAAACAACAAAACGTATTTTTATTGCCAATTGACCATACACATTTCATAAATTAATTTGGTCAAACAAATGACAATATGAGAGAAATTTTCAAAAATATATGACCCCCCCATAAAATATTTTGTCACGTAATCAAATATACAAAATCAAATTATGAGAAGGGAAACATTATACATAATATGTTAACCTTATATAAAAATTTATAATAGTATATAAATATGAACTAAATCAGGTGATGTTTTGTCCACTTTTATTTGTTATAATTTTATTTTTAGAGTTAAATTATAAAAAATTTGACTAACATTTTACGGTTTATTTTTTCATCATGTTATTATGTAAAATTGCAATTTCTAGTATTTTTCACATAATTTTTGAATATATAAATGTTTTGTTCAAAATATCAGGCTACTGTAATTTATTTAACTTTTAAAAAGTAGTTAAATTAATTTTTGAAAAACGCAACATAACAAATAAAAATAAATATATTGAGTAATATTTTATATCGAGCTACATGACGTAAATATTTTCTCTTCGTAAATAAAAGAATAATTTAATAATTCAAATTGCCGTCTAGGGATTTGGTCAGACAATTCATGTAAAATACAGAAATATAAAGACGAAGATTTTGCTTATTGAGTTTTTTTTTTTCCTTTTAACGTGTTAGACGGCTACATTAAAAAAGAAAAAAAATGACAATTTATTTTTTTTAAAATTAAAGAATCAGATAAGATTAAGGGATTTAATCGAGTTTATATTATTTTAAATAATTAAAATGATTTTTTTCATATATATATTAGGGACAGATTAAAAGAGATTTCATTTTGCTTTTTTTTTTTTTACGTATATATATATCATATAAAATTTCTTGAATTAATTAAAGGTTCCTTTTTTATAGTTTTGGGGTGCAAACTTCAAAATTCCCCTTGATTCCCCTTTGATTTTTTATGTGTCTGTTTCATATTTTTGATCTCTTAAATTAAAAATTATAATTCTGTCAATATTTATGATCGTGTCTATTTCTCAAGTGTTATTAACCCTTCCACCATTTAATTGTTTGTATATTTTGTTTAACTTATAGTGTTACTTTATATTTGAGTAATATATATATATATATATATATATATATATATATATCTTTCTAAATAATCCAAATAGAACATACATAGTTCCTACATAAAAGGAAAAAGAATAATTTTAATTAATTAAAAATTAAATATATCGAGTCATATACTATCAATATTAAAATAAATAGTGAGCAAATTATTTCTTTGAAAGAAATACATTTTTAGATTTTGCCCTTGTTGACAATTTGTACATCAACATCCTCACAATCTTGTAGAACCAAAAAGCACTTACAAGTTGTAGTCCCAAAGCCATGGCCTAGAAATTTCAATAACATTTGTTATTATTCCACTACCAAAAATAAATACATAAATAATAATAATAATAATAATAATAATAGTTTATCTGTCGTTAAATATAGCTCATAACTGATAGGAACTTTTAAGTATCCGTATCGTTTAAATATAATGTAGCAATGAGTTTTTTTAGTGTCGATAAAAGTTATTCTTTGTTAATTCGTGTATTTTAAAAATAATTTTGATATAAATAATTTGTAATATAATGGACATTTTGATGTGCCAAATATATACATTACCTTTATGATGATTGGATTATCAGCAGAAAGAGTAACATAGCTTAGATATGGCCCTCCTATCATTCTAGCAATGGAAAAAATCATTGCAAATAAAACCTGAAAATATAAAATCGTTGACTTAGAGATATCGAATAATTCGTGAATTTTAAGAAGAAAAAGATATTTCTTAATATATTTATTCAAAAAGACAATATGAATTCCTACGACTTTTCCGCATTCTCAGAACGGATTAAATTAATCTCTATCGTTAATACATAAGAAGCCATCAAGCACGAATACAACAAAGAATATTAGTTGTGACTTGTGAGGTGACATTGGAGGATTAAATCTTCATGTATTACTTCAGAGGCGAATCTAGACATAGAAAAAGTGGGTTCGAAATAAGTGTATGATATTTTTATGCGTATATATAGTAGTGGTCGCAAGTAATGAGTTTAATTCAACGTAACCTAATAAACTTATCCTAGGTATACCTCTAATTCAGTCTAACTTAAAATGATTACTATTATTCTTTTCTTATTATTCCTTTAAATGCTACTAGAAATCAATATTTTTCTTCCCCGTGAATTATTGAAAAATTTGTGTTGTAAAACGTGATTTTTTCATTTATTGCCTACTGAGCTAGTCCACTCAGAGAATATAGGGTGGAAAACAGATTCACACCGAAATAGTGGAAAACTTCCTAGTTTGTCAAGAGGTAAACATTACTATTTTTTATGTGCCGATTCAATTATATATCTACGAAAAATAGATAATAAACATTTTGTAGTGAGAAAATAGTGATTTTTTAATAGTGAAATGAAAATGCATATGAATTAAAGTTTTGAGGAAACTAACATCAGCAGCAAAGTTAAGATCAGTGTCTCTATATCCAAGTTCTTTGAGAAGCTCTCTTAGGTGAAGAAATGGACTTGAAATTTCTGTTATCCACAATGCAGCAACCATTTCTGAACCACACTGCAACAAGTGAGTAAACATTTGGTAACTAACTAAAAGACAAATTATATCTCGTACGGTTAAACTTTCAAAATTTACTTATTTCGAAAAGTATTTTTTGTAATCATGTTTTTTGATTCTTTTTTGTAGAAGTGCGGTTTGTCTTTAGCTAATCAATTTGAAAAAAAAAAAAAACAATTTTGCTTATAACACGACCACTCAAAAGGTGTGAACTAATGATTGGTAAAGTAAGTTGAGCACTAATGAGGTTTCAGGTTCAAATTCCACTAGTACGAGTTATTTCTTCTAATATATTTTAGTCTTAGTGATAAAATTACATGGTACTTGTTGTTGGTTGGAGGTGGATGGTATCTCGTGAAATTAATCAAAGAGCGTAAACTCTTTAGCTTATTAAAAAACAACTTTTAAATTGGTTACTATTTAGTGTCCAAGTGGGAACTTCGATTAAATTCGAATTGTGTACGGCAAGACGAGGTGATACTTCAAACAAATTTTTCTCTACACCCAAAGCTCTATCCTGAGATCTCTGACTAAAAATGGACCAGTTCCACCAGTACACTACGATCCATATCGACGAAAAACCATACTTGTTACTTGACTAAAATTTGGGCACGTGTTCAAACTACAAAACTAATTAATTAGGAAAAAAAAGAAAAGAGGACTTGTAATGTAGGAGAAAAAAATATTTACCAATTTATATGCAAAGCCAGCTCCAATTCCAACAACACACACCAAATGATGAACCAAATTATCAATCCTCAATTGTTTGTCAAATAGACAACAACCAAAATCATAAATAAGATAGGCTGCTGTCACTGCAAGAGTCTTCCTCTGTTTGATTATTATTTTTACCAAAAATAATCATTATTAGATCTTTACTTAAAATTAGCAAAAATATAATAATAAAAATTTAAGTTATATACATCGTCAATCGTCCAAACAAGACATTTTTCACAACATTGAGTAATATGTATATATATAGTGTAGTATGTGACTTGATTTTATTCAATCTTATGTATGAATATCCTACGAGTGATCTGATAATAGATAGTTATATTTATATATTACGGCATGTAACTGATTATATATTTTTTAAAACTACAAATTTCACATTTTGAGAATATTTACTTATATATGACATGATTCTACATGGTGTGTACAATTTAAATTCTTAATATATAAATAGATCGACTTACCACCACTAATTTATCATTAATACAACTCAACAACTCTTAGATTAAAGATAAATAAACACTCATAACATAAAATTTTGTGTAAGTTATTATTAAAATTGTGACAAATATTTTCAGATAATTAGAAGTGTTAAGACTAGTGTCACACGAGGCTTCATTATTGAAAGGGCTAAAAGTAACCCCTTCGATTTATTTATGATAAAAAGTAAAATAAAATCTTTCAAATATGTTGTTACATATCGACTTATAACAAGAGACTAAAGTTCAAATTTCAGTAGTCACTAAAAATATAAGTAAGGTGTCTAAATATAGTCGAGATAATACATATCTGATTGAAATAATCGAGATGCACGCAAATCGAGATTAAAAAAAAATACCTGTTTGGGAGAAGATGTTGAAGCCACAGGACAAACAGGACAGCTCCAATCTTGAACAGATAGTGAAGCCAAAGTCACAGCTAAAGATGCATGAATTGTAGAAACTAAACGATTGCAAAAATCAAATGAACGTTTTGGAAAAGCCTTTCTAATTAATAAAAAAAGTGTAGACCATAAAATAATTCCAAAAAAAACAATAATGATCATTGAATCTTCTTCCATTTAGAAAGAACTTTTGTTTATTTTTTCTACTTCAAAATAAAGAATATTATTATTATTATTTTTTGGGTAGAAAAATAGTAGTTATTATTCAAAGAAGTTGAGGAGCTAACAAAATATTAAAGATGCATTAATGTTTTTTTCAAGTAGCAAAAGTAGAGGTAGTTGGGGATGTTCAAAAAGTAGTTGGAATTCATTATATCACAACGTTAGCATGATGTTGCAATGCCAATTTTCCACGTAAAAATAGAAATTCGCGACAGATAAATTTTGTAGCTAAATAATGTATAATTTGCTATAATTGGATCATCAACTTTTTTTTTTTTTTGGTTTCGAGCAATTTAGCAACTTTTTTTTAGTTTCTTAGTGTATATATAATTATAAGATTACGTATGAATTCAATTGAATGCCCAAATGCATATCTTAATCTAAATCCTATATTTATACTAAAAAATCCACAAAATATATCAAAAATTTAATTGCATATATACTCACTAACACCTAATGTCGTTATTTGTACTAAGAAATTCAGTAAATATATACAAAATTTATATTCAGAATTCAGGAAAAGAAATTTTCACTTGATATAAGTTATGTTTGATAAATTTAATCGAATTCATTTAACTTTTAAAATATTCACTAAATATATACCAAAAAAAATTGTGCATTGATTATTGAAAAAAAAAAACTCAAGTGGATATAATTAAGATAGATCCTTTCAACATAACACACTGACAACCAAACTTATCAATAAATTTTATTTCGATATCAATTGATCTCATGATAAGATATTCTTATTAAATATTTTTTATTTAAATTCCAAAATTATTTTACATGTAATCTCAAATTTCTATTAGATAAACTAGTTAACTTTTTAAAATATGTAATTTCCTTTAATTAATCGGATCAATGTTTCCAAATTACAAATAGTTTTTTTTCTTTCAAAAAGTACACATTTTTCCTTTAAAAAAAGTGTAATGTTTAATGCCATCAGCAAACTACCAAAACTGCTTTGATATTTATGGTTTGGATAGAGAGAGTCATCAATAATTAATATTTGGACATATTGCAATTAATTAAAATTAATTTGTTTCATTTGTGATTTTGTCACACTTCCACTTGTTAAGTTTTTAGTCGTCTAGTTTTAGTGGAAGGACCATACTTTGAGTCTAAAAGTTGGATACTCAACACAAATTAAAACATCAACATCTTTAGACTTTAAGTCTATTTATATAGTCTCGTGATCGTGATAAATATTCTTTTATTTTTAACGGATGGTATTAGCACCACGAGTAATAAGAGCAAAGTTCGTATATGCTAATTGCTAGGAAATGTTTTTATTTTTATAGAAATTAAATTTTCTGATATGAATCTAAATCAATTAAATTTCAGTATAAATATCGATAATCAGGTGATGAGAAAAGTCTAATCCAATAGGTTGCTTGTTTTTTTCTCAAGAATTTAAACGCTATGAATAGTGACATGAAGTCTATAATTTGTGTATTGTCCATTTCCATGGATATTTCCAATTGATAAGTTGTTTCATTATATTTTGATTTTATACCTAATAATATATCTTTTTTTATCATACATTTTTATAATTATTTGTTTATATTTGTAAAGTTAACAAGTGAATGTGAACTTGACTAATGGGCATGAGCATAAACGTAAAATAAGAAGCTTTCCCTTAAGTATGATAGACAATTAATAATAAATATAATACATATTTTATGTCTTTTGATTTAATTTTTATTCGTATTTTTTTTTTAATTTTAGATATATTCAAATAAATATTTAAATTGGTATAAAATCAAATAAATAAAAACAGACATCGTATATGACATAATATATGTAAAAAGCCATGTAGAACACAAATTGTTACGTAAGACACCATGTAGAAATATAGATGTCTACTTGTACAATTTTATACAAATGTCTATTTATGCCAATCGAAATTATTAAACAGATATTTCAGTTGAGGCCAAGTTAAACAATTACACATAGAAAGTCTTGTCAGACACAAATTGTCAGATAAATTGCCACGTAGAATCGCATATTCTGTTTATCGAGCTTTATACAAATTTAAATATTTATATTGTATGCAAATCCAAAATTGAATAATTCATGAGCTAAATATCTTTTTTTTTTCCAACAATTTTTCTCTCACACTCACACCGTTTCTTCAATCAAATTTTCTGATGAATTTTCTTGTGATTGAAACTATAAATTTGTGAGAATCAAAAGCTGTGATTGTTAGAGTTCTGCTGAGGATTAAGAGCTTTTTTTCTCTACAAAACTTTGTAATTCAGGTGTGAAATATTCTACTTTTTTTTTCATGTTGATTAATTAACATTATTCCCTAATTTTTAAGTTTATTAAATGAAGAAACAGTTAATTTTATCAAAAATCATCTGACTAAATTTTTGTTTGTAGTATTTTTCAGTATTGAATTAGAATTTATTCGAAATTCTAATAGAGCAAATTTCAATTTCTTTTTATGAGTTCTCGTGTTTGAATTCCAGCTGTTAATAGTTATTGCAATCACTCTGCGTAATTTGCTAAACCAATAGAAATAGGTGACATAGCCCTGGAAACCGTGACCTCCTGATTACATGATAAATAATTTCACGAGCAATAATTATTACTTTGTGAAATCAATATAGTGTTGAAGTGTGACCATCTCATCTAAAAGCGAGAGAATACATTTTTATTATTTGGTTATATTCTCAATACACCTTGATTTTTTTTCATGAGCCAAGCACGTGAATTTTTTTTTTTATTTATTTGGATGACGGTGAGATTCGATCTCAGTTTGCCTACTCTGGTACTATGTTGAAGTGTGTGATCGTCTCATCTAAAAGCTTAAGTTGTTAGAGAGAGTACACTTTTATTATTTGATTATGTTCTCGACTATATATAATCTAATAGTTAGTGTACCAAATTTCAAATTAGGCAAAATGAGCTCTTTGCAAGGGCCTGTTGTTTGTCCTCTGGTTCATGGAAAGCAAACAGGTAGACTCAGTTCACCTATAGTAAAGGCTAAGATGCTGAGGAGTACTGAGTTTTGGGGATTTAATGGGATACATAGACGGTGGATTAATGTGGTTCGTCTACCACGATCACGTATAAGCAAGTTGATCGGATGTAGTTTCAATTCATCATCAAATGACAGTGGTGGCATGGCCGGAAATTTTAATGAAAATGATGCTGATTATGTGAATTCTAGCGTGGTTGAAGCTGGTATGTTGATTTTTATCGTACGTGTTCAGTGTCATATTTCTCTGTTTTGTGTTTGACGTTTTGTTTTGTTGTATAGATATGTGTTGTTTGGATGATTTGTCACGTTGTTTGTAGTATTCTTGCCATGATTGTCTTCATTTCCGCTATTTCTTTCTCTCTACCTCTAAGGTTTGCGTACACTATACCCTCCCGAAACCATGGGATTACATTGGATATGTTGTTGTTATGTGTTTGTTTTCTTTAGTACAAGTGGTTAAAACTATGTCTTCGCTTTCATATTGATTGGAAACGACTGATCATGCTGAATTTCATCGATCTCCTGTATGCCGCACTTTTTGGTGCTAGATTTACGTGACAGTACTGCTTCGCGTAACTTAAGACACAATCAATCAACAAGTCGATCTCAACACGTGTCAAAGTAAAATTTGTTGTGGTGACTTCCGTGTTATCTTTATGTAGTTGAAGTGCAAAGCGGGAAAGATGGTTTCATGATCAAGATGAGAGATGGAAGGCATGTGAAATGCGTCCCTAACAATCCGCAGGGGGTTCATGTACATAACTATGCTCCAAACCCCGCTATTGTGCTAAGAATGGAGGACGGGACAGGGCTGCTTCTTCCTATAATTGTTTGTATGTGTACATGATTCATTTATCGTCTTAGTGAACGTACAGTCGCTTGGGAGTGTTCTCCGAGTAACGTTGTGTCTATTTTATGCAACAGTGGAGATGTCAAGTGTGCTGCTGATGTCCGCTATACGCAACGTCCAACTTGTATGTGTTCTGTTTTATATCATTCTGATAAGTCCATTCAGTGAATGTTACAGTAAACATCGGTTTTATGCTGCTACTAAACGGTACAAGTATTTGCCCCGTTTCAGGCCAGACCAACAATGTATCAAGTTTTGAATAAAATGGTCGAAAAGATGGGCTACACAGTAAGTTTGTCGTTTGTGCATTCACCAGTAAATGCTACAGTTTTTCAAGCTTAATCTGACAGATGTAATTTGAAGGTTAAACTTGTTCGAGTTACCAAGAGAGAGAACGAGACGTATCTTGCTCAGTTACATCTAACCAAGGTAGTGTAAAATATACTAGTTGCTGAATGTTGAACCGATTATGTGTACATTTTCGGTAGTATGCAGCTTTAACAACTTTCATGTGGTTGTGCTAACAGTTAGATAACGATGCTGAGAGTATTAGCTTCGATCTTCGTCCTTCTGATGCAATCAACATCGCTGTGAAATGCAAGGTAAAGTACTTTTTTTGATATTGTTGATGGTAATGGCCACGTTATTATTCTCAGTGCATGTTGTAAGCTTTTATGTATAATTGCTAACGGAATTGAAAATTATTTTTTCCTTTCCCCTGCCTTTTCCGCTTTTTTTTGTGTTCCAACTACAATAACCTAAAAACATTACAGGTATCAGACTATCAGTACAAATTGTGGACAATGAAGTCGTTAAACAATCCCTTTGAAGCACAAACTGAAATTTTATTTACAAGGTGTCTATAAAATTATTTGTGGATCAAATCACAACAGTTGAAGTATCGTGTTGTTTTTAATTTTTCTAGGTTCCAATACAAGTCAATAGAAACTTAGCGTACAGTGATGGCGTGAGGATAGTTGAGTCTGCAGATCCTGCACCGCATGCTGCCACTTCAAACGTACCATTGTTCAGCGGGCTTGACAAGTAAGTTAGTGTTTTGCTGATATCTCCTTTTCAAAATGAGTTGCATTTGGAAAGTAGGGGGAAATTGTTTTATGTTCATTAGGTGTGGGCGGTTGAAATTTGAATGATAAGTCGTCTAATTGTGTTCACGCCTAATGTTGGAGGGCATAAATATCAGCTGAGGTCCAAGATGAAATGTCACTTTGGTGGGATTACACGGGATATGTTGTTATTATTGATATTTCTGCCTTAATATAATACCGTTTTTTAATTAGAACAAAATATAGTTCTGACTAGCATTTTTGATTCAGATCAGCTGGGCAGCCATCCATGGATGAAAAAGAGTTTATTCTTGTGCGGAACATGCTGGTTGCTGCAGTGGAAGAACGATACAAAGATGCAGGTTTTAACTTCCTCCGTCCTAATAAGTGTTGCTTTTGTTCTTTTAAAAGTCAATTTGACTAATTTCCGAAGCTAAATTTGAGTAGATAAACTCAACATTTTTAAAATTATGATACTTAAAAGTTATACAAAAACTACTATAGTATGCAATCCATCTCTGGCCAATATGATGAAAACAATACCTTTTAAAAGGCATAATACATATATTGGACCCTAAACTTGACTTCAAATTTTAACTTTGACCACCAACTTTCATAATGCACAGACAAACGCTTTAACTATCCAACTTTTAAATAAATAAACACATGAGTCCTACATGACACAATACACGTAGGACACCACGTAGGACAAAAAATGATATGTAAGTTGACATGTAGGACATATGTGTCTATTTGTTCAACTTTATACAAGTTTAAGTGTCTATTTGTACACATCCAAAGCTGAAGGGCATAAATGTGATTTAAATTCAAGTTAAAGGGCACATTTATGTATTATGCCCTTTTAACATGTGGTCAAAATTTACATAATTTGAATTTCGAGAAGTGAAATGCGATAGATAATTTGGTACGGGGGCAGTCATTTTTAATGTATAGATGGCAAGTTGTACATGTGTGGAAACTTGCAGGGAGGGTTTTACAGTTGATGAAAGATATTGGCATGACTAACATGTTGTCGCCAAACAGATTGGATCTAAAAATTGACTTTGCTGACTGTTAAATATCTGATGGGGTACAAGTTTAACGCCCTATTTGTGCACATCAAAGTTCGAAGACATAGATATCAGTTGAAGTCAAGTTAAATGACATATTTATATATTATGCTGATGCTTTCTCGGTTATTGTAGCTCTTTGGAGGGACAAGCTTACTCAACTTCGATCCAACAAGAATTGGACATAGCAAGGTGTGTTATATTTTTTTTCCCGCAAATCTCGTAGTGTCTTTTTTCTTCCTATATACATCGATCCCTTTCGATTTAAACAAGTTTGGGATTAAAAAAAATTGATTCCTATAAGAAAAATTGTTTCATTTCTAATTTGACAGGATTGTTGCAGTTTGTTGAAGCAAAGAACTCGATATGTACATAGAAACCATTTATCGATACGATCAAACATTGAAGATCAATTATATATAGCTCTTCCTCAAATATGTATATATTGTATATATGTATAGACTTTAGTTCTAATGTTAAGAAGAAAAAGCTTAGTATAAGTGTCGAGTGGCCTATTAAAAGTGTTATATTCCAATAATTTATCATGGTTAAATTATAAACTATCTATTTATAGTTTAGTCATATGGGAAAAAATGTGTTATGTATACATTAGTTTGATTTCTAACATTAGATGTGGTTAAACTTTTGTTTTTCTCTAATTAACGTGAAAATATGTGTTGATTATATGTGAAAGAAATGTGTTATATTTATTATAATTTAGTGTAAATATCAGGTGCGGATAAATTTTTATCTTTCTTCTAATTGAAGTGTATTTACTATTTATAATTCAATTGTTATAATTAGTTCAGCGTAAATACTGAGTGTAGATTAATTTTCATCTTTCCCAAATACCTCAACATATGATCTTATGAGTAAACAACAACAATATTGAATCTTTAATTTAAGTAGAAATATATGAGCAGAATAACTTGTACTTTTTTTTTTAATTTCTATGTGATGATGGTGGAGAAATTATTTCAATAGAAAGGAAAATATAATTATGAAGAAGTCAAATAAATAATAATAGAGAAAAAAAATTATAGCAACACATACTAATTACCATGATAACTGAAATATTAATGAAATAAAAAACAATAATAAAACTAAATAATAATAATAATAACTTTTTTTTAAAAAAAAAAAGATAACATAATACCTTATCCTGTCTAGTAGCAATATCTAAAGTTGATAAGTGGCAATACCTTTTTATGGTCTGTGTCACTCTCTTTCCAAGTCATCATATTTTATTTTGGGAATTACTTTTGTGTATTCCCTTCTTATTTAATCCATCTTTTTTGCAATTAATCTTAAACGTGATGAGAATTTAAATGTATATTTCATTTATATTGTGAAATTAAAGTATTTTTAAGTTTAATTAGTGAGTATTTTTAAAATTATTAATAGCTTAAAGTTAAACATATTAAATTTAAATATTCTATCGGTATGAAATTATGAGATTCAACATTACTTAACTAATGATATAGAAGAGGCCAGAAGCATTAGATACCTCTTTGTCAATGTTCCTATTTTTATTTGTGAATTTTTGGCGTTAATTTTATATTTTTTTTTCATATTTTTTATTAATCAATTACTCATTTCGGGATTAACCGCAAAAATAAAAGCTAAACAAAATTGTTAAAAATGGATCAGATAGTGAATTTAAAAAGAGCTGATTGATGGATCGAATTAGGTGTTTATGAGTCCGAATATCTTTTCATTTTCATATAAATGTTATGTGGTAAGATCAAAATAACATGACAATTTCATGTGGCATTTAAAGAAATGAAAAATGAGTTGGATATGTCCAACATGACAACTAACGCCCATAAAAGCATATTTGGACCAAAAGTTGGACGGCGAGAGCATCAGTGAACCAAATCTTAAACGGAGAATATATCTAGACATTTTCAAATAGTTTAGGGCATATTTGATCCTTTTCCCTTTTAAAAATTGACAATTTAAAATAGTAAGAAGAGATAAAATAAAATTAATTGATATTTGAAGTTATTGTTAAGTAGGGTTTATTCATATTAATTAACACAAACACTCTGACAAATTACTCTTCAACACTCCCCCAAACACGAAAACAATGGCCGCCATTTTCTCTCAGTTATCTTCTCTCTGTTCACCGGAAAACCTCTCCTTCTCCTCCGTTTACACTCTCTCCCATTCCGGCAAGCAATCGTCTCAATTTTCCGGTGTAATCTCACCTTCTCCGGTCACATTTCCGGCGATACGTCAACGCATCTCATGCCAAACCACCTCTTCAGCTGCAGCTCCTTCTTCCTCAGTTATTGCAAAAGGTCCCTTCAATTTCCTTGATTTTTTCTGTTTTGTTTTGTTTCCGTTTGTTTAATTTGAACTTTATTTTTCCTTTGGAACTGTCGATTTGATTGATTTTGTAATGCAAGGTTTGATTATGCTTGAAATGTGTTGTTATAAGTAGGAGTGGGCATTCGGTTCTTCGATTTGGTTTAATCAAATTTGGGTTCGATTCTTCAGTATTCAATTTTAGAAAAGTGTGCATCATAGTTATACCAACCAAACTAATATCGGTTCGATTTAGTTTGGTGATTTTAAATTGGTTTTTCGATGTGAAGAAAAATAAAGTGGAAATATGATGAAGTGAAGCTAACAAGCGATTGCTTAGTTGCTACAATGAACAGAAGCTAACAAGTGTTTGCTACAACAATGGTTCCAGACTTAATTGTCATTATAATGTTATATCAGTAAAACAATTTTTTGTTGTAAAGGGCCAGCTAAAGTAAGAAGTTTAAACAATTTTTTGTTGTAAATGGCTAGCTAAAGTAAGAAGTTTAAATGGTTCATGTAAATATATTGAGTAAAAATGTATAAGTATTATTAATTAAGCAATATAATTAAATACTTTTATGCACTTGTTTTCAAGCCAAAATAACAATAATAAGTTGAAAGATGTAAGCTAGAAATACTAAAGATTTAGCTATTGGCTATAAGTTGTAAGCTCGTTCAACCAGGCTTAGAGTCTAGTTTGTATAATCCTTGTTGAAGCCTAGTACTTGATGAGTTATCTTCTAAATAAAAATGCGTTGAGTGACTGTGAGAATGTCTATACTGTGACAAAGAAAAAGTACTTAATAAAAAAAAAGTCAAGCAGAATTTGTAACTTCCTTGTTTAATTTATTTATTCGAAACTCAGATTATTTTCTCTTGTATCTTTGTCTAAATGAGCTATATTGTTGCTTATACTCATATCCTGGTCTAGGAAGTCTATTTTTTATCATCCACATTGGATAATTGAGCTTGTTTGCTTTCTGCTTCATTTGTGGTTGAGTGTGTTTTTGGCAGATGGTAAATCGATTCCTTGATGATATCTTTGTTGATGAAATGATTTTCAGAGTCTTATTTTCCAACAAAAGAGAAAGAAATAATTCTGAACATGTTCGAATATGTGTTGTTAAGTACAACTTCTTATCAGAGTCTGTTGAGGCTGGATATTTCTAACATGTCTTTTAAATTTTCTATTCCAGGAAATGCCAATCAAAAGGACTTTCTACACATTAATGATTTCGATAAAGCCACTATTTTGAACATGTTGGATCGGGCCAGAGAGGTTAAAGAGTTACTGAAATCAGGAGAGAGGACATATCTCCCATTCAAGGGTAAAACTATGGCGATGATTTTTGCTAAGCCTTCCATGAGGACACGTGTTTCTTTTGAGACAGGTTTTTACTTGCTTGGAGGACATGCAATCTATTTGGGACCAAATGATATACAGATGGGTAAGCGGGAAGAAACTCGTGATGTTGCTCGTGTTCTTTCTCGCTATAATGATATCATTATGGCTAGAGTTTTTGCTCATCAGGTATGCTGGTGAGTTTTCTGTTGTGACTTTTTCCTGGTGCTTGGTAAGAATCAAGGCTTATAACAAACATGACATAATATTCTTATATGTCGTAGTCTTATAGTTGTCCAGTCCACTTTTTCCATCTTTGATCAAAGCTGTTGTTGGCAACAACACCCAGTGATATCCCACAAAGCCGCTTTTGGCAACTCTATATAATAGTTGAAACAAATCTGTTCTTTTTTCCTGGGGGCAGTGAAGAGGAGGTTGGGGGTGGTGCAAAGAGAGGTGTCACGTCCCGCCACTTCACAATCAAATTTTGCACTCAGATAGGGGTAGAAGAGATAGAGTTGTGGAGAGGTTTGCGAAAAACTCTAGAATCTTCTAGATCATTCAAGAAGGCTATAGAATTCCTTACAATTCTCTAGAATAACTTAGATAGTTTCCAAGAAAGTCTTAAAATTCCCAGGAAGTGTAGAGAATTCTAGAATAGGAATGAAGTGATTGGAGGGACTTGTAAAGTAATTAATATTTATACTTAGGTCCCTAGGAAGTAGTATATATAGAGGGTTTCTCATTTGTAAATCATCCAACAAGTTGTAAGCAATCTTCCAAAGTTAATACAAAAACCTTCGAGAAAGCTCTCTTGTTTTTCCACGTCTTCCTTTCATTCTCTTAGCGATCTTAGTGTTAAAGGCTTACTTGAGCTGAAAGATTCGTAAGTAAGTTGTCAAGTGCCGCATGGAACAATAGTTAGAACTCTAATTTCGTGACGGAAGGCTCATTTATATTTGCTGATCCTACAAACTTTGTAATGATTAAACTTTGTTGACATTTGACTCCATGAAATCAAACTGTTTTTCTTTTTGTTGTTCCTTTTTCTCTAGGTTTACAATGATTTTAACCATCAATGATTGCTCAAATTTGGCCCTAGCTTTATTTCTAATTTACTATATTTTACAGATGATGCAGTTCGATGATGTTGTTGTACCTCTCCCAGCAAGTTAATTGAGTGTAGCCATTCATGTCTATTTTCTTTGGACGTTGCTTAAATAGAAATGTGGGCTGAATTATTTGTCCACTGTGTTTAGGAACATTTTCCTCTTTTCTTTCATTCCCATTGCAAATCAAATGTTGGTATCCATTGTATTTCTTTTCTTTTGCAGGACATTCTTGATCTAGCTAAATATGCAACTGTTCCTGTGATCAATGGCCTGACAGACTATAACCATCCTTGTCAAATAATGGCTGATGCCCTTACAATGATTGAACATGTCGGCCAGCTGGAAGGAACTAAGGTTAGCTCTTTTTTAGTTTTCCTGATGAAATAATTACCCTTATTTATCTTCACCTAGAAAATACAAAAAGAGTAGATCTCGATCAAAAGGCATTAAGCTCCTGTACATGTTCACCTGCACTTCTAAACAGAAAAAGATGAGCATAAAAAATCCAAAAAGTGTTCTATATGATCAACATTGTTCTTCTTACAAGTTGCACAATGTGGAAGTTAAAACACATCAAATATCTCATATTTCTTTCAGATAATCTATACCATGTTTAGTTGTATTGGTAAATAGATTTTAATGATCTAATTGTGGCTGCAAGTTTAGGTTGTCTATGTTGGAGATGGAAATAACATAGTGCATTCGTGGTTGCTTCTGGCTGCGGTAATTCCATTCCACTTTGTTTGTGCCTGCCCCAAAGGTTTTGAACCTGATCAGAAAACAGTTGAGAAAGCACGACAAGCTGGAGTCAGCAAAATCGAGATAACTAATGATCCAAAAGAAGCTGTTAGAGAAGCTGATGTTGTCTATGCAGATGTCTGGGCCAGTATGGGTCAAAAGGAAGAAGCCGCACATCGCCGCCAAGTATTTCAAGGATTCCAGGTAGGAGCATGAGAAATGAACATCTTAAACCAACTGTGCCCTAACTTAGCAAGTAAACTCGTACTCTGACTGTATTTTCAGATGCATGTATTGTTGATGTACTGAAACATGCTTGAAATTATTTCTATACAGGTGGATGAACAACTTATGAAACTAGCTGGAAAAAAAGCATACTTTATGCATTGTTTGCCTGCAGAAAGAGGAGTGGAAGTTACTAACGGTGTGATCGAAGCACCAAACTCCATTGTGTTCCCTCAAGCTGAGAATCGCATGCATGCGCAAAATGCAATAATGCTTCATGTTCTTGGCTTGTAAATGCCCTTCATTTGATTTAAAACACAACCTTCTTAGGAACTAGAAGCAAATTGTTTCTTTTCTCCCTAAAACATTACTTTGTTTGGAACGTTAAAGAATTTAGATCATCATTGTCTATATAATTTGAACTAAATAAGTATTAATTTGACGCTCGTTGAAAATATTCACTTTGAAAATATATTGTTATCTTATCAAGCAAGCTATTAATTATTTGAATCTAGACGGCGTCTGAGAATGGTAGAATTACCTTATAAGGAGAGAGATTGTTTACGAAAGAACCTTAGTCAAGTGCATCAAAATCAAGTAATAAATCAAGTAATAAAAGAAGAAAGCATAGCAGTTAGCAAAGGAAAAATTATATGAAATGATAAATATTTATAGTGTATTATTTAATTTAGCCACAATTTCGGACATTATGATTCATGATTATAGTTTCTTAAATTTTGCTATGAATTTGTGTAATATGATTCCTAATTGTATAAATTCAAATTTGTAAATGCTTATCCTGGCATTTTATATACAATATATTGATACATTTTTATTTGTATAAGTTATGAAAAATTCATAATAAATTACGTTATTTGCATATTGACAAGTGAGATATACGAACAAAATTTATATAAACTCTCTATTTGTATATTGGCTTATAGTAAATGGAACTATAGTTACAAAACATAATTAATTAAAATGTAGCCAACAAGACATCCTCTAAACCTACTAACTTTCTACCTTATACGTAACTCCCAGCTTTTCTCATCTAAAGTCATATCCTTAGCAATATAAATCGCCTTTTTCCAATAGTTTTTCGGCTTATATGCACCACACCACACCCCCCTACAGTCAAGCTCTTTGACTGATGAGTCACAATAATAAGTAATACGATTATTATACTACAATGCTCATATGAATTGAGTTATATATATATATATATATATATATATATATTTGACTAACTTTTTCGTTATGAATCACAATAATAAATAAAACGATTATTGTACTTCAACACTAATATCAGTTGAGGTACATATATTTATTTTGATAAATGGGAATAAACGCTTAATAAAATATGTCTCTCTTTAGACATTAAAAGTGATGAAATAAAAATGATTTTTTTTAAATAGGATTATTATTAAGAAATAGAAACCAAAATTCGAATCACACATAAAAAGCATTTTCAGTGCGACGAGTGTGATTCAATCGAGGAGAAGATGTTCAGAAACCAGGACGACGCCGACGTGAAGACATGGTCGCCGGCGGGAAGGCTATTTCAGGTAGAAACAAGGTTCAGCAGCACGGCTGATTCCGAACTTTCTTCTCACCAGAAGAAGATTTTCAAAGTTGATCATCTTATCGGTGTCGCAATAGCTGGAATCACCGCCGACGGCCGTGTGCTTTCTAGGTATATGTTTTCGGAGCATATCAATTATGGTTATTCTTATGAATCAGCGTTGCCTGTTGATCGACTTGTTGTTCAGCTCACTGATAAAGCTCAGGTGAGAAAATGTTTGTCAAAATCCCTAATTTGTGTTCTGCAAATTGCAATTGCTTCTGCTAAACTGTTGTTGTGTGTGTATGTGCGCGCTATTATTGTTTGTTGATGAAGTGAAATGCTGTATTTGGATTGTGGAAATTGAGGGGTTAGAGTTTTAGTTTGGATGTTCGATTTTGTTCCTTCTCAGTATCCTTGTATTTAGTGAAATGAATTTGGATTTTAGCTGGGATCGAAAAACAATAACCGTGAGAAGCTGCTCATGCTTTCAGTCGTTCTGTTAGCACTAGGCAACAGTGCTAGCAGATAGGAGAAGGGTGGAGTTAAAGTGTGTAGTTCATAATGGAAAAATGGATACATTACTCCAGGAGCAAAACTTTGCTCTCGATATATCCGTGGTTATTACTATGAATTAGCTGTGTTTTTACATTGTCACGTATCGTTTCTCCAATATAAGCGATAACGTTTCTTTCATTTATTATTACTTCAAATCTTTGTTTAACTACCAGCTCTGAGCCTCTGACCACCCCTAGGAACAAGTTTTTGATCTTGACATGTCTGTTTATTACTATGATATTTATGAATTAGCTGTGTTCTAAAATAGTCATATATCATTTCTCCAATGTTATAGATAGCGTTCTTTTCATTTATTAGTACTTCAATTCTTTGTTTGACCACCAGACTTCCGTTCATTCGTTTTTCTTTTTTGGCAAGTAAGCTATAATATTTTTCAAACAAAAAGGGAGGGTCATAGTGTGTTATGCTGCATAAGAACATTTCCGGAATGAATGTGGGGAGCAGTTTGTTGATGTGATTTTGTGCATAACCTTCCCTGTGCCAGCAATTGCACGAGCTCACGTTTCATTTCTTGATTACTTTCCTTATTTATGGGATGCATATTCTTAAGATACTGTTGGACCTTAATTTCCTGTTGACAACTTGAAGTTCAGTGCGATTATGAGGATGAAGTGGCGTAGGGAGCTGAGAATCAAATCTAAGTTGGTTAAGCCTACACTACACAGTGTTTTTTTACTTCTGCCTTCGTGAACTTCTGCATTGCATACTAGATGTATTTAGTGATAATCTAGTTACTTTCTATTACAAATAAAGGAAGATTACAGTATCTATAAACTGATAATCAACTCCGCGAAGTGTACCTTGCTTTAATCCATCGCTAAATCACAGACTATAGCTTTATGAAGTGACAATAGAATAGGTGAGGAGTAGCTGAATGCCCTGTGAATTAGCGATGGGAGCTCTCACTCTCTCTCTTTCTCTTAATTGGCCAATATTTTGGTGATTAGGTAAAAAATCAGTTCGGGATCTATTTTGCTTTGGACTACATGAATACCCCTGCAATAAAAGTAGAAGCTACTTCTTTCAGTTATTAAAGATGTGGGTTTTATGTTAGGTATCTTTCTATGCTTTCTCTGTTGTTTTTTGTTGAAACTGGATTAGCAAAACTAAACATCTCGACATGTTTAGCAGGAATGTAGCATTTTTTATAGTACTTTTGGGGTTAAGATGACGTTCGTGCCTTCAACTATGGAGTAAGGATCAAAATACCCTCCTGACTCTGGTGGCCCTAATGTTCCCCCAAGTGTTCAATTTATGTTCTTAAAATGTTTTAGCCAAAGTAGCTTCCATGTCCAGCCATTAAACAGTTCACTTGACTGCTAACTCTAGTCTCTTCTTATGCGCATTTCTTTTTTTCTAATTTTTTTTATCACAAATCATGTCAAGGTAAAGAAGCTATGTCTCGGATAAGGGGGAGTTAAAGTGCAAGAATATGAATCTAAATAAAGAGGGAGAGAATTTTTTAACGAGCATAACTGTTCTATATAAAAAAGGGATAGAATCTTCATTCTCTAATTTCAACTGATTACATGTTGTTATATGCTCTTAATTGAATCTATTTGACCAGCCTTAACGTGGCTTTGTTATTTGCCGGTATTTTCTCCCTTTGTGCTTTCTTGTCTCTTTTCTTGTTCTCAGAAATTTCGAGTACTTTGAGTTGCCATCTCCTCGATACTGCTTGTTGTCTTCTTTAAGTACGTAGCTCCTCGGCTGTTTGATGGCATCAACACCACTGCTTTTTTGGTTTCTAGGTCGATATTGGGACCATAACTTTGCTACACTCTGACTGAAATCAACTCGTATCCTTCGATCATCAATGACAGTATTATCCAGCTTAATATAGGCTTGCTCACAGGACTCCTTATCCTCAAACTCGATGAAACCATAACAGTGACTAACCCCCGTCTTGTGATCTCTGATTACTTCAGCAGATGTCACGGTTCCAAAGCTTGAGAAGATTATATACAGTGCTTCCTCTTCAGTTGTTGGATTTAATTTACAAACAAAGAGCACATTATCAGGGGGTTTCATCTCAGCATAAGGAATGTCCCCTACACTTTCAAGTACTACTGCTCGGGAATGTGCTTCTTTCTCTTCACGAACACCTAATTGCTCATCCTCTGGCATCCAATCATCCTCTAGTCTAACATCATCATCAATCTCATCTTTAGGTTTTCTTTCAGGTGAAGCATCTGGAATCAAGTCAGCTAATTGGGAACGATCATCGAAAGGATCATACAATATGTAAGTGTGTTTAATTCGGATATTTTGATAAGGCTTGCCGGTCTTTTCATCCACATAAGCTTCATTTATCCTATTCAACGTGTCAAACCCTTCCGTAATCTCTCCAAAAACAGTATGCTCCCCATTAAGGGAATCAAGGTCATCACGTAACGTGATATAGAACTGAGAAGCATTTAGATTCTTCCCACCAGTACTAGCACTAGCCATTGCCACAGTCCCTCTCTTTGAATGCTTCAAGTCAGAATGAATCTCTTCACTGAAAAAACGCGCCTGATCACCGTATAAAAATTTGTATATCGAATCCCCTCCAGTTCCTGTTCCGGTTGGATCTCCGGTTTGCATTGTGAAATCCTTCCAAACAGTGTGAAAGAGACAATTGTGATAATACTTTATCTTACATAACTTCAGAAAATTTTTGCAGGTTAACGGGCACTGATCGGTGAACAAATCGATCACCATGTCCCCCAAACTTGTGATGATCATCACCGACATAATGGAATGAGGACTGATTTTCTGGTGAAAAGGTATGAAGACTGATTTTGTGAGGGACGAGTAGAGGGTTTGAGGCTTTATTTATAACAGAAAAAAAAAAACGTGTTAGTCTATTCCTACTAGGATTAGGAATAAGGCATGAAAAAACTGAGAGCTTTTCCTATTTTAACACGTTAATGAATTTTAATTAATTATAAAGTTTAAAAAACAGAAAGACACCTTGTAAATTTGTAATTGCAGCCCATAACTGTTTTCCTAAACTTAAGGCTTATAATTATAATTTGTAGTATTCTATACCCCTTTTTTAGCAGCTTCTTAAAGGTTCTACACCTCAAAATTTACCCTCATCTTTGTTTTGCTTCTTTAATATTGTAATTTGATTGTGAACATTGTGAAGGTGAGTTGTAAGTAATGTCTAGATTTTGGTTTCCCCCAAAGTTACATAGTGTATTTATAAGGCATAATACATACAAACCTTAACTTGGCGTCGGTAACTACGATCCTTTGATTTTGAATGTGCATAAGTAACACTCAAACTTATATAAAATAGGAGACTAAATAAAGTACACGTCAAATGTCGTGGAAGTATTTAAATCCATTTTCCTAGAATTTAGGCCCTTTCTCTATTTTTTTTGTGATTATAAATTAGTAATTGTTAATTAATGATCAGTTATACCTTCCCAAAATAATTTTTTTTTTTAAGAACTACCGTTTTGCCTCAGTATAAAAATATATTTTAAAATATTTCTTTTCCTTATGTTCCTCTTTCTTCTTCTTATTTTTGTAGTTTTCTAAAAATAAATCTCTCCTTAATAATATATATAATGATTTCAACTATTTTCTAAAAATAAAAATATTTTATTTCTCTCTTCTCCTTATTACCATAAATGCCTTTCTTCCATTATTTTTTCCTATTAATCATTGTAACTCCTATTGATTTATGGAAAAATTACATAAATTAATACATTTTAAAAAATAATTACTGATTTTAGCGATATTTTTTGTTTATTACCATTTATAGCAATGCTTTGTTAAATCTGTAATATGTATTAAAAGTGAATTATGTATGCGATATATATGAATTATAATTGCTTTTTGAAATATATCATGTTTATTTGGTAAAAAATTATCACATTGTATTATAAGTGTATTAAAATGTGTGATAAATGTATTATTCATCATTAAAATTTGTATTATATGTGAATAATAAAGTGTTCTTTGTAATATGTATTAAACTTGTATTATAAATGAATTAAAAGTGAACAAGTGAAAAAAATTATTATTGCTATAAATGGTAAATATTTCTTTATTATAGTATATTTATGTAAGTTCCCCTCGATTTATTGTGGTTTTAACCCTTTGAAAACTTCATGTATTTTATTAGGATTTTTCAATATGAATGTAGTCTGGATTTTTGTGTGACAAGAATGAAGGAGACTGTTGTGCTAAATTTTTTCAAAGGAAGTCAAGGTTTGAAGGTGTATTTGTAATGTCTTTTTTCTTTTGTTATTATATTATTTATGCTCTCTTCTTGTTTTAACTTTTTCTTGATTTATTGTGATATTAACCCTTTGAAGATGTCATATATTTTATCAGGATATTTCAATATGAATAAAGAAAAGGAACTTTCACATATAGTCACTCAAAAATAGTCTAATTACTCTCCATAGCTATAGTTTGATAATTACAATTCGTAGTTACATGCCATAGAGATGAGAGAAGCGAACGAGAGAGGGTAAAGAGTGGGAGAGATGTGAATTTTATATGTCTATCATTTAGATAATTGTATATTATCCATATGTATTTGCATATATGGCAAGCCAGATTGGGAGGTGCCGGAGAGAGATGAGAAAGATTGAGAGAGGAAGGAGATAGACGACCGAGAGATTGCTAAGAGTGGGAGAGAGATAAATTGTATATGTATATCGGTTAGCTAATTATATATTATGCATATGCATTTGTATATACGGCAAGCAAGATTGGGAGAGAGAGGAGAGAGGCGAGCGCGGGAGGGCAGAGAGGGAAACTGTATATGCATATTAGTTGTGGTTGACTCAAAGTTAGTTCTAGATGGATTTCTCGATCATTAAAAAAAATGGGGAGAGGTAAAGGGAAGAAAGAGGGTTTTATATGTTGTAGTTAGGGGTGTCAAAAATGAGCACATAGGTAACCCGCTCAAAATTTTAAGGGTTGGACTCAAGATAATTTGAATTGAGTTCAATCTCAACTCATTCAAGCATAACGTATTTGAAGAGAATTCTCGATTGAGCCGAATTCACTCTCCAATTTCAACCCGTTTTAAAACCTTTTATTAAGATATCTCCTATATTTAAGGTATAATTATTATCTATTTAACATCTTTTAGGGTTTATCTATCTATTTGTTAATTTTTTTTAAAAAAACTCTTGAGCTAAAATTCAAATTGTAATTATAAAAGTTAAATATCAATATGTTAAATTATTGAGATTAATCGGGTCAAATTGATGCAATGCGTTTTTTGAGCCCAACTCATTTGATCCCAAAGTAAACTTGGGCAGGTCAAGATCCAATCCGACTTTTATTCAACCTATTTTAATATTCTCAATTTCAACCCAATCCGTCCATTTGACGGCCCTAGTTGTAGTTCTCGTTGAAGATTTATAGGACCCTGATTTTAGAGCCATTCCATCCAATTACGCTGTCTTAAAAAACTAATTAATAAGGATGAAGAATATACAAATACAATATACAATACTCATATATAAGATTAGAACCCAGGACTTCAACTTAGCCATTTTGACACCAGATGCAACAACAATGGTCTAAGTTTTCAGACTCGGGTGTGGATGTCTGCTACGGGTTGTACGGATCTTGAGGTTATTCCTTCATGATCTAACTTTTAAGATTTGGGGGTGTGGATCCAAGTATGGATACATGGTGGGATTCAACTAAAAAATATTCAATTATCTAAAAAGAGAGTTGAAGGTTGAATTATGAGAGATTATGTTGGAAACTTAAAAGGTATTTCATGAAGAAAATATTGATCGAGAGGAGCATTCCAGAAGGAGATAAAGGGAAAGATGCTCACATAGAAATTTATGTATACACAGGTTACTACTTTGTCTTCAATTTTACTTTGTTTTGATTACAAAAATCATAGGTATTTGTCCCGATTTTCTTAGTCAATTTTGGTCAAAGTCCCCAAAATCGGTTGACTAAATCATGTCGACACAGGTGCGATATCAAAAGTGAAGAGTCCGAGCAACTTAGTTCTCGTTAAGGATGCACTTTTTGCATTGAGGGAGACATTGCAAGGAGAAAAGCTAATTAGTTTTCCTTTTGATAAAAAAGATTCTATTCATCCTTTGGTGTACTTCTCAAGCTTTTACTGGAACATGACTGGACAATTAAAAAGGTGTACCTCTTTTGATTGATGATAAGTCACCAAAGTTGATAATTGGAAGAAAAAAAAGGGTCCAATTGTAAGGTTTCAAACAAGATATTCTTTTTATTTAAAAATCTCAAAAGGGCATATTTGTGGTTGAAAACTTGAGTATCTTACTTCTGAGTAGAGCAAAGGAATTTCAAGTGCAGTATGACATAAATAGGTGTGCACTGGAATAATCGAGTTGCACTAGAGGTGGATTCATGATTTTGAACTTTAGAAGTTACGTGAACGATCTCAAATGGTTAGTAAAAGATTCTTAATATAATATTTATGCGTATTTAGTTGTTTTCGTAACTCACACACATATATGATTTAGATCAAAACTACTGAATCCTGTTTCTGCTGAACGTATATGTTAAAACCTAGCTTCTCTCCTTAGTGTGTGCAAGCTAACCCTGACATCATTGTGATAAAAGAAAGATCTCCATGATTACCATTTACCAATCATTTGAAAGAGGATCATAAACCAAAGAACACACTAGTTTGTTAGTAAGTTCTCTAAGAATATTAGTTTAAAAAAATGTGAATAAGGACCCTCCACTACAGCATTAATAAGGAATCCCCAAGCAAGTTGTTTAGAAGGGGGATAATCTCAGTGAAAGATAATACTTAGTTTTTCAATTCTTATCATCTAGCTATATATTGTTATTTTAACCAACAAGGATTGTGACGGAGTGGATATATAGATTTTCTCCACTATTAATCAGATGTTTCAAGTTTAAGGTATTAGATAGGGCAAAAATCTTTTTTACGTTGAATGAGCCTAATATAGCACGAATTCAGATTAGTAAAATTATAATACAAATCTCAGACATCAAATGAAAAAATAAAATATTGGTTGTGACCTCATTTAAGCATTCACCTACAGCCTACCCAATCACTTAGATGAAAAATAGTTGGTGAATATATTGCATATGTATATCGATTAGAAAAAGTAAATAATAGAATCCTGCTGGCTATTGGTTTAAAATCCCATTTTGCAGTAAATGATACTTAAGGAATTTCTTTCAAACCATTGACTCCCAAAATCCTATAATATATGTCAGCAGAATAATTTTTTTATAATTGCATTTTGCTTTGTCATAGTGCATATAGCATAGTCAAAAACACTATATCACACATAGTTGACTCTGAAAAGATGAGCTACTTGGATATATAATATATGTGATTTTTACCTTATACAAGATAAGATAAAAGATGATAAATTAAAAAATTATTTATTAGTATGGGTTATGTTGAAATAGTGAGATTATTTCATTCTTAATCAAACATTTCAGGTTTGAATTCTTGCATTGAGAAAAACTCTATGGGAAGCGTCATTTGAGGTGCACGATTTGAATTTTGTCGGGGCTCCACTGTGGGTTCTAAGTCAGAGGCGGAGCCAGGATTTTCAATAATGGGGTTCAAAATCTGTAGAAATGATAGATGATGGATGTTCGACATCCACATATAAACTTATTTTAACCATGCATAAATAATATAATATTCCACCGAAGGAGTTCATCTAGAAGGTAGCTCCGCCCCTGGTTCTGACACCGATGGGAAACAAAATAAGGATAAAATTATATTATTTACGTTTTGAACAATTTAAGTTTTTAAATTAGACGATTGATACTATTTGACATTATATTATAATAAATAGAGATTTGAGATTCAAGCCTTATTATTAGCCATTAACAATTAGTATTATTTTTGAAGTATTGGAATAATATAGTTCATAATTTCCTAAAGACCATGCATAAAATATCCTTTATGATTACCAATCATAGTGAAGACAAAACAAGACAAACTTTAGGGGAAATTGTGGTGCTTTATTCCATATCATATTCAAATAACAAGATTCTTAAATACTAAAAGACTAATGTAATATATATCAACATATATAGATTCCTATTGCAACTTTTTGTAGAATATTTACCTATGAAATTTCGAGAATCAGGGCCCTCCACTCCAAACAACTTGTCTATATATAATGGGATATCCTCCCTCTTTTTGATATTCTTAAGAGGTTTCAGAATCGGAGTAAGAGTCAGGATTTAAAGTTATAATTATTGAATTCGTTATTGAATTTCAACTCGTTTTAAGTTATTAGGTTCGTAATAATACTTATGCTTTTTTTTAAAAGTTAATACAAATGCACAATTTAAACAGAAATCGCAATCTTTTTTTCTTTTTGTAACCTAGAAGTTACTTAACTTTGCTCAGGTATAGTATCAATTTTTATTTTTTTTTATTTTCTCCTAATGACTTCTTATGATATTTTGGCAAAAATGAGTGATTTTTTTTTAAAAAAAAAAGATAGTTGGTTTGTGATACTTAAGTAAAGCTAGATGATTTTTTAATTATAAACAGTAGTAAAATAATTTTAGTGCTATATAAATCAATAAAAATAAAAAATGTAGAAATAACAAGATAAATTAAATATCTATATAAAAAAATAACAATGTAAAAAGATGACTGAAACAAAGATTCGACATATAGTAAAAATAATGTATAAAGTCTGTATGACCTTGTTATAGACCAACAAAAAGCAATGTAGCGCGATAGCGCGTTTATTTTGAATAAAATAAAAATTGACTAACCATCTAAAAACAATAATTCAAGTTAGTCTTTGGATCATTACATTGAGTTTCCTTTATTTAGGTAAACCTTTAATTTCCATATCAGGAAATATAATTGTTAGGCAAAAGTAATGTGTCATTTCAAGTAGCTTGAAAGTCATTTTACTTGTATCTTGATGGAACATTAGATCTTTTCTCAACGAAGAATCCCCCTCAACCTATATACGAAATCCCAGAGATACACTTATACTATACTAAGGTCCCATTACCCCCTGAACTTATTTTATAAGTAATTTTCTATCCCTTTTCGACCTACGTGGCACTAGCTTGATAAAAAAGTCAACCAGTGTTGGACCCACAAGATAGTGCCACGTAGGTCAAAAAGAGGTAGAAAATTATTAATAAAATAAGTTCAGGAGGGTAATAGGACCTTGGTATAGTATAAGTGTGTCTCTGAGATTTCGGACATAGGTTGAGGGGGTACTTGTGCATTATCCCTATTATATTTTATCAGAGATCTCGACTATTTATGTCAAGTCCTAGCTATGAAAACGCTTTTATTATAGAACACATTAATCTTAACATAATTAAAATATTATGAAATTTAAATTTTAATAGAATATTGAATAACAAGTAGGAAATCAAATTAAAAGAAAAAAGAAGAATCATATTCTATTGTACAGTCAGAGCATAAAGTTCTATTCAAAAGGATCTACTTGACACATATACCAAACAACATGGAATAATGTGGCTAGTTCATGGTACATATACTCGTGTATAATAGTATTTGTCTACTATTTACTTTATATAATTCTTAAAAAATTATAAATTAAAAAATAATTTTACAATATCATATTTTGAATAGAATAAAAGGAAAAGGGTCTGATAAACCCCTCAACTTTGTCATTTAGAGCTGATATACCATTTGTTATGAAAGTGGCTCATATATACTCCTACTTGTAAACAAATGTCTCACATATATCCTTTTCCTATAACGGAAATGAAAAAAAAAATTAATCTAAATTTTTGTTATTTTTCTAAAAATATAATCACATATGAGTAAATTTAATCCTCGTCAAACATATATATTTTTTACTTTTTTTTTTCAATGACTAATTTATAATTATTATTTTGATAATCAAATTTATTTATGTTTCACTAATATTCTTGTAAAACTTATTGTAGATGACCAAATTTTTTCTTCGAATACGAAATTAAATTACAATACACACAAAAAAAAATAGTTTAATTTTTTATTCTTTAAACTAAGGAATGAAAGAAATAAACAAAATAAGAATAAGAAATTCAAATAATTATAATAAAAGAAGTCAAAAAAATAATTTATGTATGAAAAAAATTAAAATATACCTTGAACTTTGATAGAAGAATCATATATACCCCAAAATAATTTTTTTAAAAAAATTAGAAGTAATAAATATAAATTTAAAACTAATTTTTTAACTTCCGTTAAATGAAGGGTATATGTGAGCCATTTTGTAACGGCAGGGGTATATGTGAGCCGTTTGTATAACGGTAAGGGTAATGAGCCACTTTTATAACGAGGGTATATCAGCTCCAAATGACAAAGTTGAGGGATATATCATACCCTTTTCCCTAGAATAAATATAATGTCTAGAAAAATAATTATTATTAATGATACGGATCGATTCGGAACTAAGTGAAAAACTATTCATAGATTTCATAAAATAAACAAATATTATTAGACATCTCAAAATAATATAGTGAACAATTATTATTAAACAGACAAAATATATAATATTTAGTCTACTCAATCTAGATAGATGGTGCAGAATGATATTGTTGATTATGGATAAAAGTTTTACTTAATATCCATCCATTAATCCTAAGCCACTAAGAAATCTTTTATAATTCTCTCTTCTTAAACTATGGTCAACAAAACTTTCAAAAATAAATAAATATATAGAGGCTAGACTCTAGAGAATCAATCTATTTTTATCCAAGTAAATCTTAAATTGAGTAGAAAGAGAGTTGACATCGATAAAACGTTATTGTATAAGCAAGATTTTATGAATTTAAATGATCACACACTTTAACGTGTCAGTACGAATAAAATTATGGATTTAAATCCTATATATCAACTAGTTAGGTGAATTCCCTAGGTGATCCACTTGCTCATGATGATACTATAAAAAGCAAATAAAGATACTTCAAAATACTTTATCCTCCACATGCATCTTTCCATTAGTCTCATTTCATATTACATTTATGTATAACTAGATCCCCTCCTAGAAAATTAAAAAGAGATTCCCCCAACTTGCTACTCCCAACACTTCCCTCTCTATATTTAATTTTTTTTTTTGAGAGTGGTGTCTAAACTAGGGGCGTAGAAGCGGAGCTAGAGTCTTGTTTATGGATTTAATTGAATTTAGTATATTTGATTTAAATTATATATTTATAAATTTAGTATTCAATTACTTAAATAAAAAAATTGAATTCATAAGATTCAAATTCTTATTCTCGCTCTGGACTTTGTGCTAAAACACCTTATATGTATTTCAGCAGTTGCATCATATATTTATAGTAAAACAAATTACTATATAACAGTAAAGTGTTTATATATGCTAAATTGTTTGCATGTTGACTATTTCATGAATCAATTGTTACCTTTACTATAGGCGGAGATAAAGTTTTTGTCGTGTGTTGAATGAAAATTGTTTTTTTAAAAAAAAAAAATTGGCCAATTATATTGTATTGAGAAATTTGTTGAATATATATACAAAATTTATTCAGAACATAGAAAACTATCTTTTTAAAAACCTATAAACACAAAATTTGAATCTACATCTACGATCACCAATATGGATATTAGCTAATTTTATTTATCAAAATCTAGACAAACTGAAAGACACAACATATTTATTTGTTTGTCTCTTTTGGAATTTTCAAGCGACATAACTTTTTTATCTCCGAAATTTGGAATAAAATCTGTATATATACTTTATCTTTTTAGACCTTATTTAAATTTATGAGATAATACGGAATATATTACTATTATAGTTTCTTTTAGAATTTAAAAAGTAATCATATTATATTTTTATCCATTTCATTAACGATCAGACCACACTTTAGATACCTTCCTCCTCCATCCCTATAAATAACAAAGCTTACCTATCTTGTCCATACAATCCCCTTGACTTAATTAGTCCTAAAGTACACTAATTTCTTCTAGAACTTCTTCTCCTTCTTCCAATTACTTCTCAACACACAATGGCCAATTGGACAAAAAACCAAAACAAGAAATTTGAGGAGGCATTGGCTTTATTTGACAAAGACACTCCTGATAGGTGGCATAATATTGCTAGGTGTGTTGGTGGAAAATCAGCAGAAGAAGTGAAGAGACACTATGAATTGCTTGTAAAAGATGTCATGCAAATAGAAAATGATCAAGTTCCTTTGCCTAATTATAGGGGTGCTAGTAGCAATGGAAGAAGTTATTCCAATGAACAAAGGTATTGTTAATCTTATCGTATTTAATTTATATTCACTGACAACGAAATATACATCATATATTTTTAACATGTCGTATATGTTACTCGTGTTATCTTCCATGTTATGGAAATTATCTGTAATATATCTATATTATTTGGACTCTTAAATGAATATCGGAGGGTGCATATCGAATTTTTCGTAAGTAGTTTATTTTTTTTAAAATGATATGAATGACAACAGTTTTAAAGAGCTCGATCAAGCTGGGGAAAAAAATAGCTAGTAATTATCTCAAGAGATCAAATAGTGTTAATATATTTTCATGTTGTATGTACTCCCTCCGTTTCTTTTTACTTATTAAATTTTGACTTGACACATCGATTAAGAGAATAATGATCGGTATACTGAGTTTGTCATACTATTAATTAATTAAAATCTTAAATATATTTACTCACTACATTTTTTAAAGACGTTAACTCAATGTTAATAAACTGAAAATATAATATAAAGATTTTTTTTTTTATCATTTCTTGATTTCTCAAAATTGACGAGTAAATAATAATGGAGGGAATATTATTATATCTACTATAAATGTATCTTACTTGAATGTTTATAGTTATGCTAATTAAAGATATATTTAAGTTTAATAAAGTATTTAGAAACTTCTGGATTGTTTGATATTTTACTATATTAGGAAGCTATAAATGTTACTTATAATAGTTTAGCTCCTAATTAAGCAATCCCACATGAAATTTAATCCTACTTGTTTAATTAAGCTCTAATTAAGTAACCCACATGAAATCTAATCCCACTTTATTTTAGAGCACATGCATATTGTCCTACATCTTAATTAATCTCTGACCACATTATTATACAAAATAAAATTGTTTAACAATTATATCTTTGTCTTTAATAAGTATAACATCACATGATGTAACACATATTAAGGTAACTTTTTGTAACTAATATGGAAACAATCAACAACACTTATATTAATCACATTTTTTTATATTATAAACGTTAGATATATTGTACACTTAATCTGTCTGTTTTTTTTTCATAAAAAAAAATACCAATAAGGTTAAAAATATTTTGTAATATAAGTGTTATTTAACATGTTGGTTGTTTGCCTAATATTTTAAGTCAATGTTTAATAGTGTAAATATTCTTTGAATTAATTTTTTTTTTTAATAATTTGTCTTGAACAGGCTTATGCAGAATCTGAGGTTATAGCAAGAAGAAAATTGTATCGATGTATAATATCATCTAATTATCATTACTATAAAATGCAAACAAAAATTAATCCATGTCTATTTTATGCTAATATGTATTAAAGT
This sequence comes from Solanum chilense, assembly GCA_032847665.1. Taxonomy (NCBI): domain Eukaryota; kingdom Viridiplantae; phylum Streptophyta; class Magnoliopsida; order Solanales; family Solanaceae; genus Solanum; species Solanum chilense. The sequence continues at coordinate 69,426,524 of CM064974.1, read as the reverse complement.
ACTTTGCTTTGTTGTTAAAATGTATAACATGATCGCAAATAATACCATGGTTACTTTAATATTCTCTTTTTCTTTGAATTTTTGTCGTTTCGAAATTCGATTTAGATTCATCAAAATATATGAGTACAGAGTTGATGGTATGAGTTCAACTGAATCAATAACTTTAATTTGAAGTTTGTGTTTCTCTTAAAAAATTCATTGAAGATTGGGTACCAAGTGAAACACACTACTCTTTACTTTAGAATTAAAATCAATGAGAAAAAAACAGTCAAATACAAATCTATAATTCAAGTAAATCAATTTTCTTAGTTGTCAAGTAGTTATTTTCATATAAATTTTTGATATGTGTAAATGTTTATCGTACCTTGATCGAGGTCTAATTAAGTTTGAACCTCATTCTTACTTGCACTAGTGTTTACACTAATCATACTAATCTATGATACGCCACAGGTGCGTCCTTTTAAAACTTGCCGGACTAGAAAAACATCCTTTCAATGCTCTAACGCCTATATTGGATATGAATCAAATTGTCTCATGACGTTCTAAACCCAAATAACGTACTACTTTAATGGGAAATAACCCAAAACTTGAAGCCAACATCGAGTATCGAACCTTCCCGTGGATGTGAACTCTTGGGCATGCTCTCTACGAGAAATCCGCTCTTCGACATATATATTAGACCGTAAGACAATATAAAGTAAAAAAAGTTTATATATTACTTAACTATGATTTAGTGATAATTGATAAGAGCGAATATAAGATATGTCTCGGATTAATTAATCAAAAAATTACGCGACTCAACAAACATAACTATTGTATCTACTATACACAGTGATACAATAACTGATTAGATCCAGTAAGCCCAAGAAGCAAACTAATCTCTGTATGGGCCAATGGTTGGCTAAATGGGCTTTCAAATTAAAATCATAAATGGGCTGTGAATAAGGACAATGTACACATATAGCCGATTTTAGGACATTATTTAAGTCATAGGCACAACATAAACTTTTTTCTAATTTTACAAATTTAGCCACTTTCATATTCGAATGAAGTCGTAAAAATCGGCTTGTAGTTACAATTTTATATTTTCTTGAAATTTGATATACAACTTGTGTAAAAAAAAAAAAAAAAAAGCTAAGTATTTTTGTCTAAATTTGGCCTAGCAATCTCAAAATTTTATACCGTTTTAATTGAATTCCTATTCCTTTTAAAATTGGAGTTATCTTAAATAATTGGATAAATATTGGCTACAAATATGGAAATAAACACACACACAAAAGATGAAATAAGATAAGGATATTGTTAGAAAATGCAATAATTAGGTTACGTGAGGGAGATGAATAAATAGGCTATGATGAAGTCAAGAAAAAAGGCTAACTTGATTCAATTTTTCTAGATTTTTGTTGTTTGGATAGTTTGTTACGTATCATCGTATTATAATAAACTGTATATTTTGATAAACATATTGTATAATATTTTATTAAGGTATAAATCGAGCCTCATATTTTTCTTAAATCAATATCTTTGGGTTTTAACTCTAGCTGGAAAAAAATAATCTTCCTACAGAGTGTTTTCATTTTAAACGGTTATTAAATGATTCATATTTATCGAACCCTACTATATAAATATGAAATATCGGATGAGAAAGTAAAAACAAAAATGTGTTCTTTCCTTTCCTTGCTTCCTCTTTTGATTGGTTTAGAAAGGTTAATTCGAATAACTAAAGAAAATGATATATTTTAAGTGATTAACTTATCTATATAGTGATCGTATAAAAATATATACAAAAGTTTTTTTAAAATTTTGAATTGAAAATGTATATAATATGGTTGGAACATTTATGCCATCTAAATGTGATTGGAGAGAGAAAAACAAGATCTCCAATATAAAAAACAAATAAATGAATAAATAAAAAAACTAAAAAAAACTACGTGACTGCCTATCAATCCTCTCAATATATAGGACCACAAATATTTATTTAATATTAAGATTAAATGGACAATGGGTCCAATTAGGTCCACTATTTTTTTTATTTGTTCATGTATATATTAATAAAAAATACAATAACAATGACAAAGTTAATTTTTTTTATTAAAGATGCTCAAAATTTTAATACCTATCACTAAAAAAAATTGTTTTAAACTTATATATAATAGGATTTCAATTAAGATTATTCAAAATGAAAACTCTTGAATTAAATAAAAATACGTATGTAATATTTAGCATAGATGATTTGGTAAAATTATTCCTTTCATTTTCTATTTTTTTTATATTCTATATCAAATTAATAATGAATAATTATTATTGGACCGATATATTAACTATTTATTGGATCAGTTTTTGTTCAAATTATTGAACAACTAATGGGCTATTTATCTGGCTGGCAGAGTAATTATTTGATCACAATAAAATCGAATGTATTTGAGTAGTAAGTACATTTTTTTTTTCAATTTTAAAGGGACTAACGGAGTATAAAAATTGATAGAAATTAATTATTTGAGAATTTCTAGCAATTAATTACATGATATAAGCTTCTTTTAAAAAATTTCTTTTTCCTTAGACCATGAAAAAGTTTAGGATAATAGTATTTTATGAAAATATTTGGAGGCTAAGGGTATAATTATAACTTAATTAGAGTAACTAATTAAGATATGTATGATAGAAATAAAGACTTGGTGAGGATAATGGGACAAGACTCTAATCACTCACAATCATGATGGAGTTATATTAGGGATTAACTTTTAACATATTTTATTTATCTTGGTATGCATGAACTAATGAGGTATTTTCGAGAGGAGATATTATAGATGTATGTTTTTTGTTGATGACATAGTATTAATTATCGAGATACTAGATAATAGACAAGAGGTTTTGGAGATAAAATTTGAAGCTTAAAGAGTGCAGGTTGAACAAAAAGATATAGTACTTGAAAGGTGAAATTAGTGGCATAATTCACGAGACATATACATACGTAGGAGTGAGGGTTGATACACAAATCATTTTCAAAGGAAAAAGTTTTAAGTATCTTGAGTTAATAATCAACGAAATTGAAGCTGACCGTAATGTTACACATCATATTCGAATGAGTTAAATAAATAGAGAATTCGTAGTCTTGTGTGACAATAATGAAATTTAAATGTAAGTTTTATAAAATGGTGTTACTCAACATTAAACAGTGTCGTATAGGGTAAAAATTAGAGTAGAGTATGTATCGTTCAAACACTCACATTTATAAGATGAGAATAGCGAAAATTTGAGATGTATAAATGAACACATTAGGAGAGAAATGATTAAGAATGAAAATGTTCAAAATAAGATGAACGTAATTTTTATTAGACAAAATAAAAGAAAAAACAAGACTAAATGTATGATTCCTACACGTGAAAAGAAGATGTACAATGTCTTTATTTTTGAATATAAATTCAAAGTCGCAACAAACAATTATTGTCTTTTATTCCTTATAGGATTAAAACCATTTCGATGTATATTTAAGGGACTATTTTAAACTTTCACCATCTTATTAACGCCTAAATTTGAATCCAATATAATATTCGTTTATTTTCGCTTTTAATTAAAAGTTTTGAATTTAAGTTGTGAAATTAAAAAAAAAAAGAAAGAAAGAATATTCTCTGTTCTCTCTTTCTAGTTATCTTACAGCAAATACCTGTCATCTTAAAACGACAAAACACCATTTTTTTTTGCTAATTGGAGCATCCCAATGACGATTTTACTTGTCTGATTACCAAGAACTTTGTATTTCTGATCTATTACTGGTAAATCCCATCCGGGGTTTTTGAATTCTTGAAAAAAAAAATGAGTTTCAGAGAAGAAAATAGTGAAGATGGTAGAGGAGGGGATCTGAGGAAGCCATTTTTACATACTGGAAGTTGGTATCGAATGGGTTCAGCACAAACTTCTAGCATGTTGGGGTCTTCTCAAGTTATCCGTGATAGCTCAATTTCAGTTCTTGCTTGTGTTATGATTGTTGCTTTAGGTCCAATCCAGTTTGGGTTCACTGTATGTATAGCCATTTCTTCTTTTTTTTTTTTTTTTTTTTTGAAGTCAAGTTGTGTTTTTTTTTCCTGCTATGATGAGTTTGAAGTGGTAAAAGGGATCAATTTGGTTAAAAGGTTGAATCTTTTTTGACATTCTTTATCTTAGTCAAGTTTGTTGTTTTTTTGCTATGATTAGAGAATGAAGTGTTTTTTTCACCTTTCTTGTTTAGTGGTAAAAGGGGGTTGATTTGGCTAAAAGGTTGAGTCTTTATGTACATTCTTGTTAACTTGAATCCCTTTGAGTAGTTTGTGCTTTCTTGGTTGGTATGGGAATGAAAATTAACTTTGTGCCTTTTTTTTTTTAAGTGATAAAAGGGTTAATTTGGTTAAAAGGTTAAGTCTTTATTGGAATTATTGTTAACTTAAATCTGTTGTGATTTACCCTTCGGGGTAGCCCAGTGGTTTGGTCTTGAGACTTCCATGTAGGAGGTCTCAAGTTCGAAATCCCTTGCCAGCAAAAGCAAGAGATTTGCCTTCTAGGTCGAGCTCGTCGCACCGGACTTATCTAGTGCAGGTTACCTCTCTATGTGATTTGCGAGCTATTGCATAGGAGCAGAGTTTTACCTTGTCCACACCCAAAAGGGTGGCGGTTGCGGATTCCCTTGTCATAAAAAAAATAATCTGTTGTGATTCTAGAGATTGAAGTTTCCCTTTATGTAGTCTGATTTTACTTGGCTGGTATGGGGATGAAAATAAACTTTGTACCCCTTTTAAGTGATAAAGGGATCAACTTAGTTAAAAGGTCGAGTCTCCCTTTATGTAGTCTGCGGTTTCGTGGCTGGTATGAGAATGAAAATTAGCTTTATACCATTATTTTAAGTGATAAAATGATCAATTTGGCTAAATGGTTGAGTTTTTATTAGGATTCTTGTCAACTTAAATCTCTAGTAATTATAGATATTGAAGTTTCACTTGATGTAGTCTGTGCTTTCTTGGTTGGTATGGGATTGAAAGTAAACTTTGTGCTTTTATTTTAAGTGATAGAGTGATCAATTTGGCTAAAAGGCTGAGTCTTTATTTGCATCCTTGTTAACTTACATCTGTGGTAATTTTAGAGATTGAAGTTCCCCTTTATATAGTCTGCGAATTCTTGGCAGGTATGGGAATGAAAATAAACTTTGTACCTTTCTTTAAGTGATAAAGGAATCAATTTGGCTAAAAGGTTGAGTCTTTATTGGCATTCTTGTTAATTTAAATCTGTAGTGATTCTAGAGATTGAAGTTACCCTTATGTAGTTTCTACGTTCTTGGCTGGTATGGGAATGAAAATAACCTATGGACCTTTCTTTTAAGTGATAAACGAATCAATTGGCTAAAAGGTTGCTTCTTTATTGTTATTACAGTTTCTGATTTCAATTTTGTTATGACATGATTTTGACCTATATGTGTAGCATTTCTAGATGTTGAAGTTCCAGTTGTCTTATTTCTGGTATGTATGTTTCTCTGTTTGATCAATGTTTTTTGTTCTTCTGGGGTTGCTTTGTTGTAGTCTGGTTACTCATCGCCTACGCAAACTGCCATAGTTAATGATCTGAAGCTCAGTGTATCTGAGGTAACGGGTCATTCTTGCTTTATGTATTTCGATTTATTTGCTTGAGAGTAGTTGCTGACTAAAGTTAATCTTTTCAGTTCTCCTTATTCGGTTCCTTATCTAATGTGGGTGCTATGGTTGGGGCAATATCTAGTGGTCAAATAGCCGAGTACATTGGACGAAAAGGGGTAAGATGAGCTTAGATATTTTTTATCATCTTACCTACTGTGCACAAGTGGATACTCAATCTTTTTCATCCTACTTGCAGTCTTTAATGATAGCTGCTATACCTAACATCATTGGTTGGCTTTCCATCTCGTTTGCCAAAGTAAGATAATTCTGTTTTGATACTAATGATAAAGTTTCTTTGCCAAATTGCAATATTTGTATCTCCATTTTTGACTTTGATATTGATCTAGGATCTGTCCTTCTTATACATGGGAAGATTATTGGAAGGTTTTGGAGTCGGCATAATATCTTACACGGTACACATTGAATTTGTCAATCCTTCTCTGTGTTACTTTTATGGGTGAGTGGACATGTTAAAAGTGTCATATTCTTGTTGCTTTCCATTCCCATGCTTATTTCAGGTTCCTGTATATATTGCCGAGATAGCACCTCAGAACCTGAGAGGGGCCTTGGGGTCAGTTAACCAGGTTTGCTAGTGACTTAAAATTCCGTTTACAAAAGTTATGCCTGCTAAGTAAATCACATGTTAACCTAACTTTTCTATCATGCAGCTCTCTGTTACAATTGGGATCATGTTGGCTTATTTGCTAGGACTTTTTGTTAATTGGAGAGTGCTCGCTTTTCTTGGTAAATGATCATTTCTCTTAAAATCTCTGTTTAGATATTTAGTTTATAGATGTGAATTGTGAAGTTGTGCATTCATTTCAATTTTCTGATGAATGGTATTTTCTGTTTTATCATTTAATTTCCTTCAAGCGGAGATGTGTTTTATACTCGGTGTCTAAAGGACATAAATATTTGGTTCCATTCAGTTCTAGCTGGAACGTCTGCATGGCATTTGGTAGAATAGTTTTTTATGGATCTTAAATGGCTAAAAGCCAGATTACCCTCCAACTTTAACCATCTCAAAATTAAGTTTTTTGAAAAAGAGATATAACTAACACAAGCAAGGTAATTACAAAATAAAAAACCTTGAGAGTTTAGACTCGGCTCTTGACCAGTGTTATCAAAACAAAAAAGCACAAAAAAGCTCTAAGGTCCATTGGGGCTTTAAGCGCAAATGAAGTGTGAGTTTTTATGATGAAAAGGCGCAAAGGGTCGTTTGGGGCTTATAATTAAGCATGAAAGAAGAATATATGAACAAGGAAATAAAAAAAAGTTCACAATAAAGTGAAATATCAATTGTTTAGTGTCGAAGAGGCTCATTGGCAAGGAAAAGTATGCCTTAGAACTTTGATAGCGGCAGCGAGGCAAAACGCTCAACACGTTTGAAGCCTCGCTTCAGGGCTTAAGCACACCTTTGACAATACTGTTCTTGCCTCATTCTTAATTAAATCCATCTTTCTCCTTTCTGATAGTTTGGAGACAGAAAGATGAAGCACTTTCTCTTTCACAGATACAATTCATAATGCTCACATACTGTTTGGTTGGTGACATTCTGTTTCAAATGACCTTCTATTCGCCTTTTGATATAACAAGCCATTTTAAGCAATTCTAGTGGGATAAATGCATACTATTTTCTACCATAGCATTCCCTTACACGGGGTAACAGCTAGGATTTCCTACATTAGAAACAAAAAGTACATCTCGAGAGAGCATTCATGAGGTGGTCTCTGCTCCTACCGAAGCAATAGGAGAAGCAGAACATTGTAGCCACTCGTCTTTGCTTGGTCATCTAATTATTTGTCATCCTTGCTAACTTATTTAGCCTATCTCTTCCAGAAAGTTGGTTTTACTGATTGTGTTGTAATAAATAAAAAAAAAAGCAATATCAAAGATATATCTAAGTGGTGTGAAGCTACACTGTGGATTGGTTTGAAGTGCAAACTAAACAACCTAGAGTGTTTGCAGCCTTTTCAAATGCGAAAGAGTCGGAAGTGCTTAGTTTTGTTAGGAATCATGTGTAGAAAATCCTCACATGGAAGAGATCTTTCTGGTATCTGTCTTAGGCATTTTAACTTACTATCATTTTCTGCTGCAGGAACATTGCCCTGCCTTGCACTGATACCTGGCCTATTTTTCATCCCAGAATCTCCTCGGTGGTTGGTGAGTATCATACTGTAATTTTCCTTCGTTCTTTGAAAGTTCTAGTAGTAGAATCTCATTTGATTTTCTTTGTGAGACATAGGCGAAGATGGGTCTGACAGATGATTTTGAAACCTCTTTGCAAGTTCTTCGAGGGTTCGATGCTGACATTTCCGTCGAAGTTAATGAAATTAAGGTAATTCAGTTACTTGAAAGACCATGAACTAACTGTATAATTGTAGCTACTGTTCCATGGGACAATTTTGTAATTGAATTTTACTGTCAGAAATATGGAATTCACTGTCCTATTAAATGTCTGTCCTGTGTAGAGGGCTGTAGCATCCACAAGCCGAAAGTCAACAATACGTTTTGCAGATCTCAAACAAAGAAGATATTGGCTGCCTCTCATGGTAAATTTGTTGTTTGGTGCTGTTTTCAGAAGATGACCATGGTTACATATGCCGTTCTTTAAAACATTTCACCCCGCAGATAGGCATTGGACTGCTTGTCCTACAACAACTCAGCGGAACCAATGGTGTGATCTTCTATTCCAGTAACATTTTCCTATCGGCCGGTACGTGGATAGCTTTAGCTGAAATATATTTATCTTCTTTTGTTCAATGACAGAAGCACCAAGTATTCGATCTGTACAAGAAAGGTCATGATTCTCAGTATCCGTGAAGCATCTAAACCTATTCTTAACAACTTTTGTTGGCGTGATGAGAACCATAACCGAAACTACTGAAGAAACTTAACATTTCTCTTCAAATCACTTATTGATTGATATGTTTATTTCACATGATATGAGCCTATCTAATTTAGTTATAACTTTAACAGGAATTTCTTCAAGTGATGCTGCAACTTTAGGTTTTGGTGCTATCCAGGTTCAGATTAAATTTTAGTTCGCTTGCTTTTCCTCGTTCAGCATACTATAGAAAAAGGATACACAAAGATTGTTCTTTTTCCCCCCATGTGGCACTTTGTGTCAATATGTTCTCGTCACATTCCGATCTATTTCCTTCGTAGCTAACATACAACTGAAGAAAATTGAAATTTGTAGGTGGTTGCCACTGCTGTTTCTACATGGCTAGTGGATAAAACTGGCCGTAGGCTTTTACTGATTGTAAGTTTTGGCAAAATTTAGTAACTTTTTGTAGTTTTTGAACTTTTTCCTAACAAAGAACTCAAGTGCTTCATTATAGGTCTCGTCTGTTGGAATGGCTGTTAGTCTCCTTATTGTTTCCATTGCATTCTTTCTGAAGGTACTTTAAGCTCACGTTATGTACCTTGCCTTTGAATTTTGAAAAAATGCGGTGTTCTGGCCCTAACATGTTTCTCTTCTTTTGCGTGTATCGTTATTCAAAAAGGATTTCGTAGATGAGGATTCTACCTTCTATGGCGTTCTAGGCATGATATCAGTGGTTGGTGTTTTGGTATGTCCTCGACTTGTTGTAGACGTCTTTTTGACTCTTGGAAAAACACTGCTTCTGAATAATTGATTTCCTTTTCTAACCATTTTTTCTTTTCAGTTGATGATTGTTTCATTTTCGCTTGGAATGGGACCTATTCCGTGGCTTATAATGTCTGAGGTACTAACATCTTTATTTATCGCATTACTCACTATTACATTTTCTTCTTGGTTTTTTTACTCTGGAACCGTTAAATTCAGCACGTTCCTACCTTTCCGAATCGTAGAACCTATATAGTACGAGTTTTCAGATTTCATCTCAGAAAATACAATCTTGGATGTTGATGGTGTGAAAAGAACTTCTACGATATGGCCTTTTCCATGTTTTGAACAACATAACATATTCAACCTTTTTCGCCAGTGGCGGAGCAACATGTAGTTGAGGGGTGTCGACTGACACCCCTTCGTCGGAGAATTACTTTATGTAGCGAGAGTAAAAATAATTTTTATGTATATATATTACATATCGATACACCTTGACTTCTACGCGATTTTACTTCTTTATATTTTGACACCCTTTAGTCGAAGTTTCGACTCCGCCACTGTTATTCGCTATTTTGTACTAAATTATTTTTAGCACCAATGTTGATATCATCTCTCGGATATTGTAGATTCTTCCGGTTAAGATCAAAGGCCTTGCTGGAAGTGTAGCGACGTTATCAAATTGGTTCTTTTCCTGGGTAATTACAGCAACTGCACCGCTGCTATTAGCTTGGAGCAGCGGAGGTATGTCTCTTGTTCTTACAATCTATACAATGTACACGATCCAACCCGATCATGAGTATAACATGCATTAACATGAGCTAATTGATATTTACCAGCCTAAACGCGTAGAATATTACATATTTTGGCCTGTTGTTTGCGTATCCTATGAAAATTTGCGCCCTCCATTTTATTCAGTGGTCACGAACACCTAAGTGTTCGCTTTACTGTTGCTATAGTCGTTGGTCATGGTCATGTTGATCTGACTTTAACACGTCTACGTGATCTTTACCAGGAACCTTCACTCTTTATACACTTATGTGTGTATTCACCGTGGCGTTTGTGACAATTTGGGTACCTGAGACGAAAGGGAAAACACTAGAGGAAATACAGTTCTCGTTTAGATGATAGAATTCGCGTATATTTGCATTTTCCTCTTCGTTTTTTCGACAATAAATTCTTGCCATTCTGCAAAAGTTTCAATACCATATTACAAGATGAAAATCTATGAGATTTTACATTTTGATTTATTCATCTTTTTTTAGAAACAGAGAATCATACACAAGTAAACAAGTGGTATTTGATTTTTTCTGTACACTATTGTTCAGAATAATATGTTGTTGTAACTTTAATGTATATACTCCATATCTATTGGACATTTTGAAGGATCATGAGATATTCTTTGCACTTTGTTGATGACCAGTTTATTAATCGCGCTTACGTATTACAATATAGGTGCTTTTTCATGCTACGTTAAGTGAAAAATGTTAAGTGAAAAATAGAATCGACGATTTATGCTTTCAATCTTGTGTTGATGTGTTAGTATATCGACTAATTGTCACGATTCGAAATCTCATTAGATTGCTAATGAAGTTTAAATATTTATAGCGACTATAATGTTTTAATATAGACGCACTTAACAAATATTCGTTGAAAATACTCTTTTTAGGGCAAAGTTATTAATTCCAAGGGTAATTTATTTAAAGTAATTTCAAGTTAATCAGACTCTAAAGCGAGTATCTTTCTTCGATATTTTTTAAAGGGCAACTTTCACATATAGGAAACAAAAAATTCATATTTGTATGTTATAGCAAAGTTTGCATAATTGCGCTCCGTAGCAAACATATAACTGTATAATTCGCTATACATATACAACTGTATAATTCGCTGGCCTCGCTATACATATACAATTGTATGATTCGCTAGCCTAAATTGTATAATTCGCTGGCCTATTTCGCTGCAATTGTATAATTCGCTGGCCTAATTAGCTGCAATTGTATAATTCGCTGGCCTATTTAGCTGCAATATGTGTATAAAATTTGTTTTGCATACAATTGAATAGAAGTGAAATGTTTGTATATTGTATAATTATAAGTGTATAGAAAGAAGATATATGTTTTTTCTCTCGCTTTATACAAAAACAGAAACACAATTTATACACTTTTGTTGTATAAAGCGAGAGAAAATTGTATTTCACTGCAATTGTATAATTCGCAATTGTATGATTCGCTGGCCTTTTCGCTGAAATATTTGTATTGTATTTATATACAATTGAATCAAAGTAAAATGTATGTAAATTGTATAATTAAGTGTATAGCATGAAGATATATATTTTTGCATGTGTATATACAATTTTCTCTCGCTTTATACAAAACAGAAACACAATTTATACACTTCTGTTGTATAAAGCGAGAGAGACGAGCAGAGGGAGAGTGGCGAGCGAGAATGGGAGAGTGGCAAGCGAGAGTTTTGGGAGAGAGACGACTGACAAACTTTGGCAAACGTTTTCTATGGGGCACAATTAAATCAAACAGTAGTTACTCCATTTATTTTAGGTTATTATTATTCCTTCTTTAAATGCATGTATTAAATAAATTAAAATTGAATAAAATCTTGAAATTCTTTTTAGCTTATGCATAATTATTGTCACCTACATTATATAGGTACGAACTCTTGTAAAATAATATTGACCTTTTAGAAAATGTTTTCTTCTATAAATAATATTTTGCATAATTGTATTATATTATTTAATTAATATTAAATGAGTTATCAATATAATTAATTGATAACTAATAAACACAAATATCTCAAAAATGATGTTAATTTCAGAAAAATTTCCAATCTAAACTACTAATTTTATGTTGTAAAATCTATTTTTAATCCATTCTCAATAGATTTTTCAAAAGAAAACATTAGTATCATATATTTTAAAAAATTATATAAAAATAATAATCAAGTTTTAAATTCAAATATCACATTGCGAGATCACACCTAAAAATGTTTTTAGATTCGTCTCTGGTTCATTGTAAGTTCACACTATACATGCACAAAAAGAAATTATAAATTCGTCTTTTGTTCACTCTGCATTCATACTATACATGCATAAAAAGAAAATCCTAAAATCGTTTCATGTCTACCGTGAGTTCACTATATATGCATCAAAATAAATTTCTAGATTCACCTCTCAGTCCATTTTTGAATTCACTTTTACATGCACAAAAATAAATAATAGATTTATCTCTTGTCTATATATATTGTTAGAGTTCACACTATACATTCTAATTTTTTTATATTTATAAATGTCCCTTTTGTCCACAATATTAGTTCACATTATACCTGCACAAAAAGAAATAAGTATACATTTTTACATGGAACTTTTCAGAAACATGCAAAAAAAAAAGGTAGAAAGTAAAGCTAGCCATTATCATGTTTCTAATTTTTCTTTTTCCCTAAAAAAAGGAAGAAAAATTGGGCCAAATTTTTTTCGTGAATGCAAAATAATAATAATAATAATATATTTGCTTTAATCTTCACTTTAGACCCACTGGAATATACAGGTCTTGTAAAGATGGTATATGTCCTTAATACTATGGTTGGATTATTGTTATTCATTATATTGTATTGTATTGTTATTATATCTATATTGTTTGTTTTGGTTGTTACTTAAAATATATTGTACTGTATTGTTAAACTTCGTTGTTACGTAACAATGAAAATTCTTATTTTATGGAACAACCAATTTGGTGTGTTTCCATTGTTACTTAATTTCTTTTTCCTATTGTCCTTTTATCTTAATTATTTAAATCTAGTCAAACCTCCTACCTTATAATTATTAAGATATTTTAGTAAATTTATAAATTACAATACAGTACAATATGATCAAACCAAACAATTAAAATGTTATTAAACAACAATAAACAATACAGTCTTGCCAAACATTGTACCATACAATACAGTACAATAGAGTACAATATGATAAAATACATTATGAAACAATGGGTAACAATGATTCAAACAAAGTGTAACTCAACAACAAAGCTATTTCAATGGGAGAGGATTGTCCAGGACTTATAACGAGTCTAATCATCTCATTAATCACCGATGTGAGATTTTTGTTATTCTTTAACATCATCCGATGCGTGGGTATTTGGGCTTCCAGCATTGGGTGAGATGGACCTTGTTCTGGTACCAGGTAAAGATATGACACTTATATGAACTTGGACGATCCTCCCCTCATGAGCTAGCTTTTGGGAGTATGAGTTAGGCCCAAGACCTAATTTACATGGTATCAGAGTCAGGTCCAACCCCGACTCCCGATCCACGCTTTAGTTGAATCTGAATGTGAAGGAGTGTGTTAGAGTGGGTAAAAGTCTCACATTAGTTAAGGAATGGAATGATGGTCTACAGACTTGGAAAATCATCCCTCATGAGTTACCTAATTTTAACCGTTTTAAAAATTCGCTATACATATACAAATGAAGTGAATTGTATAAAATGAGAAAGAGAGAAATTATATACAATTTGAATTTATATAAAATGAGAAAGAGAGAAAGACAAAAGAGACTTGAGTAGGGAATACACAATTGAATCGAATTGTATAAAATGAGAAAGAGAGAAATTATACAATTTGAATTTTTATAAAACGAGAAAGAGAGAAAGACAAAAGAAACTGGGCAAGAGAGTATTTTTATTGTATAATTATAAGTATATATAACGAAAATATATGTATTTGCATGTGTATGTATAATTTTCTCTCGCTTTATACAAACAGAAACGTAATTTATATATTTCGTTTATGTTTTTATAAGCAAGAGAGGCGAAGGTGACGAGCGAGATAAGGGAGAGTGACGAGCGAGATCTGGGAGAGGGGAGAGAGAGGAACAAAAATATATGTATTTATACAATTTCCTTTTGCTTTATGTAAACACAAATACATTTTATACATTTGTGTTTGTATAAAAAGCGAGAGAGGCAAGCGAGACTGCCACCAAACGAGAGTGGCGAGCGAGATTCCACCAAGGAGAGTGGCAAAAATAGCTATAGTTTGCCACTTTGTATCACGACGTACATGATATATTAAGATGTTGAGTGATGCATTAAAAAATGAGACGCGGTGTATTAGGACATTGAGTAATGTATCTGAAATCAGAACGCAATGTATCGAAATTCGAATTTCACCAAATTTAAGAGATTTTTTTTAATTTAGAATAAAATAGGAATAGAATATTATTAGCTCTTAACACTTTAAAATTTATATAAAATTCCCCAAAAAATTAATTTGATCCTAAAACAAGTACCGTCAACTAATATTGTGCAAGTGAATAAATTAAGAAATTAAAATTGATACAAAATCTTGAAATTCTTGTAGCTTAGGGATATATATTACAAGATGAGTTACAATATATAAGTAGACTAACCAGGCAATCTCGTAAAATAACCTTTCAAGGAAAACTATTTAATTACTCAAATATTCCTACCATATTTACTAATTTTCTCTTAATTTGAAATAATTATATATTTTCACATTAATTAATAATTTCATATCATATTTCAAGTCAGATGTACCTAAATGTAGGGTGACAAATAGGCGGGTTAGGTTGAAATTGAAGATATTAAAATAGTTTGCATTAGAGACTGAGTTGAGTTTACTTTGGTCTCAAATGAGTTGGGCTCAAATGGGCTAAAAATTGGTAGGGTCATGACCCGCTTAATCTCAATAATTTTAACATATTATAATTTAACTTTTATAATCATAATTTAAATTTCAACTCAAGAGAATAAAATAAAAAGTTATATATGGATAGATAAATTCCAGAAGATATATAAAACAAATCGTAATTCATACCTTAAATGTAGGAACATACATTATATCAATGCGAATAAAGAATCTTAAAATGGGTTGAAATTGGAGATTAAATTGGGCTCAACTGAAATTTCTTTTTAAAAAGGGTCAAGGCTTGAATGAGTTGAGTTTGAATCCAATATCTTCAGTCCAACCTATAAAATATTGGGCGGATTGGACAGTTTACCTATACTGGGCTCATTTTTTACACCCCTACCTAGATATATGTATTTTTATTGTTAGATGCACTATAAAAGGGAGAGAGGTGAGTGAGTTAAGAGGGAGTCAATGAGATAATCTATGTATCCCAAATACAGATACATGTATATGTGATACTAGATATATTTTGAAATACAAATACATAGAGCCCCTTTCGCCTATGTTGTCTCAGTCTTGGATAGAGTCCATTGCCTAGCTTTCTTTGTTTGAATGAGACTATCTGGCCCTAAGTGAATCAGACTAACCACCTGTTCATCTTCTTCTATTTGTAGGTACACACACTTGAGGATCAAGACTAGAATCTCCATAGATGGACTCTGAGATCTCATCAAAAGAATCATCACCAGGGTAAATTAAAATTTGGTAAGATCTGATCCATAGTGCAAACCCATCATAATATAATTGGTTAGTGCTCTGAGTCTTCTTCCACTATTCATACTTGGCTCTTGTCTACATTGTAGATGTCCTTAATTGCCCTAATATATGTCATAGGTACGCCTCTAGCCTCCAGACACTTTATATCTTAGCACAAATCCTATTTAGACTAAAAATTAATGCTCATCAGTACCTTCATCTCCATCACCCTCTCTCGAACCTTCATATTATGGCTTAGTAGCTTCATATATCCTATAGTTGTTGCAATTCTGACTACTACCATACTCTTATTCTTGTACAACAGAATCATTGTACTCCACCTTTGTTCATTGGACATTTTTATCATGTTTAAATCGACACTTAATAATTCAGCTAGTCAGTTTGTATCTATCGTGACTATGCTCTTCCATATATAATTCGATCAGGATCTCGTCTAGCCCGATCGCTCTTCCCCTATGCATCATTTGAATCACACTTAACCTCCGTAACCTTTATACACCTCCAACACCTAAAACAATTATATATACCTCAAAAGAGACGTAATATGAGAAAAATTTCCCGATTGTATACTATTGATTCTGATTCTTAAAATTTAAATTTCTTATAATATCTCTCTCTAATAGAGTCGTTAATATAATACAATCATTTATAATTGAATTACTGATTCTAGGTTTCAAAACATAAATTTTCTTACCCACGATCAATATACATATATATCTAAAAGAGATATTTGTCAATATCTCTAATAGAACCGTTAATATTAGACAAATTTTCTAATTTGAACTATGTGATTCTAGGTTTTAAAACTTAAATTTTCTTATCCACGATCAATATATATCTCTAAAAGAACTATTAGTCCATGAAAATCTTTTTCTATATGAACTACTAACTTTTGTCTTACAAATTGATTATTACCAACCAATTATGACTAATTAGGAGA
This sequence comes from Solanum chilense, assembly GCA_032847665.1. Classification (NCBI taxonomy): domain Eukaryota; kingdom Viridiplantae; phylum Streptophyta; class Magnoliopsida; order Solanales; family Solanaceae; genus Solanum; species Solanum chilense. Next base: position 69,409,899 of record CM064974.1, on the reverse strand, counting down.
AGAAATAAAAAGTAACAAAGCATCACAAAAAAAGAGCATATTTTCAGGCTACCATATTTCCCAATTGTTATATATATATAGGGTGTCATGGTTAGCCTTTTATTAACCAAAACTCAACTTTCTACACTCCTTGTCTATCATCTCAATTTTTCTTTTAATTTCCTTTGTAGAAATGGCAACCAAATCTACATGGACTAGAGAGGAAAACAAAATGTTTGAAAATGCATTGGCTATTTTTGACAAGGATACACATGATAGATGGAGTAATGTAGCTAAGGCCACAGGCAAAACTGAAGAAGAGGTAAAATTACATTACCAAAAACTTGTAGAAGATATCGAAAATATCGAGGCTGATCTAGTTCCCTTGCCTAAATATAACGAGGTAAGTGTTGATCATGACAACAAAACAAGGACGACAAACAAAGGTAATATACGTTATCCTATCTGAGTAGATGATAATAGTTCAGATAGAAAAAAAAAAAAAAACTTCGGCATGATGACATTTCAAATAGCAAAAATAATGATATAAATGAAGAAATGATACAAGATCAATTGTGTTTTTTTTTTCTTACAATTTTATTAACTCTAAAAAATTATTTAAATCTAAAACTATATATTGTGTTTATCTTTTTTTTTCTCATTTAATTTATCTGAATTAATGAACTTTGTTATTTTTTATTTGACAGAGTGAAGTCTCTCAAGATCAATAAGAAGCAATAAATAGCAATGAAGATGGAGAAAAGGAAATTGCTAATTAAACTTCCCTTCCTTTCTATATTATTATTTTCTTATAATTTTTCAATGTGTCTTTTTTTTTTTTTTTTGTAATAAGCAAATTTATTTACTATGTTTTGAAAAGTGGCTCAATTACATCTTTCATATTCAAATAAATGGTATCATTATGAATTATTGTACAAATTTGTGTGCATTATATTACTTATGATTAAGCAAATAAAATATACTTAGTAGCAAAATTCTGAGTTCATTGCTCATGTGGTTACTCAATTATCATAAATTATATAATAAAGAAAATTTTGGTCAAAAAAACTTGTAGGTTCCTCAAATAGCTATTTTCATCCCCCCCCCCCTCCCTTCTTTACCCCCTAAATTTTTATTTCAAATCCATAACTTCAATAAACTACACTTTGATTCTACCTCTACACTATAAATACCCCTCCATCCCTTTGATATTTCTCACAAATTCATCTACTCCCTCATATCCTTCTCTCTCTAACCCTCTTTGTAATAATGGCATTCAATTCAACATGGATTGGGAAGGAAGACAAAACATTTTAGAATGATGTAATGTGGCTAAGGCAACAAAATTGAGATTGAAGTGAAATTACACTACAAGAAACTTGTGAAAGTAAAAATAAAATATAGGCAAAGAAACTAGATAAAACGTAATATTTTTTAGGTCTTCCACAAGTTTTTGGTAGTATAATTTCACCTCTTTCTCAGTCTTGTCAGTGGTCTTTGTTGGGTATATAGTAAGAATTGATGGAAAGTAGATGGAAAGAGAGGAACTTGAAAAGTTGAGAAGTTGAAGAGTTAGGAACTTGAAAAGTCCTCCTATGCTTTAATGAAAAGGCATTAGTCCCTCATTGATGGTGGAAAGAAAAAATATGATAGTTTAAATATAGAAACACTCCTATTAATTGTTAAAAGGGTTGGAAAGAGGCACCCCCTCGCACCGTCGTCGCTCGTCTCGGCTACAAGAAGATTATTTTTGGGCAAAGTTTGTTTCAATTATTTAATTAATTATTTAATTAATTAATTAAATGGATAAAATGATTTCAATTAATTAGTTGATAACAGAAACATTTTCAGTTATTTAGTTGCAATTAACCAAAACGTTTCAACTTTTTAGTTGATTAACCCGACCCGACTCGGATCCGTGCACGACCCGATTGATTTAAAAAACTTTTCCGTTTTATTTAAATTTTCCGCCATTTTTGGAAATGACTGTTCTAAAAGGTTACAACTTTCAGGAACAGCCTATACTATTTAAGGTTGCAAACTTTCATTAATGGTCGTGTGGATTCTGAAAGGATTGCAACCTTTCGGAACCTGTTCCTCTTACCTATAAATACCTTTCACTCTTCAGAATTTTTCCTTACGAATTTTTCTGATCTCTTCTTCTTATTCTGCACAACAAATTACTTCGTGTATTTTACTGTTGTTGACTGGTTCGCTGACACCAGAGTTTTTGGTATCTAATCTATACTCTGGTGATTGAGATCATTTTACCCTGGGAGGTCATATTCCAAATCAAACCTCGGATACAAGAGGGAAATAATTTTCTTAAGGGGACACTGTGAGTTCAATGGACTTGATCTTTTTCTATTCAATTTTTTTCAGATTCTGGTACAGTTATAGACTTAAAGTTTTTTTTAATTAATTTTTGTTCATCTCTTGTACTGATTCTGTAAACTTTGATTACTTCGTATTTATACAAAATTTTATCAGAATCAGTAATTCTGATTTTCAAACACCACTAGCAACAGTCTTAGCCACGTTACACCATTTATTTGGTGTGTCATTTCAAATTTCTTGTTTTGCTTGCGAGTCCATGTTGAATTGGATGTCATTTATGCAAATACAAAGAACATTACATTAAATGATAAAAGGTGGTACAAAAAAAAAAAAAAGAGGTTAAAATTGATACTTTATAATAGCTTGAGAAATATGGTTGTTTCATTAAGTTTTATTTCTTCTTCCAATTATAAATAATTAATATATTAGTTTCTCAATATAACGAATCGTATGCCTCATATGAAAGATATCTAACAACTCAACTAGAGTGAATTAAAAATTGAAATTAATATTTTTTTATTAAAAATGAAATTAATGTAAGTAAATAATCTTGTAAAATATCTTTTGATCCTATTGGAAAATGTCTTCCTCCATAAGGAAAAGTGAAAAACCAACCAATATTTTGCACAATTACATGATATTATTTACTTAATATTCAAATGAGAGATCATTATAGTTAAGTATTACCTAATAAACACATTAAATATTTCAAAATATTAGACAAATTTTCCATCTAAGCTATTTATTTTATGTCTTAAAATTTAATTGTTTTACCCACCCTCATGAATATATATCTCAAAAAGAAGTGTTAATATCAAATAATTTTTTCAAAAATTCTATAAAAGTCTGTATTGAATTCACACTAATCATATTGTGACTTCACGCTATACACGTATAAAAAAAATTATAAATTTGTCTTTTCCCCTGTGAGTTCACATCATACACGCATAAAAAAAATTATAACTTCTTTTCTAATATATGTTACGAGCTCACACTATACACGCCCAAAAGACAAATATATAATGCTATAAAAAGTGAGGTGTTGAACTAAAAGCCAATTGAAACATGCAAAAAGAAGTGTGATAAGTAGAGCTAGGCATTATCACGTTTTTAATTTTAGTTTTTTATTAAAAAAAAAAAAGAATTTGGGTCAAATTATTTTCGTGAATGTAATAATAATTATTACAAAAATGTTTCAGTATGATATATAGGGTAATTAATTGATAACAAATTGTGGTATTATCAATACAAAGATTATTATACGAGGATATACATGGCTAAAGACATAACAATGTCAGCATAATTAATTTCAATATAACTAATTAAACATTACTAATCTCAATATTTTTACTACGCTCTATTTAGTAATATTCTTATACGCTTTATCAAACGACTACATTAATATTAATGGATTTGGAGCGAGTTGGGCTTTCTTTTTTGGTTTTAGGGTAAGTTCACATGTGCTTCTATAAGTTTCATATTACGAGTTGGGCGTAGAAAAAAAAAAACAAAATTCCACTAGCGTAAAATTCGATTACTTAAATATACATTAGTTTGAAATATTATGAATCTATCAAATTTTGGTACATTCAGATACATCCATATATATTTATTTAGGGATACATAACGTCAAAAGTAGGTGTAATTTATTCTAGATACAATGTATCCAAATTAATTCACATGTATATTGATACATAAAGAAATCTAATTAGTTTTAGTTTCCTCTCATCTTGCTCACCACTTTCCTATGAATATGGTATCTCAGATACAAGTGAATTATATGTATTTATATGTATCTTGTGTGACTCACATATATCTGGGATACACAGACAAACCTCACTCGCTTTTATCCCTATTTCAGTGTATCTGATAGGAAAAAACATGTATCTACATATCAATGACTTAAAATCTAATATGAAATTAATAATTAGCGATATAAAATATAATTATTTCAAATTATAGGAAGAAATAGTGAATATAATTGTGTAATTAATTAGGTAGTTTCTCAAATAATTTATTGAGTGATTTAGCTACTTTGAAAGTAATTTTCTAAGACAAAATAGAAAGAATTAACAATTACATAATTTCTAATATTTGAATAATTATTCTATAACTTTATAGTAAACAAGATAACACAAAAGAATATAAAGAAAATTCATTAATTTGGATAGAAAAAAATGTTTTTAAGTCACCTTTATCCAATAACCATTGAAAATTTAAATGAAAATAAATGATATAAAACTAAAAAAAAAACATTTTTCAGCCAGCATCCTTCTCTTCATTTTTTTTGCTTCTAATTCAGCCTGCCAATACAATAACAAGTTCATTAATTCAAATAAATAAGAAAAAAAAATGTCAGAAATTATTTTATATACTATTAATTATCCATGACTTTTATTAGATTATCAATTATAAATACCAATAATTTGAAAATTGGGAGAAGTATTAATTTTACCTTTACTCATCATGCTCACCATTGTTGTTATGATCACCCCTTACCTCAATTTTTTTTATTTCCGCCATAAGTTTTTCATAGTACACCTTAATTTCATCCTCAGTTTTGCCTGTACAACGAACCAGATAACGCCACATACCTGGTGTTTCATCAATACCATAAATAGCTAAAGCATTTTGAAACTTCTTGTGTTGCTCCCAAGTCCATATCGAATTTGAGGCCATTTTATGCAAACACAAATTAAAATTAAAACTATAATGTTTTGGTACATAAAAAGTTAACCTAAACACTCTATATTTATAGTAATTGAGAGATACAAATAGACAAAGATATGGTCCACCTCAAATTAGTCATGATTAATTAAAATTAATTATATTAGATTTATATGTGGGAAAATAGATTTTAGGAAAAAATATAATAGTCCAAGTCAGAAAATTTATCTGAAAATAATGGCTATATATATTGAGTATTGGTAAGTCAGTTAAATTTTAGGATTCATAATAAGTTGATCATATCAGAAAATTTTTCTTACGTCATCGGTACTCATTAAGCTCGTATCCAACTATATATACTTGTATCAAAATTAAGACAATATCGTAAACATCAAAAGATGAACACCCAATAAACAAATGTATTAGTTGGTGTGGTGATTGAAAATGGTTTTTTAAGGTCTTATATTGCTATAAATGCCTAGGTTCAATTTTCTTTGTAGTGACATTCTTTTTATTTTAAAATCAGTTCTTTTTTTTCTCTTTTCATGAATTGTCCTATTTTTAATTTTTTTAAAAAAAAATCTTTTTTAAGATAATTTTTATCCTAATTTTTTTTTTACTATCTTATATAAATATAATTATCTTTCTTATGACAAGTGTTAAATTTATATATTTATATTTTATGATTCATAGCTTAAAAAGTAATCACGATCTTAAATTTTGAGTTGGACACTACTCATGTCTATTATGTAACTTAATCTCCAAAAAATATAAACAGTCATGATCTTTCATGTCTATTAACTTTTTCTTTCTTATCAGTCTAATTAGGAAAAATAAAAGGGAAGGAAAAAAACAATTTGTTCTAGTACCTTTATTTCATTTTTCCAATTTAAAAGTGAAAAAGTCTTCTTTCTCGTTGCTTTGACTTTTTGGTTACTACAATTTTATGTGAAGGAATATTATTTCTCCTCCTTTTTTTCTTGAACCAATCAAAATATTTCGATTATCTACTGTATTGAAAAAAAGAAACGCCTATGTTGACGAATTTTAACTCGCAATTATGCTCTTTGATTGATATAAATTGAAAATAGTGAACACCCATAACCGTAAATTCCTGGATCCGCCACTGGCTCTATTAGAGATTAAATATATATTGAATATGAGTAAAAAAACTTAGTCAATAGTAAAAACGAAAGATTTTTCAGAAATTAACGTCTTTTTTAGAGAGAGAATAAGAAATTTAAATTTTAAAATCCATAATTTGTGGTCCGGTTTGAAAGATTTGTTAGTTTTAAGAAAATTCAAGAACTAACACATACGAAAAAATTAACATAATCTTAAATTTCTATTATGTAGCCCTAAAACTAAAAAAAAGTGGGATGAATTGTGTATAAGTAATAGTATCATTCCCTAGATTTTCACGGATTTGAGTCATAAAATTAGGGGTCAACCAAAGTCGATTGGCTACTCGAACAAATTTATAGATTAATACACATGAAAATAAGAGATAATCCTAAAATTTTGTTTCGTGATCTCATATTTTAAAATCGATGTGATGTGAATCATATATAGGCTATTATTGTTGCTAACTAGGTCGTCACCGATGGAAACAACACAATTTTGAGTCAAACAAAATCGGTCAGCCATAATTCAAAAAATTAATGAACAAGTACACATGAAAAATTGAGATAAATTCATATTTTTTTACCTCAAAATTCTACAAAAAGAAATGGTACATGTCTTGTACTAGTATTTTTTTTTTAAAATCTCTAGGTTGTCATGATGGACCTATAAAATTTGAGATCAAACAGAGTCGTCAGTTATATTTTAAAAAAATTTATGGATTGAACATATAAAAAATTGAGATATCTCCAAATACAAGATATGTACCCTTTTTCTTTTTGTATTTCTAAAAAGACGTTAGTATTTAACAAATCTTTCATTTTTAATATTGATTTTAAGTTTCTCATTTTAATTAAGTATAATTTTCTGATCTGATCAACTTATTTTGATTATTAAAATTTGACTTACTTACCAATGCTCAATATATATAGCCGTTATTATCAAATAAATTTTCTGATTTGGACTATTATTTTTTTTTTTAAAATCAATCTATTTTCCCGCAAGAAAATCTATGATAATTAAATTTTAATTAGTTATGACTGATTTTGAGGTGGATCGTATTTTTGTCTATTTGTAAATTCTTATAAGTTCACTAGGTCGTTACAGATAAACCCATGAATTTTGAGGTCAAACTGAGTCCATTAGTCACACTTCAAAAAAAATACATGGACAAATAAAAATAAAAATTTAAGATAATCATGAATTCCCGTTTTGTACCTTCAAAACTCAAAAATTAAATGCGGAAATCATGTATAAGCAATTATTATTTTCACTAGGTCATCATGGATGGACACACAAAATTTGGGGTTCTATAAAATCATTTGATCATACTTTAAAAATCCATGGACTAATATACACATGAAATCGAGATAACCCTGAATTTATTTTTTACCCTTAAATTCCAAAATAAAATGTGATGTAGTTCTTATATAGGCTATAATTATTGGTCACTAGGTCATCACAAATGTATCCATACATGCATCTGAATACATTCTATATATATATATATATATATATATATATATATATATATATATATATATATATATATATATATATATATATACACAAAAAGGAGAGACGAGTGACATAGGAAAGATGTGAGTTAGACAGTCTGATACATTTCTCTTGGATACAATATATTTAGATTAAATACACCTAATTTTGACCCATATATCTGAGATACATGTATCTGAAGTTAGAATTAAGTTTGGAAAGATTTGTAACATTGCAATTCGCGTGAAAGAAAATAATTTGCTCCTACACTAGTGAAATTTCCGTAGTTGATCCTTTATAACCTTGGTAAAGGCCCATATATCTTGTGAATATGTTAATGTAATAACCATTGCCATCACCTAATTGCAGCCACTATAAGAAAAATATTAATTACAGGGAGATTTTTCTGGGGATTAGTAAAAAACATAAAGGAATTTTATTTTTCTGCAAATTTTTTATAATAATTCTCAGAAAAATCCCTATGTAATTAACGGTTTTCTTGTAGTGAGCTTCCTAATAAGCCTAAATTCTTGATTGGACCAGCGAAGTTGAACTTACTTGGGCCAGATGACTAGTTTACTATAGCGATCTTTACCAAAATAGCCAATCAGATTCACTATTTATATTTTAGCCACTTTACACGAAATATTCAGATATTATATACGATTACATACCTATTGTATTTGAATTATATATTATACCCCCATCTAGTGTTTTTATTTTAAAAATTTGGTTACAGACTTTAAGCTAACTCTTCGATTACATACCTATTGTATTTGCACTTTTGGTTAAAATAAAAATTCATATACTGTTTTGAAATTTTTGTTAACATTTTATACCCTTTAGCCTCCGGACTCATATATTAACTTTATCTAAACTTTAATTTGGTTGACACTTTGAAATTTCATCGGAGAGATTCTACTATTAATGTTTGTGATACAATGATAAGTATTTTATATCTTTAATTAAAAAAATTAAAATTCAAGCTTCGAATATAAAATTACCTTTAATTTGTATAACATTCACTCCTTAGCGGAATTTTTTATTTTCTCACTAAATAATAATGTCACGTAAATCGAAAAGTGATTAGTTGAACAATACTACAAGTTTGGACTATTACTTATAAGCTGTATAAGACATGGTTATAAGATCAATTATTTTTGCAAATTTTCAACTATTTCAACTTTGATAGGCCATATATAAGCTAGTTTGTTGACTACTAATTATTCATAATTATATATTGGACTATTGTTTTTGTTTTTCTCCTAATTGGATGTTTTATGTCAGCATCAGAATTTAAATCGTGTATTACATAATTTATTTAGAAAAGACTAAAATCAAAAATCTCAGATGAATTAAAACGATATTACCACTATTCCGCAACCAATATTTATAATTATTGGACTATATATTATTCAATAAATATAGACTATAGTTTTCTTATTATACCCTACTCTTTTGGGAATTATTGCACCTTATACTTTTTAAAATTTGGTGACCTTTCTATTGTCTTTATCTTTCTTTTTCTTCTTTCTTTTTTCTTTTTTTGTGTGGCAAATAGTTATAGAAAATGACAATTTTCTAAATTGCATAATTATTTACGTGTATTACATGCAAACTCTCAACTAAAAAAAAAATGCGTGTCTAAAACAAATACTACTAAAGTATTGATTGTCTACCCAATATGCCTAAATATGACAATTTTAGTAGGAATTTTTAATTTATGAGTTGATTTTGAACAGATTAAAATGAATGAAATTAATAAATAAATAAATTATAAATTATTTAAGTGAAGATAAATTAAGTTAAAAGATGAGTCATAAATTAATTTTTAGATAAATTAATAACTGAAGGATGGGTGAATCTAATTTTATGGAATAATTTTGTCAATCAAGAACTTTTGTTAGTAAAAGCTACACTCATAACAAATCTTGTAACAACTTGTTTGACCAAGTTTTTAACAATTTATCAAAGTGTTTTTTTTTTTTTTTTAAAAAAAAAACTATTTTAATTTATGTAACATTATTTAATCAAACACATAATTTTTTTAAAAAAAAGATTGTGTTTACCAATTTTACTTTAATGCTTACTTTTAATTGATTTTTTTTTCAGAATAAAATATTAATCGAACCCAATAAGGGTTAAATGGGAGTTATGACATTAAATAGTGTTATCATATAAGGAAGGATGACTTTTTTTTTAGACGTAATCTTGAAAGCTTGGCTAAACAAACTAAGTTGGCAACTATATATAGCTAGCATAAAAATATAATGCATCTTGGATCGATCTTTTAAACGTTATAAAAATAATAAATTTGAATATACAGAAGATTCATATAATCAACTTTCGTTAATATTCGCATTTGGTATCTTGATAAAAGAACCAAGTAAGACTTGGTCAATATTACTAAACGAATGAGAAGAAGATCACGATTTCTTAACCGACATACAGATAGAGGAGCTCGAAAAGAATGTCAGCCGCCTAAATTATTAACAAAACAATAAACTTAATTGATTTAATTGAGAGAAAAAAAACAAGGAGAAATGGAATTGAATGATTTATTGATGATGGAAAGCAACTATAGATTAGGGGTGATGTTTGGTACGAAGGAAAATGTTTTCCATGGAAAATGTTTTCTTGGAAAACAAGTAGATTTTGGATTTATTTTCTCATGTTTGGTTGGTGGTGAGTAGAAAATATTTTCCGGAAATAATTTTGTGTTTGATTTATGAATGAAAAATATTTTTGAGGAATATCTTTTATTTTAACTAGAATAAAAAATGATTTATGAAATTGAAAATAATTTTGAAAAATAATTTTTTTGAGTGGTGATGATAGGGGGTGGGGTGTAGTAGGGGGGGGCAGAGGGAGGGGGCAGGAGTGAAAAAAAAATTTGAAGTTGATAATATTTTAAAAAATAAAATTAATTTTTTGGGGGGTTGGAGGTGGGGAGAGGGGGCTGATAGGGGTGGGTAGGGGGGCTGGCCGGGGGAGGTAGGAGCTTAAAAATATAAATTTGGAGTTTGAAATATTTTAAAAAAGCAAAATTAATTTTTTTGGGAGGGGGTAGTGTTGGGCAGGGGGGAGGGTGGTAAGAGATCGGGTGAAAAAATAACATTTTGAAATTGAAAATATTTTTTAAAAAAATTAATGTTTGTTTTCCCAAAAAAAAAATGTAATTTGAAATTGGAGGAGAGCTTTGGAAAATGTTTTCCTTAATTTTTGAAGAGAAGTCATTTTCCTTAATTTTGAGGAAAATAAGTTGATTTGAAAAACATTTTCTAAAACTTTTGTCACAACCAAACATAAGAAAATTGAAAAACATTTTCTAGTTCCTTCGTACCAAACACACTCTAGATGTGAACTTTGAATAATTTGGTCTAAAGATCAAGTTGCTTTCAAACCCTAATAATTTTTATATAATCCAACCAAAAAAAAGAGGGCAATTGATGAATAATGGCCAAAAAAGTATGATGTGCAATATGCTTAGATTTTTTATTTATAATTCTGACCAAGTCAAAAATACCCCACAATTTGTCTTGTCTTTATGTCACTGAAAACTACATAAGTAGTGAGGACATTCAATGAAAAAGAAAAATGGACATATTTTTAATTCACCATCATCATCAAATTATATACAAAAAGACGTATAATAAACTTAAATATCGAATATATTTGTGACACATATACACATATATAAACAATCATATATAATATTTTTAAACTGTAAAAATATATTCAAGACACGTTTACACATATATGAATACCAAGACACATAATATACTTAAACGAATTCCAATATTTGTGTTTTGAATAAAAAAGGTTCAATCTGGTGGAACCAACAAGAACAAGAAGGAAATATGATAGAACAAACAATTAATATTAATCATATCTTGCTTTGAGGTCGATCTTTTTGTATTGGAGTTGATTTCAAACGAGAGGCCTTTCTTTAGATATATTTGAGACACGTGGTTCAACATGAACTTTAAATGAGTTTGCGAGTCGGAAAAATTCCTATTTTATTCGAGGATTGGTTTCCCCACCTTAAAGTACCGAATATTTTAGGGGTCTAGCTCGCTTATATAAAAAACCGGAAGATTCAATCCAAGGAAGCTTGGGACTGGATTGAATCTTTAGTTAGAGAGAGAGGGGCTAATCTTATATTATGTATTGTACCATTACTTAAGAGTTTTCTATTATATATCGAGAAAAATACATTTAGATATATAAGTTTTTGCTATCAGATACACCAAAATAGGGAGAAAAGAAAGCAAGATCGGGAGGAGGCGAACGAGATTTTATTATGTATCTCAAATACATATATATGTATCTGATGCAATTCACACGTTATTGATATTTCGAGCGAGATTTATTAGAAATTGTTTGCTAATGCAATGCAGCTCAGCAAAGTCCTTTCTTAATATGTAGATTCACGTGAAAAAATTTTACTTTTTTAAACATTGATCGATAGGTGCATGTTGTTTTTTAGTAGAGTACTACTATTTGTTTTTAATTATTGAACTAAGAAATGTCAAATTCAATGTAATTGGGTTGAACATGCGTCTCATATTATTGATTATCGAAATTTTTTATCAAACAGATAAATTATGTTAATTCATATTTTATAGTTAAAATATTCTTAAGACATGTAAAATGTTTTTATTATTACAAAGTTAGTTCCATCAATTAAATTATTGTAAAAATAAATCGTCGTTCTTTTAATATTTATATATATATATATATATACACACGCACAATAATAAATTAGTTTAAAAAGAGCACAATATAATGACTATTTTTTAGTATTTACAAGAAAAAAAAAGAAAAGAAATTGATATTAGGTACAAACTTTGTTATAATATAATTTTGTAGTCCTTGGATTTTACTTTAATTACAGAATTTGTCTATTGTTGATTTCTATTTTTTTTAATGATCTATAGCAAGGTATATCCATTGAAGTGTTTAAATTATATTTTCACCATAAAAGTCTTTATATAATGGTGTCATTTTATGTGGATAATCAATATTTATTTTTAAAATTACAAAATCTCATAATTTTTCAAAAATATCTAACTTATTTTTATTATGAAGAGAATCATAGTCATGATGCTCATAACATTATCTTTGACTAAGAGTAAGATTTTCTTCATTAGAGCATTTTAATTACATTATTATATATTTTCATTATTCCCAAATTGCAATGGAGTCAACTAAATTAAGAAATATCAACTATTGTGAATTTAGCTATAATTGGGAGCCTAAAATGAATTTTAATAAAACTTTCCATTTTCTAATACCACGGAAAATCTTTAACTGTATAAGATCAGATAACGCTCGACTACCTATTAACCTTCTCTTCTATTCTTAAGCAACTTAACCTCTATACAATCTTGTCTAAGTTGATTATAGCCTCAATAAGTTAAAAGAATATTACGTCCTCTTAAATTATATTTTCTAAATAGTTTTTTGACCTACCTAGTGTTCGTTTTTTCAGATAATATATCAATTATGTATGCTTCCTATGGAGACTACTACTAGACCAGCTGCAAAAAAACATAGATAGTCAATTTTACAGTTGCCTGTTAAAATTATCTTTAATGACACTCTTGTTTAATGCTTATTTTATTTTATTTTATTATCAATTTAATACTCAAGCTCATGCAATTATTTAACAGTTGTGGCAGTTGAAAATACTATTTTCACAATTAATGTCTTTATGAAACAAGAAGAAAAAAATCTAGAGTAGGACATGCAACATTTTTGCTTATATCATTAGAGTACGACGAATGAGGATTTTGATAGAATGATAAATATTTTTTTATTTTTATTACATGTTTTGAGTTTGAGTTTTTTTTTTTTGTAAGAGAGCGTTTTACTTCAATATGAGACTATACTGGTAATAATAAAAATAAATTAAATGATATTTTTCGAAAAATTTAATGTTGGCACTTACTTAATGTGAACATATTCATATTTTTAGATTCTTTCAACACTCTCTCTCTCTATCTATCCTATATTTATAGTTTTGAGCTGGAAAATTTAATATTGTGATTACTCAATTCATCCAATATATATGAGGCACTTTAATTGATTTTGAAGGTCTTAAAAAGCTTGATGTTTGAAGTATTTTTAGAATTCAAATTCAAAAAACTATTTCAATTTTAGAGTATGTATGGTCTCCATCATCACTTACTTTGATAACTAGTGTATACTTAAAAAAAAAGAAATTGTTTCTAATCAAATTAAAACAGATAAATAAATATCTTGAAATAAGAGAAGTATGTTCTTTTATCATCACTAATGTTCTAAGTAAGAACTTCGTATCAATCAAATATGATCATATAAAATAGATACATCGTTCCAAAGTGGAAACATTGGGTGAACAAAAGAAACGAGATAAAAAGAGCATCGAAATACCAAGTGAAAAACCAACAAAAGAAAGGGAAAAAAAGAGATAAGATGGATATTGAATATCGAGTGAAATAATCAGTAAAAGACAAAAGATGAAAGAAATTAGATAAAACAAATAATGAACATCCAGTGAGAAAAACAATAAAAGAAAGAAAAGCAAAAGAAATGTTATAAAGCGAATATCGAATGCCGAGTAAAAATCAACAAAAAAAAGAAAGAAAGAAGAAAAACACAGTGAATATTAAATACAGAGCGAAAAATCAATATATGAAAAATAACAAAAAAAAGAAGAAATGAAACGAGTAACAATATCGAATAAAAAACCAATAAAAAGGAAAAGAAATATGATAAAGCGAATATCAAATATAGAGTAAAATCAAAAAAAAAAAAAGAAGAAAAATACAGCAAATATCAAATACAGATAAAAAACAAATATAAAGGAAAGAAGAAGGGAAAGAAACATGATACATCGAGTATCAAATATCGAATGAAGAAACAACCAACAACAAAAACTAAAACAAAATAAAATCGGATATCAAACATCGAGCGAAAAAAAAAAAAAACCAAACAAAAGAAAGTAGAAGGAAAGAGGGTATTTGTACTTGCATGGCAACTGAAAATGATACATATAGTAGTATATCACAGCTGTATATTAAGAAATAAACCTCAAATATATGGAAAAAAACTATATTGTAAATAAGAAAAAATGAAACACATAAATTTCACAACATAGTCATACATACACCTAATATCCAAAAAAAAAATGTTAAAGATTACTCCTTTCTTCTTCTTCCTCTTCTTTTACTCAGTTTCATCTAATCAAATCTCCACACTAGAACACAAAGCTTTACTTGATCTTAGATCATCTTTAAGCATCAGTGCAAAAAACTGGCCAAGAAAATCCAACCCTTGTACAAATTGGACTGGAATTCATTGCAACAATGACAAAGTTGTGTCTATTAAGTTGACAGGACTAAGAAGAATTCACAAAGGGAATATGTCTCCTCATTTTGCTGTTGATTCTTTAGCCAATTTTACTCACTTAACATCATTCAACTCATCAGGTTTTGTTCTTTCAGGGCCAATACCTTATTGGTTTGGACAAAAGTTAACTCAACTTAAACACCTTGATCTTAGTTCAAGTTCAATTCTTGGTTCACTTCCATCCTCATTAGGAAGTTTAACTAATCTTGATTACATGTCTTTGTTTAACAATTCAATTACAGGAACTATACCTTTAGAACTTGGAAAGTTGAGATCTTTAAGGGTTCTTGATCTTTCTTGGAATTCACTTACTGGTGAAATCCCAAGTTCTGTTTCAAATATTATGAATCTGTCTGTTCTTGATTTGTCTTCAAATATCTTGTCTGGAAAAATCCCAGTTGAGTTTGGTTCATTTCTTGGACTTAAGTTACTTAACTTGTCATATAATAGTATAAGTTCTTACATTCCTTCTGAAATTTCAAATCTTTCTGGATTAGTTGAACTTGATCTTGGTTATAATTACTTGTCAGGTTCATTGCCTGAGGGTTTATTAAGAATGAGAAATTTGAGTAAATTGTTAGTTGGGAATAATGAGTTAGAGGGTGCATTGTCAAGTAGTTTGTTTACTTCAAATGATTCTGTATTGGAGTATATAAATCTTAGTTCGAATCGATTCGAAGGCAAAGTTCCTGATGTTTTGTGGTTTTTGTCTGATCATTTGAGGGTTCTTGATATATCAGGGAACAATTTTACTGGTGTGGTTTCAAATAGTACTTATTTTAGTGTTACTGGTGCTTCATATAACCTTTCGAATAATCTTTTCTATGGGAATGTAACGTTTGATGTTCGGAGTTTTCAGTCGATTGATCTGTCCAAGAATTACTTTCAAGGACTAGCACCGGCTATATCTGGTGTTCGAGTTATGGATAATTGCTTTAAAGGGTTATTGAATCAGAGGAGTTTAGATGATTGTAGTAAGTTTTATGCTGATAGGGGTTTAGTTTTTGTTGATGGTGGAATCGGAACTCGAGTGCATAGAGCATCGAAGGGCAGGCATAAACGTTTGTTTGTCATGGTTGGAGTTTTTGGTGGAGTTGGTGTTCTTATGCTTATGGCATTAGTTATTTTATTGTTTTGGAAGATATGTTATAGAGGGAGTACAAACGAAAGAGGCATATCGAATGTTAGTCCTGTTGTGGAAGGAGGAAATAACCAGGCGGCACCAGTAAAGTTCTCTCGTGAGACATCTGGTTCTATCGAATCATTTACTTATGATCAGATACTAAAAGCCACTAGCAACTTCAATGAAGCAGATCTTATCAAGAATGGTCATACAGGAGACATTTTCCGAGGAATATTGGAAGGCGGTGTCACCGTAGTTATCAAGAAAGTTAATGTACACCATATCGAAAAGGAAACGTACAAGTTGGAGTTGGATTTGTTAAACTGGACTACACACCATAGGCTTGTCCCTTTTTTGGGACATTGCTTAGATCATGAGAATGAGAAGTTCTTGGTCTATAAATATATGCCAAATGGAGATTTGTTCAATTTGTTGTCCCGGGATACGGATTTAGAAGACGAAAACGAACAGTCTTTGGATTGGATAACAAGATTAAAAATTGCAACAGGAGCTGCAGAAGGCTTAGTTTATTTGCATCATGAGTGTAATCCTCCTCTTGTTCATAGGTACTTTTTTCTTTCACTTTTTTGCGTTCTTGTTCGATAATGTTGTACCCCAAACTAATAACATTCTGCATTTTCTTGTTCTTGAAGAGATGTTCAAGCTAGCAGTATCCTTCTCGACGATAAATTTGAAGTAAGGCTGGGAAGTTTGAGCGACGTGTGTGCACAGGAAGGTGATAGCCAGAATTTGATCACAAAGTTTTTCCGCACAACAAAGTAAGTATTACTATGATCACAGTTTGATCCTAATACCAGATTTATCTGTTTTACGTTTCTGTATATTGCTTTTCGTTCAACGTTCTAAGATATATTATGTTTCTTATTGACAATAAACAGGAATCCTGAGGGAGAGCCTGCTGGTATGTACTATTCTTTTCGTAAAAAAACGTATAGTTGAATAGAGTTATTTATCTGAATTTCTGTACATGAACAGGAACTTCATTTACAAGTTGCAGTACATATGATGTATACTGTTTCGGGAAGGTCTTACTCGAGCTTGTAACTGGTAAGGTAGGCGTAAGTCACTTAGATGATGTCTCAACGAAGGAGTGGTTGGAAAAGCTTCTTCCTTTCATCACTATACGCGATAAAGAACTAGTATCCAAGATAGTCGATCCGTCTTTAATTATAGACGATGACTTACTTGAAGAGATGTGGTCTGTAGCAATAGTAGCCAAAGCATGTCTTCATCCGTGGCCTTCTAGACGTCCTGAAATGAGACGAGTCTTGAAAGCTCTTGAGAACCCATTCAAGGTTGTTAGGGAAGGAAGTTTCAACTCTATAAGGCTACGAAATACTTCATCGAGGCGCTCATGGAGTGCTGCTTTTCTTGGTAGTTGGAATCTTAGCTCACAGGATAGTATCAATGCTAGTGGCCAAACAAGCAAAGAAGCTGGCATGAACCTGAAACAGTCAGGAAGAGTAGGATTATCTCATTCTATTAGCAGCGGGAATGAACATTCATCATCGTGTAAGAGATCATCGAGTGAGATTTTCCCCGAACCTCAAGACACACTAGCTATAGAGAGACAAGACATGAGCTAGCCATCCAGCGCGAATCTATGCAAAATGCATTTCTGCAGGCAGGGGTTTTGTAGGTATCAGGAGCTTTGATTTTTTTATTACATGAGCGGTGGTACTATGATCGTTCTGAAGACATGGGGTCTACACGCTACACACACGTTATGCTGTTGGTAAACTCTTTCATTCTGCAACAGACGATCAAATCGGATCAGTATTTTTGAATACGTTGTGTTACATCATGTAACATGTAGTCTGTTTTTCCTCCTTTTCTTGTAGTGTGTCACAAATGCTCATGTGCTTTGTAAATTTTCGAAAAGTTTACTCCTGTTCATGTGATGATAGAACAAGTATATAACTGTGTCAAGAAGAGTGTATACTATCTAATCCAGATTCACATTTTCATGATCTCAATAAGTATGATATAATTGAATAATAGAACCTGCTTTTTTCTTGAGCCGAGGGTCTATCGAAAACAACCTCTATATGTAGCAGGTATGTTGTTGTAATTGGATAAGTAGGACCTCAAAACTGCTATAATGTGTTAATCCCTCAGAGTTGGTGGCCTAAATATGGACAAGTAACTGAATACATTTAGATGCACCTGAAAGTTACAATGAGCAAAAGTCTTGTTTAAAATGTATTTGGTTGTCCAGTGGCGGAATCATGATTTTCACCAAAGAGATTCAATTCAATTAGGGATCACTACACTAAGATTTGAAATTCATTTTTCACTTTAATTGCTAATCATTCATTAACCTTATTAAATTAGCATAATTAAAGTAGGCATAAATCATAATACAGAATTATGCATTTTAACTTGGCTTTAACTGATATCTATTCCCTCCAACTTTGAGCTTGCGTACTTGTGCACATTTAAAATTGAAGGCATAAAAGTCAAATTAAAAGACATATTTATGTATTATGTAATTAATATATATTGAAGAATTTCCAGAGCATATTGGGGATGTAGCTCAAATGGTAGAGCGCTCGCTTTGCATGCGAGAGGCACGGGGTTCGATCCCCCGCATCTCCATTTTTTTTCGTAATGAGTAAAAAGACATATTTATATATTATGTTAACTCGTCTATATTGTGTCTTAAGCATTCTCAAGCTTCCGCTAACTTAAATTATTGCACCATGTCTTTATTGGATCGATAAGGATCAGGAAATATGCTTAGAATGAAATACACAAGGGGGCTCGTGATGAATAAAAAGAGAGAAAACACTAATATTTAAACACATCAACTCGTTTTTATTGTGTCTTAAGTTTTCTCAAGCTTTCGCTAACTTAAACTATTGCACCATGTCTTTATTGGGTCGATAAGGATTAAAAAATATGCTTAAGAGTGAAATGCATACTTATATATCAAAATATCATTAATAAAGTTCATTTTATTAAAACACACTCTTAATTAAAAAAAAAAATGAAATTGTATCAATTCAAGTAAAATAACAGACAATGTATAATCAAATTCTCAATTCATTTAATAAGCTTTGACTTAATCAAAGTCTTTCTACTTCATTTTCCTCTTGATTTTTGATCTTTGAACAATTTAATTTTAATCTAACCATAAAATTTGATATTTTCTTTAGTTCATCTCCTGTTTGATTTGACATATTTTTAAAATAATAATAAAATAGTAATTTTACCATATCATTTTTTAAATATAATAAATTTTATATTTTAAAAAGAAATACGTTAAAAAAATAACTATAATTAATAATAAAGATAAAATATAAATTAAATAATAAACTATCTCTTAATATTTTTAAATTAGATAAATATTCCTTCGTTCAATTTTTACTCGTCGATTTTAATCTATACACGCATCTTAAAAAGTACTAATACTAAATCTTATGAAAATTATATCATAATTGATGTTTTTTAATTAAATTTTGAGAAACAAATTACCAATGTTAAAATAATTTTAATTCAAGAAAAAATAAATATCTATTTTTTACACGACCAAAATTACCCCTTTTTTTTTTTTTTTGGAAAGAGAAAAATAAAACTTCCTTCTTCTGCAGAAATCACAGCGATATAGCGAAGCATCAAAATGGATCTCTGAATCTGTAGCTGAGAAAATCAGTGATCCTTCAATTGCTCACAATCTGCGTTAGCTTCTCCATCTTCGTCTTGCTGCGAGGTGAGGTAACAAATTATACTTTGCAGCTATTGATTTTGGTTCGATTTGATTTAGGTATTTTTGTTCTGTGAAATTTAGGCATCAATGTTTCTTAGATTTGCGATTTCACTATGAAATTTGCTGTATTAGGTTCTAATTATACTTCAATTTGGATTTTGGTTGATTTGTGGCTTCATCCTGCAATTAAACGAATCATATATTGACCTAATGTGTATTCGGTGATGTTTTAGAGTAGAAATCAAAGCTTGTTCCTCTCTGAGAGGTTAGTTTGGTAGATCGTCGGGAAATACCTCTGTATTGTATCATCCTCGGGTTTCATGAACTGTAGTTGTAGTGTAGAGTACAAAAAAACCTGACTGATCATCCTGTGCACCTTCGTGAAAGATATGATTTTTATCATGTGTTATGGAAACTATACAATTCTATAGCTTAAGAACTTTGATTAGTTGCTCCTCTGATCCAGATTGGATTCTCGGAAGTTATACTTTGTGGTTCCCGAGTATAGGAAACCTCGAAACCATGGAGTAGCAATCAAGTGTTGTATGACATGATGCCAGTCAATTTATATACAGAGGTCTACCATAGGCAATACAATTAAGTCATCCACGGTGTCTTTGATCTGTACTGAGACCTCAGAGTCTTATCCACAATGATAGACTCCCCCACTAGAGTCGAGACAAAAAAAAAGGCTTGTCTAGGAACTATAATACCTCTCCGAACAAGATGTTAAGTGTGGTGACATATAACAATAGTTAGATCCAAGATCTATAAGTGCAAATACCACATGAGAACAAATTGTAAAAATATCTATGACAACGTCATTCAATGCCTCAGCATCCACTCTGGCCATAGCATAGAGATACGAGTTGGTCCCCATTACCCTGAAGAACGTTACCGCTAGCAACATGTGGAGCGGCCTTAGCTGGTTGAGTTGTAATCTGAGTGTTACCAATATGCCTTGGACACAAATCTGTGCTGATATCCATTAAAGGCTGATGTGCGGTACATATTTGGGTTTTTATATAGTCCAAATACTACAATCCAGTTGGCTCCTTGATGCCTTCTGCCCTGAATTTCTTTTTTTCCAGCAACTATGGAATGCAAATTAGTCACACATGGGAAATTTCTGAGAGGGCATGGTCTGCATTCGTTTTATTAACATTACTAAAGTGCTTAGGCCTTAGCCTTTGGGACCCATTCAATATAGCTGTGCAAGGATTTTAGTTTAATATTTTTGAATGACATTCTTTTTGAGGTAAGCAATTTAATGTCACCTGCTAATGCTATTAACTATTTTTTTTTTTGAAATAGGTAACTTTGCTATTAACTAGAATCTTTTTGCAACTATATTGAACGTGTCCCGAAGGCTAAGCACTTCAGTAATGTCAATTAAAAGTTTTATGAACCATGCTTTCTTGGATACGAACCATGTACAAATGATTTGAATTTCTAAAAAGGCAATAAACTAATGTTGAGTTGAATGCATCAAGGATCTCACTAGATTGCCGATTTGGCTATATAACGCCCTAATATATACTGCACATCCTCCTTTTAATGGATATCAGCACAGGTTTGTGGTCTATTTCAAGCTACTCTCACCATCTCTGGTCTATTCCCATGAAATCAAGTGCCATGTTCCTCTCTCTCATTCATAATTTTTTTTCTTGTTTCGTGAAATGAAAGACACAAATCTATGTCTTTCCAGTTGTCAAAAGAGGATCAGTTTAGTTTGAATTTTGTGAGTTCAATTGGACTGGGATGGAGTTTATCTACAAAAAGCTTATTTTCCAAATTTTTGACAGATCTCATTTTGTATGGGGATTTCCGCAGTACCCTTTTCCTTTGTTAAGATTTCTATTTTTATTCTCAGATCTCATGGATAAATGTTTCTTATCTATAAAGAAAACTTTTAGTTCTTGGAATACCTGCTTTACCCGAAAAAACAACAATTCATATTCGAGAGGTTTAGAATGGCAATCTGGAACTCTTGTAGCAATAACAACTACCATTACAAACCTGAAGGGTAACATGGACTTGTTAAGGTTGATTCAGTTGGGTTTCTTTACGTTTTTTCTCATTTCTCAGCCGAGTTAGTTGAAGAAGACAGGTTGTTCACCTTATTTACTATAGGTCTGTTATTTACTATAGGTCTGTTAGCATTTGCACTTCTCCATTAGCTTTTAAGTATTTTAGGTTCAGCCCAGACCAAAAATGTAACTTTGAACAAACATACATTTATGCTTAGTGTTAGATATCAAAAATCAAAAACACCTAACTCTTTACTGAAGGGACTCCGGGACTATTTTGAGTTTTTACACTTGATATTTGTAAGTGCCTTCCTACTGGAGATAATTATCACTTTGGTCATGTATAGGAGTATTATTTTTCTTGGAATTCATCCTTCTGATAATTTTCATATTTTCTCGGAAAAGCCCTTCTTGCTAAATTGCCACTGTATCTCTCTGTCATATACACTTCAGGGAAAAGGCAATTTGAGATGCACTACTTTGCAATGTCAGGGTATAAGATATAGTTCTCGATCATCTTTCTCCTGATGCTTTTTATATGTATTACATATGTTTTTTAATTATCTCATGTGTCCAGTTAAATGTTCTACAGTTGGTGTTGAAGATGTCTTCAGCTCAAGATCCTTTTTATATTGTCAAGGAGGAAATTCAAGAATCTGTAAGTTCATCCACTTCGATCTAGTAATGTTCTAATAATCTTGAAGTGAAGTAAATCTTATTCGTCTGAGATTTGTTTTTTAATTAGTGTGTTGTTCTTATTCTTTCATGGGAGATAGTTTCATGAAGGGTTGATGGTGTTTCCTGTCATGTATCTATCTCCATCTCTCTCGACATTCTGTGGAGAGGGTGAGTAATGTGTTTATGAGATAATAAAGTAGAATTCTTCTAGACTAAGGTTTAAAATCAAGTAGTCCAGTAACAGCTAACAGGTAAGCAAGCTATGATTTTCTTGAGGCTATTGTCTATTATCATAGAAGAAATCAAAAAACAAGCAGAAAAAACTAAGAAATTTCATCTCTTTTACTGTTAAGAAAAAATAAACTAAGACTCTCCTTGCTGGTAGAATCTGTTGGATCTCATCTGCGATCAAGTTTATTGACTACTTAATCTAAATCTTGAAATTCCTGCTTGGTTAGATTGACAAGCTCTTATCCACGTTTCATCAATGGGAGCAAACTTCTGCCGGAAGTAGTGAGCAAGTACATCTTACCAAAGAACTTCTTGCTTCATCTGAGAGCATTGAGTGGCAGGTATGTGCGAAACATAGCTCCTTGAAACTTGATTAGTTGATACTCATCACTGTTTGGTATTTTAAATTCTTATTATATGTCTTCCTGATTGCCTGTACTGTATGTGAATGAATAACGACAATTTTGAATAGCCAGATACAATTGCATGTTTGATGTGTTGCACCGGTCTTAAGTTCAGTCTATGAATTTGTACTGTCCAATCTGTCGGCTTTAGTACTTAGGGAAAGATGTTCTTCTTTCAGTGAACAATAGCAACATAACCAGAGTTGTTCTTCTGTCAATGTGATTTGATATTGATCTACTGCAGCTATGACTTACTTCATAGCCTTATATCAATGCTGAATTCCTGTTTTCTTGATGAGAAGGTGGATGAATTGGACAAAACAATTGATGTTGCAGCAAGAGATCCTTCTTGGTATGGTATTAATGATATTGAGCTTGATAAGAGAAGAAGATGGACTAGCAATGCCCGTGCTCAAGTATAACTGATTCTGTTGCCAAATATATATTCTTTTGTTCCTTGGTTCCTTAGAATAAAAACACAATTTCAAATTGCGTTTAACCAGGTGGGAAGCATGAAGAAAGCTATAGTAGCTGGAAAACAGTCAAATGGGACAAGTACATCTAATCTGAGTGGGATGCGGCGAGAACTGTTGAGATTGCCAGATACTGAACAGAAAGAGAGATCGAATGCATACAATGCCCGAGATAATGATGACTTCATATCATCAGAATCAGATAGACAGTTACTTCTTATGAGGTAATATTCCCTACATTTCTTTGCATCTATCCTTGTTTGTCATGTTTTTATTACCAATTGATTTTTGTTCCAATTTCACTGAAAATCTTGCACGCACCTATCCATTTATCTTTCTGAGACATCTTAATGTTTTCTCAATCTTTACTGTGGAATCCGGAGGAGGCTCCTCTCCATTACTTTTTCTCTCCATTTCCCCAAGTTCCCACTTGGATGAAAGCCATGTGTCACAATTAAAAATTAAGGGTGGAGATTTATTTGTTATTTTGAATCTACACCCTTAATTTTTAATTATGACACATGACTTCCATCTAAGTGGGAACTTGGGGAAATGGAGAGTAGCCTAGTCCGTGGAATCCTAGCCTTTGGTTTTATTTATGTAGGGAGGAATGAGGATAATATGTATCATCAACTTCTCTAACATCTTTATGTCGTGGTCATAATCATTCTGCCTTGTCTTTTTAGCTTTCTGAGTTTGTCTACTCAACTTCATTTATCATGGAATAGTATGCTGTATTGAATACCCTTTACTCTGTTATTAAAGGTATTAGCAGTATAATTTTGCCGGCACTTAAATTATGTCGAGAAGACTTCAATTAACGTAGAATTTAGAGGATGTAGCATAATCTTGAATCTATTTGATATGGTACTATGTCATTTTTATAGTTTTTAAGTATAACTTTCAGAAAGCCTATTTTCTGGATGGTCTGTGCAGGCAACAGGATGAAGAACTAGACGAGCTTAGTGCCAGCGTAGTCAGAATTGGAGATGTTGGGCTCACCATACACGATGAACTTCTTGCACACGTGAGTGCTACCACCTGCTTAATCAGTTCCTTGAATTTCTCGTCACTCAACAAATTGCAGCTCTGCTTAAACTCCTCCGAAGCAAAATGTAGTTAAAATCAATATATGTTCTTGCAGGAGAAGATCTTAAGTGAGTTGGACACGGAGATGGACAGTACATCAAATCGTCTAGATTTCGTTCAGGTAACTCATAGTTCTTCCTCTAGTTTTCAAATTACTAAATCAGCCGCATCAACAATGCACTTTTATTTATCGCTGTTATTGTATACTCATCGCATGGAAACCACAATTTGTTGTAGAAAAAGATTGGCATGGTAATGAAGAAGGCGAGCGTCAAGGGACAGATGATGATGATTTGTTTTCTGATAGTTTTATTTATTGTTCTATTTGTTCTGGTTTTCTTGACCTAGTTAGCATAATTTGTTTTCTTAATAGTATTTGGTTTTGTCTACCCAGTTTATGTACGTATTGTTATGGAAGAAACTGGCATGTATACAGCATTCATAATTGAATTGGAAATCTTGCATTGACACTCCTACAAATGTTTTTCTTTTTGGGTTTTGAGCATTTTAAAGTGTGTTACATTATTAATGTATATTTTTAGTTGGATTGTTTGTTTTTCATACTAAAATTGGGATAAATAGTGAAATTTTAAAATTGGATTTACTTTCAAACTCAGTATACTAATGTTTGAAGATGAAAGTCCGTGAATACTGATATGGATGTGTGGACATATTTTAAAGGTAGATAAGATGAGGAAAGCGAGCCTAAGATAATTTGAATATGACGGACGACAGGAGAGGAAGGTGTGAGAGGTCGATAACGGATGGTGATAGGAGAGGTAAGGATCATATCAAAGAAGTACGAAAAAAGACGATTAGAAAAAAATATAAGACGTCTTGAATTTATCGAGGATATAACTTTAGAGATATAGAAAGTTTATGATCGTGCAATGATAATTTTTGTTGTTAGACAATTTATCCAAGTTGATAATCTTTGACTAAATGTGATAAAAAGATTTTATTATAGGTAAAAAAATGATGATAGTTTTCATAAGGTATTTACACAAAAGTCCTAAAAAACCATGACATTTTACATGTGTGGAACATGGTTTTTAAATTGAATTAGTTATAAATTAAGATAAACATATATCTTTACGTCTCAAAGTATGTATCGTAATTTTTAAAAATAAATATATAAAATTATTTGTCATTTTAGATATATATAATAAAATTAATTTTTCATTTTCATTTTTTTTAAAGTAGTTATTCTTGAAAAACTATAAGTGTCCAAAAGAGTTAGATTTTTTCAAATTAACTTATTTTAAAAGTTTTTAATTCACAATATTATTTTTATACGATTAGATTATATAAAAGAAAAACATTTAGTTAATGATACACTTAATTAAGAAAATAAATTGGGATCGTGTCTAACGTTGGATAGCACACTAGTATTCCCACCGTTCAACATTAGTTTTGTATTTATTATTATTAATGAATAATTATATAGAGTATTTAGTTTTCAATTTATTTTTATTTTCGTATTGTAATTTTAAACACGTTATATTTATTACTATTAAATGAATAAATATAATAAAATTACTTTTTTTATTTATAATTTTTTTAAAAAAAATATAAAATAGAACAAATGGAGTACAAATTCACTTAATTCAAAACATCACTTTCATTAATTGAAATTAAAATTTAAAATATCACCGACCTCGTAAATCTCAAATTCATTCTTTTTTCTTGTAGATAGATAAGATCACCCATCCTCTTTGTTGGCCCCATCACCATCAACATTTCTTTCAATCACATAAATTTCTCACATGGGGGTAGGGCTATAATCGGTGACGAATTCAGTATTTTTATTAAAAAAATTTGAAAAAAAAAGGATGATGGTTTGAACTCTTGAGTTACTAAGTCATTCAGGAGGTTTACAATCAATATATAAATATAAAAATATTTTAAATATACAATATAATTTTTTATCGAAAAATTCGAATGAATTCCTCGTCATACTTTAAATTCGCTCTAGACTATAATAAAATTTATGTATTCGATAAAATTTAATAATTTATATATACTTTTAAAGATATTATTGAATATGTTAAAAAAGATATATGGATTTGGAAGTCATCAATTTAGGAGGACTAGTATCACATGGATTTATTTTATATTGGCTTATAGGAAGGAAGTAATATATATTTAACATTTTTGTTTTGTTATTTATTATTTTGATTTGTTTAATTTGAATTGACGATTTTAAAAAAAAAAAAAATCTCTATAAAGATAAAATATGTATATATTTATCTTTTTCAGAGTTCATTTTAATTGATAAATTTTTATTGAATATGTTATTATTATTATTATTATTATTATTATTATAAATATGCTTTTAGTTAAATGATTTGTCTTTCAAATTGATTACTTTTTCATTTTTATCATTTAAATAAGTTGAACTGAACAATTTAAAGACGGACACAAAATAGGAGCAAAAGTGTGAACAACACATAAATATGACCTCTAATTTCAAAAAGCAAAAAAAATTTAAAAAATATATTATTAAGTATTTGTATGTGTAACATAATTTAAATAGTCCTGAAATTAAACAATTGTTTGCTATAAGTTGGACCATATGAATCATAAATATTGATGGTTTTATGGATATTATCTTTTGACTATAAAAAGGACCCACAACAAGAAATATCTAATATTCAGCATAAATAAATATTTCAGATTTTCCTTATCCTTTCGTATCTGATATATTCGTTCGTTTTAATTTGTTTGTAATATTTTTTTTTTAATTTAAAATTAAAAAGTAAAAAATATTAAATCTTACATGTTTATATTAAAATATTTTAAATGTACTAAAAATTTTTATTAATCATATAATTTAAAAAATTAAAACTTAAGACTAGAAATTTCGAATTTAAATCTTGTTAATGAATCTTTTTTTAATAGAGCGGTTCCTTCCGAATGAGATATATACTAGAAAACCATAACATAAAAAAGAAAAAGATGACATTTTCTTATTATAAAAATAATAAGACGAATAAATTAAAACAAACTAATTTTTTTATTTTTTTTATAGAGCCACGTAAACATTAGTATAGTAATATTGATAGATAATTGTGTTATTATCTATATATTTAAAAAAAGAAAAAATACTAGTAGAGATTAGAGAGGAGGAAAAGGCATATTTTGATAGTAAAATTGAAGAAGATTCCAAAAAGAGTAGCATCACTGTATATGATTATATTTTAGCTAACCAAAAAGTTTGGTGGAAGTTGATGAGAAAAAACACTACTTTTTTGGGAAGTTGAAAGTGATTTAAAAGATCTTTTGATGCTTGTATAGAAGTAGAAAAAATAGAGAGGATTTTTCTTGGTAAGTATATCAAAAGTTGAGAAATTTTTAGGATTTTGTATGTAATTTTCTCTTTCATTTCATGGGTAAAAGGTGAGTTTTTTTTTGGTTGTGGGTGGTGGGTTGGTGGGGAGTGGTGGAAGGGGTTTAGTTTGGATGCTTATGGGATGTGTGTAAATTGTATATTGCTAGCAATTTGTTGGTATCTTTCTGGTTTTGGTGTATTTGCTTGGATTTTTGAGCCAGTTTAGTTCTTGATTTTGAGATGAAATGTAGAAAAGATTGCAACTTTGGATTGTTTTTTTGATTTGTCATCTGAAATTACTGTTGGGGTTGTGTTTCTTTTCAAGAATCTTTGATTTTGAGATTGAAATGTGGTAAAGATTGCAACTTTGGATTGTTTTTTTGATTTGTCATCTGAAATTACTGGTGGGGTTGTGTTTATCTTGAAGAATCATTGATTTCTGCTGCTAATTTTGCAAAATTTTCTTTTTATTCAGTTTTGATGTCATTTCTTAGTTTAGCTAATTTTGATGAAATGAAGAAAAGATTTCAACTTTGGATTGGTTTTTTGATTTGTCATCTAAATAACTGGTGGGGTTGTGTTTAATTTCAAGAATCTTTGATTTTCTGCTGCTAATTCATAGCTTTGTTTGCAAGATTCTATTTTTATCCAATTTTGATGCCACTTTTTAGTTTAGCTAACTTGTGTGACTAAGTCTCATATGAAGTGGTTTTTCAATGACCTCTTCTATATTATTTTGTTTTTGGTCTTTCTAGCCGTTAAGGCATAATTATCTCAACTAAAGTTTGGTTTTTCTTAGCAGCCTAGTCATAATTTTGCTTGGTTAAAAATATAATTGATCCTATAAGAAAGTATGTAACTAAATTTGGATCCCTTGTTTTTGATAATTTAATTTAATTGTATGCCCAAATTCTGTTCCTAAAATCTTGGTTCTGTTTGTTTTCTGGAACCTTTATATTGTGTGTGTTTATGTGGGATAAAATCTCTCTTTTTGCATTTCCATTGTTGTTCTCTCCATGTTTTGCCAATATGATTCTCTGATCAGAGATGTTTGATAATGGAACAGGGTTCTTTGGCCTACGTAGGTCCCGATTCATGGTTCGATTATGTCCTTATATCGGTGTCTGGTGAAGGATTCTGTTGAGGATTAAACATGGAGAATGGTCATGAATCACTCAGCAATGGAAAACCAGCTGATCCTGGTCTCCAAATTATTAGGCACCCCTCTTACCAATCATCTTGTGGTAAATTATTGTTATCCTGGTTAGATATAAGAGTTTTCTATATTAGAGTCAGCAATTTTATGGTAGATGATTCCACCCCGGAATATCTTACTCTCAACCACATTCCTCTAAGTCCGGATACATTGCTTGAAGTTAATGGAACAAGATGTTCCATGTATTCAGAAGGAGCATCTTGTCTCCTTCGAAGGGATAGGGTTGATAAGAAATCCGAAGAAGCTACATTTGTGAGCACGGATAGTATAAGGTTGACAGGAAGTGTGAAATTTGAGGTTTTCAATAAAGATGATCTTGTGCTCTCGGGTTTTTTAGAGATGTCGAATAGTAATGGTTTTGTTGGGGAGTCTAAAAACAGTGGCAAGAGATGGAACATGAATTGTGAATCGGTGATGAATGCTGGCACTGGTTTCCTGAAGGGTAAACAAATTATGGATTCTGAATCATTATCACCAACAATTGAAGTCTTTATTACTGGTTGCTTCTCTGGGACACCTATCATCTTGACCAAGAGTTTGCAGCTCAATCATCGGAAGAAGCACAACAGGAAGGGTATGTTACACTCAATCCCGGAGCATGAAACAGATGAGCAGCAGAAAGATGTCTCATCTGAACTTGATCTGCAGGTATAATTGGTAGTTCAGCACCTTTTTTTTGAGGTCCATTTGGTATAATGATCTAGCATTTTCGAATTCTATAATGCATAGTAAAATGCAAAAACAGCTAATAGGGCACATCCGAACAGTCAACATAATTGGATATCCACTGGTATCTTTAAATGTACAGACAAAATCAGTTAACAAACCTCAAAATGCTTGCTATATACTTTTGCATACATTAAGGACCATTAATTTTAGTAAATATTATGAAGATAACCGTTAGTTGTAGTGTTTGGGACAAAAATGATCGCTTTTTGCATACATTGAGGACCAACAACAGCAACATACCCTGTGTAATCCCACAAAGTGGGGTCTAGGGAGGGTAGAGTGTACACAGACCTAACCCCTACCTCAAAGGTAGAGGGTTGTTTTCGATATACCCTTGGTTCAAGAAGAAAAACAGTTCAAAGCAGTCCAAGAAAAAAAGTAATGCAAGAACAGATAGTAACAATCTCATGTGTCTTTATTCATGCTTCATATCTTTCTTTTTCTTTTTTTGGATAAAGTTGTTCATGCTTCGTATGATGAAACATGTTTCTGTGTTACATCATACCTAAAGGCCTGTATCTTTTAGAATCTTATCCTAATCAGTGTCATTGGGTATGGGCTGAGACATACCTTCATATGATTCTTTAATATTAAATTTATGTGTCTCCCATGTTGCATTGTTTCAAAGTCTTCAAAATCTTGATTTGTGGGGTCATTATCCATTTTCTTTATTTGAAGGAATTGGAAATTGCTTTTTACAAAAAGTTGCACAAAGGAGGTGCTACTATTCAGATTTTTTTTTTTTAAAAAAAAAATAACATCTAATTTGAATTGTAGGAAACTAGTAAAGTTTATTAAAATGTCTGAAGTGTTCACATTTTTAAGATCAGACCAAGATGCAATAGAATGCAGATTTTTTAGTTTAGCAGTAAGGATAAGACGCCGTCTGCAGTTCCACAACACATGTGATAGAATAGTACTCCAGATCTTCCGATTTGTTTGCTTCTGTTTCATTCGTAGCCTGTCTAACTTGTGTGAACCTGAAACAAAATTTCAAAGATATTGAAAAAAAAAATCCCATGTTAGTAGTACAATATTGAAGTGTCAAGCTGCAAAAGTCCAAGTCCTTAGATTTGTTTTAATTATCCCATGTCTATCTGTTCCTAATAATGTTGTCTGTGCCATGCATAATATCTTGGACATCGATTATCCTATGTATAAGATTGGAAAAGGAAACAAAAGACCTCCCCCAATACTTTAGGATCCTCCTTTTCACGGATCCGAATGAAGTGGTGGTGGTTTGCATTAAATAGAAATATTATCATTTGCTACCTACGAATACTAGCAAACATTTTAAAATGCTATAAAGGATGAGTACTCTATGTACTTCCTCCATGAATACTGGCGAAAATTAAACAAATGCTAGAACAGACAACTATTGCTTGATTTTTATGGCATTTGTCATGAATTTTTTCAAAAAAAAAATTAAGAAATCCGTAGCTTTTCACTTGCTATAACAACCTTGTAAATTTGTTCTTTTCTTTTGTAATGTCTTACGCGTGATAGAGGACTAGTGTAATGTTTCTGTTGACTGTATTGTAGGCCTATTATGCTGCTATAGTTTTGAAGTTGAAAGTTGAAAAAAGGAAAGAATGTTTATGTTTGCCTCACTTTCAGATTTTTAAGTTCCCTTCGTCAATTCTTCGTTCGATTTTCACAGATGGTTGCCGGCTTTTACCATATCTTAATTACTATATTCGGAAGTGGATCTTTCAATCATAACTAGAACAAGAATTTGCACAGCTTCTGAACTTCATTGTGTGTTCACAGGTTACAGAGTATAGAAAGTATGAGCTAGAAAGCGAAGAAGACTACAACAACATGTATTGGAGACAAACGGAATATATGGATGGTGAAGATGGGGAACTGTCCTGGTTCAATGCTGGTGTCCGTGTTGGTGTAGGGATCGGTCTTGGCATTTGCGTAGGAGTTGGAATAGGAGTTGGCCTGTTAGTCCGCACCTACCAGACTACTACGAGGAACTTCAGAAGGCTTGTGTGATTATGTAGCGGTTGCTGCATTTGTTTTTGCATAGACCAAACGGCTAACAACAGATATATGCTTGTCTTGAGAGTGTGAATTCTGCTCATTAGACAGTTTCATTGTAGCTAACCATCATACATTTTCGTGTTAACTTACTTCCTGCTAGCTTTTCGTCTTCCCTTGCCCCGTCCCCGTGTTAAGTCTCTTTGTACCCCCCTTGTTTTGGATTTAGGTGTGCAAACTCTTGCTGTTGTAGATGTTCCATTCTGTTGCTGAGATGTGTCATAGGCTGCAAAAATTATATGATCATTTTGTATAGTTTTTGTGTTAAGCTTATTGGACTAGTAGTTCAATGTAATTTTGTTCTTTTTGTAAACTCTTCCATCTGATAAATTGATGGTTTGGTGCAAGTGCCTAGGAAGTAGTCATTATTTATTGTTTGATGTTTTACATTTGACAACCAGTTTTATCAAACGCGGTTCAAAAAAACTCTAAGGTTCGTTGGGGTTTAAACCGTAATGTGTAGGCTTTCATAAGATAGGCGCTAATTGAGACAAAAAGCAACGCAAAATATCAATTGTTTAGTATTGCCTTTTCAGGATGATGTGAATTGGCGAGGAGTCTTAATACGCGTAAAGCTAGGTGAAGCGTTCAATATATTTTGATCTTGCTAGGAAGACTCTGCATTCCTTAAATTATTCGATCACGCAACACTTATTTAATACAAAAAAAAGATAAAAAAATACACTCAACCCTGTCGTAGTTCTCAATCATTTCATGGCTTCGCGCTACGATTTAGGAGATAATAAGAAGTAAGTCTTCAAGTAGACATTCTTTTCCTGTTTGTATCAGACTGTGCACACCTCGACTATTTCACTCAAAATGGTTACTTTCTATCTTTTACCACCATAAGGTCTGTCAAACAAAAGACTTAAATAGACGAAAAGTAATCACCTAGTGTTTATTGCCTACTATTTAAAATGCAAATTCTTAACATCTTACATTTGTTATATCAAAACAAAGCATCTAACAAAGTTTTAAGTAACTCTAGCAAAAGCATCTAAACTTTAACTGGTGGAGCAAGACACTCAGTCTTTGGAGCAACCTCAGCTGCAGAATAGCCATTAGTTTCAGTGTGGTGTTTGTCAAAACTCCAAAACTTTGCAGCTTTCACATCATCTTGAGTCATTTGCCTTGAGAAATCTTCATGATCATATTTCAAATTTGCTTTTCCTCCTAATTCATTTGGTAAATTATCCATGTCAAAATATGACTTCATCAACTCAACACTGTCCTTGTTCTTTGGATAAACAAATTTGACCTTCTGCATTGTTTTGGGATCCAGAAAATACTTGACTATCTGGAACAAGAAAGGGGAAAATCAGCATTAATATAAGGTAAGACAAAGGGAGTGCCTCGGAGCAATGGTAAAGTTGTCTCGTTGTGACCATAGGTCAGGGATTCGAGCTGTGGAATCAGTTGCCTACATGATGCAATCACACACTTTGAAGTGCAGCGCGAATGCAGGATGCGTTGTGCACCAGGCTGCGTTCCCTGAAGTAACTATGGTTGGTTGATGCTTGAATACAATACATAATAGAACCATATAATAGCACATGGTTCTATATGAACGTGTAAACCAACAAGTCAATGACCGAAAAAAGAGATCAACTGTGTTTGGTATGGAGGAACACATTTTTGAAAAAATGACTTCTTTGGTGTCAATAAAGAAAACAAATTTCATAAAAGGCATTCCATGTTGATTGTATCCTCCCCACCGCTTAACACACTTAGATAACTGATCACGAGTTTTGGTTGGTTTTTGTTAGATCAAGAAACAGGTAAGAGGTGAAAGAAAAAGATAAAGATTCAGATCAAACCTTCCAAAATGCTTCAAAAATCCGCGGAGGGTTGTACAGAAATGCTACAGCAAGTCTTTCAGGGTAGTGATTCTGCAAAATATTGACCGTCTCACGAGCAGATTTGATAGGAACATTGTTAGTTAAAGACCATCCTGTGAAGTCTATCAACCATGACATTTGCTCTTGGTCTTGTGGAAGATTAAGAATTGCATTTTCTATCAGATACACTAAATGCCTCATCTGGTTGTCTAGTGCTGTCGTGTTCTGCAGAATGTAAGCGAAAACTATGAAACCAATTCAAGAATTTTTCAACAGTTATCGTTACACAGATTTTGAAGACTTTAGAGTAGGTATCTTATGTTACCTGCATTCCCGGTCTCAAGATAAGAACAGTCCTCCCATCGCGGTCATGAAAATTTGCTCTATAAGCCTTCCCAGTCTCACCTTCAATTGCAACTTCATGCTGTCAAAGTGCAAATTATATATTCAGAAGATACATATCAGAAAACCGTGTAGTACCAACACGATGAATTATGACAAAATGAATCGTTGGTAAATAAAAATAAAGACGACAATCACAAATATGTTATATCTTTCATGTCTGCAGAATAACTACAAACAGTTTGTCATGCAGTACTTTTTTCCAATTCATAATTGTATGAATGAATACTCACTGTCCATGTCCATATCGCTCTATGTAAGCCCGTCTTATTCTAATTGTATACAAAAAATAGTTTCTCTATCAACTTTCTTTTAGCTATCCGCCCAAATTTCATATCGTGCACTCATATACAAATCTATAGTTAGTTCATCTCTTGGGGTACTAACTAAACAGCTGAGTGAGTACTCTCCGAAACAACAGGAGAAGTTATCCATCATATCGCTCACCAACTTCACTTGCCTAATGGGAAGCTCACTCGGGGCAGGTTGGTATCACTTACAATACATCGACTCTACGAAGGGCAGGTGTGGGTTGGGAGCATTTTCAATATGATTCTTTTCCTGTACTTTTTTCGATGAAATATACGAGTCTTTTAGCATATAAATTTATGACAAGCATAAACACTCCTAGCAAATATCGACCTAAAGTAAACATACTGGAATGATTTAGTAACATGTTACATTCAACAAGAAGATAACCACACCATACAAAACAGTCTCTTTTCTTACCCAGCGGATCTCTTCAGGCTTAAAAGTTAACCTCCATTTTAAGGTTTCTTCCAACATCTTCTTTGATTTCTCAACATTCCAGTTCCGCGCTTCCAAATATCTCCTTAAACATGCATCACTGCAGTACTGTAAATCGCGTCCTGATAGTGGCGCGCCCAAGGAAGTCTTAAGTTCCTTAACCTGTAATAATAGTAACATGAGCCTCTCACTTCATAGATATGATCTAATTAGAACAAGTTCAAAACACAGATTTAATCGTGAATACGTCCACAGTCCCTCAGAAGTATCAAGAGTTATGCATCTTTATAATGTCAACGATTATATTCAAGTATTTATATGCTCACAGAACCTAATATGATCTATTTGAGCTCTGAAAGAGCGAATTTATTGAAGGTACTTTCACGTGTATGACCATCTCATCTAAAAGCTTAAGTTGTATACTCATATAAATCTTCAAACACTCTCGGAAACAGAAAACTCCACATAACAATATAAACTTTTCAACGATTGATTACCTTATGTGGTTGATCCTCACCCTCCTGTTCACTATGGGGATGGCTCTTGCGACGAAACATGATAAATGCTACTGCAACTGCAACTGCAACTGAAGCAAAATCAATATAAACAAAGTGAGACCTTTCAACAATCGACTAATATAAGATCAAAGTTCCCATGTATCAACAAATACTTTTTCATATCTAAAACTCCTTACAAATGTTCAAAAAGGAAAAGATTTTACTTAGAAGTGTATAAAGAAACACAGAGCAATTAGAACTTACTTCTACTTGACAGTCGCGAGATTTCCTATCGATCTTCAAATACATTTTGAAAACAAAATTCCATACATATGATGATTTCAATTACCATGACATAAGTAGGGTCAAAAGAACTGCATTTCATTTTTCAAGCGTATTCATCACGGAGTGAATCTATTTCATTATGTTCTATACAAAAAGGAAAACGAATCACATTACTGTATGATTCAAACCTATAATATCAACTTTTGAGACTTCTCTCCTGTCTTGCGAGTCTCAAATAAGGCGTGCAACGCTTGCATCTTTAGTAGATGATTGATTCACTACCTAAGCGAAGAAAAGATTAGATTAATCAAAGAGAGTACTACAAGTCCGCGTTTTTCTAGACAGAAAATCGCAGGAATCTGAAACTACTTTCGATTAACAAATTGTTGCAACAATAATGGCTAGCTTCCCTCTTTACAAACACAAGCGGATTAAGGATTTAAAATCTATAGATTCAATCTTTAACATTCTTAGCCCTAAACCCCTAACTTTCAAAACTAAGAATTCAGATATACTATTTGTTGCAATTTTCACATAAATTTAAACAATCCATAGAAAGTACTGAACTCAGATGAACTCGATGCTACAACAAAGGTTTTTATGTGTGGTCAACACCATGATCCACCTACAACAGAGTGGTAAATTTGTGAAAGAGACTACCTTTTTTGCTGATCAAAAAGATCCAAACTTTGTCACAACAAAACTAACAGGCTCCAGATTACAACAACAACAACATACCTATAGGGTAATCCCGGGGTCTACGGAAGGTAGAATGCGTCAGACTTTATCCCTATCTTTCTAGGGTTAAAAAGGTTATTTCTGATACACCCTCGTCAAAAAGAAAGTTAGTGAAACATGACGGCGAGGGAAAAAAAAAAGGCAACAAAATAAACAAGATACAAAGCAAATACACTAACAAACAGTAATCCGTCCAGATTATTATCATAGTTGTTGTATATCCAAATCAAGATCAATAACATGTAATATACATAAATTACAATAATTAATTCGAGATTTTAAGTCAGTAAATACAGAATCAACTACAACAATCACAATATATATCTATCTATATATAAAAAAAGTTTGAATAGAAGATAATTAGCATTAATTAATTCATGATCTTACCTTAGGTTAGAAATTTGAGATGCCCTAATCAAGAATTTGACATATAATATATAAGTGTATATACATATAATATGATATGATCATGTGTGTTTGTGTGTGAAAAAGGACAATCAGATGTTACAATTATTTACATTATAAAAACAAAGTCTTCCACTATGCCACATATGGTTATTTTACTCATTGGGATCCTGGGATAGTGGGGAATATAATAGTGTAAAATCACAGTCTGCCACGTGGCATTTATATTTATATAAGATGAGAGATTTTAGGGAAACTTCAGTTTTTCAAAATTTTGATCATTTTGATATATGATTCAAATAGGTTAAACTTTTAATTAATAAATGTGTGTTTTTTTGATTTTTTTAAAATGTAAGAAATATGTTTCTTCTGTCATCTTTTATTTGTTATGTTGCGCTTTTTGAAAGTCAATCTGACTAATTTTTGCAGTTAAATTAGATTACATAGATTCAATATTTTAAAGAAAGAATTTAGATATTCAAAAACTATACGAAAGGTATTATAAATTGTAGCATATCCATTTTTGCATTCACAAACTTTTTTTAAAGAACAACCCAAATTCCTTGTAAAGCCCATGGATCTGGCGCATGGAGCACCAAAATTTTTTTTTCTCAAAACACTTCATGAGGACCTCCGTAATGAGTTGGGGAACGTTCACGTATACTCATACAATTTTTTTACACCCATTTCCGCATTTATAAGTCCCTTTTGTCGAATTGCCCAAATTTCCTAATGTTCCATGTGTATTAGCCCATGGATCTAGCGCCCAGACAATCCAAAAAAAACTTCTCAAAAACTCTATGAAGACCTCACTAGTGAGTTGGGGAACCTTCACACCTACTCACACCATTTTTTAATAGCTCATTTCCGCATTTACAAACCCTTTTTTATGAAGGCTCAAATTTCCCAATTTTTCGTGTGTATTGGCCCATGGATCAGGCACCAGAAGCACCCAAATTTTTTTCTCAGAAAACCTTATTAGGACCTTTGTAATGAGTTGGGGAACCAACACGTATACTCACACAATTTTTTAACGCTTATTTTCACATTTACAAGGCCTTTATTAAAATCGCCCAAATTCCTCGATTTTTCAAGTGTGTTAGCCGTGGGCGATCCAAAATTTCGACGTCTTTTTTGCCTAAATATTTTGTGGACATCCGTTAAAACGTTAGTTATGGATCCAGTGAGCACTAACAACCAAAATGACTCATTTTCAAGGTCAAACGTGTCCCGAAGCAATTATAGCCCATTTTGCCAATTTTCGTGTACTATATAATTTATGAATTTTTTGTGATCCAGAATTCTGACGTCTTTTTCACCCAAAATTTTCGTGGATGTTCGTTAAGACGATATTTATGTATCAAGTTAGTCCTAATGCAAAAGCAGACCATTTTAAAGGTCAAAAGAGCCTTGGAGTAAGTAAACCTTTTTTTTTGTCAATTTTTGTGTACTATAGTCC
The DNA here is from genome assembly GCA_032847665.1 of Solanum chilense. Taxonomy (NCBI): domain Eukaryota; kingdom Viridiplantae; phylum Streptophyta; class Magnoliopsida; order Solanales; family Solanaceae; genus Solanum; species Solanum chilense. Next base: position 69,371,451 of record CM064974.1, on the reverse strand, counting down.
ACGATCTTTTTTGGTAATCCAGAATTTCGACGTCTACTTTGTCCAATCTTTTTGTGGACGTCCTTTAAGACGTTATCTATGGAGTACGTTGGCCCTGATGGCTAAACGAACTTGACGGACGTCCACAAAATTTTTTTGGAATATTTGACGTCTTAATCCGGATCACCCAAAAAATAGTTTGCTATAGCACACAAAAATCATCGAAATGAGGGCTATGCTCGCTTCGGGGCTCGTTTGACCTTCAAAATGAGTTGGATTGTCCGTGATGGCCAACATGCTGCATTGACAAGGTATTGACAGACATCCACAAAAAATATTAGAATTTTTCACGTCGAAATTTGGATCACCCCAAAAATGGTTTGCTATAGCACACGAAAATCGTCGAAATGAGGGGTATGCTCGCTTTGGGGCTCGTTTGACATTCAAAATGGGTTGGACTGGCCGTGAGGGCCAACCGGCTGCATAGAAAAGGTCTTGACGGACGTCCACAAAAAAATTTGGCATTTTTGACGTCGTACTCCGGATAACCCAAAAATGGTTTGCTATAGCACACGAAAATCGCCGAAATGGGGGGTATGCGCGCTTCGACGCTCGTTTGACCTTGAAAATTGGTCGGACTGACCATTAGGGCCAACTGGATGCATAACCAAGGTCTTGACGCACGTCTACAAAAAAAATTGGCATTTTTGACGTCGGAATCCGGATCACCCTAAAAATGGTTTGCTATAGCACATGAAAATCGTCTAAATAGGGGGTATGCACGCTTCAGGGCTCGTTTGACCTTGAAAATAGTCGTACTGGGCGTGATGGCCAACTGGCTGCATAGCCAAGGTCTTTACGGACGTCCACAAAATTTTTTGGCATTTTTGATGTCGGAATCCAGATCACCTAAAAATGATTTGCTATTGCTTACTTAAATCGTGAAAATTGGGGTATGCTCGCTTCGAGACTCGTTTGACCTTAAAAATGAGTTGATTGGCCGTGATGGCCAACTGGCTGCATAGACAAGGTTTTGACAGACGTCCAAAAAAATTTGGAATTTTTGACGTCTTAATATGGATCACCCATAAAATGGTTTGCTAAAGTACATGAAAATCGTCGAAATAAGGGGTATGCTCGCTTCGAGGCTTGTTTGACCTTTAAAATGAGTTGGATTGTCCATGAGGGATAACTGGTTGCATAGACAACGTATTGAAGGAGGTCCACAAAAAATTTTGACATTTTTGACGTCGGAATCCAGATCACCTATAAAATGATTTGTTATTGCTTACGAAAATCGTCAAAATTAGGGTATGCTGACTTCGGGACTCATTCGACCTTAAAAATGAGTTGGATTGGCCGTGATGGCCAACTGGCTGCATAGCCAAGGTTTTGACAGACGTCCACAAAAAAATTGGAATTTTTAACGTCTTAATCCGGATCACCCAAAAAATGGTTTGCTATAGCACATGAAAATCGTCGAAATGAGGGGTATGCTCGCTTCGAGGCTTGTTTGACCTTTAAATTGAGTTGGATTGTCCGTGATGGCTAACTGGATGCATAGCCAAGGTATTGACGGACGTCGACAAAAAATATTGAAATTTTTTACGTCTTAATCAAGATCACCAAAAAAAATTGTTTGCTATAACACACGAAAATCATCAAAATGAGGGGTATGCTCGCTTCGGGGCTCGTTTGACCTTCAAATGGGTCGGACTGGCCGTAAGGGACAATCGGCTGCATAGACAAGGTCTTGATGGACGTCCACAAAAAAATTTGGCATTTTTGAAGTCGGAATCCGGATAACCTAAAAAATGGTTTACGATTTTCTACGAAAATCGTCGAAATTGGGGTATGCTCGCTTCGGGGCTCGTTTGACATTTAAAATGAGTTGGATTGGCCGTGATGGCCAACTGGCTGCATAGCCAAGGTATTGAAGGACGTCCACAAAAAATTTTAGAAGTTTTGACGTCTTAATCCGGATCACCCAAAAAATGGTTTGCTATAGCACATCAAAATCGTCGAAATGAGGGGTATGCTCGCTTCGAGGCTTGTTTGACCTTCAAAATGAGTTGGATTGGCCATGATGGCCAACTGGCTGCATATCCAAGGTATTGACGGACGTCCACAGAAAAATTTGGAATTTTTAACCTCCTAATCCGGATCACCCAAAAAATGATTTGCTATAACACACGAAAATCTTCGAAATAGGGGTATGCGCGCTTCGAGGCTCCTTCGACCTTGAAAATGAGTTGGATTGGCCGTGATGGCCAACTGGCTGCATAGCCAAGGTATTGACGGACATCCACAAAAAAATTTGGAATTTTTGGCGTCTTAATTCGGATCACCCAAAAAATGGTTTGCTATAGTACATGAAAATCGTCGAAATGAGGGGTATGCTCGCTTTGGGGGTCGTTTGACCTTCATAATGAGTTGGATTGGCCGTGATGGCCAACTGGCTGCATATCAAATGTATTGACGGACGTCCACAAAAATTTTGGAATTTTTAACATCCTAATCTGGATCACCCAAAAATGGTTTGCTATAGAACACGAAAATCGTCGAAATGGGGGGTATGCGCGTTTCGAGGCTCCTTTGACCTTGAAAATGAGTTGGATTGGCCGTGATGGCAAACTAGATGCATAGTCAAGGTATTGACAGACGTCCACGATAAATTTTTGAATTTTTGACGTCTTAATCCGGATCACCCAAAAACTGATTTTGCTATAGCACACGAAAATCGTCGAAATAAGGGGTATGCTCGCTTCGGGGCTCGTTTGACCTTCAAAATGGGTCGGACTGGCTGTGAGGGACAACCGCCTGCATAGACAAGGTCTTGACGGCCATCCACAAAAAAATTTGGCATTTTTGACGTCAGAATCCGGATCACCCAAAAAATGGTTTGCTATAGCACACGAAAATCATCGAAATGAGGTGTATGCTCGCTTCGGGGCTCGTTTGACCTTCAAAATGGGTCAGACTGGTCGTGAGGGCCAACCGGCTACATAAACAAGCTCTTGACGGACGTCCACAAAAAAAATTGACATTATTGACGTCGAAATCTAGATCACCCTAAAAATTATTTGCTATAGCACACGAAAATCGTTTAAATAGGGGAGTATGCGCGCTTCGAGGCTCGTTTGGCCATGAAAATGGGTCGGACTGGCCGTGAGGGCTAACTGGATGCATAGCCAAGGTCTTGACGGACGTCCACAAAAATTTTTTGCATTTTTGACGTCGTAATCCGGATCACCTAAAAAATATGTTTGTTATTGCTTACGAAAATCGTCGAAATTGGGGTATGCTCGCTTCATGGCTCGTTTGACCTTGAAAATGAGTTGGATTGGCCATGATAACCAACTGGCTTCATATCCAAGGTATTGACGGACGTCCACAAAAAATTTTGGTATTTTTGACGTCAGAATCCGGATCACCTATAAAATGGTTTGCTATTGCTTGTGAAAATTGTCAAAATAGGGGTATGCTCGCTTCGGGGCTCGTTTGACCCTGAAAATGAGTTGGATTGGCCGTGATGGCCAACTGGATGCATAGACAAGGTCTTGACGGACGTCCACAAAAAAATTTGGCACTTTTGACGTCGGAATCCGGATCATCCAAAAAATGATTTGCTATAGCACACGAAAATCATCGAAATGAGGGATATGCTCGTTTCGGGTCTCGTTTGACCTTCAAAATGGGTCGGACTGGCCGTGAGGGCCAACCGGCTGCATAGACAAGGTCTTGACAGACGTCCACAAAAACAATTGACATTATTGACGTCGGAAGCCGGATAACCCAAAAAATGGTTTGCTATAGCACACGAAAATCGTTGAAATGGGGGGTATGCGCGTTTCGTGGATCGTTTGACCTTGAGAATTTGTCGGACTGGTCGTGAGAGCCAACTCGATGCATAGCCAAGGTCTTGATGCACGTCCACAAAATAGTTTGACATTTTTGACGTCGGAATCCGGATCACCCTAAAAATGGTGTGCTATAGCACACGAAAATCGTCTAAATAGGGGGTATGCGCACTTCGGGGCTCGTTTGACCTTTAAAATGGGTCGTACTGGCCGTGATGGCCAACTGACTGCATAGCCAAGGTTTTGATAGACGTCCACAAACCTTTAGATGCCTTAAACTCTCCTATAGATCTAATCCGTTTAAACCTTTTCAGGTTAACTAAGAGGCCTTTTTAAAAAAGAAACAAATAGACTCAAAGCATTGAATCTGAATTATTTAGATTCAAAATTAAAAACCAAACGCATTTAACTGACTGAATTTGAATGATTAAGATTCGAACCTTCATTAAATATAAATAAACAATGTCTAAATCAGCCTCTAAATAATAAAATTGCGAGATTCGTAACAGTCTTTCCTTTATATATAATACGAAGAAAAAATCTATAAGCAAAAATAAAAAGCAAAATCATTTTTTTAAGAAAAAAAAATTCTTCCTTGAGCTTGTCGACATCCATCTCCTGCTCGATAGAAATATTACTTCATGTGTTCAAATTTACTCAAACATTTTTTATCTTTAATAAATTTATCTTTAATCAATAATTTTCATGTATCTTATGGTTATTCTTAAACCCATAGGCCAGCCACCTTAATTTGACAACAATTTTCATTTAGATATCGTAAGTAGGCTTTTTTCATTTTAGACCCCTTATATCAGGTTCTATTATGTTATTTTGACACTTTTTATTGATGTAAAAACACGAGTATAATACACTCGTTAAATAGCGCGTGAGAGGCCTATTTAAGCCTATTTTTTAACATATTTTACCTTCTTCTTCCCTGCTTACACCTTTACATCTTCCCTTATTTCCCCAAACTTAAAATCATTTTCCAAGCTAAATCTTAAATAGCTTTTTTTAAAGAATGAAGAATAAAACTAAAGAAAAAGAAAGAAAATCTGCAATCATGACTATGCCTTATTCAACAACCATTATAACTTTTCAAATTTCATATTTATACTTTTAAACAACAAATAAAAATCAAATGGGTACAGCGAAGAAGACGATAAACCGAAAGTGGACCATGAAAAAGGAGGAATGAACAAGATTATGTGGTGGTGGAGATGATGAAAGAAGCCATGAAAAGGGAGAAATTAGATGGAGAAGATGGACGGGGGAAAGGAATCATTTTTCTTCGAATTCAAAGTTCAATTCTATTCGTTTTTACCTTTAATGATATGGCTTTAAAATGAGTTGTCATAATATAAGTTGCTATTTAATCCACCTGGACACATTGGTTCTGCACGCACATAGAGAGCTTGTGAAAAAAGTGTCGAAATAACACATCATGTCGAAATGACGCAACATGCCCTAACATAATGTGACGAACAAATTCTCATAAATAGAATCCCAGAGGGAGTAACGATGACATATATTTGTTGAGAAATAATGTTACATTTCAGACAACTTCAAAATCAACACAAACAAATAGAAGACAAGTAGGTTAATCATATAACTTGAAGATGCTAGATAGTAAACAGGATCCAGGTGGATTCGAACCACCGTCCTCTCAATTGCATACGCATTGAGTGCTCCTCCAGTAGCGAGCTCATGGATCCATCCAGTTATCAATATTTCAACCAAGTTATAATCACCAAAATTAATATTTTTTATAAAAATAAAGTAAACTCAAAAGAGGTTGTTATAAAAATTTAAAATATTGTACCGCTATGATATACGATGTGCCTTATATCCTCATCTACAACTATATAAGAATAATGTCGTTATTCCCATTCTAAAATTGTGAGACATTGCCCAGCTATAATCAAGGTTGCCTAGGAATAACATAATTGAAGAGAAAATTGGGTAAAAAAACTTCTCCTACGAATGAACTGTAAAATTTACAAAATCATACAATTCAAAAGATTCTTACTTAATCCTCGTGTGTCAAGTTAATAATTTTGTTTAGACTTTTTGGGTTGTAGGTAGAAGTGAATGTTAATAAAATGTGAGTTTCAAGTAAAAATATATAGGAAAATAAACATTATATACTAAAAGATGAAACAAAAAAACTGAAACCAAAATTATCTATACGATGGGGTTTATAACTTAAGATTCCCAAGGCCTTTCGCTCAAAGAAATTGACTACGACTAAGTAAATTAACTACGACTAAGTAAATTAAAAACACAAGCATAACAACCTAACATTCAGGAACAGGTTACCTCAACAGACGATCCAGTGATAAAATATACCAGATCACAATATTTCCTTGTGGTTAACCCTTCAGTGAAGAGAAATATTAACTTGCAGTATATATAGCACAAGATGGCAAATATCCCCACTTTTTTGCCTACATAACAGCAACTTCTCAAATAAGGCATAACAATAAGTTGTAATCACACTCCATCACAGATAGCCCGCTTCAAAAATGTGCACATTACTAGCACAAATGGATCAAGGACAACAATAAATGGTAGAACCCCTTCCTTCTGCAGGAAGGACTGATCTTACTTTCTCTGAGAAACAGCATAGAAATTGTAAACAGCTATTGATGAGAGTACCAAGATTCACAGACAGCAGCAACTTAGTCAAGAAACTTCGGAAATGTCGAGTGAGTTTTCAATAGTTATCCAAACACACTTGCAAGATGATTCCTTAGCAGACATGCTAGAACGAAACAGCTGACAATTGGATTTGCTCATTGTGTATTCCAAGTGAAGATGGTCCAGATAAAGAGAGTTGAGAATTTCCACATAAAATTTGATTGCACCAGAAATATGACGGCATATAAAACAGTAAATTCCAAGAGCGCGATCAAGGAAGAGTCCGAAAGTAACATACTAATTGATTTCAGCATGGAGCAGCAGATCCATTGCAGTATGGCACAGCAACTTCCAGGTCAGCATGCACAGAGAACCAACCAGCAGAGGAACAACAATCGTACGAAAGTACTTCCAGCAATTAACTTACTGAATCATACCCCAATAAACATTCACCCTCTAGGATAACAGAATGAGCTCAACAAGAGACTCCATTGAAATCCAACATTGCAAATTATTACAAGAAAAAAATACGAAGATAGTTCCACTGACTTAAATGTAATTAATACTTAAATGTAATTAAGAAACTATGTACTGAAATTTTTGCAATGAAATTTTTGCAATGATGATAAACGAATAAATGGCAATCATGTACACAGATTCCTTTTGCATTAGTGATAGATAATGATTTAACAGACTATATAAAGATTTTAAACATGGATGATGAAACAAATAATAATATAGTCAGATTTAATAGCCCCCATTTGATTAGTAAAAGAGAGATCAGTATCTCAACACCAAAATTTCAGATCGTCACAACTGATAAACCTCATTTGGAAAACTAATTCACTCCAGATATAATTAAGCTACAGATGTTAATTTATCATTATCCGCAAATGGTTAGATTATCTTATCTCTGTGATCAGATTTGACTTAGAATTGAACTGTTCCAGTATTCAAAATATGTCAGTTTGCTATTTCTTTTGATAAATTATTCAATAGATATAAGTAGACTGAATAAACTCTTATATGTTAACAAAATTACTACCTGTACTCAGAAACAATTAAAGATTTTACGGACTACTATTGGCAAGGCATATGTTTACTCATGGAAAGAACATATGCTATGAAAGTTAAGTGTCAAAGTTAGTTAAAGAATTCACAAGTGTACCTTTGATAGGAGAGTAGAGCTGAATAATCCTAGAATTCGCCTGTCCATTGTTGTATCAATAGTGCATGACATACCTATCCCTTGAAAAGGTATAGCGCTGCTATAACTTTGCGGATAACGAAACCATCGTTCGGGGACATTAACGCCAAATTTGATGAGACATTTATCTGAGTAGAACTTGCAGACAGTTCTAGAAAAGAAAGGAGGCAAAGACAAGACACAGAGAGGAGAGTCGGGCAAAAAACCCCGTACCATCTCCCCTCCGAACACAAAAATCGCATCTTTATTAGGTTTTGTGACCTGCCATGCGAGCGCACCCGGCATGGCAAAGGCCGGCAAACAACAATAAAGAACCTCACACATCCTCTATTTTCTCTACAGTCTGATTATTTTCTCGTACATATGCATGCATAACAGTAAAACTAATGCAAATTTTCATAATTAAGCTGAGAATAGACAACGAATTAAGCTATGATAACCTTATCTAACAACCTCAAGCTAGCCGTTTACCATCCCCGAGATCTAGCATAAATCGAACACCAGTGATATCCAATTGCACCAAGTTCTACAGAGATACGGTAAAATCACCAGATTGAAACGATGATAACCTGCAGCAATCCGAAACACACAATAGTTATCAATAAACAGAACTAGATCCAAAACTGTAGTAAAATACAGATAGAATAAGCATAGAAGCTCACCGATAAAACTCAAAAAATCATCTCAGATCACCGAGAACTCCTTGAAAAGGTCATACATCTCTCAATCTCGTAACAAATCCATCAGATCTATCCAATCTTCGTCTAGCCAACAGCATCGTCCATAACCCGAGCAATATTCATACCGAAAAATCTCAGAAATGATAGATCGGCACTATTTGTTACGATTTGCAATGAAATGATGACCGATACAAGTCGAAACCATACTCAAACTGTAGATCGGCGAACGGTCTACACGAATCTGCATACCGATTCAGAAGCAGAGAAATGCCGACGAGCAGATCTGGAGATGAAAGATATTGCGGGAAGAGAGAGAAGATGAAACTGGAAAGCAAGTTCATGACGAAATGATGCGTTAATTTATAACAGGGTTAGGATGATCGGACGGTTGAGATTAAATGAACTGATAGATGATGAACGGTTAAGATGCGTTGACTGTGTCGTATAGCTAAAGGCTGGCGATGAGTAATTACGGAAATATCTATGTGGCTGTTGATCGCTGGTTTGTAACGTGTTTAAACGACATGTTTCACGTTGTTGATATTTTTATTAAAATTTGATTAAATATAGATTTTTATCAAATATTTTGAGTCAAAGAGTGAAATACACCATAAAAAAAGGTAACTCACTCAAGGAAATTTGACTCCAAAATTTTAAATTGAAAAAATTATACGAATAAACAAACATATAATAGTTAAATTAGCTAATATAGTTATAATTTCCACTAATTAACATTCAAGACTTAATATTAGTTATAATTACGTATGTCCTTCTTCTCTCTTTCTCTTTGCCGCCTTTCTCTTCCCGTGTATGTATACAAATACTAATTGATATGATTGTATACAATTTAGTCATTGATACAAATTTCATTTTGTTATGCATATATAAAAATACAATCATTAATGCATGTATATATGTACAATTATTTTATAAATATATAAATACAATTTGCTTTTCTTGATTCTCTGTCTTCTCTCGATTGTCTATCTCCTTCCTCTTTCAGTTTGTCTCGCCCTTCTCCCTTTAACATATATCTATAAATTATAACTACGAAACTTAAATAAATTTATTTTAATACTATTTTTGAAATTTCCAAAAAAATGCATATCACTTAATAATTACTCCCTCCGTTTCAAAAAAAATAATTTTATTTCCTTTTTAATCTATTTCAAAAATAATGATTTATTTTCTTTTTTGGCAACACTTTAATTTTAAATTTTCATGTGGCATGTTTAAAACCACAAGACTAAAGGGCATTTTGGTACATTTGACACAACTTTAATTTAGAACCATAAAATTACAAAGTATTTTTCTTTTTCTTAAACTTCATTTTAAGTCAAACTAGGTTATCTTTTTTAAAACTGAAAAAAATATTTTTTATTGTTGCATGTTTCACGCTTATCATTTCACAAATAATTAATTCAAAATAATTGTAGGTAGGTGATTCATGTTGAACTTTTTGATTTGACAACATGATATTTGTTAGAATATAGATTTCTTTTATTGAAAAACTAATTGTAAATTGATATTGAAATTATTTGTAATTTAACTTATAAGACGTGGCTAAAAAATGACAGAAAATCTACATCGGGGTTTTTCATTTTTTTGGGGCCGAACCTGATCTCCTGGTGTACAAAAAACAACCCAAGGTCTCTCGGTCCTCGACTGAAGCTGAATACCGCGCCCTTGCTCTTCTTGCTGCTGAGACCATGTGGGTCACATATATTCTTCGCGAACTCCGCGCCACTCACACTGTTCCTGCTCTCTATTGTGACAACAAATCAACCATCTGTGTTGCCAAGAATTCCGTCCTACACACCAGAATGAAGCATGTTGATACCGATTGTCTCTTTGTTCGCGATGAAGTTCAGGCCGGCACCATGACTGTGCAGTATGTACCCACTGAAGAACAACCGGCTGATATTCTCACCAAGCCTCTCCCGAGCCGACAGCACGATTACCTCAGTTCCAAGCTTCCGTTCGCTTCCGCTCAGCTCAGCTTGAGGGGGGATAATAACAGATAGTATTAAATAATAATATTAAATAATATTAGTATTTACTGTGTACTAATCCTAGTCCTATTAGGATTAGTACTCCTTCCTATATCTCCTATATATATCTCTCATGTATTCCCTTGTTAGGTTAACACTTCAATACAATCAATATTCCTTCAGTTTTCATTAAGATTAAGACGCCTGAATTTGCATACATATTTAAATATTAATATATACATTAAAATCTAGATGTATATAAATCTGAATAAACATATGAATGTAAAGAAGTTGTCTCTAAATTTGAACACTGATTATTAGAATTGTTTGTTTTCAATATCTGAAAGTATATATGAAATTTAATACTATATCAATAAAATATTATAGAAGCCTCGTTTTAGTAAAATATATTTTTTATAAAAAATAATATTTTTTTAGCAATTTTATTGTAACAAGATAATATGATTTATGTATTAAGAATTTAACATTGAGTTAGATCATTAATAGGCTACTCTTTACATCAAAAGCCTTGAGAATCTATTATAATGCAATGTAATAATAGTTTATATAAAGTAGTGATATAATGTTTATAAAAATATTTTATTTTATAATGGATATTTGTTATTGTTGTCGATCAAATAATTAATATTTTCATATTATCTGAAACCGTGCTAAATATTTATATCATGAAGTATTTGTCAAATCAAATACATTAATTAATTTGTAAAAGCAAAAGATGTATATTAAGTTAGTTAGAAAAAAAGAAATTTATTACGGTAAGTATGTAAGTAAAATTAATTAAATAAGAAAAAAATCTTTATCAGTTATTGCGATATAGTTGAATTAAGATAGGAGTCTTATTTTTAAGTCTGAATAGTGTTAAGAATGTGTTACAGATCTGATTCATTCAGATTTATTCAGACTCATTAAAAGGCTTATACGGAAGTAAAATAAACAAACGTAATGAACTGAATTTGAATAATTAAGATTCAATACTTAAAACCAAACATACTGAATGAGACGAAACTGATTCATTAAGATTAAGACCCCCATTAAGTGCAAACAAATGAGGCCTTACTTAAATTTAAGATTTTTCGTGAAATTATACGAATACTGAATAAATATTCATAACATGGTATTTATAATATCATTTAAAATTTACTATAATTAATAATTAAAATTTTAGTATAGTTTGAAAAATTACATTTGGAAAAGGCGGAAATAAAGATGTTATTTTCGAAATATCATTCGCTCGAGTATCAAACATTTAACTAACTAACAGAACAATACAAAAGCAAAAAGAACACAAAATAATATAAAAAATTTATCAAAACATACCTAAGAGAGGCGAGAATCATAACAAACTAAAGTGATAATCAAATCACAATAAATAACAAGGAATTAGTAACTATAGTAGTAAGATATGCCAACTACGAGACAAATGCGACTATTATTGGTAAAAAGTAAGAATCGAAGAACAAATATAATGCTCCAATCTATCATCCACAAAATAAAATAGCACTCGATTATCTAGTATCACAATTTTCATAACTTTCTATATAAGATCGTATCTTCAAAAGGTTGAAGTTATGTCATGTCATATCTAATCACATCTTTTCAATATTTTTACGGTCTACCTCTAAAACCCACACATACATCTCAACATTCTCATTTTCTCTTCTTTCATCCTTCGAACGTGTAAAATTTTAACTGACAAACACTCTAATCCACATGACATGATTTATCAATTCACTATTTCGTAATACTTTTTCTCTTAAATTTACAAGCATAATTACTTTATATCTACTATTTATGATGACGAGAAAACACCTCTATCAACAACTTTTTTTTCGCACCTCTAACTTTTAAATCAACCATTTTAAAGATTATTTATGTAAACACAAATCTTCGTCGTAAATATTAATTCATTCACATCTATGCAGATCATTAGTGATTTTAAATAAGACATTAGTTATATTGCATGAAGTACATAAAGCATATGAAAAAAGGTACTTATTGTGGCTTTGCCAAAACTTGGACAACTAGCCGTCTTAGCTCAGTGGTAGAGCGCGTGGCTTTTAACCACGTGGTCGTGGGTTCGATCCCCACAGACGGCGTTTAATATTTATTTTTTAAAATTTAAATGATTTTTTATTCTTTTTAACTATTGGTACTCGAGAAGTAAATCACTCCTTATCGCAGGGTTTTTCTTTTGAAAATTGGAATCCGATATTGTAGGATTTTTGTTTGAAAATTAGAACTCGATATCGTAGGATTTTTCTTTGAAAATTGAAACCCGATATTTATAATAAACCGTTAAAAGATTTCAACGTATATCATACGATTCTCGTTTTTTAATTTAATTGAATTTGTTGATTCAATTAGTCTGAACAGACTCATAATATGTTTGTCACTAAGAAATTCTATATTAATAAAAACTTACAAGTTATAAATAAATAATAATTAGTAATTTTAAAATGCAAAAAAGTATAAAGAGAAGTTATATATTGTTTATTTGAAAAATACTAAAATAAGATAACAATGACAACAATGAAATGAGCTGACTTTTGCTTTAGACACGCAAGTAATGTATATGCAAATTGAAATGACAACATTCACAAATAATAAAGTTAAGAATAAAATCAATTTTGTGTAATATTTATCTGCACTATAAGTTTTTTAAATTTAATTTTCAGTATAAGTTAAAATAGGGATAGAATCTATTTCAAAATAATGAAATTATCTATTTTTTATTAATAATAGGGGAAAAAAGGAAAATAAACCTTCGATATACCGTGAATGGTATGCAGATACCCTCCGTCATTATTTTGAGACGTTAGTGTCCATGTCGTTCATAAATTAGAGCATATGTCCTTCACTTTAACGAAGGGGCAGGGGCACCAATGTCCCAAAGTACGGGTGCAGGGGCATCAATATCCCAAAAGTATGACGAAGGGTATTTGCATACCATTTATAATAGTTTGAAAATATATTCATCCTTTTTCCTTAATAATAAAATAAAAAATAGATTATCACATTATAATAATTTTCTTCAAATATTTAGCATTAATAATCACATAGTCCCCAAATATATTAAATCCTTTTTTAGAATATTTGTATTTTAATGTGTTCAAACATCGTCGTGATTCACGACTATGGAATAATTTTTTTGCTTTGCTTTATTTAAATAGAATATTTTTATTAAAGTTTAGATTAAAAGGAACAAGGATAGAATATAGTAGAGACTGCATTTCAAAGTCATAAAAAATGAAAATGCCAATAATATTATATATTTTAATTATCTATAGAAGATTGTTTTTCTTATTTTCTTAAGATTGTCAATCTCTATTTCTTTTATAAAAAAATTAATTACCTATTCCTTATGTAAAAAAATAAAAATAAAAAATTATGCGGCTAAGCAAATTTATACTATTAATTACTCATCATAGCTATAGTTTGCTATAATTACCACTCACGACTAACATTATACATTAATTATGTGGGCTGACTTCGAGTTTTTATAATTAGTCATGTTTGTATATGTATAATTCGCAAAAATATATAACTAAATATGTATAATATACAAATTTTTTTAACCTATATACATATACAATTCACCTCTCTCTCACTCTCTTCCCTCTCTCGCTCGCATATCTACTCTCTCAATCTCGCTCGCCTCTCTCCTCCCTCTCCCAATCTCGCTTGCCATTTATACAAATGTATATGTATAATATACAGTTATATACATATACAATTCACCTCTCTCCCACTTTTGGTCCTCTCTCGATCTTGCTCGCCTCTCTCCTCCCTCCCCCAATCTCTCTGTCATATATACAAATATATATGTATAATATACAGTTATCTAATCAATATACATATACAATTCACCTTTCCTCCACTCTTTTCTCCCTCTCTCCTCTCTCTCTCAGTCTCGCTCGCTTCTCTCCTCCATATAACATGTAATTACAAATTATAATTATCAAACTATAACTATGAAGAGTAATTAATTATATTTAAGTGACTATATATGAAAATTTCGAAAAAAAATTGTCATCCTCAATATCGTAACAGTTTCTGTGTAAGATCTTTTTTTATCAATTATCCCACATGCAACTTATACTAAAAAATTTAGGATTTAAAGTTATTTAGCAAAATTCAATTTTTGCTAAATGTAATTTTTATTTTCCAGTAGTCAGGCTTTAGACTTTTATGTTAAAGGTTTCAAGTTTGAAATTTCTTGTCACCAAAAATAAGAAATTTGTCTTTTAAGCCGAGTTTGTCGCATCGAACTTGTCTACTATCAATTACCTCTCATATGTAATTGTACGTTTCATATGATCATGAAATAAATAGTCTAAGTACCTCCAAATCTCTAATTAAATACACTATATTTTATCTCAAAATTATTATATCCGACATGTTAAGCCTCCTAATAGTTGCCAAAATTCAATTTTATTTTTTTTTTAAAAAGTTAGGTAGATCATTTGGCGTGGGAATTAAGAAAACTAGCAAAAGTAAAAGTTATAGTATTTTAAAAGTTTGAAATTATTTATTTATACATTGATAAATTCATAGTATTTTTCACTATTTTTTTTTTCAATCGGCAAAAAAAATGTTGAAGGCATCATTGAAAGCTCGATATGAGACTGAAGCTGAAAAAGAAGCGGCAACCGGCGGCGCCACTGTAACTGTCAACGCCGGCGACTTTAAGCTCCGTGCTTCTATGACCGATGCTACCGTAATCAACGGTCCCAGTTTAAACGGCTTATCTCTCGCCGTTGAAAAACCTAAATCCTTCATCTTCGACTACAACGTCCCCAAAAATGTGCGTTGAATTTCTTCTCTGCATTTTTCATGTTTTTTTTTTTAAAAATTATTATAGTTATTTTTGTGCTAAATTTCAGTAGATTTTAGCTGTAAAATCACTATGCCGGTTATAATTATCCGTGAATCGAAGCAACAAATAGCTGAATGTCAGTGGACTGTGACACTATCTGTCCAATTTATATGATACATTTCGAATTTCGAGAGTGGAATAATATAATTTTGACTGTGCATTTGAGCATGATTGTAATAATACAATAATTGACCTGTTCAAAATATTTCAAAGATATATGAAAATTATTTGAATAATGAAATTCAAAAAGTGTCACGTAAATTGAAAACCAATGGAAAACCAATGGAGTATTTGTTTTCGTGTTTTGTATAACTGTGATATATGGATCAACTTTAGGTTTACATTCCAACACCAATTGGTATATACAGGTAGCTCTGTTAGATGTGAAGAAATCATCTAGTGTTTTTTTTTCTCTGTTGAGATTTGAACTTGACACCTTATGGTTCTCAACCGACTTTATTGACCAATAGGCCACGCTAACACTATCAAAAAAAGATGGTATATTGAGCGGTTCAACGCTAACAAACACTGGGTATGATTATCTATTTTTCGTGACGACAAGACTACTCTGCCACTTTCACATGAAACTAAACAAAAAAGTGCTGATTTAGTTTATTTTTTTGGTCTATGAATTGAAGAAATTTGAAAATTTGAAATGCTTTTCTTAAAAGGAGGGAGAAAATCCAAAGAGTTCTCTTTTTATGTTTTGTACTAACATTTTTTGGACTTGTTTAAAATTAGTATGGACTATTATTTACTATTTTTTTTAGGATTTTTTTGATTTCAGGACATCAAATTTCAATTTATGAACTCAATAAACGTTTTGGAGAAGCCATTGAATCTGAAGTACACTCACTCTAGAGGAGAGGACAAAACAACACTGGATGGGACATTGGTGTTTGATTCCGCAAACAAGTTGTCAGTCAGTCATAAGCTGGGTTCGGGAGGTTGTAAATTGAAGTATAGTTATGTTCATGGAGGACTCACTACATTCGAGCCGAGCTATGATATAAAAGAGGATTCTTGGGATTTTGCAGTGTCTCATAAAGTTTACGGGAATGATGTTTGTAAGGCTACGTATCAGACGCCGAGTAGGAATTTGGGGCTTCACTGGTCGAGGAGTACTAAGCTAGGTGGATCGTTTAAGGTACAACCGTTTTATTGTTTGAGTTATATCATTGATATAGAGACCTGAATAAAAAGCGGTAGATAATTTATATAACTCATACTATACAATTGATAGATTGATCCGTATCTTCTTGGTTGCCTTATTTGAGTGAGTACTAGAAGTAACAATGATCTTGTATTGCTATTTAATTTTGATTTTTTTTTTGTTTGATTCGAAGATTATTTTGTCAGGCCACAATCTTTTCCTTAGATTATTTTGATTTGTACAAGATTTGATGGTATGTTGATTGTACTTGCTGTTTAAAATCCTTATAGGTGGAGAAGCATTGAAATTTGAAAGTATAGACGAGTTTTGAGAAAATCGATTACAAAGCTATCTTCTAGTATAAAATTGAAGAACCGCTTTTTTACTACACTAGTCCTTTTAGAATGAACCATTTACTCCACTTCTGATAGGATGTTCGATAAGCCAAAAATTTGACTTAATATCTGCCAGTCTATTGTCATCCTTGCGGAATTCTCTGCAGTGCTTACACAGTGGAATAGTCCACAATAATAGAATTGTTAGCAATGGAAACAAGTAGGGTCGAGGATAGGGAGTGTGTTAAGGGGTTCATACATTAGGCGGTGGTTGCCTGTTTAATTTCGGTTTTCCATACTTTGCCTAGGGAGAGAGCCTTCCCATGGCTGCCTCTTTCATAAAACGAAACATGAAACCATATTATCTTGATCTAATGGTATGTTGGGGTACTAAGTGGACGCGTACTTTCTTTGCACTACTTTGTTTAAAAATGAGTTACTCGTTAATCATTTGAAGGTGTTTGCTCTGCTTAAGACGTCTTGCCCCTCAGTCCTATGCCTGCAAGACATCACATGTTTTAGGGATTAGTCAGTTTGTAGTTTTTAAGGCTCTACAAGTTTGAGAAAATATGAAAGAGCGGAGATGGATTTCTGGATGACACATACCATCTTACAAGCAAAATGAGTTACTCAATGGTTCCTCTCTTCCAGACTAATGTCGTAAATTAAAAACATGCTCCAGTTTATGCTAATTGTTTGATTCGTCGTTGATTCACATTCAGTGATATTAGCCTGTAGAGCAAATCAGAGAAGTGGAGTCAGTTTCTCTCCTTTTTGTTTCTGATGCTTTTACCATACCATCTTACCTGTTTTACTATTCATTATCTTCCGAAAACACAGTAACTGATTTGTAGTTGGTCAATCTCGTTGGTTAAATGTTCTCTTCGTTTGATCTTTTGATAGCTAAAGAAGAAATCTAAAATATATACTACTATGTTTTCGTTATCATGTTGTTGTTTTTGACCAGACTCTTGACATAAACAATTCTTGCCTCCAGGTTTCTGCATCTATGTGTTTGGATGATGATGAACTTAAACTGCCAAAGTTAACTGCTGAGACTTCATGGGACTTTGACTTGTAACTCTTTTTGTATTTTCATTTGATCATTTCATATAGTTGTTGTATTATTCACTAGTTATCTATTTAGTCCTCAAAATTTATGATCAAGATTTGCCAGTACATTATACTGCAGAACTTCATATTTTTCGATAAAGTGTACGCATATCTTATTTTTGTTTCTGATATACGCTTGACTCAAGAAATAACATGTCCTATTATAATCCCACAAATAGAAGTTGAGTCTATTTGTGGAGGGTGAGTATACTGTATGAGCATTTTATATTATTGAAAAAGTAAAATAAAATATGATGCAAATAAAAAGAAAAGGGGCAAATATAACTCCGAACTATCGCAAATGTATGCAGATATTCATATTTTTGGGACATTAGTGCTCCTGCCATCGAAAAATTAGAGCATATATGTTCTTCGCTCTAATGGAAGACTAAATAGGAACACACGACGTAATCTTATCCGTCGATTTAATATTTAATAAACGTCAATCGGTGGATAAGATTATGACACGTGTATATCCTTTAATATAAATGGTATATATGCTTTAGTTTTTTTTATAGCAGGGACATCCATGTCCTAAAAGGTACGAAAGAGAATATATGCTTACCGTTTACGATATCTAGGGGTATATTTGTCATTTTCTCGATAATTTGTATTTATAATTATCATGTTAAATTTTTTTGTGTTGAATAGGTTTGTACTCTTCCTAGTCCATTTAAAGTTGAGCAAGTTGTCAACATCCATTGGTAACATTCTATAAATTATATGAATATAAATAATATACAAAGTATTAATTCAATTATGTAATATGTGTGACACTCCATCTAGATTGCTTCAAATTACAAATGTCACATCTCTATTTATCATTTCAAACTTTTTTTTTCATCAAATGACACAAAGTTCAAATACATTATTAGAAGAAAATGTCACAACCCCTACAAATTTGGCATTGACCTAGCTTATAAAGAATTTTATGTTACTCTTTTTTTTTTAGGTTTCGAAATTGAATTTCACCGCTAGTATAATTCAATCTCAAAAATTAGTTCAGGAAGGGAATATTATCCAAAATTACACGTAAAATAAATTCCTCCTACATTTACGGCTGAATCTATAACGTGAACAATCTTATATGAGGTGCAACATCGATAGATCAATAACTGTGAAGTGCCTTATTCTGATACTCATTTCATTAAAAAATTTGAAATATTTGATAAAACATAATTTTATTATTTAAGTATAATTTTAATATCGATTGACCAATAAAAAAAATTGCTAAATTTTTACAGAGTCAATCAATAAATCATAACATTTTTTTCGATTCATTTTTGAAGGTGCTACACCTAATAAACTAAAAGAAAAACCCTCTATTATTTTTTAAATAAAATTAGAAAAGGATATCCTATAATTTTATTCAAATGTGTTTTTTATATATTTCTTTTTTTTTTTCTCCGTTTTTAATTGCTAACCATATATGTAAACATTTCAAAATTGAAAAGTCAAAACTCTTCATTGGTGATTATTAGGGTTTGTTGGTTGGGGAAGATTAACTGAGCCCTTTAAGCTCAGCTCAAGAGAGAGAAAGAGAGAGGAGAGAGAAGCCTCTAACCTAACAAATTCTCAAGATTCATATGAAGGCAAATCAAGTAACATTTGGGGGCATTTAAAGAACAAATTGTTTTGAGCTCTTAAGTTTTTTTATTTGTTTGTTTGTGATTTTATATGGATTTTGTCATCTGGGTGTTTGCTTCCTGCAATTATTATTCATAAAGGTGCGATCTTTGAACCCTTCTTGTTTGGTTTTGTAATGGGTAGTTGCTTAAAGCTCTGATCTTTTTCATTTTTTATTGAAAATTGTTTAGTTTTTGTGATTTTTGTGTTTGTTGTTCTCTTGGAGTTTGCATATACCTCTACGAGGTTGTGGTAAGGTCTGGTACACACTATCCTCTTCAGATTTCACTTGGTATGTTGTTGTTGTTATATAAAAGTGTGAAGTTTTGATCCCTTTATATCTGTTTGTGTTTGCTTTGATTTTCGACGTCCATTATGGTATAGGGTGATCTCTTTCTTATGTTTAACCTCTGACTATATGAGCTTCACATTGCTGGGGTGAGATGTGTTCCTAAATTCTTGAGTATTGGAATGAAACATGCCCAAATAGAACGGATATACAAGATTTATATAAGTGATCCAACAAGATTAAGTTTAGAGAGAGTTTTGTTGGCTATTGGTGGTGTGGAAGTGTATTATTTGCGTTGATCGAGGACGTGGATATTTGGGATTGACCACACTTGTGTTGAGTTTCTTGTAGTGGGAATGGCAATGAGTTGTAGGTGGATTTAGATATGGATCTTGGATTTCTATCAAAGAAAGTATTTATGGGAAGGGATCAAGTTGAACCTGAATAGAGTGGTGTAGACATATCATGTATATAACCAATTCCAACTAATTTGGAATTGGGGTTATCTGATAATATTATGGTTCTTTATTCTTTTTCCATGAATGGGGTATAGCTTTGGATGATTAAGCAATAGTTTCTTCATAATCTTTTTAATTAATTTAGTTGGTTTAGTATTTGTGTGGCTCTTCTTGATTAGTTTTAACTTAAAAATGAGATCAAATGATACTCTTCCGAACATAAACTACATATGCAATAATGTTTAATACTACTATTGAGTACAGGTAATTAACCAAAACATTCATGGTTTCTTTCTCATAATGTTCTCCTTCATCTTCAGTAGGTGTCTGGATTCTCAAAGTTATATTGGAGAAGGGGGGTAGTGCATGAGTTGATGCTTGTTACTAAATGTACTGAGCGTTATGATAGTTTTTGTGTATAGTAGTGGTTGTTGTGTTTTTTCCTATAAAGAGGTGCAAGCTAATCAGCTGTGGTTAATAAGCCGATATGCCGAGTAACTATCTTTTTAGATTAAGCCGGGCAGCTAGACAGGGACTCCAGAAATCCATATCTGGGAAAGAAAGTGGGCTCCAGGATTCGGTTGAGATTTTGGTTGCCCAAGGGAGATTGTTGTTTGGCAATTCAAAGTGCTTCTATTCAGTACCATTTGCAAGACCAACTGACCTGAATGTGCTTGTCCGGCCTGGAACCTTAGCTGCCGCACAGGTGAATTTGCACGTAGCAAACCAGAAAAAGAATATTTCTGTAGTTGGAGCTATTTCTCGTGCAGTTTCAATTCCTTCTGTGTCAGGACAAGCATTTCACATCTGTGGCTATCACATTGATCACGTGATATCGGACCCGGCTAAAAGTTTGTCTGACAGCGACTCTCACAAAGCACCTATGGAAATCTGTGGTTCTCGAACTTGTCCTCCTGGCTGTTCCTCAAGCAAAATGACTTCAAGACATCTCAATGGTGTTCTTTCTGTAAATAATCCTATTACCTCTTATAGCAATAAAAGCTTTGATAATTGTAGAAAAGCCAGCATGAGTTTGAGAAACAAAAATCAGCCCAACAATTTTTTACTTTACGGATATTTCGCATTCAATGTGGCAAAGAGACGGGGAAATTCTAATCTATATGAAGGCTTTGGTTTGATGGGGTTCCATACTTCATCAACTGCTTCTTCTTCTACTGGCACTGCTCATGATGTGTCATTTGGTAGCTCTACGTGTGGGGTGCAGCTCTCAAGTTCAGCAGATTCATCTGAACAGTATGCTTCCTTTCATAACTTTCTATTCTTATTCACCCTTGTATAGCTGAAATACAGGGAATTCATGTCATTGCATACAATACAAAAAAAAAAGAAGAAGAAAATATGCAAACTACATATGTGGACGTGAAGGAAATATTATTGACTTGAACACCATCCTCAGTTTAGAACTTAAAACATCTTCTTGTTAAATAAATTTAACGAAATTGGCGTGAGTAATGCTTAAATTTTCGTAAGTATTAGAAGTCCTTAGAATGTAGTGTTATATCCATAATTTATACCAGAAGAAAATTTAAGAACTCTAAGGGTTGAGAAAATTTCCTACCTTATGAAATTTTGCGCCTAAAGTAGATTAAGAATTGAAAGAAGTCATGTGCTATGTTGCGTCGGTTGGGATAATATTTTCTTTTATTTGCCTGTGCTTCAAAACCATATTTGCCAATATCACAATCTGGAAACTAAAAAGAAAACACAAAAATGACTTGAGAAGTATTTATTATTAGAACTTAGATGCTCCTCAACTATCTTTGGTTGAGGCATCGTTGCTAGCGCTCTCTGTTATGAGAAAATATTAGATGCTTAAGACAATTTGTCTACCACCATGAGAAAGCTACTAGCTAATTTCAAAGGTGGAACTTGAGTAAAAAGGTACTATGTAAAAGTTAAAATCGTCGTGAAAGTTTCTCAAGGCTAGCTACTGTGAGGAAAAAAACAAATTTCAAAGCTTTGACAAGCTTGTCTCTTGTTCGAAACCTTTCTTTGAGTTGGCATCCATCTCTGGTGGAAGATCAGTTGGATTTTTATATCATATCCCACTTATTTGTATAGACAAAAGTGTGGCTTACCTATACCTTTTGCTATAGAGTACCAATATTTTTGCATAGTCATTATGTAGATCTTGAACATTTTGTATATTCTCTCCTTCATGTTCTATAGATTGCTTATCAAAAGAATATACTGCATTTACTTTTACATTGAAGTGAGTCTTTCTATTCATTCCTATAGTTGCTTTGGACCAATTGCAGGAATATCCGCATTGACAGAACCCTGAAACTAAATTCCGGATCATGTTACCTGCCTCATCCTGATAAAGAAGATACTGGTGGAGAGGATGCTCATTTTATTTGCAGTGATGAACAAGCAATTGGTGTAGCTGATGGTGTTGGTGGTTGGGCTGATCTTGGTATTGATGCTGGGAAGTATGCACGAGAGCTAATGTCGAACTCAGTGGCCGCAATTCAAGATGAGCCAAAAGGTTCAGTGGACCCAGCCAGAGTCCTCGATAAAGCTTATACATGCACAAAAGCCAAAGGTTCCTCAACTGCCTGTATAATTGCCCTCACAGATCAGGTACATGTGCAATTCTCAGCCATTTTTGGAGTATGTATACTTTTGAGTTTGGCCATTGTTAGACTTATCATTTTTCTTCTCTTCCCAGGGTCTGCATGCTATTAATTTAGGAGATAGCGGATTCATTGTGATCAGAGATGGATCTACTGTTTTCAGATCCCCTGTGCAGCAGCATGATTTCAATTTCACGTATCAACTAGAGAGTGGTAATGCTGGTGACTTACCAAGTTCTGGAGAGGTTAGTAATGCCCCATTTTCTATATGTAGAATTTGGTTTAGAGCTTATGTTTATCGGAGTCTGGAAAATTTATCATACTCAAATCAAAGAGTGTTGCCTTTATTCAGTCTTCTGTTACAATTTTTCTATGTTATTAGGAGAGCACAGTATTTTGGGTTCAATGTTTTAAATTGTTCCTGTACAGTTCCTAGTAATTACTTTTTTTAGTTAAACATAATATGGAGAGATGCATTTCTTCATGGTTAGTCCTCATATATGTGAATCATGAGAAGTGTACCATGTTTTAGACATATTTTTTCTTTTTCTAGTATTAGCTCAAATCTTCTCATGGTTCTTGTCCTGTCTTTCTTTTTTCTAGTTGTGACAAATGTCATTTCTTTTCAGTTATCGATCAGAACTTCTTGGTAATGTCTATGGCATCCTGTCTTGTGATCACTATATTTCTTTTAAAAGGCATTCATCACCCTCCTAAAAAAAGAAGAGAAAATCCGTTGCTCATTCTTTTATCAGTTGAGCAGAAATCGCAGTATCAACTGCATTGTGTAGTTTGGTTTAGGACTCCAATTTTTCCTTCAACTGGTTCACTGTGGATGCCTCCAATTCAGTTAGTTATAGCACAATTCTCTCTTAATCTGAATGACTTGCCTGTGCTGCAGGTCTTCAAAATACCAGTGGCACAAGGAGATGTTATTATAGCTGGTACTGATGGGTTGTTTGACAATTTGTACAACAATGATATTAATGCAATCGTCGTTCATGCAACGAGAGCTGGCTTAGGGCCACAGGTGACAGCTCAGAAGATAGCTGCATTAGCTCGGCAAAGAGCACAGGATAAAAACAGGCAGACCCCTTTCTCTTCTGCAGCTCAAGAAGCTGGGTTCCGTTACTATGGAGGGAAGCTGGACGATATAACTGTGGTTGTATCCTACATAAGCAGTGACAGAAACGTATGAGCACACTCTGTATTTTCGCCACCTCCCCTCCTTTCTTTATTTGCTTACATTTACAATTTTTTTCTTGCTGGACACGACATGCATCACTTCACTTCTCTGGATGTCCTAAATTGTTCTATCATACTTCTAACACAAAAAGGCTGTGCCAAACCTTTCTAACACACACAGACTCCTTTATTTCTCTCATAAATTTAAACTTTACTACCTGTGAAGAGTGCTGCATTTTGTTTCAATTATCTAAGTCTCTGTTTATAAACATCTCTTCATTCTTATGTTGCGCCTGCTCTTCATTTAAGTTTGTTTTTTCTCATCTTTTAATGGTTTTCAATACATATAGAAAGTCCTAGTTCTTACTGTTTCATATTAGTGTTTTTCTCTCATCTTCATTTAAGTTTGTTTTTCTCTCATCTTTTAATGGTTTTCAATACATATAGAAACTCCTAGTTCTTACTGTTTCATATCAATGTTTTACAAAAACTCCCATCATGTTGACTTATCATTCTAAATGGCCTCACTTATCAAAGCATTGTTATGAAGCACCTTTTCAACTAGTTCTGTGTTGTATTTCAAACAAAGTAGAAGCTGTAGCTTACTCTCGTGTACGTTTTTATAGAAAATGGGGACTGATGCCTCTCTTGTCCGATGATGTGCAGGAAAGATCTAACAGCTTAAAGATGTAGTTAAGAGCTTTCGTTTCTTGCTTTGGATCGCTTTGCTTCGGTCTACAGCCTACAGCCTACAGGTTTTAAGCTCCATTTGATGGGAATGTCAAATCTTTGCTTATATCGTGTGAACTGTCTCGAAGATCACTTTTACCTCCTCTTTCCCACTCAATGCATTACACACACAAGCGAAGAAGGTAGATCGCAAACCACTTCCTCCCTCTCTCCCTCCCTCCCGTTAGCGGAAAGATCATATGAGTGCTGATCATGTATATGGAATAGATGTAGACAGAGAAGTGCTTGATTTAGGTATTATGTTTCTGGAGATGGTTGGTTTCCCATAGAATTGCTAGTTAGGACATACAGTTACTTGCAGCATTAAGCTTTCTTCAATTCTTGGAAACCAAGTTCTGTTATCTTTTTCCAGTGTAATTGTATTCTTGGACATGATTTTCCCACTGGCTGTAAATAAATGAGTATTTCTCCTTTGTTCCCTATGTTTTCATCTTTTTTTATTTTCGTTTTCGATTTGTCTAAGACTCGATCTTGTGCTAGTACATACCGATCATCGCGACCCTTTGTCCCAGCCATTGTAGCATGTATGTTGTGGTTCAACAAGTCACAATTGTGTAAAAAGTAATAATTCTAGTGCTACTTTTCTTTGATATACACAAAATGTATAATAAGTTACCTATCAAATTATTCAAACGTATATCAATTATACACTCTAATTCTAGATTAAGTAGGAGGACCAATACATGTGATTTATTGGTGCAAAGTTTGGTACTCCATCTCTCTCATTATTCTTTTTGTTTCTCGAGATTTAAATGGTATGAACTTTAATTAAGTAAAATAATTTTTACTGGATTTGATTGTATCCGTTCCTTAACTTCTAGCTCTGACTCTCCCTCCCTATAACACAATCTTTTAGTTAAATATCTCTGTAACAATCATAGTCAAGATAAAATTATTGGACTTTTTTGCAACATTTTCTTTTGAATTCATTACTCAGAAATTCAAGTGGATCATTCACAATCATATAAACAACTTATATTTGCTACTCCATAAAAAAAGGTCTTTCTACTACTTGACTTTTAACCTTTTTTTTTTCTCTCTATGTTGAAAAATGAGACTTTAAATCATCTCAAGAATCAATTAAGTACTACAAAATTTCAACTTTTTATGTGTGAAATTTTGCAGCTAAAATTTAACAGAAATCCAAATGGGGACTCCAAGTTCAAGAATTGGTGCAGCAATTGTAATAGGTGTTGTTGTTTGGTTGTGTATTTGCTTTCTTTTATCCATATGGATTCTTTTCTCCTAATCCACCACCTAAATCTCATCCTTTGTTTAAATATGAGGTTTTGGTAAGTCACTCTACACTAATTTCTCTGTTATTCGATACACTAAGTTCTCGTTATACGTGGAATTTGAGAAAGAGTATGACCATAAGGGTCTATTGTACCTTATTATTTAAGAGACTGTTTTCACAACTCGAAATAAGTTTTTCTTTTGACCATGTTCTTTTCATGTCTTTTAATTATTGTGAGTTATAGTGTTTTTCTCTTTGTTTTTAAATATGTAAATTTACCCTTCGGGATGTCCCAGTGTTTTGCCTTTGGGACTTTCAAGTTGGAAATCCCTTGCCAACGAAAGCGAGGGGTTTGCCTTCTGGGTTGAGCTCGTCGCACCGGATTTGCCTAGTGCAGGTTATCTCTCCTCCTTGGTGTGCGAGCTATTGCATATTACCCTGTGCGCATCCAAAGGGTAGCGGCTGCAGAACTTTGACTCTCGAAATCTAACTGGTGTCACATAAACAGGGATAGGGGTTAGAGGGAGTGCTTATATTACATCAGATGCTTATTATTATCTCCTTTTTTTTTGTTGAGATGGGATATGGGATGCAGAGTTACAATAAGAGACAGATTATTGAGTATTGTAGTGAAATTGGTCTAAGTAGAGTGGATTAGATATAGTTGATAATTATAATCGAATCTGAGTTGTTTAGGATTGAGGTCTAGTTGATCCATCGATTCATGCGTTGATATGTGATTAGGTGTTGATAGTTTAAGAGTTGAGGCGATTTTGGTTATGATACTATCTCGAGAAATGGTAAAGTTGTCTTCATTTAACCTTATAGGGTTTGGTTTCGAGATATTGAATCAGCCAGTATAACCTTGTATTAGCATTGTACCTTGTTAGGGCGCGGACCTTCCCTGGCTCCTTGTGTGAGCTTGGGATGATTCATCCACCGAGCTATCTTTTCTATTGACGGTGTATGCATTCAGCCCCGTTCTCATTCTCTGAATGATAGGGCATTTAGGCATTATCTGTATATTGCTACATATTGGCGATAAACACTCCGTGACTAGTGTCTTTACTACATGTAACATTTAGTATAACGGCCAAAATGTCGTTTGATCAGTGTTGAAGTCTTCTCTATGTATGTACGTTGTAACTTGTGAGAACTAATTTACAGGTCGAGTCATGGTCGAATGAATCCATGGAGTGGATGAACATGTTGAGATCAGACATTAGGATGTTATCGGAGAAGAATGCAGAGCTGCAGAAGTAAAAGAGCTAAAGAAAAGCTTCAGATAGCCGAGCAGGAAAAAGGCCGTGCACAGGAGCAACTTGCATTGTTAGTTAGTCAAGAGTACGAGAACTAACCGTCCTGTCCTTCCAGACGCATCAGTGAACCCGAGACTAGCTAAGATATTGACAAAGGTTGCAGTAGGGAAAGAGGTCATTGTTGTACTTGCCTATTCAAATGTGAAATCCATGCTGGAAATGTGGTTAACCAACGTAAAAAGGGCGGGTTATACCAAATTATCTGGTCGTTGCATTGGATGATGACGTTGTAGATCTCTGTAATGAAAACGGGGTCTTTGCTTACAAGAGAGACCCTGATGAGACTGAGAGAGTTCTTGCAGCTTGGCTACAGTGTCCTTTTGATCATCTATACCGCGATTCAGACGTGGAGGTCATGTCTGATGGTCACAACAGCATGACAGCTTATGGATACAACGACGTTTCTGGTGAACCTGATATGTGTTGGGCTCGAAACACTCATACAATGAGGATATAGTCTTATAGTTCTGGTTTCTTCTATATCCGTCCAACGATTCCTGCAATTGATCTCTTGGATCGCGTTGCTAACAGGCTCACTCAGGAGCCAAATGCTCTGGACCAGGCTGTTTTCAATGAAGAGTTAGCCTTTCCATCGCACCCCGAGTACATTGGACTCTATGCTTCTAGGAGAGTAATGTATTTCTACTTGTTGATGAATAGCAAGATCATACGAAAAGATTCGAATTTGAAGAAGTTGAAGTTAGTTGCATTTCATATAAATTACCATCCAGATAAGCTTTACAGAATGAAAGAAGTTGTTGAATACTATGTTTATAGCAAACAAGATGCTTTGTATGCATTCCCAGATGGTTCAGATTGATAGCTACTTTTATTTTAAACGAATGACGGTGGTGTCTGGACCAGCATACGTTTACGTGGACTATTCCACTCGGTATCTACAATCTTTTCTTTTTCTTGTAATATCAATGTGTTATATCACGTTTGTCACTTACCTACTTGTGGCGGATGTTAGAACACTAGTATCAACTTCATCTGAATCTATTACTTCCGATGCACATGTATTGATGTAACAATTTATAATTTTTTTTTTGCAAATGTGCACCTGGATATTCCACTCGGTACCTACTACCTTTTCTTTTTCTTGTAATATCAAGTTTGTCACTTACCTACTTGTGGCGGATGTTAGAACACTAGTATCAGCTTCATCTGAATATAATACTTTAGATGCACATGTATTGGTGTAAACATTTATTAAAAAAAAATTTGCAAACAAATTGTATATATATGAATTCGTAACTTCAAAAAAAAAAAAGGTTAAATACTGAAAACTTTAAAGTTAAACCTACAAAAGCTCAAATCCTGAATCCGACTCTGGTTAGTCTAGTAATACAACATAGACCAAAAGCCATCAAAGTCATACCACTAAACTAAACCTTCACTTATTAACGGAAAAAGATTTACTATTACTCAGTAACTTAAAATCTGAATCTATCTCTGTCTACTTTGCAACAAAAGTAACAGAATCTTCTCGAGAAATCGGAGTCTCGGGATTTATGAAACTGACATCATCACCATTTAAATTTTCACCATTACTGCTATTATTAGTGTCGGGAAGCTTAAAAAACAGGTAAAAATGAGATCCATCTTTTACCCCATAATCAACAAGGGAAATTTCATCGTCATTCAACATGATTGATTCTCCATGTCCCGTATCCAACATGAGAATCAAACGATTCTCTGGAAGGTTTTCTTGTCTACTTATTTCTTTTTTCAAATTCGCCACAGATTCATCTTTAGCTACTCGAATATGAAATAACGTCCCTGTTAATATTTGTATCACTAAATTCATTTTCTTTTGATTTTCATTTCGAATGAGTGTTTGAGAGATTAAAAATAAAGAATGAAAAAAAAAGAATCATAGAGATTGCATGGTTTAAGAAGTTTGTTGCATTTGCATTACCTAAAAAATAGGTAGTTGGTTTAATTTGAGTTTAATATATATTTGTGAAAGGCACAAAGTGTTTATTATTTGAGTAAAAATTGATTCAAATTGATAAATTAAATCAAACTGATAAAATAAATCAATTTTATTGGGGTTTGATTTTATTTGGTTTTATATCTTTTTTTTTAAAAAAAATTAATTGAACTGATTTGATATTGGTTTGAATTTTTAGATTTTTGTTTGTCATTTATATACTTGAATATTAATATACTTTTGTAGAGTAAAATAAAACATTTCGAATAATAATGACATGATAAAGAATATAACACTTTAATTTTTATATATATAAAATTAACTTTAAAAAGAATTTTTTTTAAATATAATTTTCATAGTCACCACAAAAGTGTGCATAGTGAAATAATGCCCCTTTAATATTTTCATTACTAAATTCATTTTCTTTCATTTTGTTCATGGAAAAATTATTTTTTATATAATTATATAAAATTATTTGTCATTTCTAAAGTTTGGAATAAAAATAATTATTATTTTTCATTTATATACTTAAAATAAATCACAATGAACCTTAAAATCTTAGTTGTTCTTTTTTGTTTATCGTCTTTCTTAGTTTCTCTCTGAATGTAATTTATATTTATTTTTTAAAAGGAAACACAATCATAATAAGTTGTATGACGTTGATTATTGAGCCTAATATTGATAATTGTTCTTTGTCATAAAGATTATTGTTGAAAAAGTTTGTTATATTTACACACTAAATGATCTGTCATTATTGGAGAAGTTTGTTATAACTGTTCAAGATATTAAAAATTAATTCAAATGAAAAATTCAAATCAACCCGGTTGAATATACTAATTTGATTTTTAAAATTTAAAACTAATTTTTTTATTGTGATATTATAATTTATTTTTTGTATTTACCAAAAAAACATTTTTACACGAATATAATTGAAAAATAAATTTGATCACCAAAGTAATATATTCAAACGATTTTTTGAATTAAAAAAGACAAGAAAAAAAACATGTGAAGTAAATTAAATTTACCTCTTTACTTTGCGAAAAGACGAAATATTTTATATAAAATTAAAAAAATAAATCCAAAGAAGCTATTTTTTTCACTTTCGACATCCAAACCAGATATATATGTTTACTTGTGTAACAATAATGATATTTATGAGTTACTTTTCTAACGTACTCTAAATCACAAAATTAAAGAGTATGTTGCGTCCATTTTTCCTATTATTGTTTTATTTGAATTGGTTTAACGAAAAATTCACCTACATTGATTGTCTAAACTAACGTTTTATTTGACAAGTAAATATATACTTTACTAATTGGTATTTGTTTGCTAATAAATAATCATTTCTACATGACCTATCTAAAAATATTTTAGGTTATTTTAACATCAACTTTAATAAAGCACAATTAATGTATTTGTGCGTATATCAAATTTATTCCTTATATTCAATATCAATTTCATTTATTCGGTGTATCAGTGCAATATATGGTGTAGTTGTGGATATAGTCACAAATAATTACGATAACTTGAATTTAATATTCAATAAAAATAAATATTTGATGATTTCTTCGTCTGTTCAATTTTGATGAATAGAATTACTATATATTTTCATAGTTAAAATATAATAAATACATAATAAATCTAGTCGTGTAAGCTAGCACATAGGGTAGGTTACCAATTTGATTTTATTAATTTTCACTGTATATTTTTTATAATTTCTAGATTTTTGTTTGTCACCATATATTTTCCCAATTGATTACAAGAAGTTAAATTAGCTAAAAAAAGTTAATAATCCATCACACAGTTCTTTCTGATTTATCATTGATCTATTTATTTTAATTTTCATTCATCATAATATTCGATATTAATATTAGTATACTTTATAGATTATACACAAATATTTTATAATATTCGATATTAATATTAGTATACTATATAGATTATACACAAATATTTCACATAATGTATCTGTTAATGACATAACAAAGAATATCACACATTCAAAAAATTGTGATATTGTTTTAAAAGAAAATGTTTATGCTTTAATTTACATATTTATGACAGGTTCTTTGTTCACTTTTAAGAAAAATATATAATTAGTTTTGATGACAGCAATTTCAGTTATTTTTTAAGTTCATTAAAACTTATATATCTTCTAAAAATAAGTTTAAATCAACATCGTAACTAATTTTAAAATTAATTATATTTCTAATTAAGAAATTAGAAGTTTCAAATTTCTTGAATTAATGCGAAGATAAAATTTACATAACACATTTCATACATATACAATTTCGAATTCCATAAAACATTTATTGGAATGATTCGAATTCATCCAAATAATGTTTGGTTCATGATCCAAAAGATTCAAAACTAGTAAATTATGTTATCTTTACCTTCTAATTATCTAATATTCTTACTTTTCAATGAATCATTCGATTAATTTTTATCGCATTTTATATCACAATTTTATAACAATTCCTAACATGAGGGCTTGTTCTCACTTCTCAATAATAATTTCATTATTTAATTATTTCAGTTTTCTTATATTTTGCTTTTTGAAAAACATATTCAAATTTTTGTTTCTTCATATCTATCCTTTCTTTTGATGAGATTATTCAATACTTGACATTTTTTTAGAAGAATATTTTTTTTTTAAAAAAAAAGAATGCCAAATTAATTTACATGTCTAAAGGAAAAAAAATTAGAAGATATTTGTACTTATGTATTGTTGTAACGTAAATCTTGTCGATAATTAACCTTTTTATTTTTTGTTTTTTTCCTTATCAAGACAGTGACTAAACTTTAGGATAGATATATTACATATATTTTTCTTTTCTTAAGTTAGTGGAAAATAATGAGTAAAAAAATAAAATAACAAAGCTAATCATGAAACTTTTCCCAAAAATAAATTCGTAAATCCATTTATTGCTTTTTTAAAAGACTAACTCGGTAATCAATTAAATATCGAAGATTTATTATAAACAATCTCTTTTTCTTTTATGGTAAGAATAAAATTTGTGTACGTTCTATTCTCCTCAAATTCAACTTATGCTATAACATTGTGTATGTATATTGTTTTTGTTGTTTGTTGGCTAATCAACCAAATAATCGAGCGTGTATCTAAAATAATTGATTTTTCTGTCTTTCAAAATAGGAATAATGTTGTGTATACTCTATTCTTTTCAATCTCCAGACCCTTTTGATTATATTACACTGAGTATATTGTTATTGTTGTTTGTTGGATAATCAACCAAATAGTCGAGAGTCTATCAAAAAACTGTCTCTCTACATTACAAAAGTAGAAATAAATATTCATTACTATATACACCAACACCATACGTTATTCAAAATCGACTTGCGAGATTATACTAAATATATCGTTATTTTTGAATCAAACAAAAGAAATTTTAACCAAAAAAAAGAAAAGGTTTTGGTAAAATATAGATAATATTTCAAGTTTAAATAAATGGTAATAGAATCTAACGTCTTTAAACTTTATAATTTTGTCTAAATTGCATTGATTTAGCAAACTTTTAAAAGGAAACATAAACTTCACTAAGTTACAACCTTAGTAATTTCTTTAACAAGTTATAGTCGATTATACTTATAACTATAAAATTTTTTATCTATATTCCATTTTTGGTTAAATTTACATTAATTTTAAGAATACTTAGGTATTTCGAAACAACTTATTATACTATAATAATTAACAAAAAAAAATGGATTTTATTATTTTATTTTGTTTTAATAGTATATAATTCCAAATATGCGTACTTTTCCTTTTTAGTCCTTTTTTTCTTTTGCTCTTGTCATTTCACAAGCTTCAACTTAGCTTGTCCTTTACTCAATTGTAACTTTGCTTTGTCTGATTTAACTTTATTCCAGCTGCAGTAAAAAACCAACAGGAAAAGAATAATTATAAAAACAAGGTCTATTTTAAATAATATATGTTAAATTATCGAAAATGTTTTTCTAAAATGATTATTTTCTATTGAAAAGTGATTACCGATAACAGTAATGTGTATACAGACATAATCATTATCTGGCTAGTGGCTAGCTATTTTGGGAGTTAGGTTGATTGTTTTTTATAGACTCGTAGTTCAAGAAAAAACACAACAAACTCGTTTTAAAAAAGAAATAGCAAAAGTGAAAAAGCCTCGACAAAATATTTAAAATAGAACAACATAGTAAATCGAAAGTCAAAAGTATTAAGTAACTAATGGTTTAATCAAACTTAATCATTTTCAACGTGTAATTCTAAATAATACCATAAAATATATTATTCTCAAACTTCAATTAGAGATTGTTTGGTTGTTGGTTATTGATATATTAATTATTTTATATATTACTTTGTAAAATAAAACATAATTTTACTCGTAACTTAATTCTAATTCTAATATATGAGTAATTCACTTCTTAACCAACAATCAAATCAAGCAGAAGATGCATAAAAGTCTTATCGGCCATAAAAGGGATGGTATATAAGGAATAAACATGCTTTAAGTGAAAAAAATAAAAATTTGTGTGAAAATTTTATCTTTAATGTATTAAAAAAAATCTTTGATTGATCTATACTATTCTTCGTCTTGATAGTAAAACACCTATTCACACCATAATAATGATACACAACTTTGGACATAACTAGCGATTTAATAACCTAACATCCCACCTCATACTCAAGGCTCGATATCTAAAGCATGAAAAATTTAACACGGGAGCACCTAACAAGTAATTGGTAAATGATAATTGAGATCAACATAGTTATGATATCATATAAAGAAATGAATTTTGATTTTGACTTAAACCAAAAACTAGCAATCCAAAATTATATATAGAAACTATCAAAAAAAAATTTCGTACAATCTGAGACTCCCCAAAACATAAAGGGAAATAAGAAGTCTCAAATTTAACACAAGCTATGAATTTGGATCTACCAAATAACAAGAATACATAGAATAAATAAAGTTGTGTGCAAAATGACCTAAGTATAGGCCCTCTCATCTTTGAAAAAGCCATATATGCACACACACAAATTGAGTAACATACCACTTTAAAAAATATTTTCGAAATAATATCATTATTTTTTACTTAGATTATATGAAAAACTCGAAAAAAAAAATTTGACCATAATTTTCAAAAGATATGTCAATATATTAACCATGTAATTCATAGGTCTTTTTCTCAAACTATTTAAATACTCAAAGATTCTATCTAATCATTTGATCATGAATTTTCTCATTTTTCTATAAAGTTGAATTTTGAAAATCATATTTCTATAGTATTTTTAAAAAAATTCTTAACTTGTTTTTACAAAATTTGAAAAACATCAGAAAATTATTCACTCTTTCATTTCAGATCGATTATTAAAGTTAAATAATTATTTCAATTTAATATTCATGATCAAACACAACCTCAAAATCTTATAAGTATCCTTTTCTTTTAGTTTTCTCAAATTTTACAATTTTCGTAACCAAGCTAGTCTATTCGCCATATAAAATAGAATAGAGAAATGAATTATCATGTTTTATATCCACAAGCTTTAGACAAGAAGTCGTCTTTATTAGAAATACTTTATCTCTAATTTGAAACCTTCTGATGCGAATATAAATTTGATGGGGCTTCAATATAAATACCAACGAGAAAAAAATATCCCACATTAAAAAAAAAAATCTGTAAAAAATGTTTTTTTTTTGTTACTTCCATTAATCAAAACTCATATTAGAAAATTTTAAGAAAAAAAAAAAGTTAGACAGAGGGAGAGAGACTTGTGTGGGCGTGTGTGTCCCCCTTCCCTTCTGTCAGTTTCTGCTTTAGCTTCAGAAAATCTGTGGTTTCTCCAAATTTTTTTTAACTTGTTAGCAAATTATACTAAACACTTGTTGCTCAAACAACATTTTCTTGAAGTTTAATTTACTGGGGTTTTTATTTTTCTCCTTTTTTATCATTTGTATGTGTTAACAACACTTGGACAGAGACACAATTAGTCTCATTTCAAGGGTGATCTGTCTTCACAGAAGAATTGTTTGTGTATAAATGCTCAGAGAAAGCTAAAAAGCTGCTGTCTTTGCAATCTTTTTTTTACTAATGTCTATATGTAAGTCTTTCTTCTTCTTGAATTTTTTGTTGTTGTTTCTTGAAAAAGCTTTCCCTTTGTTGTTGTTGTGTGTAAAGATTGGATCTTTTTCACTTAATTCTTGGCTAAAGTTTGTGCTTGTTCAAGAATTGCTGTAAAGTTTCAATCTTGCTGCAAGATCTGATGTATAGCTGGTACTTTTACAAGTTTTGATATGCTAATTTAGCCTGATTGCTTTGGTTTCCTTTTTTTCTTTCATTAGGTTTTCCATAAATATGCAAATTGTGTGTTGAATGAGAAATTTTTGGTGGTTTCCTTATGTGTGTATAGGGAAAATAGCATTTTAAGACATGGGGTTTGGATGAAAAGTTTGAAAGAATGAGTTTTTGTTGTAAAACCTTTGAATTTAAGTAGTTGAGTTAGAGAAATAGGTTGTGCTTTGAGGGGTAAAGTAGGAAATGTAATTAGCTTCGATGTGGCGGCGATTACATGTCTCTAGAGAGGTAGTAGTTGGTTTTTGTTGAATTAGTAGTAATTGATTCTGCTTGGCACATCTGGAGCAAAATAGAGTTATGTGTTTCGATGGATGTTGACAATTGCGTAATGATTGACATTTGATTCAATCTGTTTACGTTCCTTGCTTTTGACTTGGACTTCGAATCCTCTACCCCGAGGTAAGGATGTTATTTAACTCTTTTTTGTTGGAAATAAGTAGGTAAGAGATGTTGTTATTAGTCTTTTGATGTCCTTTGTGAACGATCGTTACTTTTTGTTTTTGCATTTTCTATTTGACATCTATATTTAACAGTTTGTTTGGTTTCTTGAATTTATATTCATCTTTTGAACCAGGATTTGTTAGCTATCCAAGAAAGGATGTGAGCTTAAGGTTTCTTATAAAATTTACGTAGATCCTTAGCGTAAAGCATGTACATTTATGAGAAATGATTAATTAGGGAAGTTAACAGATTTTCTATTGGAACCATTAGCGAGTTCGTTAGAGCTGAAGAAGAGTCAACTTAGTTTCCTTTTCACAACTGAGTTGAATTTGACTTTATGGTTCAAGGTAGTAATGGTTTGACAAGGGAATCCGCAGCCGCTATCCTTTGGGTGCGCGCATAGGGTAAACCCCGAACAGAAAGGGTTTTCTTATGCGTATCTCTTCGTATTTATTGCTGCCAGATATTCAATTGTGCATATATGTTTCTAAATTAGCTAATTTATCCCTTATATTGGCCGATGGATAGATATTGTATTTATCCCTTGAAATGAACTTTGACTTTTTTTTTAAACTACAAGTAGATTAAAGAAAAAGACAATACTGGATGCACGCGACAGATTATAGTATACATTAGTGGTTCCCCACTCATACATATAGTGGACTACGTCTTTGAAGTTGAAAGAGACAGATATCCTATTTCTATTCTTTTCGTCCCTTTCATCATCTTTCTCCCTTCTGAAGATTCATTCTTATATTCCTTCTAGGAAATTTCCTTGGCGTTGATTACCGTCATTTACCCCCTTCCGCCGAGCACTTAATCTATTGTTTAACATTTTAAGGTTCGTTGATTACCGACATTTACCCCCTTCGGTCGAGCACTTAATCGATTATTGAAGATTTCAAGGTTGAGAAGTTAGAGTAGGGGCTATTTCACTAGGAAAGCTGCACAAGCAGATTACTCTATATTCTCAAAGGGTCAAACGGGGTATCACGGACCAGCTAACTTGATAAGTGAAATACGCTGTTATCAAAAGAACACTTCTATACCTTACTGCAAAAAGGAAAATGAGTTTCCATATTGCATGATCTAGTGTGAAGTTGGATAGAGAATGTAGTTTGGAAGGCAAGGCATATAATGCGGATGATGATCTCATGTTCATCAAAGTTTTTTTTGGAGGGACGGAGTAAAATGTCATCGAGCAAATGGTTTATAGTTTAGATCATCTCTCTGGTTCTCTACCTTCTTATAGAATGTTCCAATAAATCTCTCGTAAGCCTTATTCAGTTATAGTGCTAATCAACAACGCATGCTCCATTGGATTTTGCTGATGATCACGCTTCTTCTCAAGTCTCCCTACATTGTACTCAAAGTTGTTTAGATCAGGAAAGAAATATCACGGCAGTACAATGTCAGTGTAAGGCCAAAACTTTACCTGTATAGTTTAAAATTTTGTTTCCTGGCTAGCGGTGCTAAGGCACGTGATATAGCTTAGTACAATAAACCAATTATGGTATAAAATGAGAACTATAACTTGTAAAATCTGTAGGAAGCTAGTAATCCAATGGTCAACTAGTATGAGTTTTATTAGGTGACAGAAGTTATTTTTTTGGGCTTGTTTTAGTGATAAATGATATGTCTATAGTTGCGGAGATAAAGCACACGTGTTGTAAAGCATTTCACCGATATTATTTACATGCCTAACATTATCTAGTGCAGGATTTTCACATTTAGTAATACGATCATATTGAAATATTGCGATCGATCATCCATGATTATTGATCTTTCTGTGGTTTCACTTCCTTATTTTCTCGTTCTCTGTTCGTTCTTTACTTTATTTTATTCTGAGTTTTCATTTTTTTACGAGTTTCATTCTTCGGGTTTCTGGATTCTTAAAGTTCCTGAAGTTTCCTTATGCTGCTTGGTTCATGCAGAGATCAAGAGGCCGGTGGGCCTTGAGTGAACCTTAATTTCAGTAGTGAAAAGAAAATGACCACAAAACCAAAGAAAGGATGGAAATCAATTTCGTCTCTCAATTTGAAGACCAAATCAGCAGCACATTTTTGTTTGCTCCCCAAATCAAAGTCGGATCGATATGGTCCTGGTGACACACCTGTTTATCTCAACGTGTATGACTTGACTCCTATGAACGGCTATGTATATTGGGTTGGCCTTGGTATTTTTCATTCTGGTGTGGAAGGTACAGTCTCGTTAGATTTTCCATCTTACCTTTTTTGTTATTCAAGGCTAGTTGTTTGTTGATGTACACATGCGATTTCCATTTTTTGATATCGATATGTTGCTTATATATTGCTTTCCTAGTCCTGTTTGATCTAATATACTGCAGTATGTTTCATTACCCGATGAATTAGTTTGTCTATCTTGACTTGTGTTTTAGCTAATTAGCTGAAATCTTGTGTTCAGATTCAGAAACGAAACTTGTATCTTGGATATATCCATGTAAAATCCAACCTGGAAATGTGATTTATTTCATTCAAGAACAGATAGACGCATTTAATTAGTATCGGTAGTCTAGCTTAAAGTGGGAAGTCTAATTCAAGTCTGAAGTTAGTCGAACATAAGTCAACTTTGCGTTCCGTTCTTCGGCTTAAACATGTAGACAACAGTCTTATATTTGAGGGATTGGAAAGTTATGGAATGTGTAACAAATATATTAGTTTTCCATATTTTGGTTATTCCGAATTCGTTCATTTACGGAATATCATACAGAAGTCTTTTTTGCATCTATTTTTTACTTCTATTTTGGTTAATCCCCTTAAGAAAGCCTTATGTGGGACATTCCGAAAGGGGAATCCCGAAGAAGTGTTAACGGTTGACCATTGCATCTTATAGTTTTATGAGAAGTAGGAAGCCATATGTGAAACTTAACGTGGAGATTAGTTGTATTACTATTTGGCACCTCATATTTTTGTACGTTCAGTGAAACTGACCCATACTTTACAGTTCATGGTGTAGAATATGCATTTGGAGCTCATGACTATTCAAGCAGTGGTGTCTTTGAAGTTGAACCACGACAATGCCCGGGGTTCAAGTTTAGGAAGTCCATATTCATTGGGGTTACAAAGTTGGATCCCTGTCAGGTTAGAGAGTTTATCGAACGTCAAGCTGCTAGCTATAATGGTGACACATATCATTTGATTTCGAAGAACTGCAACCATTTTTGCAACGATACATGCTACAAGCTCACCGGGAAAAAGATTCCAAAGTGGGTAAACCGACTTGCAAAATTAGGTAATCCTCTGTCATTTCACCTCTCTTTAGTTAACAATAACTACAAGTAATAGTGCCTACAAGCATCTTTCTCTAGATTTATCTATGGACTCGGTCTCGCGGAACTAACCTCATAATAATGTGCTTCATAATGACGATCTCATCACGTTCAGTATGGAGGAGACTATTATATGGAAAATGTTTTTCTATTTTTCTATGTTTGGTTGGTCAAAATATTTCCAAAAACATTTTCTCCTGGAAAACAAGTTTCTTACAAATCATGATCTCGTCGTTGGAATAGGAATGCAAGTTCCATAAATGAAACTCCACGTTGATTGTCTTCTTCCTACCCCCGATCCCTCATCACGCCCCCTCCACCTGCATAAAAGTTCTGAAAAGTAAAACTGTCTGGTTGTCTCTTGGTTTCCGAGCTTATTAAGGATTTTGTATGATATGCCACCGTAGGTTCATCATTCAACTGCATGCTACCCGAGGCTCTAAAAGTTGCCGCGGTGGAACATGACCCTAATGGACCAGAATATGTTACTG
Source organism: Solanum chilense (assembly GCA_032847665.1). Lineage (NCBI taxonomy): Eukaryota > Viridiplantae > Streptophyta > Magnoliopsida > Solanales > Solanaceae > Solanum > Solanum chilense. The sequence continues at coordinate 69,331,630 of CM064974.1, read as the reverse complement.
AACGAAGAAGGCTAAGAAGTGCTTTTAGCTGTCTTTCTTCAATCTCAACAAGACAAAGACAGTTATCGACCTCTTCGTTATTTCTACAATCACCCTTGAAAGGCTGCTTACCATCATGGGAGTTAAGAAAGTCTAGCAACAGGTCTTTGAAGGAAAGGTAAAAAAGATATTAGACACTTTTCAGTGAATTAATGTGCTGGAACAGAAAATGTTATTATGTAACATGACATGATTTCAGTGTATGTAATATGGTTTTTTTTGAGCAAAGTTTGTCAACTTATTAGAAGTGAGTTGTTGTATCAAAGATGCTTTGTGGGGCTAGTGTCTTTTTTAGCTAGAAGGATGAAAAAAAAAATGTGGATTTAAAAAGCATATTGTATATAATGCTTATGCCAATCACAAGGCAAATGTATATGCATATCACAATGTGAATTCAAATGTTTTGTAAGAAAGGGGTATGGCGTAGTGATCAATGAAGTCAATTAAGATTTATAAGGTTTTGGGTTCAAATTTCAGTGGAGATAAACATTGTTAGGTAATTTTTTTCTCTTGTTTTGTATTAAGGGGTATGACGTAGTGATCAATGAAGTCGATTAAGATTTATGAGGTTTTAGGTTCAAATTTCAACAGAGATAAGCATCATTAGGTAGTTTTTTTCTCTTGTTTTGTATTAAGGGGTATGACATAGTGATCAATGAAATCGATTAAGATTTATGAGGATTTAGGTTCAAATTTCAGTGGAGATAAACATCGTTAGGTAATTTCTTTCTCTTGTTTTGTATTAAGGGGTATGACGTAGTGATCAATGAAGTCGATTAAAATTTATGAGGTTTCAGGTTCAAATTTCAATGGAGATAAAAATCGTTAGGTAATTTTTTTCTCTTGTTTTGTATCAAGGGTTATGACGTAGTGATCAATGAAGTCGATTTATATTTATGAGGTTTCAGGTTCAAATTTCAGTGGAGATAAAAATCGTTAGGTAATTTTTCTCTTGTTTTGTATCAAGGGGTATGACATAGTGATCGATGAAGTCGATTAAGATTTATGAGGTTTCAGGGTCAAATTTCAGTGGAGATAAAAATTGTTAGATAATTTTTTTCTCTTGTTTTGTATCAAGGGGTATGACATAGTGATCGATGAAGTCGATTAAGATTTATGAGGTTTCAGGTTCAAATTTCAACAGAGATAAGCGTCATTAGGTAGTTTTTTTCTCTTGTTTTGTATCAAGGGGTATGACATAGTGATCGATGAAGTCGATTAAGATTTATGAGGTTTCAAGTTCAAATTTCAGCAGAGATAAACATCGTTAGGTAATTTTTTTCTCATATGTCCTAGTTGTGTGTAGAGATTCTTTCGAACTAAGCCTATCGGACCGGGTTGACCCACCAAATAAGGCCTAGAAGAAAAAATTGGGCCTGGGCCGGGCGCATATAATGGGCCTTAGCTGGTCCATGTTTTTTCAGCCCATGAACTTGTTTGAACCAGGCCCATTTAGCCAAACATATTTATATATATATATATATATATATATATATATATATATATATATATATATACATCTTTGATGATATCCTTTTATCGTTTCAAGTTAAATATCATTTTATCATAGAGGCAGAATAAAAATTGCGAGTTAATGAGTTCTGAATCATAAAAAAGATAAATATTGAGATTTAACAAATTATATTACATATATTAAGTGAATTCCTTAATACGAATATACGATTTTGACCAAAATTATTGTGCTCTACTAGACGTATAACTTTATATCTAGTCGATTAATTAAATCATAAAAAATCATAATATATAAAGCCTGAATTTTGGCTTCTCAACTAACTGGTTTAAATAATCATAAATGTGCATAGTTAGCTTTTAATACATTGAACCATTGAAATAAATGAAAAAAAACAGAAGTTAGGTAAGGTTATTAAATATTATAGGAAATTTATGTGTTACGACGATAAAAATATATCTAGTGTAATTTCATAAGTTGAGGTTGAAAATAATAAGGTATAACATGTGTATATTAACTAATATTAGATTAGGAGGCCGAGCATTGCCTCTCCGACAACAAAAGAAAATAAAAACACGTAAGACAATTTCCTTAAGACGTATAATCTTAAGGATATCTGTCTGAATTATATACAAAGACTTTAATAATATTTTTTATTTATGTACCAAACATATATAAAAAGTTTCGTTATTTTTTTTTTCAAAGACTTTTTTCTTAGTACCAACCACACCATTAATGCTAAAAACCCTAAATATTGAACTCTATATAACTTCAAGTAGAATTATTTTATTTTAAACCCAAAAAAATGGAAAATTACAACATTATGATCATCAAATTCTTGGAAAATCCTTTTCTTATATTTTTCCTTCTACTTTTATCATTAAATTATTCTTATTTCTTAATTCCAAAATTCCCAAAAGGCATTCCAAGAATTATTTTAATTTCACCAATTTTTTACATTTTGTATTTTTTCCCTTGGTGTTTCTCATTTGCATTTCTTAGAGGCATTTTGTCTTTTTTTATTACATGGATTACTTCTTTCAAACTCATTCTCTTTTGTTTCAACAAAGGCCCTCTTTCCCTTTGCAAAAACCCTATTGACTTTATGCTCATTTCCATTTTACCACTCAAAATTTCGATTTTCGATGAAAAGTCTGTCAGAAATACATCCGAAAAGTCAATTCATGACCAAAAAATCGTGGATCGAAAATACGAGATTTCTGACAAAACTTCCATCAAAAAGTCAATTTCTGACCTAAAAGATGTTAGTAAAAAATATGAGATTTTCGATATGAGTATGTACAAAAGGTATGAGGTGGAGGAGATTTTTAGGCAACCGTATTTAGCTACATCTTTTCGAGATTTCTGGGGAAAGAGATGGAATCGATACTCATCGAAAATGTTGAGATTAACAATATATGATCCAACAAATGAAGCTTTGAAGAATTTGGGTAAAAATACATCAAATTTATTAGCAATTGTGTGTACATTTGTGGTTTCAGCTATAATGCATGAACTAATGTTTTATTATATTACATGTGGTTTATGTTTAAAACCAACATGTGAAGTAATGTGGTTTTTTGTGTTACAAGGAATTTGCATTTCTTGTGAAAAGTTTTTTTATGCAAAAAATTGGGTAATTATGGATGCAAGAATTTCAATATTATTAAAACGTATTTTTATTGTTTTTTCATTTTATTTTTTATTAGTTTTACCAGTAGTGAGGGAAGGAAAAAATACATGTGAAGTCACCAAATAATAATTGGGACTTGGTATTGTAATTGTGTTATATTTCGAAAAGATTTTATGAATGGAATTTTTATTTTTATTTTTGTGTCATCTAATAATGTTTTGTTGGATTTCTTTTAGTATGAACTAAATTGATCATTATGATAATATTAATTACGCTTCAGTCTCAAATAAGTAACGATAAAATTTGTTTTGTACACTGATAAATAAGTAGTTGTTTTGATCAATTATTTAACTCGTAGATACACGTTTTGAATATGTTGATTATCTTAGTTCTTGATTGTTGTGCATGGAAACAAAAAGGCAAGATATAGAAGTCACTTAATGTTGTGTAGGAATGGTGAAGTCAAAATTTTTGTTAAAAATCTTTAAAATTTAATATAAATTTGTATAAAATATGTTTTGACATGTATACTTAGTAATTTTTTCTATTTTTAAGTAATATACTTTTTCAGTAAAAGATGTTTTAAGAAAAAAAAAATTATTTTATTTTTAGTGTTTGCTACTTGTAATTGTTAGAGTTTTGCTCTGATTTTCTTATTAAATTAGAATTTTATTTTTTACTTCGAGGAAAGTCAAAGTATTTTATCATAAATGCTTGAATATTTCCTAAAAGAAAAAATATAATATTCTTTCATATTTATTTTATTCGAGAAAAAATTTGAAACTCTGTAAATTGAAGAACTCTATTCTCATATCAACATAATAACGTCCATAATGTAATCATTTAGAAACTTTTTGTTAATTTAGAGATTTTCTCTCTACTAGTTTCATGCTTCATATTAGTTTTTAAATAAGTAGGTCAATTGGTCATATCATTTGATAATGTGTCGTCTAATTTATCGACATATGACTGCACAATTGTAAGCTTCAGCATAACGTCCTATAATCACTTTCGAACCAAACATTACTTCATTTTAAGTTAGAGTCCTTAGAGACCTCACAAATTGGAATGAAACACAACCATTTGGTTGTCCATCTTATCAAAGCCCAATCCTTCCTGGGATCTGATAACAAAATCCATAATCCCTGCATCTTGCTATTAGGCCAAAATACAGCAACAATATCTTCAACTAGACACAACACAAAATCTCCAATGTATAAACTGTAACGCGTTTCATGTCTTCATGATGTACACGAAAAACATCAGAGAGACTACAAGGTACAACTATAGCTAGTTCCAACAGAAAGAAAAGAAAACGAGTTCTAATAGACAAATATGGATAGTTCATAGTTGTGAAGAAGCTCCATCTAGTCTACAATGAAGATGATTTTCGACCATAGAAGCAAGCATATATCTACACGAAATGCTTGTGATAAGACCTGTATAAATTTTGAAGGGGGCTTTTCAAATTAAGGGGAAGGAAGGTTATACATAAGGAAAATAGCAACAGAGATTCATGCAAGCTCTACGTTTGGGCAATATCTCACCAGACGAGGCTGGAATAATCCACTGGAATGCAAAGTGCTTCATCAGCTAACTAAATCAGAGAATCTCAATCATATGCGAGGATTGCCACTTCCAAGTGTGAGTTCCAGATCATCGAATCCTACATCGTGAATCCTTTCACCTTCCCATGCCTTGACTGATACATTTTCAAAGTCGAAGTCTATGCTCTTACCCTTGTCTGTGATCATATCATTAGGACGAAGTGGCTGAGGCACAGGTTTTACAAGATTAAATGTTGGAGAAGGTGGAACATTTGACGCATACTTTTGAAAGTTGATCCACTGGCCTGAATCAATGGTAGATGAGTCAGATTCATCACACTCGGGTATAGTTGGAGGAGTAAAACGCTGAACCCTAGTTGGGCTTGCTGGGGCTGAAGCAGCAAAGAAAGGGATGTTCAAAGCAAACATTGATTCTTTGGCCAAAGTTTCTAAATTGAAAGTTTGCTTAGGATGCCTAGTTGGTGATGAAAGAGGTGGAGTTACAGGGGCACTGTTTGATATTCGTAATGGAGGAAGGGATGAAGGAATGACATTTTGGAGAAAAGAATATGGATGTGATGACATGTTGGCATCAGCACGAGATGGACTGGGGAAAGAAGAGGAAGTTGGACTTGGCTGATAAGATGGAATTGGGCTAGCAAAGTATGATGAGGGGGGACTTGGATGCCGTGAAGAACTTGGCGTGATGTTTGTTGAAGTGCCTCCAATCTCCATCGGGGTTGGCTTGCATCCCTGAATCACATAATAGTTGAAACAAAGTCAGTATCAAAGAGATTATAATTTACCTAAAACAGATCCCAAGTTTTGCATATTGTTAAGTTAACCAAGCCACACACTTTAGTTTAGTAATATTTGAGTTTCAGAGAGATAATTTGCAGGATAACGTAACAACACAGAAAATTGATCCAACGCTCAACCCAATGGGGAGATCATATTATTCTAGCAGCAAATGTCTTCACCTCAAATATTGCTTATTGGTTAAGTTCTAAATCCCAAACCACGCAATTAATATCGACAAACTCAGAAAACACTAACACGAATGTTCTCATGAAATTTGAGATTTCAGAGAGAAAAGCGCGGCAATTGAGCTAATAAAGGAAACCTCAACAAATAACAAATTTGGAATCTCGGCAAGCATTCACTACAGAAAAAAAAAACACCTAAGGCCTTGATGCTCAGACTTACCAATATCGTACCTATGCGGATCCTTCAAAAATGCACTAATCTTGGAGGATTCGACACACACTCATCGAGACGGAAAATGCTTGAACTTTCCAGTTCAATTGTTGTTAATTTGGTAATGAAAAACAGGTCCTTTTATTTGGAGCTTTTGGGGTGAAGCTGGTTACAATCGCCTTAGCCTATCTTGCCCGGTCTCTCCAATTTCATACCTGTGCAGATCCTACAACAATGCACTAATCTTGGAGGATCCGACACACACCCATCGGTATTTTGAAGAGTCGAAGCAACATAGCCTAAGGCGAATCTCGAAAGCATCCAACTCCACCCCCAGAAGCTCCATACAAAGACACCCTTTTCCCACTATCAAATTAACAACAATTGAACTGGAAAGTTCAATCATTTCCCCCTAAAAACCACTTCCAGTTTCTAACAAAACTATACACTAGATCACTCTAATTTCTCAAAATAACCAACATACAAGAACAATAAACAGGCAAAACAAAGAAATTCAGCAAATCCAGAAGCTTAGCAACTTAAAAATTGATACTCATATATGCTAAAATCCATACAACCTAGATCCAAAAAAAAGCAAACCTATTTGTCAAACCTGTAGATCTAAGCAAATCCAAGCAAAACCCAGTAATGGGGATCACCAAAAACATAGAAATTAACCTAAAAATCAAGCAAATTGAAGAGGGAAAAAAATCGAAAGACCTTGCGATAAGTGGTACCATCAGGTTCAACGATCCAACCAGCTTCAGTACAAAGAGCTTTAAGAACTTCATTGTTATCGCAGTGCTTAGGAAGATTATAGTTTCCTTGAGCTCTTAAACCAGTATAAATCTTAGCAGCTACAGCTCTCCTCCTCCTCTCTCTTCTCCTGTTATTCTCTCTTTCCCTCCATGATGGTTTCCTTCTCCCACCACCACCACCACTTTCCGGTAAACCAACTCCGGCACCTCCACTTCCACCAGCTCCGGCACCGGCGGAGGAAGATGCTGGTGATTCTCCAGCTTCCCACATCATGATTTTGTTGTTGTTGTTTCTCGCTTTCTCTCTCACACACGCGCGCTTTCTCTCTCTATCTGTGTGTATATATGAGAAGAAGAGAAAATGGGGTGGTCCCAGGTGGGGGTAGGGTGGCGTGGGGCGGTGGGGGGGTGTTGCAGACACACGTCTGAGACTATACTCACGAGAAAGACGTTCAACAAAGCAAAGAAGAATCTTTGTTGTTTCTCTCTATGGGTAGTGAGTGGTGTTTTCTTGTTTTTGTGTGTGTATGTGTTGTGTACACCTGTATAGAATATGATATCGTGAATGAGGTTGCTCCGACTTTTATTCTCTGAATAAATCAAATGGGGTCTTATTTAATGTGAATTTGAAATAGGTCGGATATGGTATCGTGAATGAGGTTTATTTTTCTAATGAAATCTTACTTAGCACGAATCGAATCGAATGAGCCTTACCTAATGTGAATTCGAAATAGTCAAGATATGAGACCGTGGATAGGGTTGCTTCATTTGCTATCCTTGTTAATCGTATTCTACCTGCGCGAATCTAATGGGCTCCTATTTAATGCGAATCGGAAATAATATGGATATAGTATGATGGATGGGGTTGCTCTGATTGTTATTCTCCTAATGGAATTCTATTCAACGCAAATTGAATGAGGTTCTATCTAACAAGAATCTAAAATAGTCGAATGAATATAGAATGAGAATTTAAAAAAAAAAAGATATATTATATTGTGTATGTATATATAGTTTGTAATAAACAAAGGATGGTTTCGTAGATGGTAAAGAGACAACTTAATCTGGTATTGATTTTTTTGCCTAAGTTATAAAAGTTATTTATATATAAAATTAATACGATATTTGATTTGTAAGTTTAAAACCCGCATGACTAATATATGTAAAGATTATAATGAATTTTGTATATTATTTTGTGGGTAAGAACACAAAAAAATTAATACACACATAATTAAGACTATGTAATCTGATCAACTACCAAACAACCCTAAGAGTCGTGTTGTTGTTGGTTGGAAAGTGAATTAATAATGTATCCAGAAAGGATTGCGTGATTAATAAAAAAGTGAATTATTTATATAAATTCGATATAACTAGTACCATATTTAGTAGAACTTAAATCGTAATGTTTGAAATTCAGTAAATTTACAATTTTTACATAATTAATATATTTATAAGTTATCTCGTTATGTTAGATATAAAATTAAATAACTAAATCTATATGATTAACCTTAACATTATTAATACATGCTTAACTCTAATCAACTAAATTATTATTAATTTATCAAATTTTATTTTTAATCAAATAAAAAATCATACATATATAATTAAACAAATAGTACCACTATCTAAGTAAATTGTACAAAAACCAAGCACATGTTGTGGGATTATGGCCTTGTGGGTGGGGAACAATTCTTCTTTTATATTTCACTTTTTTTTTTCTGCTACAAAATCATTTGTTAGCAGAGTTGTCTCTTTAATTATTATTAATTCAGTCAATCAGCCAATAGAAATCTGCCACATAGGAAACAATTAATTATTTGTTGAGAAAATCAATGTTTTTCTTTTTCTTCTCCATTTCACATGTTAGAAAAAAATAGTATGTACCTAAATCTTACCAATATCGAAGTTAGGAAAAAATAGTGTGTACGTAAATCTTACTTTATATCCTGAGGTTTTCGATAGACCTTGACTCAAGTAAAGATAACACAGAGTAGTTAGAAAAATGAGAAACAAAGAGAAGTGAAGAAGCAAAAAGACAACATGTTAAAAGGAAGACATGACAACACATATAAATAATACGATAATTGAAGCGCAAGATCGCGAAAACATAAGTTCAGATTGTACATAAATTCATCCAAGCAAAGGGTCTCTAACAGCTTCAGTTTTAACACTTATCATACAGAAAACTTTCTGCAGGTTTTAAGTTTTGCAAATATCTAATAACATTTTGCACTCAAAATCTTTTTCACATGTAAAAATGGTTCTTTCTGGTCCCAACTTTACAGACTTTCAGAGCCTTCAACTTCTGGTGTAAGCATCATCAACTAATCGATTCTGCATCTGAGACGTTTATATGCAGCGTTGGAAGAACGTTTCCCCTACATATCCTCCAGACATTGCCCTTCTGACATTGGACTCGAACATGCTGGGGTTGTCACTCAACACAGCAGCTGCTTCATGATTGAGGGGATCCTCGTGATTGGGTTCCTGCAGAAGCGGAAGTTATAAACTAACAACTACTTAGAGTAGCGTAAAGTACAGCAAACTAGAAGGAAGTTAAAGTACCGTGAACAAATGATACAAGCCATAGATTATTGTGTTGATGTTGAGCACAGGTTTCCAGTCTTCTCGAAGAATGTTGAGACACACATTACCTTCCAAGTCAATATTCGGGTGGTAAACCTGCAAAATCCGAGTTTCCAGAGCTAATGATAAAACAATTGGAATCTAAATTCATTCTTCAAGAAATTAAAAGAGAATCGAAAGGAAAAAAGCTATAAACCATTACCCACCTTTGTCTTGCACTTGACCTTTGGAGCCTCATGAGGATAAATAGAAGAAATGCTGAAAGAGAAGACAAAAGTACCACCCCTGAATACAAACAAATAATACAATGTACGTCAATATCCAAGTCGAAGTAAACTTTTTTCAGGAATATACTTCATTAAAGAGAGAATAGTTTCAGCAGAACTACTTACACATAATATCCTTCATCAGGCCGAATGGTGACTTCAAAGTTCATGAGGTCATCTTTTCCGTTAGGGAATGATATGCTACACGTTTCAGGTAGATTTAGTTCACTGATATCTACAGGGAACAAAAAAAACGTTAAGGCCATCTTCATTGGTGTGGAAAAAAATAGAAGACAAATAAATAGTCGGAGAAAAGAATCACCAGGAACAAAGAAATATAAATGAATTTCTTATGATGAATCGGAGAATGAGGCAATGAAGGAAGGAACTGACACAATTATTCATGAACTTCCATCAGAAAGTTCATCAATCAAAAGAAAGACGAAGAGAACCCCTTCACTAGAAAGTGCTTTGCATCAAGCAACAACAATCTTCACTTTTAACTTTCAATATATGTGAGAGTCATATGCAGTTAGCTGTCACATATAGAGGTTCAAGCAACATCAATCTTCAACAGTGGATGGTCAAACATAACACAAATTTTCGCCTATATACGAGTAAAAGGAGTCAACAAAGAAATGACAATGTATACATCAAATCTCTACAGCATACATGGGAGATTTGAGGAAACCCGTGAATGATGTAAATATGAATTTGGGGGGCACTCCAAGTTTCACTGCCTTCTGGCCTCCGTTTACACTTACCCTCCTCCAACAGTCCAACCTCCACTTCTTACCTTCACTGTACAAAAAACCACCTTACGAGGGATCCACTTCGACACACACGTTGGATTCTAGCAATACACAGCATGGGCCTGTAAACTTGTAGTTGTAGCAGGTGGACAGACTGTTTGTGAAATACCTGAGATCAACAACACCCACCCCCTCCAGTAAAGTACTACATTTTCTAAAATCAGTTACTTTTTTTTATCAGGAAGCACTGCATTCTCTCTTGCCATTTCTGCATTTACTACACACTCCACATGCTCCCATGGTACCAAAGAGGAGAAAACTGGTTCATGACATGAACCACAACTTCTCATGTCTCAAATTATAATCAGAGTGCACTATTTCATCTGAAACTTTACATGGGAGATATCTAAGGAAAGTAAACAAACAACTGAAATGAAACCCTAGCTAATCAAACCTAAATTGACCAATTTGGCATGCTAAAAGATATAAGAAATTACCTTGCATGAAACGAAATGCTTAAAGTACTAATTTGATTAAAAAAGATTTTACAAAGAAAGCAAGCGAAAAGGAAATACCTTTATGAAGACGCAGCTCTCCTGCACTTTGTTTCTTAATTGGTGGCTTTCCATTTGCATTTTCAGCAAGCTCTCTCTGTTTCTCCTTCACTTTAAACAACTTAATCATGGTTCCCTACAAAAGCAAAATGCATCACGTTGAACCACAATAAGAACTGGGAGATGAAATACATGAAAATAAATCTTCTCCATCTTTTTCATTTATAAGTACAAATAAGAGCAGTAAGTACATAAAAATTCCAGCAGTTAACTAAGCCTCCGCCCCAAAGTATTTGGGTTCGAAAATATGAATCTATGTATCATTACATGCTATTCAAGTTCATTTAATATTGAATAATAAAGCAATTAGAAGTTCTCTTGAACTAAAGGTTCTTCAAATCTCACATTTATTCTTATAGAGATATACAAGTCTGTAATCAAGATAAAAAGGATTCCTCACACACACTAATATATTATTCTCAGCTAGCTGGTATCACTTGGATGGATCTTTTACTTCTAACATATTTGGATGCGCTTGCAAAATCAGCAATCTAGAGCTTGTAAGTCATCTGAATCAACTAACCTCCTGTGCTAATATGAATAAAGAATATAAAAATCATTTTTTTTAAAATAGCCAATGTTTCTGCGTAATGTTCCAATAACTCTTCTGAGCTTTAAAGCAGAAAAATAGAACTTCAACTTTTTGTATTTCTTTTTCACTACCATTTAAGCTTTGAAATTGGTGTTGGATTCTCATGCAAAATACTTGATCACGAAACCTGTCGAGAACTCTTGAAAGCTTGAGGCATGTCAAAGACACTGTCCCCTATGATTCAATAAGCTCTTCTAGTATAGAACTAGAAGCACAGAAATTAATAAAGACTTATTTAGAAGAAAACCCAGCACTCAAGAAATGGAGAAGAAGAGACTTTGTTTCTTAGTATTGATTCTTGATTTTTCACACTTAACAAAGTGGAAACACATAGAGAATATATAGGAGTAAAGAAGGGAAAAGATGCTAACATCTGACAACAAAATATAATGCCCAATGGCTCAGTTTTGGAAAGTGTAACCATTTGAATATTGTAAATGTCATTCAAGTCAACTGAAGGCTAATCAAGGACTTCGATAGATGGAATATGAAAGAGGATTAACTAGAAATATTATCATCTCATAATAATATTCATTCACTGGCCAAAAATCAGTTCACATAAAACAATTCAAGTTAAATGTTATGGACAGAGGTGAATCTAGGATTTCTAGAACATGGTGCACCACTAAAAGGAAGAACGAAAATTTGCATCAAGTAGGATTGATCCCCCAGTCCACTAGATAAATAACTCAACAGTTAACCAAGTGCACCATTTAGCCTTCTTGTGACCTTAGAAAATGTATAGATAAAATACCTAGTTCTACGGAAAGAGCACGAGTTCATGTGCCCCAGTTTTAGGTTATAAATTCACTTCTGGTTATGGACATTAAGAGTAGATCAATAATGAATATTACCTTCTGGGATACCACTAATTTTTCCAACTGTGGGTACTATCACTGAACCTATTCTCGGCCAGAACTAAACACAAAGATCTTAACAGACATGCATAGAACGACCCAGCACCAAACTCTAGCTTGGGACAATTCCGCTAATCAAAAGTAAAATTCAGCATCAATCAAGCTAGACCTTTTCTGTTAGAGACACAAGAAAATACTTGAGCTTTAACAAAACTAGAGGCTAGAGCAATTAAACTAGGAACAACAATTGTAGCTTCAAACACTTATTCAGGCTCAAAAATAAGATCACAAACTGGCTATGTTGCTCGGGCTCTCCAAAAATAATGCCGCAATTGTAGCTTCCCACGAATGTGCCATTATTTTGGAAAGACACAAGAAAATACATGAGCTTTAACAAAACTAGAGCAATTAAACTAGGAAACAACAATTGTAGCTTCAAACACTTATTCAGGCTCAAAAGTTAAGATCACAAACTGGCTATAGTGCTCAGGCTCTCCAAAAATAATGTCACAATTGTAGCTTCCCACAGGTGTGCCATCATTTTGGAAAGACACAAGAAAGGCTTGAGCTTTAACAAAACTAGAGCAATTAACGCCACACCCATATCACAATCCACCAATAATGCACTGTTTTCGAGAACCCGACGCACCATTTTTTAAAAATCCGAACAACATATCAACAAGCAACCAACATCTAATAATGCTAAAAAAAAATCATCTTTTTTTTAAGAGGTTCGCTATACCAGCACTTTCCACTACCCAAACTTAAAACGTTAACAGCAGCAACAACAACAACAACAAATTCAGTCAATCACAACTAAAAGCAAACAAGACAGACTGATATCAACTAAGATCAAACACGCCGCCAAGAAGCATAATTTCTGGACAAAATTCTTCAAAATCAACAAATTTATCAAAAGGGGTTTAAATTAAAGAGCAACCATCGATAATTCAATCGATTTCACGATCTGGGTAAGAACAAAACTTGAAAACATAAAAGAAAAACACATAAAAGAACCCTTTTTATCGCTGAATCTGATAAAAGTAATAGCAAATAGCTCAAGAAAATACCAAAATTATGTGAACCTCCTCCTGCTGCTGCTGAAATGAGAATCTGCAAAAAAAACAAAGATTGAAGAATAATGATGGAGTCTCTCTATTTATAGAGAAAAATAGTAGAAGAGAATCTGAGAAAAAAAGGACACTTTAAGCAAATGTATTATAATTTATTTTTTTACTTTAATAGAAAGGTATCCTCTATTGTCTCCCCCTCTTTCTCTTGTGTTTTGTTTTTTCGTTTTTCCGCTCGGTGTTCGGTATCTTAATAAAAATATTTTGTAGTAGAGCTCGATATGAGTTTAGAACTTGAAAATGAGATTATTTCTTTTTTATGTTTGATTGAATTTGAATTCACGTGGAAAGATTTAAAATATTTTTAAACAAAGATATTTTATAGTCAGAATTTGAATACGAAATCATTTCTCTTGATATCTGATTAAATCTAAAATGTTTTTAATAATGCTATTTATACTCAGAAGTCAAATACGGGTTTATTTCTTTTGAGATTCGACTAAATTTGTATTCATGTCTAGAAAAATCTAAAAATGTTAAAAAAAAACAAAGATATTTTGTACTTGGAGTTCAAGTACAAGATCATTTCTCTCAAGGTCTGATTATATTTGAGTTTACATTAAAAATCTAAAACATTTCCTACCAAAAATACATCGTATTTAAACCTCATCTGATAATATTTGAATTTGCATTGAAAATCTAAAATATTTCCTTATAGAGATATTCTTTCATGATTAGGATTCAAACACGAGATTTTCTCCAACTTCCTTTCTCCTTCTTTAATTGTTTAAGTAATTATTATTCTTTTTTTCATCCTTATTTTGAGTAATTGTTAATAGGAGTATTATTTCCAAATGATTGTGAAAAAGTCATATAGTTTAAACATAAATCATGACCAATTTAGAATCAAAATGATATTGATTGTTTTCTTAAAGAGAATGATGCCTCATTGCCTTGATTGGAATTATTGTCATATATATATATATATATATATATATATATATATATATATATATATATATATATATATATATATATATATATATATATATATATATATATGCGCAATATTTTTTGCAGGAATATTAGTTGATTTTTTAAAATGTTCTATTGTAGTCAAATTTTATAGGTGAATAAAAGGCTATTTATATTAGTTTTAACAAAATAGTTAAGTGATGAAAAATACTTTTAAAATGTTGAAGTTTAATTTATAAATAGTTGTTTATGTATTTAAATATAAACTTTAAGTTGATAACAAGAGATTAAAACTTTAATATAAAAGAGGGGGCATTGAAAATACTTGTTCTATTTTAAAAAAAAAAAAGAGATAATTTATTATTTTGTCCTATTTTATCCTTATTATTAAATACTGTTTTATGTATATGTCTTATAGGTGAGTCCGAAACTCAAAGGGTACAAAATATTAACAAAAATTTCAAAACGGTATATAAAATTTTATTTTAACCAAAACGGTAAAATCGCTGCCGGTGCAGCGATTTACTTTACCTGAAAAAGTAAAATCGCTGCTGAGGCAACGATTTTGCAAAAAAAAAAAATTCTTAATAAAAAAATGAAATCGCTGCCCAAGCAGCGATTTCAAAATTTTTCTTCTTGCAAATGGCAGCGATTTGATATTATTTTTTAATTTACTTTTTTTTTATATATAAAATAAGGTATATCGCTGCACTGGCAGCGATTTATAAATAATTTTTTTTAAAAAAAAAATCGCTGCTACAGTAGCGATTTATAAAAAAAAAAAAAAATTTGTAAATCGCTGCTACAGCAGCGATTTATATCAAAAATTTTTTTTTTTTAATAAATCGCTACTGTAGCAGCGATTTATTTAAAAAATTTTTTTTTTTATTAAATCGCTGCAATAAGCAATTTTTTAAACTAAAAAAGAATTTAAAAATTTTACAACAGCGATTTTATATATAAAAAAAAATTATAATTAATCGGTGTGATTAGGGATGTACTTGAATTCAATTAAATAATTTTTCTCCTTTAATTTTTTATTTAAAAAAATTAATTATTTGAATTCAAATATTATTTAAATTTAAATTCAATATAATATCTTTTTTTAGAAAGAAAATATATTTATTACTTTACTTATTTTTAATTTTTTTAAAATAATGTATATTTTCTTATAAGTTATATACATAAATTTTAAAAAATATTATAATTTTTTTATATATAAAATCGCTGTTTTAAAATTTTTAATTTTTTTTTTAGTTTAAAAAATTGCTTATTGCAGCGATTTAATAAAAAAAAAATTTTAAATAAATCGCTGCTACAGTAGCGATTTATTAAAAAAAAATTTTTGATATAAATCGCTGCTGTAGCAGCGATTTACAAAATTTTTTTTTTTTTTTTTATAAATCGCTACTGTAGCAGCGATTTATATAAAAAAAAATTTTTTTTTTAATAAATCGCTGCTAAGGCAGCGATTTTTTTTTTTAAAAAAAATTATTTATAAATCGCTGCCAGTGCAGCGATATACCTTATTTTATAAAAAAAAATGTAAATTAAAAAATAATATCAAATCGCTGCCATGGCAGCGATTTGCAAGAAGAAAAATTTTGAAATCGCTGCTTGGGCAGCGATTTCATTTTTTTATTAAGAAATTTTTTTTTTTGCAAAATCGCTGCCTCAGCAGCGATTTTACTTTTTCAGGTAAAGTAAATCGCTGCACCGGCAGCGATTTTTACCGTTTTGGTTAAAATAAAATTTTATATTCCATTTTGGAATTTTTATTAATATTTTGTACCCTTTGAGTTTCGGACTCTCTTATAGGTTGATTTACAGTCACTAATAGTAAATTCAGCATAGTCTAGCTTCTTTTTGTTGACCCGGTATTATATGTATAATATAATCAATCCTCAACTTATAATATTTAATCACGTATTTAAATTATCTGTAAAAAATTATACTTTGATTTATATAAAATAACTCTGTATTATTCAATATTTTTTTGTGACGATGACTGAATTTGATATACATACATAGTTCGAGCAAAAGTAGCATTGCTTCGATGAAAAAAATCTCCTTTGAAAATAATTAGAAGTATCAATTGAGTGATTTCCTTGTGTATGGTGTTGTATTAGTCGAGTTGTGGAATTTGACATCACTCCATTTCGAGACATACATAGTAGATTAAACGTCTACTAAATCAAAATTTCTAAACTCATTTCTTCTTACGTTTTATGGTCTTTCGAAAACATCATCTCTATCTCCATAAGGTAGGGATAAGATCTGTGTTGCGTATATTCTATCCTTCCCAAACCCTACTTGTGGAAATACACCGAGTATATTGTTGTCGTGTTAGCTGTTTTCATTCTCTTGATGCCCCTTGAATGGGAACATAAGAATAATAACAATTCTTGATAATAGAATTGACACATTTACATAGTCTAGTCAAGAATTATTGTCACATCTACATTGATTTCTTTAATGAAAATCCCACTTGACTTTGTAGTCTTCTGATAGGATGACACATTCCTTAAAACAAATTTCTGGATCAAATAAAGTCTGAATGAGACATAATATATAAAAATTTTAATAATGTTTAACAAGTTTATACATATAATTATACATAATCCAACAAAGTATATTCACAAGACCAATTCCTCTATGTTCATATACTTAATCAAGAAAAAAAAACAGCTATGAATTGGCTTTTGAATATTCTCTGCATACTAAACTTTCTAATTTCATGTACTAACGCTCAACAAGAATACTCAGGTAAATCAGTATTGAATTGTGAAAACGAAATCGAAACGAATTACTCTTGCAATGGAAGAAATTCCACTTGTCAACATATTCAAGGCTAGGGATCCTTATAACTCAGTACCTGGAATTGCTGCTCTCATGTCTTCAAACATGTCTGCAGTGTTCGCGCCCAGAAAAGGAGGTTATAATTCCAGTGGACTGCTCTTGTTCAGGTTTGTATTATCAAGCCAAAACCATGTACTATATATCAGCTCTTATTGAAACATACTTTGTGATAGCAAATAATACTTATCGAGGATTATCAACCTGTAATGCATTAGTACGTCGAAATGAATACGATGAGTTTAGTTTGAGACCTGGTCTTGAGTTGCAAGTTCCTCTCAGGTGTGCCTGTCCAACAGCAAAACAAGCTGCAAAAGGCTCAAAGTATTAGATGACTTATTCAATAAACGTTGGCGATGACATCCTTACAGTCTGCAAAAGATTTAACGTTAATGTAAGGAACATAACCGAAGCAAATGGATTCTCGGATGAAAATTCTGTTTTGTATCTTTTTACAACCATTCTAATTCCCCTGCCTTCTGAACCATCAAATTTAGATACCGGAAATGAGAGAATTATAGAAAACCTGTTAGGTCGTTTTCACCTCCATCTGCAGCTAATGCTTCAAAGGGAAAATCAAAGAGAAATCTTTAGATAGGTAGTGGAGTTGCAACAGGCCTTGTGGTTTCTTGGGTCATCCTTCTTGCTTTGTTTAAGAAAAGAGATAGCAAATTTCCGAGGAGGTCTTCAAGTCATGAAGATATCCTCGTGGAGATCGCGAACATAGATCATGCCCCTAAGGTTTTTAAGTTCAAAGAATTGAAGCACGCAACGCGAAACTTTGACTCCAAGAACCGGATAAAGGGATCTGTATACTGGGGAGGGTTTAAAGGGGAAATCTTAGCAGTCAAAATGGCAATCACGGATGTATCTAGAGAAGTGAACATACTACATAAGATCAATCACTTCAATCTAATAAAGCTTTGTGGCTATTGTGAACATAAAGGTTGCTTCTTTCTTGTCTTTGAATACATGAAAAATGGCTCTCTCAGGGAATGGCTGACCAGAACCAAGTCTCAAGATACCATCAGCTGGAAAAAAAGGATTCAGATTAATGGACTTCATTATCTTCACAGCTTTACCAAACCAGGCTACATCTACAAGAACATCAACAGTAGAAACATTCTCCTCGACAACAACATACGAACAAAGATTACAAACTTCAGTGTTGCTAAAGAAACGGATACATCAGGCACGAGTTGGTAGCTTGTCGGGACAACAGGATACATGGCTCCTGAGTACGCTGAGAGAGGGACAGTGACTTCAAAGATGGACATTTATGCCTTTGGAGTTGTACTGTTGGAATTAGTCAGCGGCAAAGATGCTGCAATTGTAGAGGAAAGTGGAGAAATTCTGCTTTCTGCTGCAATAGCTGCAATAATGGAAGGAGAAAATGCAGAAATTGAACTGGATGGATTCATCAAAGCAGATATGAGGGAAGATAGTGATTTGGAAATAGCAATTTCGGTAGCCAACCTAAGCTTAAGATGCTTGACTCGAGAACCACCAAATCGTCCAAGCATGGAAGAGACAGTACCATGTTTACTGAAGATTCAAGTAAATGTACATAAGGCAGAATAAACCAGTTAGAATTAAGAATATGGACATTTTTTTTGCATTTCTTCTAGAGCCTAGACTAAGGCCTCATTTGTATTTTTTAAGATTCAGACGTCTAAATTCTGAATACACACCTGTATATTAAGTTCTATTGACTGTTGAATGAGCCCTCGACCACCATGTGATACCTAATTGAACTACTGACGCTGATCTTGATTATGCTCTTCAGAGCATCAACTTTATCATCGATGCCATGACGTTCCTCGATGCCTCGTTCAGTGTGTACATCAACATTTGCTCCCCTTCCAATACATTGTTCAAAAATGTATCAAAAGTACATTAATACATGTGTGATACAAAGCTTAAACATTGACATAATGCAATCAGGATAATCAAAAGAAAACGGCAAAAATAGAAAACTGAAAAGGTACCTTAGAAGCCAGATTCTCAGTCTGCCCCTAGACAACACTTAATTTCATCTAATACTTTCTCAAATTATACAGTCATAGAATTCTTTATAGCTAATAAAATAATAATAGACCTAAACAACAGCTCACAAGAAACAGCTTAACTATCGCTTTGTTTACACTTTTGACAAACATCCAAGCTATAATATTTAAATATGGTGTGTACCATTTTCTTGAACGACACAAATTCATTCTTTGACCTAAATAACTGCGCAAACAAATGCTTAATGATACATCATCTAGTCTTATATTTTTGGAATGATCTTTTTCTGATATTCATCAAATGATTAAAAATATCCAAAACAACTTAAACAACAACAAATCACAAGTAGATTTCTAAAGAAGTTAACACATACTAACCAAAACAGTTTTCTGTTTCATTTTATGTTTATGAATTAATGTATCAGAATCTTACACGGAGAAAAACATTGGCCCCAACTCTGCTAACCAGTGAGGCTCCACAGCTGTCACACACTGCATGTACTCCTTTGTCGTCAAGATTGCCTCATGATAAACCACGTAATCAGGAGTGTAACCCAATCCATAGAGAGCACTTGTGGGATGCAGGTTACAGGGCATTCTATTCCTGCAATTAACATATTCCCCAATCCCCTTCAGCATAGCTGCATTATGGAAGTATGTGGAACAGATTGTTTTCCGCACAACATCCCAATCAGGACCACAGTATGTGAGTGGAATTTTGAGAGCCTTGAGGATGTCCAACAATTGGAATCTTATCTCCCTAGCCTTGTACAGACCTTTGACCTGTAAAAAATGGTCATTACACCAGTCTCCTCTGTATTCATTAGCTTTCCATTGCTGGTAAACATTAAGCAATGTAAGGTGATCAGATTCTGGCACAAAAAACTTTTCCCTAGCAGCATCACTTTCCGCTTCCCTATCCTTAGGTCGAAAGAAAACTGAAGGCACTGAAAGCATAGAAACAATTGTCAGAACCTCATTTAAGCATTCTAGTTGTTTCCCCATCAGGAGCAATTTGGCAAGGGGAGGGTCCAACGGGAACTTCACCATTTTTCGTCCAAGGTCCGTTAAATCACCAACATCATTCAGTGCACCTAGTAACCACAACTGATACATGGAGTTAAGGATGTTATCTTGAGGAGGTGGATCCATAAAATCAAAATCCAACAAGTTCTGAATTTTGAGAGACTTGAGCAGCAAAACCACATTCTCAAGATTTGTCCGTTGAATCTCTGGCACGGGGCTTTGCAGCATTTCATTCTCATAAGCATTCTCTGTATAAAGTCGGTAACAAGTCCCTGGGCCAGTTCTACCAGCTCGACCAGCTCGTTGGTCTGCAGAAGCTCGACTAATGGGGAACACTTGCAGAGCATCCATACCCATATGGGGATTGTACACCTTCATTTTACCATACCCTGTATCAATGACATAGAAAATTCCATCAATGGTCAAGGACGTCTCAGCGATATTAGTAGCAACAATGCATTTGCGAGCCCCATCTTCAGCTTTATGGAAAATTTTTGCTTGCAGATCAGCAGGCAGTTGAGAGTATATAGGAAGAATTAACAGCTTGGGTACTGGTTGCTTTGTTGATGAGATAAGTTGTTCCATCCGCTCTGAAAGTGCATAACAGGTTGCTTCAATCTCATCCTGACCAGTTAAGAAGATGAGTATATCACCAGGTGCACCAGCAATATGGATGGTCATGGCTTGCTTAACTGCAGCTTCAACATAGTCTTCACACGGGGTTTTACTATGACATATTTGAACTCGAAAAGTCCTTCCAGGTATGTTAAATATTGGTACACCCCCAAAGAAGTTCGAGAACTTCTCGCCATTGAGAGTGGCAGAAGTGACAATAAGCTTAAAATCACGCCGCCTAGCTACAACTTTCTTCAGAATGCCAAAAAGGACATCAGTGTCAAGTGATCTCTCATGGGCTTCATCCATTAAAATCATACTATATTTCTCAAGAGTCAAGATCAGGATCCTTAAGAGTTTCCCTTAAGAGCACACCATCGGTCATGTACTTAATAACAGTACTTGGCCCAGTGGCATCTTCGAAACGAATAGCATATCCAACTTTATCCCCGAGCTCACTTTCCATTTCCTCACTAACTCTTTTCGCAACACTCATCGCTGCCACACGTCTAGGTTGGGTGCAACCTATGATCCCATTAACTGTATAACCATATTCATACAAGTACTGAGTTAGCTGTGTTGTTTTCCAGAACCAGTTTCTCCTATAATAACCACCACCTGATTTTCACGAACCACTTGCAATAACTCATCTCGCACAGAGAATATGGGCAAATTCTGACGTTGCTGTGAAATTGTTTTCGATTTTGTAAAATCACCAACAGATAAATGCTGCGAGAATCTGGCTTTTCCCTTAAAATCAACCTCACCATCCTCACCCACTACAACAGTATCTGCATCAGTCTCATCAACACCCTTCTCCACACCTAGAATATCTCCGAGTTTCGACCCAGCTAGCTCCCAAAATCTTTGCCTAGACTTATCCCTCTTTTGTTTTTCGTGTATTTCCCTAACAAGAGCTGACCCTTTTCGTGAAATTACTGCCATATCTGACATTGCATCCTTAATTGGCAATATCAGCTCAGCTTGCTCAGTGAAAACAACTCTCCCATCCAAAAAAGGAGGCAGCTTTACATCACAAACATGAAGAATCACCTTCCGTTCCTCTTCATCATCATCAAACCCCGTCTCCACCTTGTTACCTCTAACAGCTCCAGATCTCAAAAGCTGATGATCCTCCCAGTTTTTACCGACAATTTTTTTTCTAGTTCGTGAATAATCAATTGTACTACCTATTTCAGATATAAAACTACTTTTAGCATTAAAATTGTGATTTTTTGCAGGATACTTAGAAGTTGAAGAACTTACCGATGCCCTAATTGGAACTGGAGAAGGAGCCACAATGTCCCATGGAGAAGAAGCAGCAACAGCATATGAATGTTCTTCGCTACTGGTTCTCTTTCTCCTTCTCGATTCCATGGATTTGCTTCTTCTATCCTTCTCCGCCATTGATGTTTGAATTTGAATTTGGTGTAGTTTTCAAATGAAATACAAACTCCTCTATTTATAATCCAATAAATGGAAGACGCAAATTATCACGTAATATGTATTTTTAATTTTATACAAATTTAAAAGCAAAATGATCTACGAAAGTGATCAAGGCGCATGGATGCGTATAAGAGCCTATGCGCCTTACACTTCCGGTTAGCCAAACGGGCCGTTAAGGGACAAAGGGCAAGGCATGCGGGTTCATGAGTCTTTGCCTCTTTGATTCGATTCATAATTTAGTTTTTCTTTTTTTTTTAAATTAAGGTCTGTACTCTATAGATTCCGATCATATTATGAGAACTTATGAAATCTATATAAATTGTTACGTAAAATATTGAATAAAACGTTTAGTTATTTAATTTTATGTGCGTTTAAATCAAGTACTCCCTTCGACCATAATTAATTGTCATGATTTTCTTTTTTAGAGTCAAACTATAAGAATTTTGATCAACATTTTACGATATATATATTTTCATCATATTGCTATGCAAAAAATTGCAATTTATAATACTTTTTCGTATAGTTTTTTAATATCTAATTTATTTTTGAAAAAATATCAAATTAACATAATTTAATCTAACTTTAAAAATTGGTCAAATTAACTTTTAAAAAGTGTAATATGACTAATAAAAATTAACAGAGAAAATATATATTTTAATATTTAAGTTGAAAATCATAAATATCAAATAAGGTAGAATTTTAAATATATTTATAAATTTGGCAAGAAACTTCCATCAAATATTAAATCCTTGGTGAGCAAGGATGAATTTTATACACATTATCTTCATGTGCAAATACAATAGGCAACAACATTGCTCACATGACTAGTCCAAATGATATTTGACCAAACATTATTCTCTCTCCTTGTCCAACAAGTAAAATTATTTTGTATTTTTTATTTCGAATTTAAAAGTTTAATGTAATAATTAAATGATTTATATCTTTTGAATTTGATTTTAAATTTTTATAACTAATTTAATTTAAATTTTTAAAAAATAATATGATAAATTATACTACATAATATATATAACTGTATTGAATAAATTTAAATATTTATATTTCTTTCGACAAAATAAATTTGACTTGTAATTATGCTATCAGTTCTCATGTAAAGTACATTTAATTTGTATTTAAGTAGATTTGATTTAACTTATTTACATATTCATTATAGATTCTAGTTTATTTATAGCGTTTTAAAATAGATTTTACTTCGTGACGTAATTCATAAAGTATAATAACAATTTTTTTCTTCGAATTGCTTTTTTGTGCAACAAAAATAAAATTTCAAGATTATTTAATTTTTTAGTATTTTAATTTACACAATATGACCATATACTTAGAGCCTGTTTGACATAAGGCCCAACTTAGTGTGGAGACGATGGAGTGAGGCATAAGGCCCAACACTAGTCTTTGCTCATCTACGGTCGGATTTACTATCTCGTATAGTTATATTCATAAATCGTAACTTTAAAGACACAAATCCACAAAAAAGAAGTCAATAATCTTAAATTTGGTGATCCTAAATACTTATCGAAGTGAATGACACATAATTAATATTTAAATTTGTCTTTAAATAATAATATTAGATAACATGAAACTTGGCTCAAGGTATATATTGTTAAAAATTGAGATATATTATACCATTCTAAAAATATTTGACCTAATTTAGCCTCTAACAACATAATACACCAAATGAAACTTGATTAAACAATTTAATTTCTCATACAATATTTAATACTATGTTACATTCGTGTTGGAATTTTACTAATTCAAGTTCGTGAATTACACATTTTTTTAAAGCTCAAACTTAAAATTCGAAACTAGACTAATTTAAATTTGTGCATTACAATGCCCATCTATAAGAACACACTCCAATCTAACTTTTTCCAACGCTCAAAATTAAAATTTGACTGATCCGAATTCACACATTACAAACTTATTTTTGATAGGTGCGTGCGTCCATCATAATTTTCTCTCAGGTCTCAAACTCGAAATTCAATTAGCCCAAATTCACATATTATAGACTTTTGCTAAAGTAACGCCTTCATCATAACTTTCTCTAAAGCTAAAACTCGAAATTTGATTAATCTAATTTCACACGTTATAAACTTATTTTTAATATTAATATCTCAATTATAAATTTTTTTAAAGCAAATATTCGAAACGTTAAATCTCGACCTCGTATGAGAGTCCAAAAAGAGGGTGAGACTATTATTGACCAAGAGGTGCATAGGAGTAGCACAGTATAGTGAACCAATATTTTGACAGAATTTCACTCCGATCAAAACTCTCCAAAAAAAATCCAAAAATCTTCCTTCCCCACGAAGGAATTTCAAGAATCGACAAACCTAGGGATCATCAAAGCGTAAAATTGCTAACTTTTTCGTTTTTTTCGATTTTTCTCTGTGCGGTTTTTAGTGTATGTGAAAAATTATGGAGGACTATAGCTATGGGAGCAGCGATGATGATGAATGGGACAATCAACAGTGCAATATTGACGATGAAGACGATGATGATGGTGAATTTCTTGATGGGTTTACGGAAATTGAACAAGAGAGAAACGGAATCTCTGGAAAGGGTCCTTCATGCAAGGTAGTATGATAAAAAGTATAATTTACGGGTTTAAACGAATTCAGTAGCTTTATATTTCGAAACTCGATAAAGGATTTCGAGAAATTAACCTATAAAGTTTAAATCTTGGATACACCCCTTGTGACCCTTTTCATGCAAATGCTTAATTTTATTGTTTTCGAAAAAAAAGGTGTCCCTTTTGAGACTTGATTAGGTTTTCCTTCATATTTTGTTCTGGTTTTGGTTGTAGTTCTTTCATACACAAAATATATGCTTCGTATCAGAAATGTTCAGTTTTCTAGTACATTAGAACTCTAGAATGACTGTTTAATACTGTTTCAGTTGAAAGATTGGTACTAGTAGATTTTATGCATGTTCAGTGATTAAATATTGGGGAAGACACTGGATGGTGTAGTGGTTTGTCTCGCTATTCGTTCATACTAGGAGTCGTAGTATTGCTCATGTAGTTTCTTGCCTTCGATTTCTGTTGTTTCTCGTAAGTATACTTTGTTATACTTTCACTTCCGTTGTTTGTTTTGGACTGTTTTTTTTTGAGCTGAGTGTCTGTAGGAAACAGCCTCTCTACCTCCTTAGACCTCACTTTGTGTGACTATGATGGGTATGTTGTTGTATACTGGATGGTGTTTTCTTTAACAAAAAAAATGAGTTTTAATGATTTTAAAATATTTGATATTATGCTAGAAATTCTTTAAATGAGATTAGCTTCTGTCTAGCAGCCTAACTTTTTGAAATTCTGCCACATACAAGCATTTTATAAGTCCTGAGAATCAATGAATACCCTGTGCCAAGTGAGTGCATGAGGCACAGTACAGGATATATAATTACTTATCAGGGAACGTATAGGAAGGAAAAAATCACCCTGAATTGTGAAGTTGTCTGCTATTTTCATTTTTATGATTTATGAATTTCTTCAATTCTTCATGCCTACTGTTGGGTTTTGTAGGTAATCAGGAAAGAGACTCTTTTAGCTGCACAGGTGAGCAACTTTTCCCAAAATTTTGACTTTTCCATATGGATATATGTTAACTGACATGAGAAATAATGGTATTTAACTTGCAGAAAGAAGACTTGCAAAGAGTGATGGACTTGCTATCTCTGAAGGAACATCATGCTCGAAGCTTGCTTATTCATTACCGATGGGAAGTTGACAAGGTCTTTGCGGTTCTTGTTGAGAGAGGGACAGAAATGTTATATGCTGAAGCGGGTGTGACACTGGAAGGGAAAGATGAACATACTTCCACTCTGTCGACATCTGAAGTGACGTGTCAAATTTGCTTTGAAGATGCCCCTGTTGAGAAGACCACTGTAATGGACTGCAACCATATATTTTGCAATGAATGTGAGCATCTCCCATCCCTTCCCTGCGCCTCTATCTCTGTACGAGTAAAATGTTTCTCTTATCTCTTGTCCCCATTTAATCATTATACTAGTGACATGTCACTTTTGACACATGATCTGGAGTTTGTTGTCCCAACAGTTGAAGTCTCTGTTTGTATGCCTCACATAAGTGGGAAAGCTGTTGGGATCCTTTTCGTAACTACCTAACTTCGAAATACTGATGATTTCACTACATCTTTAATGGCATCAATAGCATTTAGAATCTTTTTCTGTAGCAAACCTATGTCTTTGTTAATTTTCTTTAATGTCAAAGTGATTAGTGCAGCTTGAAAAGTTGATGAGCTAGATTCACTTTTTGCATTTATTGTTGGTGCTTTCTCTTTTCTGGTCACTCGAACAAACGATGGTGTAGGCTTAAGGTTGCCAATAATTGTTCTATGCAGGTTGGACAACTCATTTCATTGTAAAAATAAATGAGGGTCAGAGTAAACAAGTAACTTGCATGGCCCAAAAGTGCAATGTGATCTGTGATGAAGGAAAGATTAGGGATCTCGTCACTGCAAGAGATCCTGCTTTAGCAGAGAAATTTGATCGTTTTCTGTTAGAGTCATATATTGATGATAACAAGAGGGTTAAATGGTGCCCTAGTGTTCCTCATTGTGGAAATGCAATTCGTATTGATGATGATGATTACTGCTGTGAGGTTGAATGTGCATGTGGTGTACAGTTCTGTTTTAATTGTTTATCAGAAGCGCACTCACCTTGTTCATGTCTGATGTGGAAACTTTGGATGAAGAAGTGCAAGAACGATGGGAAGACAGTAACGTGGATAAGTGAAAATGCCAAACATTGCCCAAACTGTCACAATGCCGTGGAGAAGAATGGGGGATGCAACCTTGTAAGATGTAGATGTGGACAGCCGTTTTGGTGAGACTTTATCCATATCTGCAGTCTTTATTTTCTTCAAATTTTCTAATTTATATGTTCTATTCTTATTCCATTTATTTGCTATACCATTTTCATTTTATATATATTTTTCTATTGAAGTCTTTTAACTATATATTCTGTTCCTTCTCTTTTTTTGGTCTCCCGGGAGTTTTTTTGGGGTGGGAGTGGGGGGTGATTAGTCTTGTGATGCATGAATTGCATATGATGCAAACAAGGACTTCCAAGGAGTAGAGATTGATGACTTTTAAAGTAGGAAACTGTAAAATAAAAAAAAGAGGGGGAAAGGAGAGCAAATGCTAAGAGTGTTGAACAAATAAAACGGATAATCCGTCCTTATTCCAAGAATGAAAACTTGACCAAGAATTAGAAGGACAAAGAGAAGCAGCATTTGTGGTTGTAGTATAAGCGGGCAAAGGAAAAGGAAGCATAGCCTCAATTGTTAAGAGCGGGAAGAGAAAGAGAAAAAGAGCATTTTCAAGGTTATAGAAGTTAAGATCCTAAGGTTATCCATCCCTTGCTAGAGATGTAGCTAGTCTTTGAGTGTAGGGTAACAGTTAAATACACATTTCTCCTTTTTCATACCTACAAGCTCAAAGTATGGCATAGTAGTTTATCCTTTTTTTTTCCTCGCTCGTATTGGTTAATTTATTGAAAGCATGTTGGCCAAGCCAAATTATACCAGTACTTTCTCTTTCTCCATCAGTTATATTTGTGTATGCAATTTTATTTTGTACTTTGTAGTTGGTTGTGCGGTGGAGCTACTGGTTTAGATCACACATGGAGTAGCATTCGAGGTCACACTTGTGGCATTTATAAGGAAGGGGAAGAGGATAAGTCGACGACTGTCAGAAATGATCTCTTGCGCTATACTCATTATTATGAGCGCTATATGGTTCATCGTGATTCGTTGGAGGCTGAAGCAAACATGAAGCAAAAACTAAAGTTTGAAGTGTTGAAACTCGAAGCACGCGAATTGCAATCAAAGGACTTCAGCTGGGTAGAAAATGGATGTAATAGACTCCTTGAATTGAGGCGAATTCTCTCCTGTTCCTATCCAGTTTCATTTTACGTTTTTGATCAGACGCTGTTCAAGGATGAAATGACACAAAAAGATAGGGAAATAAAGAAGAACCTTTTTGAAAACCTGCAGCAGCAACTTGAAATAAACGTTGAGAGACTTTCGATGTTCTTGGAAGAACCATTTGCTAAATATCCTGAAGATAAACTTTTGGAGACTAGAACGAAGATCATCACTCTCTCCGTACTAACAGACAACCTCGGCAAAGAGTTGTAAGTGTGCATCACATCTAATAAACTAGCTATGCATTATTTATATTTGCGTTAGGTTCTTCAAGTACATTGATATGTTAAAGAACTCATTTTTTTTCAAACGAGTATCAACCAAACTGCCCTTTGGTTAGAATCACAAGGGAGGCAAAAACAGTGATCTTTACTTATGTTCTGTAGAAACAAACTGATCTGGATATTGCTAATGTGTCTACCAAGTGAGGCTTCATTCCTGGATTTTTTGTTTTTGCAGGTACGATTGCATTGACAACGATTTACTGCTTCCTCTACAGCAGGCGAATCATACCATAGCTCATTATAGATCCGAGGGAGTGGCGAAAGCATCAGAACTTCCTAATTGACATTCCACCAACACTAGGCATGTGAGCACTCTCAATCAGAGGCAAGAAAAGATGCACATTCCTTTTCTCATGAGCTGATCTACAATTTTATGCTAGAGGGTTTGATTACTACAGCATCTAATATTCTTTTGCTACACTTGATATGAATTTAGTCTAGATTTTTAACTACATATAGTTCGAGTTGAAGACAATGTGTGAAGATTGGTTTCCGTTTGGCCATATCATATCATATATTATTATAAGTGGGAAGATTCAAACCGCAGAGTTGAATTATCATTTTGTCCCTCTATAGTTAATAAATGAGTATATTGATATTGCTTTTAATCGTAATCATAAATTTCATAATGGAAGAATTTGATAAGTTATGATATGCAAAGTCATTCATATGTAGAAATCATATAGCTTTTAATTGTGATCATAAATCTCATAATGAAAGAATTTGAAAAGTTATGATATGGAAAGTCATTCATCACTTTAAGGTAGAAATTAATTTCAGAGTTAAATTTTAAAGGGTCATTTCTTAATGCTATTTAAGAATCAACTTACGGAAGTTTACAATCAGAAATTGAATTACGAAAATTGCACAATTCAACATGACAAGATAAGAGAGTTAGAAGTTGCAAGTGAAAATAATCGAGAAAATGCTGAAAATTGGTGATCAAGAAGAAAAAATAGCAGCAGAAAAAATGAGTGTAAATTTAGTACATATGTAGTATTAAACAATGAACAATTTTATGTTGATATGTTGAGACGTTATCTCTAACAATAACAGTGTTTTTCTATGAGGACTTTCTTTGCAATATCTTCAACTTTTCGTTCTTGCTTTCTTTCTCCGTTGTAGAATTTTTCTTCCGTGAAGCATTTAGAAGTGTATGGGTGTTGAACTTGAAGTATAGATATCACTTAAAAGACATATGTAGAAATTCAAAATGAAGAGTTTACACAACTTACGTCACAACACTATCACCTTGATACAATAAGCTTTTGGCTTATATTCCTTCTGTTTCAATATATGTGATGTAGTTTAATTAGATACGAAATTTTCAAAATATGAAAAAATTTAGTGAAAATAAAACAGATAGATGATACTCTTTAATGAAAAATTGAATATAAACACAACCCCACAAAATAACAAATGAATATATAGATTGGATTTCACAAACTAAAGCATATAGGTTACTATGAAAGAATATAAATAGCCATTAATATTAACAAAAGAAAACTAAATTACTCTATTAAATATGTCTTTTTATATTATAGAAAAATATTTTTATAGAAAATGTTTGTTTATAGATTTAATTTTCATATTAACACATTTAATTACATCTACATATCGCAAGTAGTTAAATAATGTCAATTAACATTACCAAGTACCAACAATAAAAGAAAAAAAGAAAATATTGGTAATTACCTATAAAAAATTGTACACTATAATTTTATTTTATGATATAACAAAATAATTTCTTATTAATTAATCAAATTAGACAATTTTTTTCAATTAGGTGGACTGGACTATACTCATCTTGATCCAAGTCCATTTTCTCTTTTTGATATATCGCTTTATAATTTATATTCAATAATATCTTTAACCTATCTAAATTCAACTAAATCATTTTTTCAAAAAAAAAAAGATATTGTTTTAGTTCCAAATTTTCTCCCTCCTAATAGTAATAAACGCTTCAAAATGTTAGATATTATACAAAAAAATAATATATTATCCAATACTCATAATTTAAATAAACAATTAAATTGAGGGGAAATCACATACATTTGAGACAAAATTGTCATTTGTCACTTATAAGTTTATAATTACAGAAATCTCGTAAATTGATAAACAATAAAACCGCTGATGCGTGATATATTAATTGTTAAGTATGATGCACTAATATAATGTACATTTTATAACCGATACACTAACCCAATGCGCGAGATACATTGATCGGATGCACAAAAAGGAGGTATTTTATAGATTTGTAAAACTAATAGGGATAATGGTAATAAAAGAACAAATGTGAGAATTCTATCATTTTGCCAAATAAAATGCCCACAAACTAACTCGTACACTATAACATTTAAAAAAGGAAAAATTACATGAATTAATACATTTTTAAAAATAATTACTGATTTTAGCGATACTTTTTGTTTATTACTATTTATAGCAATACTGTGATAAATCTGTTATATGTATTAAAAGTGAATTATGTATGCAATATATTTGAATTATAATTGTTTTTGAAATATCTTATGTTTGTTTGGTAAAAAATTGTTACATTGTATTATAAGTGTATTAAAATGTGTGATAAATGCATTATCCATTATTAAAACTTGAATTATATGTGAATAGTAAATTGTTCTTTGTAATATGTATTAAACTTGTATTATAAATGAATTAAAAGTGATCAAGTGAAAAAAAAATATTATTACTATAAATGATAAATATTTTTTTATTATAGTATATTTATGTAAGTTTCACATTAAAAAATCCGTTTAAATTTGAATCAACCCGACTTTTTATTTCCAATAAATAAAATTAAAAGAAGTTGAATAAGAAAAGGTTTGGACTATTATATTATTACATTTTTTCCTTAGAAAAAGGGAGTCTACAACTTTTCAAAGCTGTAAAACTGTCGTTACAAGTAAAATAGGAAATCTGAAAATTGAGCTTCAGAGAAGAGCAAAAATGGCGAAATCGAGTGCGGATGATGAAGAGTTGAGGAGAGCTTGTGAAGCAGCGTTAGAAAGTACTAAGCAGAAGATCGTGATGTCAATCAGAGTTGCTAAGAGTCGTGGGATCTGGGCGAAAACTGGAAAACTGGGTCGTAGTCATACTGCTAAACCAAGAGTTATCGCCATTTCAAGTATGTAATCTATGTAGATTTAGTTTTGAATAGATTGTTTACTTTTAGTTATTTGATGAAATGTAGAGGAAAGTTAAGTTGAGTGATTGTGTTGTTTTTATGCTGCGTGATCTGTTTTCATTTGATGAATGATTTGAGTTTGGAAATGAGTTTTGTAAGAGTTTAGCTAGCTTAGGTGTGTTTAGGGATGTATGATAAAATTGGAACAATATAGAGAAAGGTACTGTGTGCGCGAAGGCATTAGGTAGCTTAGGGAAGTTAGACTTGTTGTGATGGTAAATTGTTTTAGAGGAAGGGGAAGAGTAATCATGAGGTTGCGGAGTTTGAGTTAATGAGGAAACAAAAGTCTGAAATGACACTTTTGACTCCTGCTAGGCGGTTTTGGGGTTTCGGTTTTTAATTGAAAAAGAAAAAGAAAAAGGGAAAGGGATGTGCTTTCGTGTTTGAATTGTGGATTAATGAGGGAGGAACGTTGAAAGGACTGTGTAGTTCCTATGGGGACTTGTGGGGGAGGAGAAGTAAGAACAAAAAAGAAAAAGGAGAAACCTGTGAGGTTAGGATTTCTAGCTACAAAGAGAGGAAAGTCCCCTTTTTGGCACTTGGGTAGGAGGATTTGGAAGGCAGGTCTTTTACCATGTTAGAAAAAAAAAGATGAAATAAAAATAAGGAGACCTTCTTGAGCTCATTTCTTGTGAGCAACTATTTGGCTTTTGGTTGGAGGGTTTACCATATTAATGAAAAAGGAAAGGATCAACTATTGTTGTACTAATTTGTCTTGCCAAAAAGAATTGAGCAAAGTCTGAGTACAAAGCGCCATTTAGTGGAAGTAACATATGCCATTCTGGTAAGAGTAAGCTAACTAATGATGCCAATATGAGCTTATAGTTGGTGCTAGATATCTTCATTTTTAATCATATCTCTTCTGGTATGTCCACATAGCTACCTCAACATCCTTATTTATGGAACTTTCTTCAGAACATGAAAGTTCTTAACTGACCTACACTCAAAGTATTTGTGAAATTAGGTCTTAGGCCTAACTCACACCCCAAAAGCTAGCTCAAAGGGAGGAGGATTGCCCAAACCTTATAAGGAGTTCACCCATCTAATTAACCACCGATGTGGGACTTTTAGGTCTTAGGCCTAACTCACACCCCAAAAGCCATCTCAAAGGGAGGAAGATTGCCCAAACCTTATAAGGAGTCCACCCATCTCATTAACCACCGATGTGAGACTTTTGTCATTCTTTAACAGTATTTAGTCTAGGTCCTTCTCTGCTTGAACCCTTTTGACTCGAGGGTTTATCTAAACCTCCATCCTTGCATTAACTCCATCGAGTCTTGTCAATTAGTACGGTTTCATTCGCAAATTACATACACCATGACACCTTGGATGTGCCACATCAAGTCATCCATCACCAAGGCCAATAGAAACGGGCTAAAAGACAATTCCTGATGCAACTCCATCATGAATGGGAAGTGCTTCGGCGTTTGAGTCTCCTCGTCTCCTCCCCATTGCCTCACCTTGGTCTTGGTTCCATCTTACATGTCCTTGGTTGCCCTAGTATAAGCCACATGTACACCTCTAGCCTCCAAGATCTCCATAGAATCTCCTGAGGACTTTGTCATAAGCATTCTCTAGATCAGTGAACACAATATATAAGTCCCTCTTTCTCTCTTTATACTGCCCCACCAGTCTCCTCACAAGGTGGATTACTTCTGTAATAGATTGCCCCAGCATGAATCCGAACTAATTCTCAGAAAAGTTGGCCCCAACACCACCTTCTGAAAAACAAGAAGGATTAAGGGAAAAATGAGTCGTTAGTAAATTGATTATCAATAAATGGAACATGCCATGGATTTTTACTGTGGGCCAGAGTACTGGTTGGTAGGTACCACATTGTCCAAAAGAGGGGTGAAAACCTTACACTATATTTGATGGGTACAGAAAGTGGAATAATCAGTGCAGTGGAATCCCAAAAAAGGAAAAATAGAAGGAAGAAAAGGCCATTGGATACCCAAATATCTTCAGGAGTTGTACGAAAGGAGAATTGTATCTCTTTCACATGCTGTCCGGCCATTCCAAACAATTTGAAAGAAATGATCACTTCCCAACTAAGGGAATTAAGTGTAAAGTTTTATTTAATTTAATTACTCTTTAGGGTAAGAGGTTGTTCATGAAAGATGAGCTTATTTTGACAAACACCTTAAAGTTCTTGAGTAACGGTCTAATTGAGTGAGAAGCTCTTCCTTTATCCAAGATTTTTGACGTAAATATTGTCAGTGCAGTCTTCTAATGATTGTGCCATTTTAACAAATAATGTTCACCTCACAAAATGGAATGGGGTTGTATGTACTTTCAGTTTTTCCTTTTCTTTTTAAATTGGCTCAGAGTTGGTCATTCTGGTTGTTCCCTCTATCATGATGCATGGTTTGTGCAGCAAAAGCAAAAGGTCAACGAACTAAAGCTTTTCTCCATGTGTTAAAATATTCCACTGGAGGAGTTCTTGAGGTAAATACTTCTGATTTATTCTCTTTTACTAATTTTTTTCCTTCTGGTCAGACACTAATCTTAGAACTTATAACCAGATAATAGTGTAGTTGTCCACCCACGTGAATACGAACCTCTGACTTCATTATGGGTTATGAAAAGGACAAAAATGAAGCTATGACTTCATTGTTATGAAAATGCTCATAATCTAACATGACAGTTTCTGTACTCAACCTTTATAATGTGCATGATGAGGCTACAATGATATATAATACTGGTCAGAAGTATTTATGTTACTGAATTGTCCTAGACATAACCAATCTTATGGAAGGCAAAACTGAAGCATAACCAAGATGCTTGGTGTTAGCCAAGGTTGAACATTAGTCCTGATGCTTTACTTTCAGGCAAGCAGTTCCTTGTTTTATCTTTGGACTTTGAAGTTACTACCAATTGGGGAAGGGGGTAACTCAGTCTTGTCAAGAATAGTCACCCTAATTTGTAGCAGATGATTAGCTAAATTTTTCCTTCCATCTCGTTTTACTCCTGTTCTTCCATCATTTTCTTTACTGTAAACATGTATAATTAGTTACAAGAAATTTTGAGAAGTAGCTACTTGACACCCTGAGCAATTTGCTTTCTGAACATTGTTTGAGCACCTTACCTAGTGCATTCACATTTTAAAACATTCCAAAAACCAAATCGGATCTCCCAAAATCAACATATTAGACTAGCGAGTTTCATTTAAAGCAAATCCGGGTCGAAATGTCATGTTTTCGCTAATAATTCTGTTCTTCTCTCACATGTAGCCTGCAAAATTATACAAGCTTAAGCATCTATCGAAGGTGGAGGTTGTAACTAATGATCCAAGTGGTTGTACATTTATGCTGGTAATTCTACTGAAGTACTGTATTGTCCTTACTCCTATAATAGAGATATTTGGAACTTATTCTGAAGGATTTTTTCATGAAGGGATTTGATAATCTCAGAAGTCAAAGTGTCGCTCCTCCTCAGTGGACAATGCGTAATGTTGATGATAGGTTTGTTTCAATTTTTTTTTGCCTATTTATCTGAATTCTTATGCCAACATGATTTTTTTCCCTTTTGTCGATGAACTTTTTCCTTGATTGTTGTAGGAACCGTGTATTGCTTTGCATTTTGAACATCTGTAAAGATGTTTTGGGTCGTCTCCCCAAGGTTGTTGGCATTGATGTGGTGGAGATGGCTCTTTGGGCAAAGGTGCATATAATAGTTCTGCAACTTGCTTTGAACTTCATAACAGCACATCTGTAGGCTGCGTCTCTGTAAAGTGTTGCTTCATTCTGTTTCTTATTCAAGATGAAATTTTTCTGCCCTCGAGCTTGCATCATCATCATGATAATGCAAAAAGTCATCAGAATTAAATTGTTCACCTACATCTCCTCTTTTCTTTAGTTAAATTGTCTTTGAAAAGGATATGGTCTATTTTTTGTGTATGGACAAACAATAATTTTATTAATATGGAAATACTTCCAAACACAAGCTGTGTACCAAATTCCTTTTAATTAATATGGGAATACTCACACATAACAAAAAGTAGAGAACCTATACAAAACTTTGGTTCTCTACAGAAGATACCAATCATCTGTTATGAAAGGGACCTCATGGTTGCACCAAAACTAGAAAAACCTTGGAAGAGCATAACTTTTCAGAGAAAAAAGGCCCTTCGAGAAGACTTTATACACACTGCTTACATCCGAAGTGAACACGTGCTTTCGTTAATTTGGAATACATATTCGTTTGCAACTAGTTGCTTTTATATGTTTCTTTGGAGGGTTTATGAATATAGATCCCCCAGCATCCAACCGCATAGGAACTAAAATGAAATTTGGTGCTTTATGCAATTCTAATCTATATAAATCTATTTGTAGGAAAATACTCCAACATTTACCAAACAACATACTAATCTCCAAGATGGGCCTGTCAGTGCTGCTGTGGAAGAACGTGAGATGAAAGTAACTGTTGAAAGGGAACTTGTGTCTCAAGCGGAGGAAGAAGACATGGAGGCTCTTTTAGGCACGTATGTGACCTCTTTTTCTCTCTTGTTTTGACATTTGATTATCTCATCTTCGGCTCGAAATGTAAGCTGCTTATGTCTGCATTAACAAACCATCCCTTGGCACAATTGTGAGAGCAATTGCATAATAATGGCTAAATGTCTCCTACAGTAATGGTTTGGTGCTTTAGGACTGTTAACAACTGTAAGAATGGCTTATTTCATGCGGACTCGGTATAAGAAGTGTTTTAGAGAGTGAAAAGCATAAAAAGAAGGTTTGTTGGAGGCTTAAGCAATAATGTAGAAGCTAAGGGTATGCCCCTTCAATTGAAGTGTGCAACTCAAAGAAAATACAAATTTCTCCCCCCCCCCCCCCCCCTAAAAAGAAGAAAAAACTTAAAACCAAATCCAGATATTACGTAAAAATATACTAGTACATATAATTAGTTAATGCCAAGTTTGATCCCTAAGCTGGGACTGAAGACACTGACAAGTTATTGAGAACCCGTGCTGGTTATCTGTGTTGGAGAACACCAAGCAGTAGATAGCAGCAGTGATAGACCTTACCTTTTTTTTCCCTTGTTAGTTGTTCTCTAGTTCGAGGTTTACTAGTTAGTTTAGTTGTAGTTGTTCTTCGTTTCCAAGTCCCTGATTTATCTGGGTAACATTTTGGTTCCTTGTCCTGATTGTGTTTTTCCAACTTCCTACAGTTATGTAATGGGAATTGGTGAAGCTGAGGCATTCTCAGAGCGGTTAAAGCGAGAGGTTCAAGCTCTGGAAGCTGCAAATGTGCATGCCATTTTGGAGAACGAGCCATTAATTGATGAGGTGACTGGTCAATATTTTTGTAAAAAGTTCCTATACCTTTGTTAGAAGAGCTTTTGGTTATATTTTTTTCCATGATCTGCTGCTGATGTTGTTTTTGGAACAACCAATAGCCTTCTACTTGAATAGGCTATGCAGCTCTTGCATTGTTAAACTTTTTTTGTGCCAATTGTAGCTAACACCAAACTTTGTCTGTCCCCTCATATTCAGCTTTTCTTACAAATCCTCCAATTTTCTATATGTATATTCGTAGATAGAACTTCTGCATAGGAGTGAGGGTTTTACCCTGTGCGCACCCAAAGGGTAGCAGCTGCGGTTTCCCTTGTCATAAAAAAAAAATATTCGTAGATATACATTAAGCCTTCTCAGATTAGGGGAGAATGTTTCTGCCTTTGAAATAATTGTCCTGCAGGTCTTGCAAGGGCTTGAAGCAGCCACCAGCTGTGTTGAAGATATGGATGAATGGTTGGGCATCTTCAACTTAAAGCTAAGACACATGAGAGAAGACATTGAATCGGTAGGAATCTCGGCATTTCACTTTTGTAGTTTATTATCTAGTATTAGCAGTAAGGAGATAAGTTTTGC
Organism: Solanum chilense; assembly: GCA_032847665.1. Lineage (NCBI taxonomy): Eukaryota > Viridiplantae > Streptophyta > Magnoliopsida > Solanales > Solanaceae > Solanum > Solanum chilense. Next base: position 69,294,013 of record CM064974.1, on the reverse strand, counting down.
CTTACTCAGTCCACTGGTTTTGTATGTGTATTCTATTATAATGTCATCTGCCTATGCCTGCTCTTTACTTGTGAATATCTTGACTGTGAAAATTAGTTTTGTGTCCTAGTTGTTGGAGCATCTATCTGATATGTAGTTTTTCTTTCCACTGCAATGACCAATGGATATACCTAGATAATATCATTTCTTTCCTGACATGAACCAAATTTGGTTATCTAGAAGTCTGATCTGTCTGTATTATATATGCTTCCAGGGAAAAAGGATGATAGTTCTATATTTGCATGGTTATAGTTGGTGTAAGACTGAGTTTGCTACATTACATATGCACAATTCGAATATTGAATTGCATTAGAATTTTGACAGCCTATTATTTGAATGCATCTCCTTTGCTAGTGCACTGCTAATCCTTTCTCTATGCAGATAGAGAGCCGCAACAACAAGCTGGAAATGCAGTCAGTTAACAACAAAGCATTGATTGAGGAACTTGATAAGCTTCTTGAGAGATTGCGTATACCCTCTGAGGTCTCTCTCTCTCTCTATCTGTCTGTATCCGAGCTTGTTAATGGACACTCAGAAATAAACTAATGTTTTTACTTGATCATTCTTGTTTTGTAGTATGCAGCATCTTTAACAGGCGGTTCATTTGATGAGGCAAGAATGCTTCAAAACATTGAGGCATGCGAGTGGTTAACTAATGCTTTACGTGGTCTTGAAGCTCCTAATTTGGATCCTAGCTATGCAAACATGAGAGCTGTATGTCCACTTGATCATTTCTTTCTTTCTGATTCTTTTAGTTATTTCTTCATCAGTGCTGTGCTTTATCATGTAGGGTAGAAAATTTTAATATAGGTAAGCATACATATTTGAAGCATAGCACAATTTTTTGCCTGGTCAGATCTTGGATAACTGTTGTTTCTCAGGTGATTGGGGAAATAAAAAATGGTTGAATTATTGCAAATACATGGTACTTGTTGTATCATGTGATGTCACTGGCCTTGATGAGCCTTGGCTTTATAAATGGATGGGGAACTCGTCCTTTCTCTTTTATTCTACCATCTAATTCTTATTGATAAGCTTCTTGTTGGTTCTTTGGGGGCTTATGATCTATTACTTTATATGGATGATAATTATGTAAATTGTATTATTGCATCTTATGTGCTTGTTTGCCAATTGAAGTGAAACCAATTAATCCTGCCTTGCAGATAAACTATTTATCATTGGCAGTGGATGTTTCTCTAATTTGTGTGTGTAAGTGTGAACTCACTTTAACTTGTGAAAATATTTTTGAATCTCTTGTAGGTAAAGGAGAAACGAGCAGAGCTTGACAAGTTAAAAACGACGTTTGTTCGAAGAGCATCTGAGTTCTTGAGAAACTATTTTACCAGTTTGGTGGATTTTATGATAAGTGATAAGAGTTATTTTTCTCAGGTATTCTTCCGCTGGCACTTCTACTTTTTACTCAATTGTCATCTTTCTTTTGTAAATAGTTACTATAGGCAGCTGATAACATGAATTAAACAGCGAGGACAATTGAAGAGGCCCGACCATGCTGATCTGAGATACAAGTGCAGGACATATGCTCGTCTTTTGCAACATCTGAAGGTCAGACTGATACAATTTCTTGGTTAACTTTCTATTATTTATTTTAGTAGTTTCTTATGTCTTTTTTGCTATCCTTTATTTACAGAGTCTTGACAAGAATTGCTTGGGCTCCTTAAGAAAAGCTTATTGTACATCCCTTAATTTGCTTTTGCGCCGGGAGGTCAGAAAAGTTATTGATATCAATCCAATTGTTTTTTCATGTCTTTCAATAACTACTTTTATTTCCTTCTTCTTGCTGAGTAGGTTGCTTGGATTCTGTTATATGTTAACCACATCGTATGTGCACTTCTAAACTATTTGAATATCTGTTTTCTTCATCTCAAACCTTCAGTCCTTTACATCAAAGAGTTGCCTAATTAACCCGCTTTTGGACAAGTTTAATCTACTTGTAGCCTACGTTCATAGCTAGACAGTTCCTGGGATATATTGTAAAAGAGGTGCAGACTTCTCTAAAAATGAGACTGAAGTGCAGGCTGTTCACTATAAGCAATAACAAGCTGTATAAAAAATGAAGTGGCAGCAGTAGAAAACCAGATAGAAGAAAATGAGAAGATGGGAATCCAAATTCCAACTCTTTTCAAGGGATCAATACAACACCAGCCACTCAAAGACATTGATTTATAATTAGACTCAACAACTTTTAGTATACATACAAACTGGATGTGCAAGGAAAAATGAATAGGACTCTGGGAGATCAATTTTGGAGCAAAGAATTACTTCACGTACAAGTAGCTTGGAGGCCTACTCTAGAGGACTTCAACCAAGTTTACTTGATGCAAGAAAATCTCAGCACTAGGGAATTAAAGGCAACTGGACTGCAATCCTCTTGAAAAGGTCCTGAAATAAACTGAACTAGCTAAGTTCTAGAATACTTAGACCTATGAACACACTTAAAAGGATAAAGCAATCAGCTGCCTTCTCACTCAAAAGAGACATAGCTCAAAACAGCTACCAAGGACATTATTTGGTGGACCAAACAATGTTCTTGCATGTTCTGTGCTCATAGGCTTTACAGTTGGCTAGCTGGCCCAGACACCAAAAGAATCTTCACATTGGGCAGCCAGAAGTCCAGAACTGAGAGTGTGCATTTTGCCAACAGTTTTCTTCTTTTCTGCCTGTGAGCAGAAATTAAGGGTGAAGCAGGGTTAATCATCTAAGAGTGACCTAAACTAGTAAGATTGAAAAACATATTTGCATTATGCATTGATGGCTGTCTATTTTATATTTTTCATTTGTGTGTATCTCTGGATGCCCTTGCTACGAGTCTCATAGAAATTTCAGTTAACCTATAAGAAAAAGCTGAACCGTACTCCCTTCTCTATTTAGCAAAACAATATACTCCCACTCAGACACACATTGAAATCAATGCCAAATTGCAATTTTCGATGTTCAAAAAAAAAAAAAAAGGAGAAAAGAAGAATTACTAAATGTATAGCTTGATTGTTTCCCTCAAGTTGTTAGGGTTTAAAAATAATGTCTACAGATGTTTTAGAATAGGAAAGAATCATATTTGCAGGCATAATATCATCCCAATGATAAGTACTCGACTACTTGTCCACATTGATATAATGATATGCATATTAATTTCTAACCTACAACTTTAATTGCGAGATATTCACGAGTATCTTGACAATCCTATTCAAGTTGAAAAATACATATCGTAGGCGGCAACTCCTTGTTTGTTGCAAATATAATCAATCTTTAAACTCTAGCTGGTTTTGTTAACATATCTGTTAACTAGTGGAGATTTTAATGAGTAAGTAGCAGATCTCTCCTTATTCTGTGAGGGGAGTAACTAGTGAATGTAAGAGGGGGATAATGAGGAGAGTAATACATCAATGGGTGGCTGATATTTATGTGTTAGTAGAGACTAGTTGATTCCTAATTCCCCTTAAAAAAATCATCCTAGTTGATTCCTAAATGTTGTGTACAATCAAAACACAGTTGGAATGAGAGAAACTGAGATATGCAAGATGAAATCGCTCAAAGGAGAATGTATTGAGAAATGAATCTTGTAAGCCATCTTGGCTAATAGATGTATGTGTTTTGCATTGCTTGTTCTGTTGGTTTTTATCTGCATTGGTGTACCTCCTAATATTTTTATGTTCTGATGTAATATTCCTATTTATTTACCATGCCTTGTGATTTTCCTTGGACCAAACTTCAGAGTTGAAAATGGAAAAAGTATAGGGATCACAATATATTCTTAATGAAGAACAGTTCGAGTTTGAAGTAATGATTCCTTAAGTATGCCATACTTTGCAGGCTCGTGAGTTCGCAAATGAGCTTCGTGCCAGTACAAAGGCGTCAAGAAATCCAACTGTATGGCTTGAAGGTTCGGTGGGTTCGAATCAAAATGTGAATAGTGCAGACACTTCAACAGTTTCGGATGCATATGCAAAAATGCTGACAATATTTATCCCTCTACTTGTGGATGAGGTGCACCTCTACTTTCTTCTCTCTCTGGAATATATTTTATATAATGGGTTGATGTTGCTCTTCATAAAACATAATTGGTTAATGTTGCTTTCACTCCCCATATCAAGTTTTTTGTTTCTTTTTTCTAAATGCAGAGTTCTTTCTTTGCTCACTTTATGTGCTTTGAAGTTCCTGCACTCGTTCCACCAGGAGGTCTTGCTAATAGCAATAAAAGTGCTCATGATGAGGATGATGCAAACTATGATGATTTGGGTATTATGGATATTGATGAAACTGACAACAAAGCTGGTACTGCTTTGTCCTTTTTCCTTCCCTTGCCTAGCCTGATTTATGGTCAATTAAGGCTACTTTTCACATCTTGCAGGTAAAAACACTGGTGAGCTAGAGGCACTGAACGAATCACTTCATGATTTACTTGATGGAATACAAGTAATGACACATTTCATTCTTACAATAGCCTTGTTATTTGATTATAATCACAATAATGTGTTAACTTGAAGTGAAAATATGGCCCTACGGGAATCAAGCTAGCTTCTGTTAGTATTAGATTGAGATGCTAAATAAAATATAGATCTTAGTTGTAGGTGTGTTTAAAGTTGGTGATTCTTCTTCTGTGAGCTATGTGATCTATATGCAATGTTCACACCTTCATGCTTGATTGTTTATCTGGTACAATGTGTAGTTATCAACGAATTCCTGCTATAACTGTACTCATCCCGATAGAGTTCAAACTTTTACCAAGACAGAAGTCGGAACCAGAACACTGGTTTTGCATTGTTCAGCAGACAGCTTCATAATATTTCTTTTCTGTAATCAAAATGCCTATTATCCTCAGCTGTTATGTACAAATTGGTAAATCTTTATGATGCACCACCGTCCCTAGTTGTGTTCTGTAAAACCAGCCCTTGATAAGGGAGTCATTGCTTTCTGGAAATATTTTATTTTTCCTTGTCATGAGGAGCTAGTGCTGGATGTTTTCAAGCAAGTTTTACCTATCTCTATGGTTCTTATAGCTTAGTTCTCTTTTGCGGATCAAATTTCTTTGTAGTTTCGGAGTTTTATTGTCTCAATATTCTGTTCGAAACATCTGAAAAAACTCTCTTCTTTTCACGTGTAGGAAGACTTCTATGCGGTGGTGGATTGGGCATACAAGATTGATCCTTTGCGCTGCATATCAATGCATGGAATTACAGAACGTTATATTTCAGGTCAGAAGGCTGATGCTGCAGGATTTGTGCGCATCTTGCTTGATGACTTGGAATCTAGAATTTCAATGCAGTTCAGTCGGGTGAGTTCTTGTCATAATATATGCTTTTGGAACTCATAAATGATGATGTTTACTTTCTTTTCTGTTTGTTTCAATTGCAGTTTGTTGACGAAGCATGTCATCAAATTGAAAGAAATGAGCGAAATGTTCGGCAGTTGGGAGTCTTGTCATATATACCAAGGTGGAATGAGTTTCATATGCCTTTAGTTTTGTATACTTGCCTTAACTGTGGGAACAGGTTTTCTGTCAAGTATGTAGTTACATGGTTCAACTTGGGGAATCTGAATAGTGCTTGACATACTTAGGGGTCGTTTTGTAGAGTGTATAAAAGTAATGCTAAATATAGTGTATTAGCAATACTTGCATTAGTAATTTTTGCATTAGTTATGCTTGCATTAGTTGTACATACATTATTTCTTATGCATTGTTTGGTTTGGTGTATTAAAAATAACATGTATTGTACAAAAATATCATTCACATTATGGTGAAAAAGATGTAAAAGTGCTTTTGAGGGGTATTTGTGTCTTTAAAGTGCTAATGCATGCATTAAATCCCTTTGCATTACTAATACCTAGAAATCCATGGTATTAGTAATGCACTCTCCAATACACAATAGAGTGTATTAGTTGTACATAGCATGAAAAAGGGTACCAAACAAGGTACTACTAATACATAGTTATGCAAGCATTATTTTTGTTAATATACTCTACCAAACGATTCCTTGGGGTGTAAAGTTATTGATTAAGCATGTAAATTTGGTGTCAGGAGGATTTGCTTAACTAGTGGCATTGCAGTTACAGCTTTTGTCTTTTTTCTTTAATCTTACCCTCCTAGTTTATGTGGTCTGATATTCTGATCAGTAGTGCATTTAGACATGCTAGAATATAGGCGCTTATATCACATTTTCTTTACTGAAGGATTGACCTTCATTAACACTGAGAATGGCATGGGTTTGTTTCTTGGGAACATTCTTTCCCCCAGTTTGAAAAAGAGAGTGATTTCTCAATTTTCATACTGTAATTGTTACTACCAAGAAAATACTGCTTTTGCTTGAAGAAATCAATTGCTCCAACTTTTTAACTTACAGTTTGCTCAGCTATTTTTATTTTCTATCATTAACCCAATAAATTTCTTTTCAGTTAGTGCCAGTTTTATATTATGAACCCACTCATATGCTTTCACACTCGTTCCATCTCTGTATTACCTCTGTTATGATTAATTAGCTTCTTTTTTACCTTTTGCTGTGTGCTTCCTCTAACAACTTTTCAATTGAAGAAATATGTAGCTGCTGGGCATCTTGTTGTAATTGTACTTCAAAATCTGATTTGCTACTTATTTTCCCTTCAGACTGCTGCCAATTGATCTTTTTGTCTTGAATAATCATCGATTTCATTTGGTATTGTAGATTTGCCACGCTTGCAACCCGTATGGAGCAGTATATCCAAGGACAATCAAGGGATTTGGTTGACCAGGCGTACGCTAAGTTTGTGAGTGTTTTTATCTCTGACGTGTTTCTTAATAAACGAGTGTGAAGAACTATTAATATGTGAGATTACGACTGCTGAAGATTTTAAAATGGCTCAATATTGATTGGTTTTGTTTTCCTTTTTTGTTTTTTGGTGTTAGTATAGCAGTTGATAATTCTATTATTTGCTCTTTTAATATTCTATAACTCACATCATGCAAAAGTGGATATAGGGGGAAAAAGCAAAATAAAAATTAGGAAATACCTATACAAATCTTTTCTCCTCTCTGTGTGATGATTTAATACACACTTTGTTGTCGTCAGATAATACTTTTCTCCTTATGTAATGTTGTGGCGTGGCTGTTTCGGACATTGTTTGGCAGGTCACTACAATGTTCCTTACTTTGGATAAAATTGCTAAAGCAGACCCAAAATATGAAGACATTATGCTTTTAGAAAACTATGCAGCATTTCAGAATAGGTATTGTTCTAGTGTTACTTCCAGAGCTCTATAACATATTCTATTCCGTCAAATCAGTTTGAGTGCTGATGGGAAGCAGTTGTGCAGTCTTTATGACCTGGCTAATATGGTGCCAACATTAGCCAAATTCTATCATGAAGCCAGTGAATCTTATGAACAAGCTTGCACACGCCATATCAATGTGATTATATTCTATGTAAGCTTCCCTATATCTTGCTTCTTTATTTTGTAATGGTTTCTTTGTTGCTTATATTGTTACTAGTACTTCTTAAGGTCCAAGTTTTTCTGATGATATACCTTAAAACCTGTACTTCCTACAGCAATTTGAGCGACTTTTTCAGTTTGTTCGAAGAATCGAGGATTTGATGTACACAATCCCACCTGAAGAGGTTAGGTTATATTTTTTTTGTTTCATCTAAGCTTCTCCTCAGTTACAGCATTTATTGTCGGCTCTCCTCTTAAGGATATCTTAATTTTTCCTTTTATGAGGACAATATTGCTTGTTAATTAGTTTCCTGCTTTGTTATTAAGTTGATGCAAATTTGAACCACTACATGACATTAAATTACTAATACTGGAATAAAGTTGTAATCTCTTTGGCAGATGGAACTTTAGGTTTGCATTACCGACATTTTAAGTTGACACTGAGCAAAAATTTGGTTCCCTTATTTGTAGCTCAGTTGTTCCTTTCCTCTTTTTGAAGTAACAAAAAAATGTTTTGTCCCATAACTTAAATGCAAATGCTTCTTATTTGACTGCCTCAATAGATCATCAGCTGCTAATGATCTATCTCATTTTAAATATTTTAGATTCCTTTCCAACTTGGGCTGTCAAAGATGGATCTTCGGAAGGTGGTAAAATCCAGTTTATCTGGGGTAAGTCTGTCAATGTCCTCAATTGATCTTCTATTTTTTTTTAAACTAAAAATGTCTTACATTTCTGGGTCTTTGATAAATATTCAAACTTTGCTTCTTTAGGCGGATAAGTCCATCAGTGCAATGTATAAGAGATTGCAGAAAAACTTGACCTCAGAGGAGTTGCTGCCTTCATTATGGGATAAATGCAAGGTATATCTAGCAAAATAGGGTATTGAAAGTAATCACTTGAAAATCTCAGTAAGAAATAAATTATACGTTGCCTTGTCGGACTCACGTTGAAAAACTGTTGAGACAATTCCGGGGATTCCTGTGGCCATTGCCTTGTCCGATTTCTCTTATTAAAGAACTCAGTCCTCGCTATGTGATGAGATGGACAGTGAAAGCCATTTTGAGTTGCTTTAAAATTTCTTTGTGCCTAGACTTTTGTTGGTCCCTTCCAATATTGATCTCATCTTCCCTTGGTTTATTTTTCGTATAGCAAATTTACCTACAACATTCATATTCTTGCAGAAAGAGTTCTTGGACAAGTACGAAAGTTTTGCTCAGCTTGTAGCCAAGATATACCCCAGCGAGAACGTCCCATCTGTTTCAGAAATGCGCGATCTTTTGGCAGCCATGTAAAGAAGCTTTTTGTGAGTTCGATTCTAGTTTTAGTTGTTAGGAAAAGTGTGTTGTAGAGTATGTCTTCTGTTGTCTATTTGTTTTCTGTAGAGCATTTGCCTGTATCGTCCTCGCGCCTTTTTTGTTTTCTTTTAAAGCTATTGTATGAGTTGTCTAAGTTCTTATTTTCAAGTGTAACTGTGGAGGAAGAGATCTTTTATGTTACTACATATCAATTCATCTGTTAGTTATTAAAGAAGTGTTTTCATTAGTTATGCCTTGAAGTATTTTGTTGTTTTTTGAATTCCTACCTACAAATATAGGGTTTTGTAGAGTAACAAGTATATTTTGGGTTTGAGTTTTGAATATGGAATCACGAGAATGTTTTATTCTTCAAAGTGAGACTTGTCTATGTGAATTCGAATTAGTCGAGCCTCAAAACAGATATGGAACACCGATTTGTTTGATTGTGATGGGGTGCTGACTACTACTCCATCCGCTATTCAGATTCGAGTCTTGGGTATTGACTATCTAGTCGTTTTTTGATAGGGAGTGGTTTATTCTTCAAAGCAAGATATTTGGGTGTGAATTTGGATTAATGAGGGCTCAAAACGGATATTGAACACAAGTATAGTTGATTGCGGTGGATGTAAGTAGTCTTTCATCCTTAATTAGATATCACAGATTTGAGTCTTGAGTGTTAAATCGTCTTTGAATGATGGGGGAGTGTTTTATTCTTCAAAGTAAGATTCTTTTATGCGAATTTAAATTAATCGAACTTTAAAATAAATATCGAATATCGGATGGACGGGAGAAAGAAAAAAAGTCATAGTTCACGGATGGAAATGCAATGATTAGTGCCTCTTGTGTTTCACCTTAATGGGCAATTGTAGAATTTTACAACTCCTCACCTGGCTGCTCATGTATGGTTTGGAGATTCGAAATTTTTTTTATTTACACACGATATTTATTGACATTCGATATTATATATTTATTTTATTGCAATTTATATAAAAGTGTTTGATATTGGCATGGAGTTTTAAAATTAAGAGAGATTTATTATAATTATGGTCTAATATGAGTCATTAATATTTGTATCACTTTATTAAAAATATAGTGAAAAATTTAAAGCTAATTGCTACAAAATATAGAATAATATCATTCTTTTCTGAATAAATTCAGAATGTGAAAGGTACTGGTAGTGATAAAAGATGGTTCAAATTTGGTAAAACAAAAAATATAATTATTTTTACCTTTTTTGAGGATTTGTAATGATGTATTCCACTTGAAAAATTTCTTCAAATAGAAATAATTGCTTGGTTTATTAAACAGTGTACTCTATGTGTCAAAAATGTAGCATAGAAATTAAAATTGTAGAAGGATAATATAATAGGACAAATCTAGTGATAAAATAATATTCTTTTCATTTTATTTTATATGAGATATTTAATATAAAATTTAAAAATGTATTGCAGTAGACGAAACTGTTCATTTCTTAATCAAAGGTGTCTCAAGTTCAAACTCTTCTTGATAGGAACTAGGAAACGTTTCCTCCTAAACGGAGCCCGATGCAGTGAAAATATAAGATAATCGGGATCCAATACGCATACTAAGTACATAATGAAAAACACAAAAAAATGTAGTTATGCCTTGTTAAGGCGGTTAAAAAATTGTCAAATTTGACAACTCATAAGTAATTCTGCATATATCGAGCACCGAATAAAAAACCAAAAAAAAAAAAACGCTTGTATTCATTGATACAAGAAAAGATTCAAATATATAGTTGTGACTTACGAAGGCAATTAAAAAATTATCTCACTTTATAACTCATAAGTTAAAACCCTAGCTAACCAAGAAAATTAGCTTGCTCGATTACGCCTTTTAAAATTGAGATAAACTGTTCAAAAATAAATCGTTATATAAATTTCTGACTCTAGAACTATCGATATATTTGTCTAATATCTTATCACCCCTTCATTTCCATTCCTATATTATTATTATTATAAATTTCATAATATTAAAAATTAAAAAAAAACATTCTTTCTTTTTCCCCTCCTTCCATATTCCCTACAAAACCTCTCATCCATTCTCTCCAAATTCATTAATTTTCTTTTCCATCTTTTCTTCTCATATTTTAAACATAAAAAAAAAATCTCTTCTTTTTCTTTTATGGTGGAAAAAACAACTAGAATGTCAAATACAACAAACAAAATAAATCCATAATCCACCATAATTTCCAAAAAAAAAAAAAAAATCAAAAAAAATAATCTCTTTCATCTTATAAACATGTCATCTACTACGAATAACGACGATGAATTTAACGTTCAAAAAAGTAAATTTTCAGCGTATGATCGTCTTAGTTGTGAAAATTCTCCTATGAATATGTCACCATGGAACCAAAGTTGTAATTTAAATGCTACAAACGATGATGATGATGATGATAACGATGATGTTACGAAAAATAATCGTAAAATTTGTTTAATTGGTTCACTTGTACGTGAAGAAGGACATATTTATTCGTTAGCTACGAAAAATGATCTTCTTTATACCGGATCTGATAGCAAAAATATACGTGTATGGAAAGATATGAAGGAATTTTCAGCTTTTAAATCAAATAGTGGACTTGTTAAAGCAATTATTATTTCAGGAGATAAAATATTTACCGGTCATCAAGATGGAAAAGTTCGTGTTTGGAAGGTACTGTTGAATTCTGTGATCATCTCGTTTAAATTTCAAACATATATGCTATTTCTTTTTTAAAAAAATAGTAATACTATTATTTGTTTGATTATGTTATATTTCAACATGTTTCTTAATCATGTGTTGGTTTATTTTAGGGGAAAAAAAGGACAAGTATACCCTCTAACTATCATAAATGGTATGCAGATACCCTCCGTCATATTTTACGGATATTGGTGCTCTTGCCGTCCAAAAACTGGACCATATATACCCTTTATACTAACGAACATACACGTCTCATAATCTTATCCACCTATCCGACATCGGATTGATGGATAAGATTGTGTCACGTGTCTCTATTTGGACTTCAGTTAGAGTTAAGGGCATATATACTCTAGTTTTTGGACTGTAGGGGCACCAATGTTCCTAAAACATTACGTAGGGTATCTGCATACCATTTGCGATTGTTCGGGGGTATATTTGTCTTTTTTACCTTTTTATTTTTTTATGGGAAAAAAGCATGTGAAAAATCGTTTTGATAATGGATGGCGGTGAGAATTGTACCAGGACAACCTCTTGTCTTGTAATGAGTTGGAATTCAATTGAAACCCCCTCTTCGAAAAATTATATCGGGTTAATAGAGTAGAAATAATTGAAGTTTTGTTTGTATATATAACTTTTTATCTTAAATTTATGTGTTAGTATTTGTTTGTACATAGGTCTTTATTAATCATTTGTTATTTGTATGACTATAAATATATCTGATTAAGAATAAAATGAGAATTCAAATTGTTTCTAAATATGAAAAGGTATTATTTCACATAAACTGAAACAGAGAAAATCTATAAAAAATTTTGAAACTTTTTGTTATAAGAAAGTCTAGAAAGTTTTGATTAAGGGTTGCTTCCTTTTGAATAGAAGGTGTATATTACCTTTGTTCCTACATGCGTGAACGTGTTTAAGTTTCGTTGTATGTGGCTCTCGTCCATCCTTTCTGAGGCGCTTTTTGTGACTCAGCATGAGATAAAAAAGGCGGAACTTCCTAAATGTGTTTGCATTTTCTCAAATCCATACTTTTTACAAACTCGTATGACCATCTCATCTAAAAGTTACGAGACTTTATATCTGAACAGGTGCAACCTAACAATCCTAGTAGTTTCAAGCCTGCTGGAACTCTACCAACATTCTTTGACATTTTCAAGGCTTCAATTAGGCCAAGCAATTACTTCATGTCAGCAAAACACAACAAAGCTTCAATTTGGATCAAACATTGGGATGCAATATCTTGTTTAAGCATGGATCATAATCATGGCCTATTGTACTCTGCATCATGGGACAGAACATTCAAAGTATGGAGAGCAGACAGTTCAAAATGTCTCGAATCAGTTAAAGCACACGAAGACGCTGTTAATTCAGTCGTAGCTAGTGCTGATGGCGTTGTCTATACCGGTTCAGCTGATGGTACTGTCAAGATATGGCAAAGAGAGTTCACACCTAAGACGATACGACATGTTTTAGTTCACACACTTTTGAATCAGGAGTGTGCTGTGACTGCGTTAGCCGTTAACAAGTCTGGTTCTGTTGTGTACTGTGGTTCATCTGATGGTGTTGTGAACTTTTGGGAAAAAGAGAAGAAGAGTTGGACACATGGTGGTGTACTAAAAGGTCATAAGTTGGCTGTGTTGTGTCTTGAATCAGCTGGTAATCTTGTGTTTAGTGGATCAGCTGATAAGAACATTTGTGTTTGGAGAAAAGAAGGTTGTGTTCATACATGTTTGTCTATGTTGACAGGACATAATGGACCTGTCAAATGTTTGGCTGTTGAACAAGATAAAGAATCAACAACAAGTGATCAAAAATGGGTACTTTATAGTGGGAGTCTTGATAAGTCTGTCAAAGTTTGGAGTGTTTCTGAAATGGCACCAATTATGCACAATGGAGAGGTTCAATAGATGTTGTAATTTGTCTATGTTGCTTGGGGTGCGTGTCGGGTTCTGCAAAAGTAGTAAGTGAAGAGTCTGAGCAACTTATGTATGTTTGAAAAAGTGTTTGATGTGTGTTGTGTGTTGTGTTTTTTTTACACTCTTTTGGAAAGAGAGAAGATTTGTTTGGGGTTATGGAAAAATGTAAAATTGTAAGATATGTAACAATTAAATGGTGTGTAAATTTGTTGGCCATTGGTTTCTTATATTATATAAGTATATAATTTTTTGGTATGTAATGTTCTTTTTCACATGTTGAACAAGGGGTAGTACAAGAATATTCACCTGTTGTCGATGGAGTACGCCTTTTACGCTCCGACGAATGTTTGTGTTAGTCTTTGTTTTGAAAAATATAACTAGTTTTGAGTTTGATTCAAGAAAGAATCGTTGTGTTAGTTTGACGTCTAGTATAGAAATAGTTTTAGTGATCAATCGTATACGAGTATTCACCTAGTGTCGATTGACTATGCCTGTCAGCTTGATTTTCCGCTCTGACTCACTTTCGATGAACGAACCTTGTAGAGGAACCCTATTAGGTTTTTCGAGGGATTGGTTTCTAACCAATGTTTGTAATACTCTTTGTTTTGAAAAATATAACTAGTTTTGAGTTCGATTCAAGAAAGAAGAAAAGTTATTATACAGTTTGACATCTAGTATAGGAACAGTTTTGGTGATGAATCGTTTAAATGAACGAGAACAAAGCAGAATAGATAAAGAAATTACATATATTATGAAATGAAAGGTACAAACTTGTATTATTATTTGATAGAAAGGAGGGGTTAATCGATCAACTTGAACTGGTTGATTCTAACGATCGATAACATATGCATCAACAACCATAGAGGTTGGGACTAAGGCGCGGAGCAACGAGAACATCCACTGGCGTTGCTTTAGGTATAGTCAACCCCGGGCTCTCGGTCAAGTCAATAGGTTGATCGTCAATAGGCTTAGTAAACTCAAAAGCATGAAGAATACGCGCCAATGTCAAATGAAGAACTTGTAGAGCCAAAGACGCACCAGGACAAGATCGTCTACCAGAACCAAAAGGAATGAGCTCGAAATCTTTACCTTTCACATCAACGTTACTCGTCAAGAATCTATCCGGATTGAAACAATTAGGGTTTTCCCAAATTCTTGGATCTCTTTGTATTTTCCACACATTTACTATTAATCTAGTACCAGGGGTAATTTTATAGCCACTAATTTCACAATTATCCATTGCTTCTCTTGGTCCTAATAATGGACCAGCAGGATATAAACGTAACGTTTCTTTAATAATAGCTTGAATATAAACTAAATTATTTATGTCTGATTCATCAATTTGTCTATTTTTTCCAATATGATTATCAATTTCTTCTTGTGCTTTTCTTAATATTTTAGGATTATTTAGTAGTAATGAAATGGCCCATGTTAGTGTCCCTGCTGTTGTGTCACTCCCTCCAAGAATAAGTGCCTACACCAAAAAAAAAAAATATCAGGCGCGGATTTTCGAAAACTCAGTAACTTTTGTATGAATGAAAATATTGTTGAGAACCATGCTCTTGTTTTCGAGACAGAAAGATAAAACCTACGTAAGCTTTGTTGTTCCCCTCGGTGAGCAGGGAGGGTTAAATTTGTCATATATATAAATTTTACACATCGTATCGATTTAAAGGTAACTATACATTTACGACTACGTCACACATATATAACGATATATGTGTTAAAAAAGGGTAAAGATCAAAATTGCCCCTTAACTATTAAAAATTAGGACAATTATACCCTTTATGTTTTGATTTTAGTCCAAAGAACTCCTAAAATTGGCAACTTGACAATAATTAATATAGCATTACAACAACTATATACTATACTAATAGTGATTTTGAAATTAAAATTTGAATTACGTAGATAAAATACTTTAAACGATACATATACCACGTTAGTCTCTTGATAAATATATTACGTATAATCAAAATTAGACTTTTTTGAACTCGAGAACGTACCAGGCAAGTAGACTTGATACTTGTATCAGCATCATATGGAAAATTAGAGAGTCTACCTTCTTCTTCTAGTGATAACATAACATCGATAAAATCTTGTACCGCGGAATCAGTAGTACTCTTAGCTTCAATACTTGTACATTTTCGTTTTTCTCGATGTTCTTTTAACCATCCTTCAAGTATAAAATCAAGCTCTTTAGCTGTTTTTTTCATGGCTTTTTCATGTCCATTTATATCCAAAAAACCTAAAATTGGAAATGCATCTGATGTTACAAAAATTCCAATTAAATGAAAAAATTGATTTATTGCTTTTTGACATCTTCTAGCTTCATCATCGTTATCACACGTTGCTCCGGCGCCAAAATAACGTTTTCCGGCTACCATTCTAACGATAACGTTTAGGGTTAAGTCCTCGAACCACCTTTTGAGCTCTACGAGTATTGGTCTGCGAGTTTAAAGGTGTTAAAGTTAGGTCATGATATAATAAAGTACAAAATTTGAATGTTATATCATAGGACCATATATTTTTTAATTTTGACTGAACTAAGCTTACTTGTCAGAATTGTTATCGACCCATAATTTGTATAACTCTTGGATCCCTATATCCACTTCGGACACTTGAACATACTTGAGGGTATCAAGTCTTCGATTTGATAAAAGTTCAAACGTTGCAATTTTTCTCATCTCGCGCCAAAAAGGGCTATAAGGTGCGAACCCGAAAACCGCATAACCATAGCCCATATGTTTTGCAGCCACAGTTGTGGGCCGGCTGGCTAAGGCCTTGTCATTCAAAGTAAAACATTCTTTAGCCATTTCCCAACTACTAACCACAAAGGCTCGGCGAGTTCCGAGCCTTAGATTAAATGCTGGCCCATAATTATCGGCCATGGCACCGAGCGTTCGATATAGAAGTTGATCT
The DNA here is from genome assembly GCA_032847665.1 of Solanum chilense. Taxonomy (NCBI): domain Eukaryota; kingdom Viridiplantae; phylum Streptophyta; class Magnoliopsida; order Solanales; family Solanaceae; genus Solanum; species Solanum chilense. The sequence continues at coordinate 69,277,722 of CM064974.1, read as the reverse complement.
GTGCCACCTAATAAGGGGAGATGGCCGATTATGGGCCAGGCACCGGCTGGCTCAGGTGCTTGTTTCGAAGTAGAGCAGTTTTTATTTTTTTTGAAAATAAAATATAAGAAAATAAGTACTCCAATGAGTGGTATATAGGAAGAGGTATCCATAATTTGGATTGAATATTTTGGGAAATGAAAGAAATTTAAGTTAATTATAAGGGAAATTTTGAATCAATTTATAGGTTTATTTTAACAACTTTATTTAGTTATATAGCATGAAGCATTCTCTTAAAACTTGATGGCATGGTGCATGTTTTAGTCTTTTAATTTTCATTGACTTAATAGAGTATTTGTTTACCATATGTCACGTTGATGACTTTGTTATTTAGAATATATATATATATATATATATATATATATATATATATATATATATATATATATATATATATATATATATATATTAGGGTATGCTTTATCATAATATGGAATTTTTCGGCGTAAATCTAGAAGTAATCGGGCTCTAATATGGATATTCGACATCGATTGAGAAATGAGTTTTTTTGTAAAAAAAAAAAAATTGTGAGTAAGACTAGTTTTTACCTATACATTCATACACCGTAGTGTCACTTTAAGTATAATATTTGTTTTGATTGTTATTTAAATTTTACTATATTGTATTGTTAAACTCATTGTTATATAACAATAATGAAAAGTGTCATTTTATATAAATCCAATTTGATGTGATCACGTCGTAATTTTATTTACTTTACCTTATCTCGCCTTCAAAATATTATTATATAATATTTCTTTTTTACTTTTTATCCTACTTCCTATTTTATTTTATAATAATTCTACGTCATATCCTACTTTAATGAAACCAAATGCAATTATTGCTTTGATTCCAAAAGGTATAACAATGACTGGTACAATGTATAATCTATTTAAACGTTACGTTCATTAAATAAATATACTATAATACAATATGAAATAGTAAGTAATAACCATCCAAATAAACGCGTACGTAGTCTTTCAACTATGAATTAATCTGAATCTATAACTTCCTACATAAACACAAACACTCTTTCTCTCTCATATGTATATAATACTCTATTAAAAATCCTAATAAATATTAGATCTAAGCTCATAATATTAACGCCATAATTAATTCAGTGCTAAAGATCTTAAAAGTTGAATTTATTACAATTAAAGGAAAATCTTGAATTCACTTATATCTATACAAGCTATTAGTAACATAATAACATCACGTGGTAGCCGACAATAACGCCAAAAGTTCAAAATAATCCACCTCCGAGATCATTCTCGTAAAATATACCCGAAAAGTCGCTACCCCCACCCCCACCCCCACCCCACCCCCACCAACCTCCCTTTTTCTTTCAAAATCTAAATTTAAAAGCCCACCAAACCAAATCAACCAAACATTGGCCCAAAAAAAAGTGAATGAAAAAGCCCAAATTAAGCCCAAAAAAAAAACCACCTGAAAGACAAAAACACACAAAAAAAGTAGCACAATTTTACCTTGAGATCTCCTCTACTGATCCAAACAAGGAAGAAGAAGAAGAAGAAGAAGAAGATGACGGTTTTCCACTTCTTCAACTGTGCAATCCTTACATTCGGACCTCATGCTGTCTATTATTCAGCAACCCCTTTGTAAGTTTTTTGCTAAAAACTTAGTTTTTTCAATGATATTTTATATACAATTTGGTCTTTTTTTGTTTTCAATTCCCAATGTTTTTGATTTTGGGGTTTCATGTTAAGCAATTTAATGACCTGTATTAACTTTTATATGGTTTTCTGGCTTCTGGGTATGCATTGTATTTAGTATTTCTTGCTTCTATGAGTTGATTTGATTTTTTTTTCGAGAATCGATTTTGATCTCCTTATATGAAATTTGGGTGTTTTTTTCCCAATTCCCATGTTTTTGATTGGGTGATTTTGTTTGGGTTCTCATGTTTTGTGTTTATAGGCAATTTAATGAACTCTTGTATGATTTACTGGTGTATTGAATTTAGTATTTTTTAATTATAGGAGTTAATGTTTAAGTATAAGTCAAATTATTCAAAAGATGTTATCTTTTATAGGTTATGATTAAACATTGTTATTGGTTATGACTTAAAATTAATTGTGAGCAGCTGTTATCGATTCTTAAGTGATTTATCATGATATCTGAAGTTTTAAGTTTATTTTTAGTCTGATGTTTAGTGTTAATTGGCAATTTAATGATCTGTGTTGACTCTTATTTGATTTCCTGGTTATTGGATATGCATTTAATTTTTAGTGCTCCCTCTTGTTTCGATTTGTTTGTTTGGTTTGGACTTCGTGCGAAATTTAAGAAAGTAAAGTCGGTTTTTGAATTTTGTGGTTTTAAACTAATAGCTACGTAGAATGTATCAAAATGTCCTTTGATCGTGCGGCCTTGAATATGTCACGTGGAGAGTTAGAATTAGAGAGTTGCCAAAAAGAGAAAAAAGACATTTTTTTTTTGGAAATGGAGGGAGTATCTTTTAGTTCTAGGAGTTAATGTTAAGCAGTGAGAAGATTTTTTGATTGATAGTATTAGTCAAATTATTCAAAAGATGTTGTCTTTATAGGTTATGATTAAAACATTGTTATTAGTTATTGCTTAAAATTCATTCTTTTATTTTAATCATGAGCCCCTGTTATCAATTCTTAGGTGTTTGTTTTATCATGATATCTGAAGTTTCAAGTGTATTTGTTTTATCAGGGTAGGATGCAGGGCTTTGGGTGGGGGTTCCTTGGAGCCCAGTAAATTTTTATGTAGGTTCAGAAATTCAGTATCTTTATTGACAAATTTATTGAACATATAAGCAATTTGTGTTGGAAACCCGTTAACAAATTAGCCTCTTGGTCCAGTGGTAGAATTGAAACCCGCTTATGCTTTGTTGCCCTCCTTATCGAGGGTTCAAATCCCTTTGGGCACTAATCATAACTTTAGATGTCAGGAACCCATAACTTTTAAATCCAGATCCACCTCTACTTTTTATCAAGCTTAAGTAGCAAAAGTTTGTGCAAAAAATGATGCATTTATTTGTTAAGTGCATAAGCTAGGTAAGGTTTTTCAATACTATGATTTTGTCTGTTATGAATGATATTTTTTTTTTGAAAAGGCAAGTAGTATTGATAACAAATCTAGCACTAAGAAAGTACAGTAAATATATCAGAAAAAGTCAACCATGGCTATCTACACTAAAGATTCTATGAACCGTAACAGTGTATCTGCATCTTCTACTAAGTCCATTTTACACCAAAAAGAGACCAAAAGAATACAGTAAGACTTGATTTTACTGATTTAGTTCCTCTGTCCATGGAAGCATCTTCTATTTCTCTCCTCCCAAATGCTCCATCATATTGCAGGAGGTGTAGAATTCCAGTGTCTCCTCAAAATATTTAGGCAATCCTTTTCTATTCCAGCACAGGAGAGTCTGTTGTGAATGATATCGTGGTGGATCAGCTTTATTTTGTTCTAATAGTTTCAATCAGGTGACTGTAGCCATCGGTTTATCTTATTAATGTTTGGTCGAGCTTATAAATATACACACACATCTATGTTGCTTGGTTTCTTTAGAAATGTTTACAGGTGCGTGTGGGATTCTCCAAAAGTAAAGCATTTTTGGAGAATCCAACACGGGCGCGGCAACATTTTTGGAGAGTCCAAGCAAAAAATGATCTACAGATATACTTATGCTGCTAGGCTTGTTTAATCTTCTTCCCTATATTATCTTGTTTAGACTTAAATATCTGAAACTGATACTTGATAAAATTATATTTCCTCAATTGTTTTCTTGTTATGGATTCAAAAGTTAGTCAAATTGGACTGTTGTTATGTATGATATAATTCTCCGTCCTCCTTGAGTGAGTTGTTCTAGTATGTTCCTTTTTCTATTTAATCTATGATTTTAGAATCAAGTCAACCTAATCATTTGTGACACATTCCATGACATGGAAGGGAGGTCTCTATAAACCAATACCGTATTTTTAACAGAAGTTTTCTGTTTTTTAAGGAAATTTGAACAGAAGTTGAAACTATGATGTTTTTATGCAGGTCTGAGTATGACACACTGTGGACTTCAATAAAATCTGCGGTTGTTTACCTTTTTACCGCACTAGTTAAGGTAACTGATTATGCCATTAGTCCATGACCATTGATCAAACTAGTTTTACTGATGGAATTAGCTTTTCCCAATAAAAATATGAAGAAAAAGAAGCTGAGAGATGAATTAAGTTTTACCTCCGTGTACCAATTTAACCAGAAAAAATGCCTAAGAATATAAACTTAATTTCCTGGTCGTTACTTTTGTTTGTTTTATTCCTTAATATATCCCATCGTGCTCATTTAGATTCTTTTCCTTTTCAGCTAGTTTGTCTAGCAACATTTCTTAATGTATCTGAAAGTGAAAGCGACAATTTTGATCCATATCAGGTATTTCATTATCCCTCTTCTAATATGTTTCTTTTATCATAGTGACCATCATGGTCACTATCATCTTGTGTTTGGCATTTTAGCTGTTGTTTTGCTGTCAAGGACGGTTTTTTTTGGAAACTGCTCTCGTATAATCATAATTGAATTTAACTAATTTAACTGTCTTTAGAGTTTAGACGACACGTCTTTCAAGGTTTGGTGAAGTGTAGGTTTGCAGTATAGACTGAGCTTGAAGTACTTTCGAATCTTCTTTTTCTTAAACCATCCTTTTCCCAACCATTTGATTTTATCCATGTAGGCTCTACCAGTCTCTCCTCTTTTTTTTTTGATTCCTTCAAAGACCAGATCTATGTCCTGTCGAGCAATCACTTGAAAACCCCTCAGAGTTGGATGACATGAGAAACTGGAACTTGGTGAGAAACACTCAACTGGAACCCACAAAGCTACCCATTCCAATTCTCTTTTCGTTGCTTCAACATGAAAGGTGGAATGTTTGTTTTGGTTTCTTTGCCTAGGAATTGAATCCGTGCTGATCACAATGATAAACCTAAACAAACAGGAACTCAAAGCATTAAGGCTGATTCAGTTGAAACTAATGAGAGGACAATGTTTTTACATTGTACCATTTTACAAAAACTCAGCTCAATGATGAATCAAATGGTCAATGTGTGTTCTTTTCATGTGGTCCATACACTAATAACTTTTCAATGGAGGTTGATCTTTGGTGTAATTTCTTGATGTATAGAAAAAAAAGTTCAAACCTTTTTGCAATTTAATATGATTTTGCGTTAGTATATTATTAAGAGCAAAATTTGCTTATAGCTGATCATAAGCTGCTCCTTCCCTTTTTTTAGGAATTGTTGAAGGCTTTATTTGGCTTTATCGAAGTTGCAGGCCTATATTTTGCATTGACACAGTTGACCCACAGAAATATTTCCCAGAATCATAAGTTTCAAGCTGTTGGACTAGGTGAGTATGATTTATTTCTTCCTGAAATAACATGCCTTGGTCAAATTTTGATTACTGGGTTACTAAACCTATTTAGCATGACAAGTCAGTTGGAAATCCAGCAATTGAGAATTAGGTTCAAAATGCTGGCAGATATAATTTGGCGAATACCTGTTTTAAGTGGTTCACTGGATAAGGTAAAAGAGTATAAATAAAATGGAAGGCAGATAATGGGGTATCATCGCCTGAAGTAACACTTTAACTGTGCTAACTTTCAATAACCGTCCATTTGTGTGCTTGAAGCTTTTAGCAATATGAGAAGATAGTATGTTATTAAGTTATGGTCGGTATCAGTGGCGGATCCAGAATTTTTTTTGGTTATGAGTGCTCAATTATTTGTAATTTGAAGTTGGTACCAAAATGGGTGCTCAATTTACATATTCATACAAATTCCTAGGTTCTTTTTATAATAATACTGTTGTTGTCTAAGTCACCATTTTCAAAAAAAATATTACTGTTGTCTGTTGTTGTCTCCCAAATGTAATGGGTGCTCAAGCACCCATACACTTGAATGTGCATCCGCCACTGGCCGGTATGACTACCTAAATCATGAACTATACTTTGTTCCAATTTCCACGACATTAGTTGTTTAACCTGAGACCATGGGAAAACGAGTATCTTGTCTTGTACCATTGTTAGGATTAACAATGCCCACCTAACAGCTTTCCTAAATGTTTTGCCAGTGAGACAGAAAACCATGTCATGATTGTTTAGCAAAGTTGTGAATTGTGAATTGAACTGAGTTGCTACCAAATATATCCGACTTAATAGAAATTGGATTACTGTCTTTCTCATTGACAGCATTTTTTCTTGTGAAAGTTTGTTAAAGCACAAACTTGAATAGGTAAAGTCATGTTGCCTCATTTCAAATATTATTAAAGGTGCAGGCATTAGTGGTCAAAAGAGTCGTACGATTGAGAATGAGAGTTCCAATGGCAGTATTTGCAGCTTAAGAAGCGGAGACATGGCAATAGTATTTTCTCGTTTGTTGGACATAATTCTTAGTTGCATCATGGTGATCTTATTGTGGTACACTGATTCTGATAAAAATGAAATTCTAGATGAGAGACATAGATCTACCAACATTGTGACCCTTTAGAATATTTTTGTGAAGTTGAACCAAGGGGTAGCAATTGAAACAAATGTACATATCAAAAAGAAAAAGAAAGAATAGTTTCCTTTGAAATTGCTGCAACTTTCTTGCTTCTAACGTCATTGTTTTTGTATTCACAGGGTGGGCTTTTGCTGATTCTGTTCTGCATAGACTGGTACCTCTTTGGTTTGGTGCTAGAGGATTGGAGTTCACATGGGACTACATCTTGCAAGGCCTAGAAGCAAATGCAAATTTGGTAGAATTTTATTCTTCGTGGTCAATTTGTTAGCCTTTGCAGTGTAGCACCTCCTTCCCCTCAAAATGGCCAACCCTGTAATCCCATCTCCCACACCCAAAAGAAAGGAAGGAAGAGGGAAGAGAGAACATCACCTTCGTTATTTAGTATAACGTATTACTATGCAGCATGGAGTTGAGATGAAGACTTTTTGACTTCAACATTTGGTCTTATTTCTTTCTTCAGGTTTTCAGTATATCACTAGCAGCATTGGGTTCTCTTATGTGGCTTCGGAAAAACAAACCCAAGACATTGATACCTATCATATATGCATGTGCTGGGATTGTGGCAACAATGCCAACCATAACCAGGTCTGTTTCGTAAATTAATCCAGAATGAATGCAAATATCAATTAGCTGCTTCACTGAGTGGAGAAGGGTAGAGGGGTAGGGCCATTATCCCCGAGTTTGAAATGGTGTAGTCGGTTCTAAGGGGTGTGACCCACATAGGTCTCTCTAAAAAATTTGAAACAATTAAGTAGCTGTTTCACATGAATGAAGCAGTGTAACTTTTGGATTGTAATAGTAAATCCTTCTACTGCCCGAGCAGATCCTTTAGAAGTAGAAAAATTGTGTACAATAATAGTAGATATGGCCGGACACTAAGTTGCTTGGACTCTTCTCTTTTGGTGCCACACCAGTGTTGGCACGATGGGTGTGGGATCCATACCGGATCTGGTCAACCAATTTTGGGCACTTTGACCAAAAACGATGGAGAAATTCGGGACTGATTAAAACTAAAGCTGAAGTGAAATTGAAGAAAATGGAATACCTTGTATATAGCAATTTATGTGTCAGTCCTTTTCCTTTTATCTTCGGGATTCTCCTCTTGATCAATATTTTCTCCTTAGAGTATCTTGTAAGTTTTCCATAGAATGTCTCTCACGATTTAGACATTTTTGTAACTTTAATTTTAGGTATTTGAAATGTTTTTAGCCGAATTCCCGCACCTGGATCCGTAACCCCGAATCTTAGAACGTGGATCATGAAGGATCTGATCTCTAGATCCACACCCAAATCTGAGCAGCTTAGGCTGGGAATAAGGAGGATAATAATTATCAAAATGCACTCTGTACAGACCAAGTTAAAAAGAAGTCCATTTGGATCTACATTAGTTGTCTTTATAATAGAAACCAATTCTAGTTTAGGAAATTTCATGTTGTCTTTTCGAACCGTATAAACTTTTTAATCTCTCCAGTATCTAGTAAGCGCTCCAGTGGCATATTTTTCAATTTTTATATCTTATACGAGTATCAATCTTTTTCGTCCCATTTAATTGATCCTCCTCTTTAACAGTCCAAATGGACCACCATCACATTTAGTTGCCCCCACTTTTGATAGTCCTTTCACCCTGTGTGGCCCTTTGCACATAAATTGCAAAATTATGGCAATTTTAGTTTTAAAACATCAGAAATTGTCCAAGATATTTGTGGATAAACATTTTTTTATGCTTGAGAAACTAAAAAAGAAACTAAATGACATAAAGCCCCCCAGGGTTAGCTCAGTTGGCAAAGGTTAAGGGACTTGTGTCTTGGGTCACAAGTTTAAGCCATGCGTCAAAGCAAACTAATTCCAATTGTTAAGTGGAGAAGGGTAGAAGGATGGACCCATCATCCCGAGTTTCCAAGGTTGCGGTTGGTCCAAAGGGTTGTCTCCATACGGGTTTCTGAGTCACTAAAAATAAAAAATAACATAAAATGGGCTGGACATGGGGTCGGTTTGCATTGCTAAGTTAGCAATTATTTGTCCAGTTTTAATTTGACATGAATATGTAAGCTGGGAACCTGATCTTGGAGCACTAACTTCTCTTTGAAGAAAATAATTCCTTGTGTTTAAGTCGTCTTTTTCATGTCTGATTCAAAAAACAATCTTGCTAAGCTACTGCTGTGGTGTTTGCAGTTATCTGAGGCGAGGCTTGGGGTGGCACCTTCCAAAAGTAGTTGGCTTTGAGCTTTTCAGCTCATTGCTGATTGCTTTTATCAGTTGGCAATTGTTTGTTGCATGCCAGAGACCGTCTAACTGAGTTGATTACTCATTGGCTCTTCCTCATGGAAGTGGGCGTATGGTTCTTCAGCGATGAGTATGTTCTATCCGGTATTTGGACTAAAGCTTTTTATGTCCTCCTTTACCATTCACTCTGCAAGTCAGGCTTCGTAACCTTAAAATATCTTACGAACAAATTTGACGTGGAGGGATTTCATTGGTTATCAATTTTGACATGTACTGGTTTATGAAAGATTAGAATATATTGATGAATCATTTGGCGTTTACATGTCTGAATATTTATTACATTTCTGAGTTTCACCAATGATCCGGGAGTGTTCCTGCACAAAAGTGTTTTGTATTGATAGAGTTATTGATTCATTTTTCGCAATGTGTACTGTAGTTTTTTGAAGCTTGGATAGTTACAGCCAACGTGCGTTTGATTGACACAGATTCCATGGGATTATGTTTCAGTGCTTTAAAAAGGCAGAGTTGGGGTTCTCCCCCGAGTGAGGCCACGAGGCTTATGCCCCAGCCTCCCGGATGCCTAGAATGCACCCTACACCCTACACTCGAAACTCGCCCCATGGTTCTTATGTAATTCTTGTGAAATTAGCCTTGTAAATCCTCTTCAAAAGTTAGCAATATTATGAGTAATTTAAATATTCATGGGCCTTACGCCTCGTCCAGACCTATGTGAAACACTTTCATCTCTTTTCTCATTTTTTTGGTTTTCCACTACTGTTTGGTACCCATATTGGAGCTTGACTAAATTTGAATTTGCACCGGAAAATCCCATATTAGGGGGTAAAACATTCCCTAACAAAGAAGACTCTGTACCCAAAGGGATTCAAACACGAGATCTCTTGGTTAAGGATGAAGGAGTACTTTCTACTCTACCACAACCATGTTGGTCTTCCACCTCCAACCTCCACCTTTTAAACCACTGATGTCCCATACGTACATATACGAGTAAACATTTGGAAAGCATATATTGATTGTTAATTATCGTCGATACATCTATAAAAATGTATATTCCCTCCGTTCCAGTTTACATGACTTTCTCTCTTTTTTAGTTGGTCCCAAAAAGAATGACACATTTCTAAAATCAAGTAACAGTTCTACTTTAAAATGGTCATTTTCCCCTTGATGAAATAATTTACAGCCACACAAATATCTATTACTTATTTTAGATCACAGTTTTAAAAAGTTTTCCTTTCTTTCTTTAACTCCATTTCAAATCAAACTAATTCATATAAAATGGGACGGAAGGAGTATAAAGTTTATAAATTTATTATAATTAAACAAAAGCCCAAGAAAATCATGTTAAGCCAAAGTAAATCTCCCTACTTGTTTGTAAAATGATCCATTCAATTTGTTTGTTGTATATATTGTGAGTAATGTTAAACCAATGTGTTAAGAGCAATTCAAGGTTTACCTTTGTTTCCTCTATTATTCTGTGGTGAAATTTATTGTATGATTCATCACCATTGCCCTACTGACTCAATTCATACACTGCATTGACATAATTTGACCTCATACAACAACTATATCTCCCACAAAAAAAGTGAAAAAATCAATCTTCATTTCTTATATGATGAAAATTTCTTATCTTGAATAATTGTTTTTTGTGTTTAATATATAGTTCTTTTGTATATCATCCTCCTTAGGGGCAGCCTTGGGGGTTGGTTCTTCCGAGGCAGCTTGTTAGTCGGAAATTCCCCTTAAAAAAATGCAGGTGTATCGATGTTTTCTCAGTTTGTTGCTGATCTCTGCTGTTCTGTTTTCCTCCTCTTGTGCACTCTCTGATCATGAAGCATCATTGCTTGCACGACGACAACTCTCAACACTTCCTGAGAATGGTAATTTACCTGATAACTATGAACTCGAGGTGAATGTAGAATATACATTTCCTAATTCTAGGCTTAGACGTGCTTATATTGCGTTGAAGTCATGGAAAGAAGCTATATATTCTGACCCTTCTGAATTCACTAGCAATTGGAAAGGTCCAGATGTTTGTAACTATAAAGGCGTGTTCTGTTCGCCTGCTTTAGATGATCCTAATGTCACTGTTGTTGCTGGGATTGATATGAATCATGCAGATATAGCAGGTTATTTTCCTGTAGAATTAGGATTGTTGACAGATGTAGCTTTGTTTCATCTAAATTCCAATAGATTTTGTGGAATTGTTCCTGAGAGTTTTTCGAAGCTTACGTTGATGCATGAGTTTGATGTTAGTAATAATCGTCTCGTTGGCCCTTTCCCTAAAGTTGTTCTGAACATGTCTAGTCTTAAGTACTTGGACTTAAGGTTTAACAACTTTGAAGGTGAGTTGCCTCCACAGTTGTTTGATAAAGATCTTGATGCTTTGTTCTTGAATGATAATCGATTCGTGTCTACTATTCCTGAGACTCTTGGTAACTCTTCTGCTTCTGTCATTGTGTTTGCTAATAACAAGTTTCATGGTTGTATTCCCAGTAGCATTGGGAAGATGTCGAATTTGGATGAGATTGTGTTTATGAACAATGATATCGGTGGATGTTTGCCCGTTGAAGTCGGGTTGTTGAAGAATGTAACAGTGTTTAATGTTGCTGGGAATTTGCTTTCTGGGATTTTGCCAAAGACACTTGATGGTCTTTCACATGTTGAGGAATTGGATATTTCACATAATACTTTAACAGGGTTTGTTCCGGAGAATCTATGTTCATCGTTGAGTTTGAAGAAGTTTGTATTTTCGTTTAATTACTTTAATGGAGAGGCTAAAGGTTGTGAAGCGCGTTCAAGGAAAGATACGAGTTTAGATGATACGAATAATTGTTTGCCTGGTAGAGCGAAACAAAAGTCTCGAAAAGAATGTCAAGTTATTGTGAATAAGCCTGTTGATTGTAGTAAGGCTAAATGTGGAGGACCTTCAAGTAAGAAAAATGAAGTGCCACCGAAACCAGCACCAGCACCAGTACCAAAACCTCGACCTAACCCTAAGTCACCACCCACCCCGAAGAAGGCTTCTCCTCCACCTACACAAGCCGTTTCATCGCCCCCTCTAGTACATTCCCCACCACCACCCGTTCACTCCCCTCCACCACCACGTGTCCTTTCTCCTCCTGTTTCCTCTCCACCACCTCTCGTCCACTCTCCACCCCCACCACCACCACATCCTATCCAATCTCCACCGCCTCCTCTAGCACATTCTCCACCACCACCTGTCCACTCCCCTCCACCACCTCCGATCCGCTCCCCACCACCACCTCAAGTACATTCTCTACCACCACCTCGGGTCTACTCCCCACCGCCACCTCTAGTACATTCTCCACCACCACCCGTCCACTCCCCTCCACCACCTACGGTCCATTCCCCACCGCCACCTCTAGTACATTCTCCACCACCACCCGTCCACTCCCCTCCACCACCTACGGTCCATTCCCCACCGCCACCTCAAGTACATTCTCCACCACCACCCGTCCACTCCCCTCCACCACCTCCGGTCCATTCCCCACCGCCACCTCAAGTAGATTCTCCACCACCACCCGTCCACTCCCCTCCACCACCTCCGGTCCATTCCCCACCGCCACCTATAGTACATTCTCCACCACCACTTGTCCACTCTCCTCCACCTCCGGTCCACTCACCACCACCACCTTTCGAACATGTTGTCCTTCCACCAAATATCGGTTCAATTTACGCATCGCCTCCGCCACCAATTTTCCAAGGATATTAATTAAGCAATGAATGAAGCACGTAAAATATTTAGTACATGTAGAATTACATCATCATATCTCTTTCATAAGATTATTATCTAATATATGGTGATGTTTTTCTTTCTTTAAACTCATACAATATAATCTTGGAAATGAATTTGTATACGAAATTGTTGTAGGAGTACGTTTTTTTAATTTTAATTTAGTCTAATTAATTTCAATAGCAAAATTTAAACACACTCACTAGGCAATTTCAAACAAACTTCAAATTATAATCCTTGAATTATTTTCAACATTTTATTCTAATTTTACTAATAGTAGTGACAATATTTTTCAATAATTAAGCATGTTGACAATTGCCTAGCAAGAATTAAGAAGCTACCTACCATCAAATAAAGTGAAGGGCAAGAAATTTTTTTATCTATAATAAGATATGTTTGACTCTAACTTTAATATGTATTAGTCTCTTGAATTAGTCGAATAAATTATTTCTAGAAAGTTTATCAATTTAAAATGGAACAAAAAAAAATCGATATTTTTTTCGATGAATTTAAATTTATTAAATCAGTAGATTTTTAAAAAATATATACAAGATTCGTCTTATTTTAAATATTAGATCTGCAGAAGTCACTCGTCTTCATATCCAGTACATTGTGAACATGTAACGCGAACAAATATCCTAGCTATTTCATTATCATTTACAAGGATTTATATATTATTCTTTCATATATATAAATTTTTTTATTTTAATAATACGTACTAATATTAATATTAGTTTACTAAGTCGTGTGCTACATGACTTGATAGTGACACTAGTTAATTAAATTGTTAAATTAAAGCTATAACCAACTCCAACTTGTACTTCTTTTATAAAAAAAAATAGTATATCTCAAAATCATTAAGCAAATTCTTCAAAAAAAATAGAAAAATCCGTACAATATAGTTGAACTATTCAATTCATTTTTTTTAAAAAAAATAGGTGACTCATGACTGGCCATTTTTTTTTATTATCAGTATTACATTAAAGCTTAATTAAATTTGAATTCGTATTATAATGTCTCACAAAAATCACTCAAATTCGTAACAACAACACCACCACTACATCGCAAAGACAAGTCGAATTCGAAACTTCTGACTAAAAATACTTTTATTTTGGTTCCCCTACTTTCTAGAATTCATATTGAAGCTCCGACTAAAGAGTGACGCTCCCAACAAGATTTTTTCCGTACTCAAGGCTCGAATTTCAAATCTTTGAGGTTAAGAGTGAAACACTCTCGTAATGCACCACAACTTATGTTAATAATAAAAAAATACTTATCGTTTCGTCACGATCTCTCGTTCGGTGACTCATGACTAGATGACTTCACTAGCATGGCGTCTTTTTTATAGTACGTGTGATTATTTTATTTTATTTTATTTTTCTATTTTCACACGGTATTTAGTACTTGTCAAATGTCAATTGTCAACCTTGACATGGTAAAGAATTGGAAAAAAAATGTCATTTTTTTAAGGATGTTCACACACGTATATACTGACAAATTGACTATACTACATACATCAAAAATTAAAACAAAATAAAGGTATCGTGTTTCTGACTTCCAATTTTTATTTTATTTTTTTTACATAGAAAGTGTACTTAACATATTCAAAATTCAAACATTTTGACAAATAAAAATTGAATTTTCTATGATTTTTTTCAACAACAAAACCAACTACTTCTTGAAGAATTTCCATTTTCATAGCCTTAAAGGCTAAAAATCCCACAACCCCACAAGCAATTCTTGAAAAAAAAAATCTCATTTTTTTGTCATCTTGACATGTTTTTAGTACTAATAGAAGCATAGTGTTGTAATTTTTCTATTCTTGACATAAAAATCTCAGCTTTTTGTCATCTTGACATGTTTTTAGTACTAATAGAAGCATAGTGTTGTAATTTTTCTATTCTTGAAAAAAAAATCTCATTTTTTTTTGTATCTTGATATGTTTTTAGTACTCATAGTGTTGTAATTTCTCTATTCTTGAAAAAAATCTCATTTTTTTGTATCTGATATGTTTTTAGTACTCATAGTGTTGTAATTTCTCTATTCTTGAAAAAAAAATCTCACTTTTTTGTATCTTGATATGTTTTTAGTACTCATAGTGTTATAATTTCTCTGTTCTTTGAAAAAAAAAATCTATCTTTTTATCATTTTGATATGTTTTGAGTACTAATAGAAGTCTAGTGCTCTAATTTCTCTATTCTTGAAAAAAAAATCTCATCTTTTTTGTGATCTTGACATGTTTTTAGTATTAATAGAAGCATATAGTAGTCTAATTTCTTTAATCTATTCTTGAAGAGTTTCAATTAGCCTAAATCCCACAACCCCACCAAGCAATTCTTGAATTTTTTTTGCTCAAATTTTGTCCTTATGCCATGTTTTTTGTACTAGTAGAAGCATAGTGAAGATTTAATACTTATCTTTTTATACCCCTCAAGCAATTCTTGATTATTTTTTTTGCTCAATTTTGGTGCATATGACATGTTCTTTAAGTAATGGATATTGTTGTTATTTTTCTTGATCCTTAAGTACATATATTGATATATTGATACTCCTTCTGAATCTACTGACTCTGGATCCTGAATTCGCGTGTTTGAACAATTGAAATGCCATTTTCGAGGAAAACATTTTCATTGTTTTTAAGTTCTTCTGCTTCTACTTCACCTTCTCATGAGTCTCCTAAGACTTATGGAGGTGGAGGAGGAAAGCGGCTTACTCGTTTACGTAAATTGAGACATGTTGGTGATGATGAGATTGATTTGCAGCATAATGATTTTGGTTCTCAATCTATGCCTGTTTCCCCTGATTCCTATAAGAATTCAGGATCATCAGGGTCTCAATCAACTCGGATTAAACAGCGTTGTCGTTGGTCTAAATCCGTCGAGCCTCAGCCTTTGCCATTACCTGAGTTCAATTCTGTGCCAAAACAAAGTACCAGTGATGCTAATTTGCCTACCAGAGTACTCCAAGGGGATGCTTCAAATCCTGCTGTTATAAGGTCTGTTGTTGTAATTTCTTGATCACTATTTTTACTTTTGATGAGGAAATGTTTACAATTTTGATCATTTGTTAACTGTCTGTATCCTAACTTAGCTAATACGTGTTAGATAATGAAACATATCTATAAGTGTTTGGATAGAAGTGTTGTTGGAACTGATAGTATTTAATTGATGGTTTTGATAAATAAGTATATATACAATGATAAAGACGAACGACTAAATAGAATGAAGCGGAGTTAGTTGTTCTGTCTTGAAGATGGTATTTCAGGGATTACAAAAGATATTTGAGATAAAATAATAAGTGATTATAAGCTAAAATGTCATAAGTTGGAGGTGACCAACTAATGAGTTTCGACTGATTTTCATTAATAAGTACTTGGCTCGTAAGTGTGTCTGGTGCTTACTAAGCCTACACAAACACCTCTAAATGTTGTATGTCCATTTCATTCCACTCAAACCAGTTCTTTTGTTTGTTTCTAGTTGGTAAGAAAACTGAGCTGTTTTCGGTGTTTAGAGGACGATCATGTGTTAACAAGTTTTTCACCAGCATCAATATTCTATATCATTCGTCCTCTTTTATATGGACTTGGAATTAGCTACGTGAAACTCCGATTGATAGAATTGAAAAGCTTCTTTTTCTTTTTTTTCACTTTATCCATGCTATGTCCAGAAGACGTGTTGTAGGTAATTGGTTGATGTTTAAATCTGTTCATGCACCAAATTTTCATAATGAAGGATGTTGATGGAAAGTAACTGGTCTACCTGTTTCAAAGGCATTGGTTTGGTGTTTCCTGTCGAACCGATTAATAGAATTCTTGATCCCTTGTGCCTGACCTCTCTTGGAAGAACAATTTATCAGAAATGATAAAAACCCCTCCTCGTGGAAACGCAAAAACTAAAGGAATATGTTGATAACTCCTACTTAGTTTAATAGGAAATCATGGAGGCAGCAGATTTTGTGTTTAGATAGGAGTACTTTACGTAGAGATGATGATTAACAATATGTCAAAACTCAAATATATTGTGTGTTGCAGGGATCCTTCTCATCAAACTCCAGTGGAGATGGCAAATCCTGTGCATAAAAGATCATCTACTCCAACTTATCGTCGTCGACGTTTCAGTCAGGATCAGAATTCTAAAAGTGTTGAAGAGAACTTCAGGCTTAATGTCCCTGCTAGAAGTGCTCCAGGCAGTGGTTTTACAAGTCCGAATCTTAGCCCGATAAGATATAGCACAGTAGACCTTTTCCATCCTACATTTCATCAGGCATCACCACCTACAGCCACTTCTTCGGATAGATGGGTAGGTTATTCTGCCCAACTTTTGACAGCAAGGGTTACACAAAGTGCTGATCATTCTCCCCTTAGTAGCCCGGCTCGACAAAATCTAGTAAACAAAACTTTGAATCACCAAAATGTTGCTGTGCATTCACATCACAAATCACTCCCGGAAAGTCCTGTGGATTGGCCTGAAGGCAATAATGTGCACCCTCTACCACTTCCTCCCGGAGTTTCACAACAGCCACAGTTACCCACCACTCAAAACAATACGGATAAACCAGATATACCATATGTAAAAGGCCAATGGCAAAAGGGGAAACTTTTAGGTCGTGGTACTTATGGAAGTGTATATGAAGCTACTAACCGGTAAGTATTAAAGTTAGCGTTTTGGGAGTTACTACTTTAACTGTCGATGTAACGTTTCATTTATCCTCTTATAGTGAAACCGGTGCTTTGTGTGCCATGAAAGAAGTTGATCTCAATCCAGATGATCCTAAATCTGCCGAATGTATAAAGCAGCTAGAACAGGTTAGTCCTAATGTCCTGCTTATAAGATACAAGAACAGCTATTAAGTGTTTTTCATCAGTTTATGCTATGAGATAGATTATAAAGAAACATATTTAAATATTTTTTTTTTGTCTTAGGAAATACGAGTTCTCCGACAGTTGAAGCACCAAAATATTGTTCAATATTACGGCAGTGAAATAGTAAGAACATCTTTCTTTCGAACAATTCTATACCAACAATATGAACATCTCTTTTCAAACATTTTGATGGATTAAGTGCTGTTGGATGTTCAGATGAAAGATAGTTTTTGCATATATCTGGAATATGTTCATCCAGGATCAATTAATAAGTTTGTCCGGGATCATGGTGGAGCTATGACAGAGTCAATAGTTCGAAACTTTACGAGGCATATAGTATCAGGCCTGGCTTACTTGCACAGCACTAAGACTATACACAGGTAAATTGCCTGTTTTAACGAAGGTGGTAATGTTAGTTGATTTAATGATCCATTTACAGGCTACTAAAGTCTATATATCGACGATTCAATTTGTCTCAATTTTTGCTTCGTCTTTAGTATATGATTGAGGAATTTCATTAAATTATATTATTGACTGAAATGAATGCTTTATCTGGTTAGCTGATATGACTCTCAACTCTTCTGGCTTGATGTTTCGCTTAATAGGGACATAAAGGGGGCAAATTTGCTTGTCGATGCATCAGGAATCGTCAAGCTTGCAGACTTTGGATTAGCAAAACATGTATGCTCGGAAAGTTCTAAAGCTTCATAGAATATGCTAATCTCTTTCATTACGTTTTTGTAGCGTTTTTGAGTTCTCTTGCATACTATTCCGTGTAGTATGAAATGAGTTATATGTTTCAGCTATTAAGGTTGCCAATTTTGAAAGCCGTCCTATTTATGCTGCTTTCCCTTTTTCCAGCATTAATCGTTTTGGATGAGGTATAGTTGCTCCTGGGAGACCGGATCCTTTAGGAAATGTAAAAAAAGCAAAACCCTTTTTCTACTCCAAAGTAAAGCAAGCACACGTGATAGAGTAATCTTGGCATGGCTCGATGATCACGAAGTACTGCATCTCCTTCCTTTCCCTTATGACAGAAGTGAACTGTAAAAGGGGGGAAACTAAGATGTGTTGACTGAATAGGTGACTTGATGCAATCGTTCAATTCTGTTGTCCTCGGCCAATTTCATTTCTCGTGTAGACTGTAGAATGAACTTCATACTTGATACAGCACTCTATCTTACAAAATTGAACGATTGCATCAAATAACGTATGGTTATACTTTACTTGATAAAGCAGAATCATCTAGCATTACTGCAGTAATATGATTATGCTTCCCTTTTTTCAGCTGTCGAGTCATGCAACTGAGCTATCGCTAAAAGGGAGTCCACACTGGATGGCTCCAGAGGTATTCGGGAGCTACTTTCTAATACTAGCGAGCTGGTTTCTTTTGCTTGTTGTTAAGGTTTTCTTTTTTTCGTCTCGTGCAGGTAATGCAGGCTATGTTACGGAAAGATGCCAATCCAGAACTTGCCTGTGCTATTGATATATGGAGTCTAGGTTGTACTGTAATTGAAATGTTTACTGGACAGCCCCCTTGGAGTGGATTAGACGGGGTAAGCCGTGTTTGTAAACTTCAAGCCCATCATGTTGCTACATACTAGCATATGCCTAAGAAGCTATGTTTCTCGGACTCTCCAAAAATGCTACGTAATTCACTATTTTTGATGGATCCGACATGCAACCCATACTGTTTTTGAAGAGTTCGAGAAGCATAGCTGAGAAGGAACAAGCAAGACAAAATCATGGCCAATATTTTTTGTGATTCCAAATGTGATGTGTAAACAATCGCGTATTTCATTTTTTAGGTGAAAGCTATGTTCAGTGCACTAAACAAATCACCACCTGTACCAGAAACGTTGTCTTCGGATGGAAAGGATTTCCTCCGATGCTGCTTTCAGAGGAAACCTGCAGATAGACCAACAGCTTTGATGCTACTTGAGCATCCTTTCTTAAGTAATACTTATTCGCGTGAAAATAGTGCTACTGTTTCAGGTTCCTCAGAAGATTTTTCGCGGATGAAATTACATGTAAGTACTACAAGCTTACTAATGCTTAACATTATGCTATTAGATTCCTCTTCTGTTTCTGTTTCACTGTTCTGTTCTCGAGTTGTTTCAACTTTCCATTCATTACCTCTTTTACGACATTTTGCAGAGTCCAAAGGACATGACAAACCATATCATGGAATTGAATTCATCTAGGCAAACAAAATCTCCATATAACGGGTACTAGTGACTTATCGAGCCCTTCTCTTTACTTTCGTGAATGTCTGATTCATTTCAAGAGTACTCTTTAGTCAGTAAAATCATCGATCGTTCCAATTGACCATTATGCTTATCTTACACAACAAAGGGAAACTTGTGTTCATGTTTCAGTGAAACAAGCCATCAATCACATTCTGTAACGTGCGATTATGGAGCAACTTCTCACCACTCTCCTCGTTCAACACTCGAAATACTTCCTTGTATTTCTTCACCAGAGCTGAATCCTAGTACATTTGCACCAGCCAAGTCCTCAAATAGTATTTTCTCTCTTTTGAACTGAAAATACAAGTGCTTACGTGATATTGTGATATTGTCTGCTCTGGGCCTAGATCCGCGCGGATTTAACAAGTGTAGCTAGTGTGTAAGACCTGGTTACTTGTGTACACAACATCTTGACGATGTGAAACTTCTTATCGTAAGTTGGAGTGTCACAGTTTTGTACATATTACATTAGTTAGAGACAAAAAGGGCACATAGTAGTTGCAGTATTGTATCCTGTGTACATTGACTATATTTTTAATTTCTTTTTTTGTGAAATTGATGTTTTTTGAGCTATTAATGGCTTTTATAGATATATTGCAACTTAGTAGAGATCTTTATTTATTTATTTTCGTGTTTAGTAGAGTCTTTGTTTTTCATTATTTTAATTTTTCGATCTAATAAAGTTTTTGATTGATGTGAAATCAAAAGATACACTTGACTTGACGTGATATTGTCCACTTTAAGTCAAACATCATAAATTTTTTCTGAAAGTCCTCACGTCATGTTAAGAGTAGCTTTGAATTGTTTTAGCCGATATCAAAATGAATAATGCGACGAGATGAGTATGGAGATAGCAGAGTAATAATATAAGTGCCTTTATGCATCTACGAGCCAAAATAATATATTTATTCGTAGCTTTGAAGACGCATACACAAAAATAGCGCCTATTAATTATATTATTATTATTAGTAGTATTATTATTATTATTATTATACTTGGCCGGTATTAAATTTTAGTATCAATAAACATGTTTGCAATTATTCAAATTTGTAGAATTATTAATTCATTGAAAATTTTGGTCACGTAAAACAGAGGAAAATAATTTATTTATTAAAAAGACACACAAAATCAAAAACAAAAAAGCAGGCGATTGCTCTTGTTTGTTGGACTGAATCCATGTTATTCTAAGAGTGACGGAGATAGAATTTTTATAAAAATAAAATAAAATTATCATCTATTATATATACACGTTAAATATAAAAATTGCAAAAAAAATAAATAATCCATATAACAAGTCAAATTAATTAGTATGATCACCTTGTATTCCATAAGTACTCTAGAAACAAAATCAAGGGAAAATATTTACCTTTCCCTTTATGTTTTTACCTCAACTTTCGATTAATTTAGACTCGTATCAGATATATAAAAAAAATATTTACATAATTTAACTTCAAAAGCTAACTCTGAATTTAAGTGAAGATCGCCCTAGACCATTAAAGGGGATAATCAAACCTCCCATTGAAATCGAAATTCTGACATCCTCGTACGTCTCATAGACAACATAAGTTATCAATGGGTCCGACTCTGATATCATACAAAGAAATAAATATCATTGAGTCTGACTCAACTTCAGAAGTATATATCTAAAAAAAAATCAAATCACCCATTGAAAACACCGATATAAGAAATTCCTTACATGTATACCAGACGTAAGTTATTTTTCTGAAGTACGTACTCAAACTCGAGACGTCTTGATCAATGAAGTCTAACAAAGAAAATACTCAATTCTTGACTAGATGCACCATCAGGATTAATCATATAAAATGCTTCTGAATCTTTTGATCCAACAACTCTATCAAATCTTGCCCTCATATAAGTTATTTCACCATCAACATTATTATTATTATTATCATGTAATAATATTGGACAAGGTAAAACTCCCGCACCCATCGAAACACCTCTTAATAATTGCATAACATGTGCTTCATCATCACTCATATTTTTATTATTCCTTCTTATTGAATAACCAAATTTTCTTCCATTACAATACACACCCCATACAAATTCCTCCAACACTTTCTTTTTATGTGTTTTAGTTTCACTTTCTAATGCCAATCTTACTATATCTGATCCCATTTCCTTATGAAAAACCCCGGTAAGCATCGGTAGCTCGATGACGAAGATAGGAGGTCTATGAGGATCTTCTTGTATTGCTAGACTTACTCTACCTTTTTTGTAACCAAATAATGTGATGGTTGTAGCTTTATCTGTTAACATTGGTTTGTTTCTTGGACGTCCACCTAGTAATGCAACCATTTTGCAACCTGTTGTTAACATAGGAAGGAGCTTGAACATTTTGAGAATGCCACCACTTGTACTAGTAGATGATTTTCTTGATTTTTTAGGGTTGGTGTTAGAAGGATTAATCGTCGTCGTTGTTGTTGTTGTTGTTGAATGATTCGTGGTACGTTGGAGTAACGAGAGTAAAGGAGGGGTTTCGATTTGGTTGAAAGGGCTACTAGAGTATATAGAAGATGGTTTAGGGTTTTGGTTCTTGAATCGAAAGGCCATTCTTGTTGAATGAGAGAGAAATGAGAGAGAGAGAGAGAGAGAGAGAGATCAATGATTTTGATGTGTATTTTGTTATTTATAAAGGAAAAAAGGGTTGATGTGTTACGATACAGAAGAGATCAGCATGATTTGTACGTAAGAATGACATATACAAATCGAGAAATCGAGGAATGGTGGAATTCTTTTTTATAAAGAAATATGTGAGGTTTGGAGAGAAAATGATATAAGAGAAGTTAGGAAAAGGCTTATTGTTGGAATTAGGTTGAAATGGGGATTTTTTTTTATTTCAAGTGGGGAATGAAAGACATGGCCACATTTTTTTTTAATTTTATTTAAAGATTTATTAATTTTGAAAAATATTAAATCCAACAAAAATTGTAGAAATATTAATTAATTTGGTATTATTATAAAAGATTGATTTTATTTGTAAATTAAATATACATTAAAGATTATTGATGATGATGATCGTCAATATCGATTATTGTGAGCTGATAGATATCGAAATTGTGATTGATTGATGTGAGCTAGAAATAGTGATTATAGAGTGGTGTACTCTAGAATTGAGAGTTGTACGATTAAAAAAAAAATTGAGATATGAATGATTAGATAATTTTATTAATGAAAAATTGAAAATAAATATAGAACCTAAGTGGAAACAAATAATATAAATAAATAAAAGAAAAAAAGGGGGCTCTTGAACTTTCATGGACATATTCTTTGGATAAATTGTTCTTTTTTATTTTCTTATTACATATTCGATTTTGGAATAATATATTATGGGTGTCTTTATATATCTTTTTTGCATAGTTTAATAATATTATTTGAAATTGCGAATAAACATACGCGATATTAATAAATAAAAATAATCTTTATTGACATTAATATGACAATAATAATAACATATAATTCTTGTTACTATTATTGTTATATTAATGTCAATAATAACATATAATTTAAGAGTCTTTTTGAATGACTCAGTTGGTTTAGAGGGTGATTATCTACATGGATGACTTGGTATGATCTCCCTTAATATCTTCTAAGTCGAGTTTTTCGCATATGGCTTGCTTAGTTCGACTTGCATTTTCAGTAAAATTATATACTATTGCATAGTGAAAGAGTTACTCAATACGCACGAAATGCTCACCATAAAATAGACATCATAATATAGTATCGCAATAACGAAATTTTAAAAAATTATTATTTTGAAAAGATTGAATGGAAGGAAACATCATAGTATAGTCTTCTCATTTCAATCAAATTCTATATTTTTTTCATTTTACAAAAAGAATAAAGTACATGTACAAATAGTAAAGAACTTAACATTATTCATTAATAATTTTTAAAAATTAGGTTTAAAGGAGTATTACCACTATTTTTTATATATTTATAGAAATAAAGTTACATAAAGTTTAAATAATTGTCATTCTACTGCTAAACTAATACTAGGATTTTTTATCTAAGATATTTAATACAAACTAATGGTTTATCAAGGAAAAATAAGGATTAAAAAATGAAAAATCTTATTCATAATCTATCCTAACCCTAAGTTGGTATAAACCAAATATTTAATGTAATAAAAATTACTAATCAAAAAGGATTTGGAAAGTGATAAGATAAAGATATATATATATATATATATATATATATATATATATATATATATATATATATATATATATTATATGGTTGGACCCTCAAAAATTAATTTATTGAGTGCCAAAAAAAAAACAAAGATGAAAAAAAGTATTTTCTTTTTTTTTCTTCTAAGTATGATATTTTGCATGTGCCTTTCTGATTATCACATGGAATATCAACATCAATTTTCCTTTATGCCTTTTTTATCTTACTTTATTTTTTTCACTATTATTGGTTCAATTCATCCATCCCCAAAAGGCCAAAACTTTGCTTGTTATACCCCCTCTTGTCAATTTGATACTTACTTTAATATTATATTTGACATTTTTATATATGTAAAAGTGATCACCATCCTTTTCAACTCAATTGTAACAAGTATGGTATATAATTCTTTCATATCTCAAAAGTAATGTAAGGGTGTTGTTCAGTGTACGAAGCATCTGGTATTTGTATATGAAAAGGTATACTATATAAGTGTACCTTTTAAATTAGTCTCATCTGGTATTATTGTTTTTCAACTTTGGATGCATGCGTATAAAAAGGCCGTTAAACTTGTATACAGTTTAACAGGTAGACACACACATCATACTTGGCGTCCTATGTGGCAGACCACTCCCTACACGACATCTTACACGGTGTCCTGTATGTATTTACCACGTAGAACTTGTGTGCATATTTGTTCGACCTTCGATAAGTTTAAGTTTCTATTTATGCATACTCAAAGTTGAATTTGCGATCTATAAATTAGGCTACATAAACTTGCATTTTAACTTGACTTCATTTGGCATTTAACGTTCTTCAACTTTGAATGTCCACAAGTACGCATTTAAACTTGTATATAGAGTTGAACAAGTAGACACACACATCTTACTTGACATCCTACGTGGCAAATCACACCCCTACATGACATCCTATGTGACGTCCTATTTATATATTTTCACACAAGAGACATGTGTTTATTTGTTCAAGCTTAAATATATTGATTTATTTGAGCATATTTAAAGTTAAAAACATAAATACAGATAAGCTCAAGTTAATATATAGAAAGAGAGAGATTGAAGAAAATATGTAACATTTTTCCACTAATCTTAAAATCATTTTGCTATTACATTAATATGTGTCCCTTTTATAGTTGGTCCATTACATGTTTATATAGACACATCATGTCAAAATGGACACCATTAAAATATATTCTTTTATTGGTAACTCAAACAAAAGTTTAAGTAATATTTATTTTATATATATTTTGACAATGTGGCCACAAATTCTTTAGTGTAATGGATCGCAATATAATTATGGACAAACACTGGCCTACTCCCTTATCATATATCACATGGAGAGATTGAAAAGAAAAAAAAAGTTGGTGGTCATGTCCATGAAATCAAACCACTTTTGACGTCGATCGAATCAGAATTTGAAGTTTATACATTTAAAATTTTAATCTTATTGATTTTGAATGTATGTTAGATAAATTCTTCAAGATAAATATAATGTTTAGACAAAAATTATTGAATTCTCTATCGAATTCGCTTTCAACAATATAATTGACTAAATTTTAGGTGTGAAGACATATTATCTAGACATTGGTTAGGCGTACACACATGGTTTTGAAGCACATGACATGACATGGCAAATCGGACAGAGTTACAATTTTGTTCATAAGTTCGGTATAATTTAGTAATTTTAGATCAAATTTTATATTTGTATTTAAAGGTTCACTTTAAATTAAATGTATATATAAATTATTTAGAATTTGTAAGCTGTCTTTTCTAGAGCTCTAAATATATAAACTTAAAAATCTAATTTTCTTATGCGTGACATGTTGTCGCAACATAGTAGCTAGGTTAAAAATTTGGTATGTTGCCGCGACATACAAGCTAGGCTAAAAACCTGCATTTTTCCTTTAAAACTAAAGGAAAGAAGATAAGTTTGTCTGTAGAGCTGTCAAAAATAGTCGGTTCAAGCCTCATGGGCCAAGAAATTTGAAGGGTTAGAGCGAGCCAATTCTTTATTTTGAAGGACCTGAAAGTGTTCAACCCAACCCAACCCTAGAAGGGTCGAGGACCCACCCTTCTTTTTCAATTTTTTTTCTTTTCAAACTTACAATTCTATAACATCAAGAAAATGAGAAGATTTTCAACTCAAATATGACAAACAATGATGTTTGTTTCGATAAAACTAGTAAAAAAAATTAGTGTAATTAACATGTATCTCGCATACTAGATACGCGAGCGAGATAAGAAGTGACAAGCAAGATGGGAGGGAGGCGAGGACGCGAGATTTTATCTATGTAACCTAGATACACGCGAATTTACTTGGATAAAGTGTATCTAGAACAAATTAACTTAATTCTGAGTCCATGTGTTCTGAGATACTTGTCTTCGGACGTACTAAAATTTAGTATGATTCATAATACAACATAACGTGTATATAAATAATTAGATTATACATAGTGAAATTATCATAAGTTACCACCCTTCAATAATAAGTTTCGGCATACAGACCGACCCCGGTTTAGCCCTAATCAAGCCTCAAGAGGCTTATACGGATTGGCCTTATAGCCTTAATTTTAAATAAGCTTGAAAAATTATATATTAACCCTACTCCAGGGGTTGAGTTGGGCCAGCCCCATTGATTAAGCCTACTTTGACGACTATATTTATTTGGTTTCAAGTGAAATATTTTTGTTAGAAAATCAATTATATGAGTAATCATCTTTTTATCGTGATAATAATTTTTTTAAAAAATTGATAAATCATACCAAATCGATAAAATAAATAGAAAAAGAAAAGACTAACAATTATATGATCCACCAAATTTTCCATTGTAAAGCTGACATGTCTGACCACTCATATAATTGTTGTAATAATGGGTCCAATTCTTAGTGAAAATGATGTTACATTTAACTGATCTTTACTTTAATTTGATTGAGATGAAATTTGAGCACTTAGTTCCAAAGGAACTCTAACTAATTACTTTGTATCTTTTAGAATGATTGTTGAGCCCCCCACCCCCCACCCCACCCCACATTTAACGCACGTACACTGATTTCATAAGATATCTGTCATTTTAAAGATAAAAATAGGAATGAATAAGCAAGTATGATTCATTAATCGATATCAATTCATGTAAAAAGTATCTATCAAGTTGTCATGTATTATTGGATCGATATAAAAAGTATATATTTTTTATGAGTTCACTATGACGTTAGAAAAATCACAAAAGATATTTCTTTGTCTACTTCAGTTATTTAGTACGTTCTCTATTCCAATTTATATGACATTTTTCGTGTGAAATTTATATCATGTGAGTTTAGATTTGCATTTTTGAAATATATTAAATTTTTCTAATTCAATTGAGTTTGAAAGTAAATTAAATTAAATCTCGATAATTAATGGACAAACAAAAATATTTGATATTTCACAAGAGGAAATGATAGCATGGGATTAGGACAACAATTTAGTTTTTTCATGTTTTTATTTAAACAAATTTAGATGAATATAAAGTGATGTTCAACTTTCTAATTGTGATTAGTTGCTAACTTAATTGAATACAATCAAATCTCTTTATAACGATGTTATTTTTAAAAATATTATTTGATTGTTATTATAACAAGATGTTAGTATACAAAACATATAACATGAAAATCGATGTTGAAGAAAATTATATCGTTATAATGAAATAATATTATAAAGAGATCTGATTATATCGTAAAATATTGTTGGTTGTATCAAATTGGTAATTGGGCTGAAAGTAGCAGGCTTGTTGGAAGCAAAATAGTTGGGCTTCTTATTTTTACGGCCCAACATAAATGTCAATTTAGAGCAAGCCCAATTAACCACATCTTAGGTCTAATCCGATAAGGAAACCGACTTGTTTCAAGGAAAATTAACCTAAATAGTCGTTCATCAAAATAAAAATTGATATATATGTGTATAAAATTAGTATATGATATATGTGTGTATGTATATTGTCTAGCGATGGTAAATAATTTTGGTCAAACGGGCAAATGTGTAACCTACCTTATTTTAAACAGTCAAATCCTTCTATCTTTTTAAGAACTTGAAATCGAAGAAGAAAACTAGAATAATGAGTTGGAGGAAACGTTGATACATCGCGTGACTTTAGGCATGAAATATTTGGGGGAGTTGAGCGTGAATTGGGGAGAAGAAGAATAATGTATCTGAGAATATGAGAGAGGGTGAGGAAAATATGAATTTTTATTATTATTTCGAATGATAGAAAATTTTCAGGAATATAATTAAAAATAATGTATAGTTAGGTGATTTTTTCTTTTAAAAAGGCCATTCAAATATATACATTCGCCGAAATTTCATTTGTGATACTGCTACTGTTGCTTCTCTATTTTTTTCTTATGTGCGTTAGGAAATTGAAGACTCGTTACATATTTGTGATTAATTTTAGTTGAGAAAACTTGAAGAACACCATCATTAAATGTTATTAACCTTGTTTTGTAAAAGAAAATAAAGTGAGTTTTTTTATTTTCTAAAAGTTTGAATTGAATTTAATAATTTAAAATTATTATAACCGATATTATAAATTGTACATTAAATTTGAAGCATATTTTATAATTAAAACATAGCTAAAATGATACGGTTAGAATAATATAATAATAATACTAATAAATTATATTCCTTTTAATCATGTTTTCCATTTGTCCCTAACCATAACCAATGAAGTATTAACACCTTATTATATTACAATCATAATATAATAAGTTATTAAATGTTTATATTATCCTTTTAATATAGGACATACATAATAGGGGATAATGGATAACTTTATATTATCCTTTTAATATTGTTGACTTTGTCACTAAAAATATTTAATTAGTGAATACACAATGATTATAATTGAAATTAGTTAATTAAAGATCAACAAAGGGACATCTCATTTATTAATTTATTATTACAAAAACAAAGAGAGTTAAATGAAACTTTACTTAGTTGTGATTACAATGTTATAACCTCCACTTAAATAGATTCCCCATAGAATTTGGATATCTAATTAAGGATTTTAAGAAAGTCATGATTAATTAAGTGGTTACAATTTGTTCAAATAGCTATTTTTGTTGATTCTTTTTGTTAAGTATTTCCTCATTAATATGTTTTACCACCTCATTAATATATATATATATATATTCAGAAGAAGAAGGAGGCAATATTAGTGAAAAATATACCATATATAATATGATGTATCCTAGATAACATTTATTCTTTTATCATTTCTTTATTAAATAGACAACATGATATAAATATAATTAATAAACTAGAAATGCAAGATACCAAGTCAAACTATCCTATGATGTTTTGAAAAATAATTCGGAAAATAAGTATTTAGTGTTGAGGATAAAATATACAAATAAAATATATTTTTTTATATATAAAAATGATAAGTAAAAATGAAAATTTATATTAAGAATAATTGTCAAGTAAAAGCGAATAAAAAAAAGTATTTAATAGGAAGGAAAATTTCCATATATAATATTTTTTTGATTTTTTCAAAAGAAAATAAGTGGCATCTAACTTATTATTTTGTACATAGGTAGGTAAAAAAAAATACTATTTTTGTCTTTATTTATTTTTTAAATATTTTTTTTTAATTTTTATTATATAAATTAAGAAAGTATATATTTTTTTTATCTATACCCTCAATTTATTAACAGTGAGTAAATGACTTCAAAAATCATGATTAGTAAATATATTTGGAGTGAGTTAATATTTTAGAAAAACATGGTGAGTGAATATATATGGGAATCCATCAATTAATATGGTTAAAACAGTAGATTCATCACACTAATTATTTAATTGGAATATGTGTTACGTTAATATTTGACAAGTAAAAAAAACGAAGAAAGTATTACCTTAAAGCATTTGTATATGATCTTTAAAAATACAAAGAGAGGTGGTGGGTGAAGATCGTGAGGTTTGTCAGAGGGTAAAGAGAACACGACTAATATAAAATGTTATTTATTGAATTTTTTTTTCTACTTTTACTAGAAAAATCATTTTATTCATTTATAAAAAAAAAACTTATTAACACATTAAATAACGAAAAGAAAACATTACGTAACATTCAAAGATAACAATTACAAAATAACGCAATCAAAGCACAAAAAATAACGAATAGTAACATAAATCGAAGGACAAGAAATTGCGTTTCTATCTATACTTGTGGTCTGGGGAGGATTAAATCTGACTTTTAAAACTTATTCTAAGGTGAAACTTTAACTCCAATCAAACTTAAGGGGTAAAATCACAATTTACCAAAGATTCAAGAACAGCAAAAAAAAAAAACATTTCACTTCTTTGCCACTTGTATCAACAAACAACAAACTGGCAAAACTTCAATCCATCTGTCTTTAATCCACAAAGTTCCAAATATAGAAAAATAAAAATTAAATTTTTTTCCAAATCCCATAAAAAAAGATTCAATTTTGTGTAATAATTTGTGTAGTTTGTCCTCAAAAAAAGTCAAGAGGAATATGCTGTACATGTTCCGTGAAAAAAAAGGTTTCTTGCAGACATCCTCACATAATAAATGTTGCTGAGTCGGTTCCTTAATCCAAACACATATTTATATTCCATATTTAAGCAGACCCAAGTTGCTGTTTTTGCTCTCTGTCTTTCTATTTCTGTATTGGCTTTTGTTTCTTAAATTCAGGTACCATTTTCTTCCTGTTTCTGTTTGTAGAATTATGGTTATGTAGCAGTTTATATTGATGTTATTGTTTTGGTTGTTTGGTTGTTTGATTGTTCTTTCCTGTTTCATTAGTTGGAACATTGTAATGTGGAAGTTATATGTTTTTTCAGGGAACCCTAGTTAGTTTTGGATTAAGGATCTTTGAATTTGATTTGGGTGTGGCTTAATAAAGAAAATTGGGGGTTGGATTTGCTTTGAATATCTTTCTTTTTCAGTAAAGTTTGAATCTTTATGATGGGGGTGCTAAATTTTTCTTGTAAATTATTTAGTGGGTTGGTTATCTTTAGGAATAGTTTAATTAATGTGATCTTTGGTGCACCCAAGGATGTGGCATAGTGGTCAATGAGGTGGGTTTAGAACCGTGAGGTTTTGTGTCCAGTTTCCGGTTTAGAGAAAAGATACTATGTGATTTTTTCCATCCGTCTGAGCTTCAGTTGATAGAGTTATTTGGGAGTTGGTGGGAGGTAGAGGTTTAGGGTGGGAATTAGTTGAAGTGTGCGTAAGCTAGCCGGGACACTATGGTTGTGAAAAAAAAAGGTGATCTTTGGTAGTGCAGCAAATCATTTTTTGGGGGCAGGGTTAAGGTTATGGTTTATGGAGTAGTTTCTTTTGTTAGTTCATGGAGTACTTTGGTCCTCGTCAAATAATTTGCATTTCTAATGATTTGAAAAAAGAGCAATACAAATTTTTTTAACCTGTTAGTTTATTTTTGTTGTTAAGTTTACGTTAAGGTTCAGGTGGGAAGGGTAAGTTAAGACTTTAGAGTGCTTCTAATTTTAGAGGATCTGTAATATGCCTTAACAGACAAGTTAGTTACCAGTATTGTAATAATTAGAATGGACACGGTAGAGCTAAACATATAGAGAATTGTTATCACTTTATCCTTTAGGGTGGCCCAATGGTTTGGTCTTGGGATTTCCATGTTGGAGGTCTCAAGTTTGAAACCCCTTGCCAGTGAAAGCAAGGGGTTTGCCTTTTGGGTCGATTTGTCGCACAGGGCCTGCCTAGTGTGATTTACTTGTGCGCCTCCAAAGGCCCTTGTCATAGAAAGAGAGAATTCTTATCACTATTATGCTATTATTATTGTGATGTGAGCCGTTCAAATTGATTGAATCTTTCTCAATAAACCTGGCTGAGTATAGCATTTTGTGGTAGATAATCTTTTCTTCTCTCTCCTCCCCCCTCCCCCTCCCTCCTTTTCTTGTGACTAATTGATTCGAAATATGGACAATGTATGAATATTGTAAGCTCAATGCATGTTTAGTTGATTATTTGGATTTAAATCCAACATTCAAATATAGTTTCTGTTTTGCAGTTGGTTCTTGGGATCTAGAATTAATCAGCTATAACTCTTATCAAGTAAAGTGGCGTGAAGCCAAGGCTGCTTAATGGGGATCGATAAGCAGCCGAGTGGTATTCTTGATACTCTGAAAATGGAGACAGTCAGGACAATATTTCCCTCATATCGCTACCCCCACGAGCATTCACGTCATTTTGTGATTGCTGTGGTTGTGGGATGCTTGTTTTTCATATCATCAGATAACATGCACTCACTTATTCAGAAATTCGATATCAAATGGTGGTCTATGTATGCCTGTTTGCTAGGATTCTTTTACTTCTTTTCGTCTCCATTTATTGGGAAAACAATTAAACCAAGTTACTCAAATTTCAGTCGCTGGTAAGTCATCTATTTTGATTTATGTCGTAGTAACTCATTAATCAGTAAAATCTAGCTAACAACAGAAATTCCGTTTTGCAGGTATATTGCCTGGATATTAGTGGCAGCTTTATACCACCTTCCAAGTTTTCAATCAATGGGAGTAGATCTAAGGATGAACCTCTCTTTGTTTCTGACGTTATACGTATCATCCATTTTGTTTCTTCTTGTTTTCCATGTTATATTTATCGGGCTTTGGTATCTTGGACTTGTTGCTCGTGTGGCAGGAAGGAGGCCTGAGATTATGAAAGTCTTTCAAAATTGTTTTGTAAGTTTTGAGAATGCATTTTAACCTCTAACGTAAGGTTACTCTGGTCCTTATCTTATTGCTTCATCATCTCTTAGGTTATAAGTATAGCCTGCTGTGTTTTCTATAGCCACTGTGGGAACCTCGCTATAGTAAGGGAGAAGACATTCGACTGGAGGAATTCTATATGGTTTTCCTTGTGGAATAAGGGAGAGGGAAATGCATGGCTTGTGAAATTCATCCGCATGACGGAATTCAAAGATCAAGTTTGCAAATCTTGGTTTGCTCCAGTTGGGTCTGCTAGTGATTACCCATTCTTGTCCAAATGGGTCATCTATGGAGAGGTATTATCTCTCACAATATAAGGGTTTTCATACTTCTCATCTGAGAGACCTTGAGGACCTTATGCTGCAATTTTCTTTTAACATTTGAATTTCACCTTTCCAGTTGACTTGCGGCGGCTCATGCGCAGAATCATCAGATGAAATTTCTCCAATCTATTCATTGTGGGCCACTTTTATTGGCCTATATATGGCAAATTTCGTTGTGGAAAGGTCATCTGGGTGAGTAGTTCAATTTTTCTTTCACATGTTAGAGCTTGTTTTCTCTTTCCCTGTTAAGATGGATGTGGATAACTCTATATAAGGGGATTTAGATCTGAATATAAACAATGTTAAG
Source organism: Solanum chilense (assembly GCA_032847665.1). Lineage (NCBI taxonomy): Eukaryota > Viridiplantae > Streptophyta > Magnoliopsida > Solanales > Solanaceae > Solanum > Solanum chilense. The sequence goes on along the minus strand of CM064974.1, from coordinate 69,244,478 downwards.
AGTCTTATTCTGGAAAATATCCTCACCGTTTGTGCTAGAATAACTTAGGTTATCGATTCCATGCTGGATTAATATGCTGTCAAAATCTACCTACTAGTCAATAAGCTAATGTTCCAAAATGGATGAAAGGATTAAGCTTGCCAGCCACCAGGGTTATATGCTCCCCACAATGGGTTGCCGTGCTTATGCAAACGTGCAACTGGCGTTACTGGCCTATCTCCATAACACAATTTATTAATTCCTGGCCAATCATCATAGTCTTATGCTTTAAATATTATACCTGGTTGGTGCTATATAAACGTTTTAATGCTTAATATGGGCAATTTGGTTAGATTATGAGTATAAATTTTTTAGTTATAAACTTTAGCTGGCCTGCATAGAGGAGATTGTTAGCACAATTGGTCTTATGTGATATTTCAAGGTCTGGTTTTTTTGTTTTAATGTGTACTTATTGACAGATGGGCTCTATCACGCCCTTTATCACTCAAGGAGTTCGAGAAATTGAAGAAAAAGCAGATGAAACCAGAGTTTTTGGATATGGTTCCTTGGTATTCAGGGTATGTTCTTCACCTGTGTCTCTTTCTGACCCTTTTTAAACCACTGGCAATGCAGATCCTTAGGGAAGAAGGTTGATTAAATTTCCTGATATAACATCATTCATTATTTACCGCAATTACAGGACATCTGCTGATTTGTTCAAGACAGTGTTTGACCTTCTGGTCTCTGTAACTGTATTTGTTGGGCGTTTTGACATGCGCATGATGCAGGTACATTATGATGCTCTGGCTTCATGCTAAAGCATTCAGCTTTCAGTGTGATATTTCTCCTATTAAAGAATTACTCCCTCAGTTTCAATTTGTTTGTCTTAATTGGACTTGGCACGGAGTTTAGAAAAATAAAGAATACCTTTGAATCTCGTGATCTTAAACTAAAGATGTGTTAATGTACCAAAATGTCATTTGAATCTTGTGGTCTCAAATATGCCATGTAAGAGTGTTGGGTGTTAAGAGTTACAAAATGTAGTAACTGACATCTTTTTTGAAGCAGACTTAACAAACAAAATATAAAAAGAAGGGAGTATAAGATACTTGATTGTGTTGTAAGAACTTTGACTTTTTAAAGGATAAAGGATATGTGTCTCCTCATACTTTCAGCAAAGCATTCTCTTACATTTCCAGAGAATGATACATATAGACAGAGTTCAAAGCGGATTTTATACTTTCTTAAAATGAAATGTGCAGTGGGAAGTGTAGATAATTATCCCTAAATTGTATATTCGCCTAAGAGGATACAAGTAAGTTCACCTTAACATCCTCATCTTTCCCATTGTCAGGCTGCTATGAGCAAGATTGAAGACGGAGCTAAGCAGGACGATCTTTTGTATGATCAGTTTAGTGAAGAGGATGGTATCTGGTTTGATTTCATGGCCGATACTGGTGATGGCGGAAATTCCTCCTACACTGTGGCACGCCTTCTTGCTCAACCTTCAATCCGCGCCCAAAATAATGATTCCAAGCTTACACTGCCACGTGGACGCCTGCTTCTTATTGGGGGTGACCTTGCGTAAGCTCAGAGTTTTTCTTATAACATTAGGGATTTATGCACTTCACATGAGCAATTCCATGGATTTTTTTTGCATTTTGGCTCATAATAGCACCACCTTATGAGTTAAAGCAGACTTATCATCGAACAGTAAAATGCTTACTTCCCATATCATTTGGCTGCATATAATGTGATCTTTCTTAGATATCTTTTTAATATCTAGGATTAAAATATTGTGCATTGCTGCGGTTTACACATATTCTTCTTCAACTGGTAGCTTGATTTACTTCTGTTATTCACTTATTTTGTCTGCTTACCAAGTTCATGAAAGAGTTCTCATGTGTTGAATAGAGTTAAATTCAGACTGAAAAATAATAGTTCAAGCTGGTGATTTGAGATATATATATATATATATATCTCTGTGTGTGTGTCTCGATATGATGTGCTTTCTTATGTATCCTAGAGCTGATGGCCGGCGTGGGAGATTTGTGCTAAAATGTTGATTCATCTTCAATTTTGATGACTTCTGTGGTAATGATAAGGTGCTCTGTTGTCTTTGATGATGTTACATAAAGTAAATGATCATTATCATGTGCCTGCAAATTGCCAGTCAAAATTGTTGAATCAGTTCATTTCTTATCTTTAAACCAAAATATAAGAAGGTACACTTTGCGTGTGCAACAAATATTTTATATACCTAGAATGGATTAATGAAATTACATTAACATGTCAATATTTGATGCTTGAAAATATTGGTGAAGAGGACCTTGCAGTGCGACCGTTTCAAAAAAATTATTGTGAAGAAATGTCTGAAAATAAGTAGGTGTCACTTGCCATCCTCAATGCTAACACCAAGCCTGGGTCTACCTTTTGTATATAATTAGTGTGAAATGCAATTTATTTTCCTCTGCATTGAATGCATAGATGTGTTGTCTAATCATGTTTCTGGGATGTTACCAAGCAGGACTTTTCTCTCTGTAACATCAGTTCTTTGGCGTCCAAATTGACCCTAGACATTGTGCTTCTTTAAATTTCGGAGTTTAGAACATGGAATAGTGTTCAAATTGTGTTAAGTGATACTCATTTTTGACTTTCTTGTAGGTATCCGAACCCATCAGCATTTACATATGAGAAGCGTCTTTTTCGTCCCTTTGAATATGCTCTTCAGCCTCCAATCTGGTATAAGGAAGACCATATTGCCGTTAAGAAGCCCGAATTACCTTCCGGCGTGACTGAACTCAAGCAGTATGTTGGACCTCAGTGTTTTGTCATCCCCGGAAATCATGGTTAGTCTAGTTTCTAAGCCTGTGGGCTTGTACATTTGTCTTTCAGTGGAGCTAGATAGCTCATGTAAGATTTTATTTGTTGCTTAGTCGAAGTCATTTTTGTGTACTTGTGCAGACTGGTTTGATGGACTTCAGACTTTCATGAGGTACATCTGTCACAAGAGCTGGTTGGGTGGGTGGTTTATGCCTCAAAAGAAGAGCTATTTTGCCTTGCAGCTTCCTAAAGGGTGGTGGATATTTGGTCTTGATCTTGCTCTACATTCTGATATTGATATATACCAGTTCAAGTTCTTCTCAGAATTAATAAGGGACAAGGTATCTTTTTTATACTTTCTAGCCACAGTTGTCATATTGCAATTTTATGGAGTCACCTATATTGCTGTATATGCCAAAATTTGTCCGACTTTTTCAAATGTAGTTCTACTTAACTGGACATTACATTTTTGTATAGATGTGGGCTGTTATGCAAAACACCTGGATCACTATGTTAAAATGGTAAATGATAATAATGATTTAAACAAAAGGTTCGTATGGTCTAAGTTGCATGGACTCTTCACTTTCGATGCTGTCATTTATGAAGAGCCCGAGCAGTATAGCTTATGGTAGATAATGGTTTTCACATTGCTAAACTGAGCAATGATAGATGGGTAATTGTGGATTCTATATAGACAGTTTTCTTCTGTTTTTGCAGCAACACATTTATGGGTTATATCAGTTTGATTTGTTTCTCAGCCAAGGTCTTGTTATTTCTCTGTTATTCAGGTTTTCCTTAGCTTTCATATTTGATTGATGTCTGGAGGAAGTGATCAAATTTTTTCGTTCAACTTTCTTGGAGTGTAAATATGTTAAAAGAGTGACCAAGTCTCTTACTATTTCATGCTATCCTTTTTTGTCACATCTTTGCTTAGATCTGAGTTCCCCTGGCATTTGCATTCTGTCTGGTAGAGGAAAAAGGGAAGGACTGGAGAGGGTAAAGTTGAAGGTGAAATGGAAGTTTTAAGTATAAGGTGGATACGAGTAAGATTTGGCTGAAAGTCCCTTTTTTAAAAAAAACATGAGGTGTTTGGCCGAGCGGAGAAAATAAGTGCTTTTGTGGAGTAGCGTAAGTTGTTTTTCAAAAGCTAAAAATGCAGATTTTTCCCGAATTACTATTGAGAAAATACACTTAGAAAAACTTTTTAAAAGCTTGTCCAACACTAAATGCTGCTCAAAAGTGCTTTTCAAAATTGATTAACCAAACACAAACTGCTTCTCACCAAAATACTTTTTGAAAAAACACTTCTCAATATATGCTGATTTTAGAAGCTTGGCCAAACAGACTTAATATGGTTCTTAAGAAGAAAGGACTTAATCAAGGAAGAAGAGAAGTGGAGCCAAATTGATGCCTCTCAATATAAGCGTGTCATTCTTGCACTTATTTGTGGATGTTAAGAAGTAAATGGAAAATTATATCACTGTTTTTTTTCCAGTAAAAACTGTTAATAAGACTGTCTACATTAACTTGGAAGTTTCAGTTCAAACTTCATTTACGTTATTTTCTGTTCTTATTTAAAAATATTCAAGCTTTTAGTTAAAATTTGAGAAGAGCATAGTGATCGTATTGGATAAGGAGAGAACTAATGATCCATAGATTTGGCGTTTACAGTATTAGTATGATTCTATAATATTCATTTAGATAGCTGCAGGTGCTTATGGCTTCGTCAAGCCTTACTTGTTGCGTTCTTATAAATTTGTGCATTTACCATGTTTTCTTTTGCCACCCCCCACCCCCACAAACCAACCAATCCCCCTATAGAGTTGAAAACTTTAAGCCTTGATTAACGGATTTCAGGTGGGCGAGAATGATTCTGTGATCATTATGACACATGAACCTAATTGGCTTCTCGATTGGTACTTCGATCAAGTTACTGGAAAGAATGTCACGTACTTGATACGTGATCACTTGAACGGGAGATGTAGACTTCGAATTGCTGGGGATGTGCATCATTATATGCGCCATAAGTTTGTTGAATCAAAATCGGATAAACAGGTTTATGTCCAGCACTTACTTGTTAATGGTTGTGGGGGTGCTTTTTTGCATCCGACACATGTCTTCAAGAATTTCAACAGTTTATACGGAACAACTTATGAGTGTAAAAATCCTTACCCGACTTTTGAAGACTCAAGTAGGGTATGTAATAAATCTCCTTTATATTATATAGACAGACTATTTAGTGCTATAAATAAGGCCTGTAATATGCTATAACTTTTTTGCAGATTGCTTTGGGAAATATATTGAAATTTAGGAAGAAAAATTGGCAGTTTGATTTTATTGGTGGCATCATATACTTCATGTTGGCCTTTTCTATGTTCCCCCAGGTAACTTTCTATTTGATTTTCGATCTGTTTCTTTTTACGATTACTTTAGGTATCATTATCCGCACTGTCCCTCATGGTAACCCAGTTAGGGCTGTTTATAAAGCTAATATATGACATCTTAAGTTGAAGTCGTATCTCAAAATAACTTACCAGAATACATAAATAAACACTCAAACTTGGTCTCAGTGGACAAGTAGACACTCCAACTTTGAGAGTGCACAACTAGACACCGCAACTTAGTCTCTACTGACAACTAAACACTCCAATTTGTCCCAACCGTGTCTTGTGGACACTGGACAATGTGTCATATAAGCTTTTGAGGTGTCTAGATGATTCTTTGGTAATTAGTTGTAGTTTTCAAGTGACATAGAGGAGACGAGTTTGAGATGTCTAGATATGTATACTCAAAGTTGGAGTGCTTACTTGCCCGTAGTGAAATTTGAGTTGTATTTTTCTGTATTATGCCAATAATTATATCTCTTAGTTTTAGGTCAGGGAAATGTTGTGTTGCAATATCTGATCATTATCATTGAAATATCAGTTATTTCCTTTTATATATTGTAAATTTATCGATCTTATAATGTATTAGACATTTATTTTCGATTGTGTTGTTTGACGTTATGATACATTATTGTAAACAATCATTAAATTATCCATCTGTGTACAAAATCAATGTTCATTAAGAGTTAAACTTATTGAGTTTTTGTTTTTTTATAAGTTTAAGTTGAGTTTAAAATGCTTACTCTTTAACTATGACCTTGTGATTTTTTTCTTTTATTTGTTTTATTTATTTATTATTGTTGTTGGTCCAATGTATTAATTTACAGATTGATGATTTTCAGTTGTGTTTTTATTGCTTCCTACGTTCAAGTGCCTTTACGCATCAATTGATCTATTATTTTGTTCTCAAGTACATCAAATGTGTGATTATGTATATATAATGTTCAGTTTAGACGTTTCATCTAACAGATTTCTCTAAATGTTTTATTTCCCATTTGCTTCTAGTGTCGGCTTGATCATATTTTCAAGGATGATACATTTTCGGGTCACATGGGAACCTTCTTCGACACAGTGTGGGGCTTATTTATGTATATATTTGGACGCTCATATGTCTCCTTGACCGGTGCGGTGCTGCTATTAATAATTGCAATATCCTTTGTGCCATCCAAGGTGCCTTGGAAAAAGAAAGTAGTAATTGGGATTCTTCATGTGTCTGCACACCTAGCTGCAGCTGTGATTCTTATGCTCTTGCTCGAATTAGGCATTGAGACATGTATTCGCCATAAACTACTTGCAACTTCTGGTGAGATTTTGCATTTCGTTTCTATTTTGTGATCGTCTTTGAGTGTGTTTTTCCATGTCCGGCTGGTCAAATTTTCGTTATCCAAAATGTTTTTAGCGCCGATTTCTTTGTTTCATGTTTTTGCATCTATCTATTTCCTTTGCTAACTACTGAATGCTGCAATCCAGGTTATCATACTTTATATGAATGGTACAAATCAGTGGAGAGTGAACATTTTCCAGACCCAACGGGTCTTAAGGAACGAATTGAACACTGGACATTTGGCCTTTATCCGGCATGTATTAAATATCTCATGTCTGCTTTTGATGTTCCTGAGGTAAGAATTCTGCCCGATGAGAGTATTGCTTTGTGACGACTCAAATCGTTTAATTATCTCTTATTCGTGTTTTCAGGTAATGGCAGTTACTAGGAATACTATCTGCAAGAATGGGATGGATTCACTATCTCGAGGGGGTGCTGTAATTTATTATGCATCCGTCTTCCTTTATTTTTGGGTCTTTTCAACTCCGGTGGTTTCTTTGGTTTTCGGAAGCTACCTATACATTTGCATTAATTGGCTTCATATACATTTCGACGAAGCCTTTTCATCACTTCGTATTGCTAACTACAAGTCATTTACACGGTTTCATATCAACAACAAAGGCGATCTTGAAGTTTTTACCCTTGCAGTTGATAAGGTATTTTGCCACTTCTCTGTGATAATAAAGGTCAAGTGCATTATCGAAAGTTGGACTCGAGCTGTTTTACATTCCTCTAATAATATCTCTCAATATGTAGGTTCCGAAAGAGTGGAAACTAGATCCTAAATGGGACGGAGAGTCAAAACATCCGCAGGATCCAAGTTACCTTCAGAAATTCCCGAGCAAATGGAGAGCGTCTTCCCCTAATCAAGATCCTGTAGATACTGTACGGATTATCGACCAATTTGTGATTGAAAAGACTGAAAAACATGATTCAGAATTAGCAAACGGGTCAGTTAATCAATAACTCATTTGATTACAAGACTCTTCTACTGTCAGTTTTGTACATATAGGATTTTAGAATTTAGATGGTAAATGATATCATAACCTTTTTCAAAAGAAATCGAATATGTGAAGAGCTGTGACAGATGTTCATTTGAAATCTTATCCATAGGTTGAAATTTTTCATCTTTGCTTTTCTTCATTAGCCATTTCAGATCAAATATATACAGTACTGTATACTACTACGCGAAATGGACTAATGTTCATCTTTGCTTTTCGTCATTAGACACTTCAGATCATATATATATATATATACAGTACTGTATATTACGCGAAATGGTCTAATGTTTCTCATTTCATCAGTAAATGTAGTATTAGTTGCTTCTGGCTGCTGGGAAGATGAGAAAAACCAGCATTTCATGACTTAGTTGGAACATGTTCAACTTGAATTAAACGCTACGTTGAAGAGTTAGCATCTTGCACATTGTATAGTTCTCCGTGATGTTTTAAGGAATGAATCCTATCTATGTTTTGGTATTGGACAATCCTCGCCTCGTATGAGCTAAAAGTTCTGATGAGTTAGCCTAATGTCACGGACTTTGCAAAATTTGACTGGCAAAGTGGCGGGACATGACACTAAGGTCCATTTTTGGGAAGGGAAGTGCTAAAAGGCGCCCCTCGATTAGTGGACACATCTTTAACTCTTGGTTTATCATTTTTTGATCGCGTTTCAGCTAATACTTAAATAAGTGAAGTAGTCGTCGTCTGTTAGGTTACATATTATTTTAGAAAAACACTCAAAATGTATTTGATTTCATGTATGATGTGTATGTGAATAACAAATATAAATGTTCTATAACCAAATGTAACAAAAAATAGCTACTCAAAATTTGATAATAATTGAGTCTTTTCATTTACAAGATTGATGAATAGAGGCATGATATCTTACGATCTCGATTCGTTCTTTTTTCTCTCGTAGATGTCAAACTTCATTCAACTTCGAATTCTATCAATAGATGTGGTCCATTATCGAAGCACTTTGTCTATTAATTTCTGACCGCGCTGAATCTCCATCTATCAAATATGTTGTATGTGGTATCACTATATATTTTTAGTATATAGTTAGTCTTTTGTAAGAAATGTCTCATATTTTGTTCCTTTGAGCTTTTTTTGCACTTCATCCCAATTTTCTATTTGTTGGGATAAAGGGCCATTATGAATCTTAACTTGACCACTTTTGAGATCTCTTTGAGGTAATCCCAAGAACTCTTGAACATCAGCTAGTTTCTGCAACGACGGTAAAATATATATAAAAGATTGTAATTTGTCGTTGTTAAGATGATCGATCTTATGTCATATAAAATGGAACAGAGAGGATACGAAAGCCTTACGGTGCGATTTTGAACAATGTCTTCATAGTAAAGTAGAATGTGTCTAGTGCTCTTAAAACATTCCAAAGCTCTATTTCCCTTCCTTTGTGCATTCCTCAAATTTGGTATAAGTAATGACATATTCACCATTGGCTTGTATTTAGCCAATACTTTAGCCTGAAACATGTTTTAAAATGTGAAGTTAATGACACGACGAATCGCGATTCGTAAGACACTTCTAGGGTTTTCATGAGAAATGTTTTCCTCGAAAATGCTTTTACGAAGAATAATTCCTTGAAAATCAATAGCAAATCACTAACCTCCCACCATCCACAGGGTCTAGAAGGCACGCGACCTTACCCTACATTTCTGCAAGAGACTATTTCTACTCACGTGGCAACAACTTTATCAGTTACGTCATGGTTCTCTTTTTACAAGAAAACGACTTTTTATTGAAGCATGTTTCCTTCCATCATATCAAACATATTGTTAATCGATGTAGCTTTGACCCTTTCAAAAACGTTGGCTCATCCGTGTCAACCCTCGAAAAATGCATATTTGACACCATACACACGACAATATTTTTGAAGAGTCAGAGAACGGGAGAAGGAGGGGACGGAAGGCCTTACCTCATACGGAGAATGTGTATGCGATTTATGTGTTCCATTCAACGGTTTAGCATCTTTATCGTACGAATTAGCGAGCAACGAGATCAACCTGCGTAGCAGATTTCTTCTAAACAGAAATATTGCAGATACACCTCTTCTGTTGAAGTAATCCACAATCTCCTCATGATACTCCAAAGCTCCCTTCAAGTTCATACACATCAACAAGTTAAAAACATCGAAAAAATCGTCAACTAATGCACCTCTAAACGAAGAAAATACGATTAAAAACAGAGTTAATCAGCGAGATTTGTGAACCTTATCATGTCTTTATGTCTAACGGACTGGTGATCTGCTTATATGAACTTGATCAATCCTCCCTTCTTAAGCTAACTTTCAGAGTTGAACTAGACCTAAGGTTCATTTAATGGAAAAAGTTGAATTTGAGACTACGATATGAACATCTTGTACCATCCGAGAAAGGCTAATGTAGTGGTTGATGACGTTAAACTCGATGAAACAGAGGAGGGTAATTCGATAACTATATATATATCACTAGAATCTCAGCAAAAGCAAAAAAACGCTATCTAGGTGATTTTTTCCATCTGCCCTACTTTTGGTGGACTAATAATAACATAGTCGAAGTATGCACAAACTGTATTATCGAACACGAAACATCATCAACTGAAATAGGATTAGTACTAATTACCTGATTAAGCATCCACTTAAATCCAATTGCAGCTGTACATTCATTCTTTGATGAACTACTAATCCAATCAAGATTAAAGACATTATCCATAATTTCCAATATTACTGAAGCATTAGTCCTCCTTGATTTTGCACCAAAAATTTCTCCATTAGAACTCACATTCATATGACTATTTAACAATGTCTCAAACCATCCACTCCCTGATCTCTGCATCGATAAAATCGCGAAAAATCGAACAGGATTGCAAGCACATTCCTCCCTATAATTCAATCAAAAAAACATGTCATTTAGTCCAATTCAATCCATCTAACTCTCTACTAAAACCTCTCTTCTTCCGACTCTTCAAAACTATTGTCACACCCGTGTCAGATCCTCCTGAATCGAGACTAATCAACATTTTGAAGAGTCCGAACAATATATCCTAAAACCATAAGGAGGAACAATCTATGTCGCTCAGATTCTTCAAAAATGTCAAACATGGTACAAATCGATATTTTGAAGAGTCAGAGCAACATAAGGCTAAAACCATAAATAGGATTAATCTATGTCGTTCAGACTCTTCAAAAAGATCAAACATGGTACGAATCGATATTTTTTGCTCAGATTCTTCAAAAATGTCAAACATGGTGCGAATCGATATTTTGAAGAGTCTGAACAACGTAAGCCTAAAACGAGGAGAATAATCTATGTTGTTCAGACTCTTCAAAAATGTCATATGGAGTACGTATCAGATCCTTCAAAAGTAGTACAATATTTTTCGAAGAATCTGATATAAGTACTTTAACAATACTTTTGAAGAGTCTGAACATTATATATATATATATTTAGAAATACCTGGAAAAAGTTTGAGGCTTTGGAAAATGCAAGTAATGAATATCTTCTTCTTGAAAAATAGGATAATGACAATTATGTCTATTAATCACTTGAATACTTAGTGATTTAGCTTGTAAAAAATAATAACTTGTTTGATTTATACACATTGATAATATATAAATTCCACAAAGCACAGCAAATACTAAAAGGACCAATCTCAAAGATTGTTTAGGTGATTTAATCACAATTAAATCCTGAAAATCACAAAAAAAAAAAAAAACAAGAATCATACACAAGTTATTTAAGTACTTAAAATTAAATCAAACAATATAATTAATAAAAATTAGATTAAGAAACTAACCTGAGGTTTCCATATTTTAGGAATCTCCATATGAAATTAAAGAATAATTTTTTGTAAAAAAAAAAAATTGTTTGAATATTTGTTCATCTACCTTGTAAGAGTTTTTAGAGGAAAATAAGGAGAAAGAAATGGTCAATTGAAATCTTGAAATTAAAATTCAACATATGTAATAAGGAACTATAATATAAAATAAAAAATGATGATTTTTAATTTATATTTGTAAAAAAATTTCAAACTGACAAAGATCAGTTTCAATAGTATATGATAATTATATATAATATTATGAATTTTATAATATGGAATCTCAAATATTGTTGTCTCTATCATTTTTTTATTTTATTTCTTTAATATATTAATTTTATTGTTATTATCAAAATTTCAAAAGATTGTCACTTTTTTTTCCAAAGGTGACAAAGAAAAACTTGTCGGTTATGACAATTGTCATAAGAGATGTGACAAAAGACCAAAAAAGAATTAAATAATTTAATATAATTAAATCAGTCGCAGAGTTAGAATTTTTATAATTAAAAAAATTTAAAATATGAAAAACTATATACGGATTAGCTAGAGAGAGTTCAATACGTATTATATATAAATTAGAAAAGGTTAATCGTATATAAATAATGTAATTTTTTATCAAAAGAAATTCAGATGAAATTTCTAAGAATTTTTTTTTTTATGATCAATAAATTTATTTTTTTTAGAAAAATAAGTCTTTTTGAAGTTGCATTTTTTCAATCCTACCCACGTTCTTAGTTTTGTCTTAATAAATAAATATATATATAAATCTTTTAGGATAGTAAACTTTTTTGTATACCAAACATATATATATAAAAAAATCACTTGTTTATCTAAATATTTTCCTTCGTGCAAAACACATCCTAATTAATTAATTATATTCCTACTTAGTTTCGAAAATAATAAAATAATAATTGCAAATTGAAATTCTTTTTTTTTTCTTTTTAGATTTTCGGTTTGTATTTTTAGATGGTAGATAAATTCTGCATTTAAGTTTTTAAATTTTTTTGAATATTGAATTTGGTACTTCAATTTTTGTAAAAGAAAAAACAACTCAAAATAATAAAAATAAATTAAAATATTCAAATCGATTAATTAGAAATTAAATGCAGCACAAACTTATTTGGACCACCTTAGTTGGGTGTCTAAGGTGTATTAATCTTTACCTAAAAAAATCATCACTATTAATTAATACTTTGTTTGGTGGCTAATTTAAACCTAACATAAAATTTAACATATTTTTCTTTAATTTTAATTGGTGTTTGATAGTTATAGTTGAAGCTTGATCAATTTAAATTTATTAACTACACGGGCATTTCTAGGAGCAACATTTCTAACGAGATATTTTTCTTTCTTAGTGACTCAAACCGAAAATCTATAAATAAGAGCAAAGAAATCACAATCATCTCATCGCATTGCATACATATTCGTTCAACCATAGCTTATACTTTAGTTTGGTTAGTAATTTACTTTCTAGCACTAGTAGTGTATTTGGGGTCGTCTGGTGTAAGGGATAAAAATAAATAGTGATGAGATAAAAATATTTTGTATCTTGTTTGATTTTTATGTTTGAGATAATTTATTCTACCATTTATATTATAGTGATGTGATCAGTTATCTCAGGATAGCTAATCTCATAATAATTAATCGTGAGATAACTTATTCTCAACCAAACGAATTATGATATTATACAAGAATCAATATTTAGTAGGATTTTATTTTATGATATATTTTCTTTGTGACTATATACATTTAAAATAATAGAAATAATTAAATTTAACTAAATTGTGTCAATATTAAATATCATTTTTAAAAAAATCAATTTTCTTAAAAATGAATAGAACTGTCGGTGACATATAGACATTAAGAAATAACAACACACAAAAAAAAAGATACACAAAAAGAGAAGAAAAATAAAGCATAAGTTTTTTTTAAAATTATTTTTTAATAGATTAGTGCTCATGCTGTCATGCACAAAATTTAAGGGATATTGACACAACAAACCATGTGAAAAGAACATTTTTTTCTATTATAACGCGTTTATATATATATGTTTATATATATATATATATATATATATATATATATATATATATATATATATATATATATATAGTCATACCTAATACTTTATGATAATGTATTTTGAAGGTTAAATTTTTGATTTAAAACTTTAAGATATTGTGTTTTGAATTTAACTTTAAGTTAAAAACGTCGAGATATTATGTTACGCGCTAAGTTCAGTTTTTCAATTCAAAATTCATAACGGTTAAAGTTTTAATTATGTTTTCGATGTAAACTTCAAAATTTCAATTTTTGTATCATAAAGTTCAAATTTTAGAAATATAATGTAATTTCAACAATTAAAAAGCATACAAAAAGCCAATATTTCACCATATCTTAAGTACAACATATATGCATAACAAACTTGTGCATATAAAAAAGGGCAACTTTCACATGTAGTAAACAAAAAATTCATATTTGTATGTTATATCAAAGTTTGCATAATTGCGCTTCATAGCAAACATAAAACTGTATAATTTGCTATACATATACATTGTATAATTCGCTTGCCTATTTCGTTGCAATTGTATAATTTGCTATCCTATTTCACTGCGATTGTATAATGCACAATTGTATAATTCGCTGCCTATTTCGCTGCAATATTTTTATAAAATTTGCTTTGCATACAGTTGAATCGAATTAAAATGTATGTATATTGCATAATTATAAGTGTATAGCAAGAAGATGTATGTTTTTCTCTCGCTTTATACAAAAACAGAAACACAATATATACACTTCTGTTGTATAAAGCTAGAGAAAATTGTATTTCACTGCAATTGTATAATTCGCAATTGTATAATTCATTGGCCTTTTTCTCTGCAATTTTTGAAGTAAAATGTTTGTAAATTGTATAATTAAGTGTATAACACGAAGATATATATTTTTGCATGTGTATATACAATTTTCTCTCGCTTTATATAAAACAGAAACAGAATTATACACTTCTGTGTATAAAGCGAGAGAGGCGAGCGAGAATGGAGAGTGGTGAGCGAGATTTCTGGGAGAGAGACGCTGGCAAATTTTAGCTAATGCTATGGAGCACAATTAAATCAAACCCTAGCTATTCCATTTATTTTAGGTTATTAGTTTGCTATTATATACAATTTTCCCTATAAAATATTCATTAGATATCACAAAGATAATGAATTTGAACATAATATAAATACATATATTTCAAAAAAAAAAAAAAATCAACTAGTATACTTAATTTAAGGCTAAAATGTTAATGGCTACAAGCAATTTAGAGCTCGATTACACCCTGATAAGAAAGCGGGTGTGGATCGAATGTGGTCGATTGTGTGTCCGTCGAATCCGGATAATGATGACCCGAGGGTTGATCCGGTAACGAAAGGTGCACCAGGTTTAATGAGTCTGGGATGTCGTAGAGTCTTGATTTGTGTGGCGGAAAAAAGATATTTTGAAGGATAGAGGGCGGGCCTATTATGAAGCGTTGGGCCGGAGCGGGGCTCTCAAAAGTCCAAAGATTTGATGAAGAATTTGGCCCATTTCTTCAATAGGGAAAGGATTTATTTTCTTTAAATTTTAATTATATTTTTTCTAATGGATTTATGAAGTAATGTGATATTCTTTAGTTTATGTTTGGACAACTTGAATTTTTTTTTAATTTTTTTTGGTATTATTTTAGCACAATCTTCTTTTACAAATGTCTTAAATATGTTATTTTCTACCTCAAATAGAAACAATTCAAAAATTGAAAAAAGAGGATATAAGTTATAACCTAAGATCTCATATTAATTATGCTAATGGTTTATATTTCATTCATTCTCATTTTAATCAATCTTATATATTTGTAAAAATTGATTCATTTTATTAGAACTAAAGGGTTTTTATTAGAAAAATAATTATAAAACAATAATCGTTCTTTTAGATACCTAAAAACATGACTTAATAGTCAATATTGTGATGATCGGTCAAAAATGAGATATTAAATTTGAATTTTAGTGAAAAACAAAAAAATATTTCTATTTATTCAAACACTGATAGGCAAGAATTATATATTTATAACTTATCCGGAAAATATTACTATAAATCAAAATCAACTACTAACAGTATTTCAAATTAACACTATGAGATTATATTTTAACTCATTTTATTTACAAGTTGATATATATATATATATATATATATATATATATATATATATATATATATATATTATTTATTTTTTTGTTTTTCACTTGTCATGTTTTATTTTTATTTTGATCAATACTTTTGTCACCGTCCAAAAGTCGAGGTCACGATGGACACACACTCATATGACTTCAAAATGTATGTCAGGCAAAAATATAACACATACGAGACTTTCACTACAATCGATATGAAAATAAAAAGCATTTAGTACATTTTTAGATTTCGAAAGAAATCTCAAGTCTTCAAAAGGAAACTAAAAGCGATATTAAATGGAGAACAATGACGATTCAGAATGGAGGATCATACCACAACTCCAAAAGAGAAGAAATCGCTAGATTCAATCATTCGCTACGAAGATCACTTGGACTAAAATATGTATCAAAATGATAATATAATATATTTTATAAAAAAAATTATAATTTATAATATTTTTCGTACAATTCTCTAATATATAAATTCGAAAATCAGTCAAATTGATTAGTGTAAAACAAAAAGGGTGGTTGTGAGTGACTACAAAACTTGGGAGGAGTTGTAAAAAGTTCATTGGGACTCTTGAAAATTTTCAATCTGCTCATCAAAAGTAAAGCAAAAACTTACCATAAAATGCAGAAATTGAAGCTGATACAATCACTCTATCGTTCTGTATGTCGCAGATCTTCAGCTTTCTCGGTTTCCACCGCCGCAGCTGCCGCCGTCAACCACCACTTCCGTCGGGACCTTCATTTTTCAGCTTCTCCTATAATCCCTTTTCGTGGTACTACCATTTTCATCTGTTTTTCTTATATTTAGTTTGATTTTGCTTATATTCGCATGTTCTTAGACGTATCCAATTTGAAAGATTGTATTTTTCAGCTTCTCCTAGAACCCCTTTTCGTGTTACTTGCATTTTTACATGTTTTTCGTATATTTACTGTGATTTTGCATATATTCCTATGTTTTTGGACATACCCAATTTGAAAGATCATGTTTTTATTCTGGTCTAATAGGAATTGTCTTGTTATTTGACAAGTTAGAGTTTATAGTCTGAATGGATTTTAGGATTTATATAGTAGCTGATCAGACTTGTTTGAGATTGAGAAATGTCAAATGGATGTTGAGGAATCGTACTAGTGTCGGAATCAAGACTTGTTCTGATTGCAGCAGGCATATTCTTGCCTACTACGAGTGCTAATTGAGCTTACAAAGAAGGTAGTTTTTACTAGTTTCTAAGGCAAATGAATTTCTGACAATGGTATTGTCCCACTGAAAAAACCACAAATGAATTTCGGAGGATGACATTGTCCCACTGCAAAAACATTAGACTTGGTAGTGAGCATGGTTTTGGTAAATGTTTCATTTTACTCACCCTGTGATAGGTATGGGCATGTGTAAATGTACTAATGCTGGCTCCTTGGTTGGATTCTGGAGAACAATCGAACATTACTTAGATTGAGGGTTAAAACAAACTATTTAGGATTTTAATTCAGTAGAAAGGTCCTCAATCAATACGTTTTCCAAGTAACTATTTAGGATTTTAATTGAGTAGAAAGGTCCTCAATGATTACGTTTTCCTTAACAAGTTCTGTATGTGCTAATCATGAAGCAGCTTAATGATCATATGTGGAGGTAGATGGTACTGCTTTTAATTTTTGGGATCTTACTTCAATAATGCGAAACTAAATGGATTTTTCTACACTTCTAGAATTGCGACATCCTTTGACAACGGCAATAGGAAGCACACGTTCTTTTAGTGAGGATGTGGCCCACATGCCTGACATAGAAGATTTGGAGATCAAACGAGCTTTTAAGGACTTGATGGCTGCAAGCTGGGATGAGCTCGCAAATGCAGTTGTTGGTGATGCAGAGAATGCATTGACAAAAAGTACTGATGACAAAGCTGGTCAGGAAGCCTTGATTAATGTTTTCCGTGCAGCAGAGGCAGTGGAGGAGTTCACAGGGATTCTCACATCTCTGAAAATGGAGATGGATGACGCGATTGGTTTAAGTGGTGAGGTAAGTGGAGTTTAAAACTAGGGACTTCGTTCATATTTCTCAAAATCTTGCTGTTAGATTATTTATATTGTTGCAGAATGTGAAGCCTATGTCAAAAGAGTTCTCTGAAGCATTCCAAACAATACTTCAACGTTACAACACTTACTTAAGTGCTTTTGGGTTAGAAGAGCTATACTTGAAGAAGAAAGTGGAGATGGAACTAGGGACAAAGATGATACACTTGAAAATGAGATGCAGTGGCCTTGATTCCGAATGGGGAAAGGTACAATCTACATTTCAGCAACGTTGGTTCCACATATTTCATTTTTTCTATGAATAGGTTATGATTTCATCACAAGCAATATCTGCAACCCAAATTACTTTTCTCTTGTATTAGGGCATTAAAGTGGCAGAGGGAGAGGAGAGGACAACCTGAGTAATTTAAGAAAGTCAAATAATTCTTCTAAATTTGTGGTCAAGTAATCCTTTTCATTTTCCTTTTGGTTTGTTTCAAAAAATTGATAGTCAAACTTTTATTCAGTATTAGCCTTTTATGATTCATCCTCTATGCCTTCAAATTATGTTCTGCGTGTAAAGTTACTGTCCAATAATTAGTTTAGAAACCTCTGCCAACTTGAGATTACATTTTTAAAGAGTGGGGTTCAGTTTCTTCTGGAAAATTAATTTCTCTATTGTTATTGCGCTTAGTCTATTGACCATTCATTTTTCAAAACCTTCCAAATTTGTGTTGCATTTCACTATTCTAACTAGTTCTGCAATTCCTGAACCCTGGCCAAAAACTTATTTTATCAGATTATAACTTTTTTTATGTAGAATACATTAAGTATTTTATTGTGATACAAAATTTACCATTCTAATGGAAATAAACTGATTGAAGGGGAGCCTTGGAGCAATGGTAAAGTTGTTTCCGTGTGACCAATAGGTCACGGGTTTGAGCTGTGGAAGTTCTCTTTAATGCTTGCATTAGGGTAGGGTATCTACATTACACCCCTTGGGGTGCGGTCCATCCTGGCACCTTCCATGAACGTCAAATGCTTTTTCCACAGGACTACCTTTTTTAAATGGAAATAAACTAATCTGGTTGTAAATTTTGATTTTATTCACTTTCTTGCAATAGATGTTTCAAATACAAACTTCCATCATACTTCCTTGAGTACCACTAATGAAAATGTTTCTACAAAATACAATATACGATATGGGATCTCTTAAAGATATTACTGTTAAGAGTCCCACATCAGTAGGTTTAGGAAATTTGGTCGCTTTTTATGGTCTTGAACAATTCTCATCTTTTGAATGCGTTTGGGATTAAGTTAGGCCCAATGTCCACTTTTTTTATCATGGTATCAGCGTGCCCATCCCAATTCATTGTTTTACCCATCTTAGGCCTCCATTTTATATTGCCAACGCTCCAGATGTTTAGTACTAGTCATGCATCTCATATCAGTGGGTTTTAGGAAGTCGGTCTCTTTATATGGTATTGGGTAATCCTCATCTCTTAAGCTAGCCTTTTGGTTTGAGTTATCTCCAATGTCCATTTCTTTATCAATTACTTTTTATGAGGATTTGTTCTCATAGTGATTTCTGGCTTTCTTACTCCAGGTTACAGTACTTGGGACTTCAGGACTGGCTGGTTCCTATGTTGAGCAAAGAGCATAAGCCTTCAATGATGGCTGAAAAGTCAGTAGTGTTTCTGGAAAAAGAAAAGGAAGTTTTAGATAATACAGGATGATATTGATGTGATCCGTTAAATTGCACTCTTCTTTCGCAAGTTTTATAATGTGATAGCAGCAATATGTAGTTGATACTAATCCTAATAACTTCTTCAAGGAGACAGTTTCCTGAGTATTCAGAATGAGAGTGTTTTATGTCAATTGATTCCGGTTTACTGATGAATTTGGCGCTGTGATTTAATTTTTCTTGATTGATTATTGGACATGACACTGTGTGGTAGTAGTCAGTTCACTTTTATCTCTTTTGTGTTCACTTGAACAAACTGATTGAAGCCATTATTGAAGAACATAGTTCATGCTTCATACATAAAACATAAGATCAAGCATCCTTATGCTATGGAAAATGTAAAATTGCTTCACAGAATAGAGGTAATTGATTTGAAAAGCTAACTATCAGTGCATCTTAACCATACTAGCACTCTTACGCCATGACCAAGAATCAGATGGTGATTTTGGCAAAGGTGGAAGTAACAAGGCTTTTCGGTATAGACCAAATGGCCATCCTTCACAGTCAGATAATTCTTGAATAACAGAATGCCTCCTGAGATCTTGGAAGTCAATACTGTCTAAGCTTGATGATCGAGAAAAGACCGTCTTAGCTGTGACAAATGCCTCAAAGCTTGTAGCACTGGAGCAGGGAGATAGACGACTAGCAACAGAGTAAAAATCTTCCCTTTCTTCTGTTTCTTGATCTTCATTGTCCTCCTCTTTTTGTCTCAGTTTTGCAGAGATGAATAAGTCTCCTGTTGTCGGAGAGAAAGCCCAGGTAAACTTATCAGTTGTGATGGCTGTCTTTCTTCTGCATTTCAACTCCATGTATTGACTTATCACTGCTGATATAAATACCTGCTGATAAAACCGCGAAACAGTTTTCAGAAAAATATGAGAAAATCAGCAGTTAATAGCATTGAACTTGGTAGAATTACATGGCTTTAACTGAGTACTTCATCATCGTAGTCACAAATCGTATCATCTTCTTCTGGACTTGAATGTGATCTTTTCCTGAAAGAATGGCAGTTTGCAAAAGCATCCTTGACAGTTGACACAAGTAATTTGAATCTCTTAGAATGATTTGGTGACTCTTGATTAAGACAAAACCCCATGCTTTTCAGAACTGCTGCTGATGTTTCTTGATGAGAGTTTGCAGGTTCAAAGTTCCGAAAACGAACTACATTCTTTGTTAGTCATCTGTCTTCTGATTTCCCATTTGAAACTTCTGCTTGAAAGTGATATTTTCTAATCTTTTTAAGGTGAAGACTTGAGCAAAAGGAACCTGTAAGGTATTTTCTGAAGCTAAAGCAATGGACTTTCTGAATTTCTTATTGCATATAAGTAAACTTGGTGTTTCTTAGTCATGAGCAAGATGCTAAATTTGTGGTGAATTGCTTTCACTTTAGCCTTAAGTTAAGGGGAGAGAAGATGACATTGTACCAAATAATGACCACTTGCAGTAGCAGGTCCATTCATATATCTTGACTTGAAGATGATATACACAAGACTATAAAGTGACTTTGAGCAAAAAATTTGGTCTGGTTAAAAGTCAATATGGCCTTTTCTTTTCCATCCCTGAATGGCCATTTTTGATAACTCCCCCCTACAGAGGAGTAAAAGAGTTGAAAAAAAGGGTAAACGGGCTATATAACGCGTGAAAATCTGAAGAGAGCTAAAAAGCGTTGTTTAACGAGTACAAGCTAATAAAATAGTATAGTAACCAAGGGGAAAAAAAGACAAACAAATTTTGTATTTCCTTTCTTGTCATTTCAATTTCCAACAAATTAGCAAAAATATTAAAGAGAATAGTGTCTCCAACACAGTTACAATTACAAGTGAACATCTATGGGAAGCCTAGAATTACCATTGATCAGTAAGCGGACTTTAAGAGAGCAAGATCCACAAGGAAGCACAACAGATGTTGGCAACGATTTAGACGTTAGCAAAGATACCATTTCCCCGGCTCTTGATATTGAACAACCTGTTTCTGCCAATTCAAACGAATCGATGAAATAGTAGTCACCACATCTACAAGGATAAGAAAGCTCTATAACATCACCAGAATCTTGAACTGTAAGGTCATCTAAGCTGACATCTTCAGATATTGCTGCATCCTGTCTTAAAGTTAGCAATTCAGCGTCATAAAGTGCACGTGACCTGGGGTTGCCGATGGTTTCCCAGGCTCTCTGTATATCCAAAAATTTGTTCTCTGTTAGAGATTCAGAACTGGATGTTTCTGATGCATTTTGTTGCTTGTCTGGATGAAAACAAAGTATGGCTGAACGATAGGCTTTACGGACTTCTTCCAAACTTGCATCTTCTTTCACACCTAGGATCTCATAGTGGGTTTTATGAAATAAGTTGCTGCTTGAAATCATGGCTCCCTATATCAAGAAAACCTTTACTGCAAATACACACCAAGAAGAAAAACAAAATTACGAGTGGATCGATCTTGAATACAATTCAGTTCCTTTCTTTCATTTTTCTCCTGGACAAGTATCAAGATGTGCTTACAAAAGACTTCATTAACAAAGTTCAAAAGAGTATAACAAAAAGAAGTCTATTCTTCTGCAATTTGGGATCATTCCTCTTATTGAGCTGCAGGACCTTGAATTTTACTTTATCTCTGTCATTCTTCAATATGACCTATCACTCAACTCGCTCCTAACCACAATCCCGAATCCACCCACCCACCCACCCACCCACACACACACACAAAACAAAGAAAGAAAAGGAGAGGAAGAGAGAGGCAATAAGCTTAGAAACTGAAAGAAGCATGATTATCAAACCCGTTCTCTAAGTTAACAATGGAACCCCTTCACTTATGGCCTGCTTAAACAGAAAACAATCAAAATGCACCGAAGAAATGCAAGCAAGGTACAGAAAAATGAAGCACCAAGCAACATAGCTGTTGCAAATCAAATTGGGAGTGGTTAATGGCAGACATCAGAAACAGCTGTCTTGCATATAGCCCTGCAGAAGTAAATGTTCTGTGTCTTAACTGTACATCTAAAATACTAGACTTAATTTCTTGTAAGTACAATTTCTGCATGTGAAGTAACGGATCTAGAGAAGGACTCAACAATCATGGAAAATAGATCCAGAAAGAGATCAACAGAGCTGTGCAGAATATAGATTCCTGATCATTTCAAAGCTTGACTTCCTTAACTCTTAGAATAAACTAGAGTGGCATGCATTGCCGTGGCAACTCCTTTGCTTCCATCATCCTAGAGAGTTAACTGTCAATACTGCCTTTCAGTGACAAAACCAATGGCACCTAGTTCGATCCTCTAAAGATGCAAAATTAATTTAACATGTAAAAGTAGAGACTATCGGCCCCTGGTTTACACAAGATTAAAGGTTCACATAGATCTTCTTCCTCCTACAACATTGCCAGCAGCCAATGATGGATTAGCCTCCCAATCAAGGAGTCAACTTCTTTTGCCAGTAGAATTCCAATCTGGCCACCTCAATTTGTAACCAGATAGTCAACAGAACACATCCCATTTCTTTTGACTTAGCAGGGAATCTTTTTCTGCTTATAATTTGCATTTGTCAGTGTCTGGACTTCAGTATGTCCATGGATCTAAGAGACATTTTCACCACCATAAGTTTAACATTTAAGCTAAAATGGCGTCCCTCAACAACGTCAAAGAGAAGAAACAACGTATGCCCAATAGGATAGAGTCAACAAAACTTAATCTACATCCTACCCGAGCAACCATATAATCCGTAAAATTGCTACATTTAGTGGTTGATTAGCAAGCACTAATGCTCATATCTAAGACCTAGCCAGAAATTTCCCAAAGCCTATCACTCTAGGCACCTGAGAACACTTACAGGGAAATAGTCAGGTATCAATTGGAGAAAGGTCAGCAGCAGCAATTTGCTACCACTTTACTGTCAACTTATGTTTTTTATTCTCATTGTTTGTAAAGTAATTGCCAACTTGTGGAAAATGTGATAACGACACATCACAAAAAAAGGAAGATAAGCAGAGGGGATCGACTGGCTCTCCCATCTAAGTCTGAAGGTGATCACACCAGTCACTGAACAAGACTCGAGCATGAATATTGCAAACAGCTGCGTATGATAGGTAGTGATACTCGTCATCATAAATAAATTATGGAAGTTGAGCCAAGCAACACACTAGTCAAACAAGGCAACATATATTACATGTATTTACTTATTTTCTTATTCTAAGTTTGTATCGAGTAAAACACATCTTAAACTACACATTCCCTTGCTCCCACAAAGTACTTAAGTCATAATCTTCTTTCAGCAATTTCATCAAACACATAGAGGGCATAGATTTAACTAAAAATATCTCCTTTATCAACTAAGCCTTAACTTACCTCAATCCTTTAGCTCAAAACTACTTCTCCCAGTTCTCCAAAGTATTCAACAACACATAATCTACAAATACCAATCTGGATTTTATTATCATTATATTATATATATACATATCCATACAAGTCCCAAAATAAACCCATTTAGGCTAACAATTTGATTCTACAACTCATACTCATAATAAATTCCATATTTCTCAACCAATTCATAGCCTAAAGCTTCTTCTTTACCAACTCAACAATGGTGAAAATTGATTAGCTCAATCCCCTAACTAAAAAAAAAAAAGTGTTTGTAGCTTGAGAATTCACCCAATAATACCCATTTAATCATTATAATTGAACAAAAAAATAACAAAAATCAAGAAATTACCTTGCTGAAGAGACTTAGAAATTTTCTTCTTTAAAGATTGAATCTTTGAAAAAATAGTAGAACAATATTCTGCAATTTTCTTCGTATAACTTTGTGTTTGGTTTCCAAATCGCGATACAATTTGGGCTTATAATTCAAACCTATTAGGCTGGTTCGGGTCTAATTTTTATGCGTCTCGATTTTAAATCTTAAATTTTTGGAAGAAAAATAATTTATGATTTTAAATTGTAATTTTATTTTAATTGATCAAGAAATTGGCTCATATTTAACATTTTATGTAAAAATATTTATATGTATTTTATTTTAAATTTTATAAAACAAGCCCATAATATTCATATAATGTGAAAATGATTATAAAAGAATAATTATTTATTATTACTAGTTAGTGGTTTTTTAATAATCCATACAAGTTGTGGTGCATTATTGAGCCTATTTCATCCTTTAACTAGAGGTTCAAATTAGAATCTTAGGTATAGAAATTTTTTTGTTAGGAGCGTTACTTTCAAATGGGCATTGTAGTACAACGTATTGAATTCCGCAAGTAAAAAATTTGACGAGATTAGAATATATGCGAACTTTATCTAGTCCGTTACTTCACTTCACAGAGATAGAAAGACGGTTTAAGTGCAACAAATCGTCAAAGGTAGAATCAAAATTTTTAATAAGGGGGTTCAAAATTTGTAGAAACAAATAGCCGAATGGGGGTTCAACATCTATTATATATGCATAGAAACTTATTTTAACTATGTATAAATAACATAATTCTTCGCCCCTTCATACAAGGTAGCTTTGCCCCTGCAAATCGTGATACGACCCTACCTTCTATTCTTCTACACCAAACTTTTCCACCTCGGGTCATGTCCTCAGTTACGTAAAATTGTGTCATATCCTGTTTGATCACCTCTCTCCGATACTTCTTTGACATATCTTCTATCTTTCCTCATGTCTTTTATACACAAGTTCTCACTCCTCTGTCGATTCTTCCTTCACTAGTGTATGTATATCTACGCATCTCATCTTCACGTATTTAAACCATTTGAATCTTATTTTCCTAATCTTGTACATTACGAAAGCCCCATCCACTTTATTCCGAATATCCTCATTTCTACATCTTGCTTAGTCAATCTTAATATCCTACATTAGTATATCTACATAATGAAGGCCCTATTACCAAAATTAGACACCTCTTACCGTTGACTAAAAAGAGCAAGGTGAAGTGAAAATGAAGAAGAAAGTGGTATTGGTAACCGGCGCTTCCGGTTACCTCGGTGGACGTCTCTGCCGTGAGTTATTCAACGCCGGCCACCATGTTAAAGCCTTCGTCCGCCGTACAAGCGACCTTTCTTCTCTACCTCCACCTACTGACGGCGCAAGTAGCGGCGGAACCCTAGAGCTTGTGTTCGGAGATGTTACCGATTATCAATCACTCCTCCAGGCTTGCTCCGGTTGCCAAATAATTTTTCATGCTGCTGCATTAGTCGAGCCATGGCTTCCAGATCCATCTAAATTCATCTCCGTAAGTACAATAATGCTTTCGCTTAAAGGAAAACATTATGATAGCATCTGTTCACTTTTATTTGTCATATTTACTTCAATTAATTTATATTCAGAGCTAAATTGAGTTAGATTACTTCGTGTTTTAAATTTTAAATTTAGATGTTGGAGAACTATATAGAAAATATCATATATATGATGAAAAATCTCATCTTGAAATATTGATCAAAGTCTATATAGTTTGACGGTTGAGAATCAAAATGTGACAAATAAAAGTGAACGAAGAGATTTTGAGTGTTAAAAAGAAACGGTGGGAAAGTTTTTTTTTAATAATTTTGAGTATTGTATTAATTGATGGTGGAACGATAGGCTATAAGAATAGCCTTTTTGTGGTATTTTTGAGTATTAAATGATATTGGATACTTTAGTACTCTAGTGATAGAGTATAGTGTTTATTGAATTAAATGATGAGGAGAAAGAATTGGAAAATTGAAAAAGGATAAATATATCTTGAACTATTACAAACCGTACGCCAATACCCTCCAATTTTAAGAAGACGACCAATACTAGGTGATTTCTTTCCATCTGTTATAGCCTTGATGGACAAAGTTACCTGATACCTATTGTTAGTGGGAGGTGGTAGGTATCTCGTGGATTTAATCGCGGTATGCGCAAGCTTGCCCGGACACAAGGTTGTCAAAAAAAGAAATTCCAATTTTCTGCTAAATGAAATGTTCTCTTTGTTTCTGCTTTTAAGTAATTATATCTGCTTTAGACTTGATGTTGTTTCCACTGCATTGTAGGTCAATGTTGGAGGCTTGAAGAATGTGTTGCAAGCTTATAAAGAAACTGGAACTATAGAGAAAATTGTTTACACATCATCGTTTTTTGCCTTGGGATCAACCGATGGATATGTTGCTGATGAAACTCAGGTATGAAAGCTAATTGTGACTGTGATACAGATCTAAAATGAATAAATGTATTCTTTTTCTTACAATATAAGCTTTAGATGAGACGGTTCATGTGTCATAGCAAGCAAATATCTTATGTTTGGGTTACTGATAAATCAATATTACTCCAAAAAGCATTAGACCTGGATTGTAGTAGGCAAGCTACATTTCTAAACTATATAAATTTTCTCATGTTTTTGAAGTTTGACCTTTTATATACGAGGCATTTCACACAATACATCCCTAAAATAAACAAATGTTCTCATGTTTTGACAGTTTGAGTTTTAGATGAGGCAATTCAAACAGTTTAAATGACATATTTAATATGTTTAGATGGGCTTTTGTCGTAGAAGTTTGATTAAATATTATCGAATTCAGATTCATTCTGGGAAATTCTTCTGTACGGAGTATGAGAAATCAAAAGCTTTTGCTGATAAGGTTGCATTAGATGCTGCATCTGAAGGAATGCCAATAGTGCCTGTTTATCCAGGAGTCATTTATGGTCCCGGGAAGGTCACGGCAGGAAATGTTGTTGCCCGTATGGTACAATATCTCAACCTTGTTCCTCCCTTTATGGCTGAAAATGTTATTGCCTGTATGGTAAATCGTTTTAATGTTATAGATTTGGTCATAGCTGCACTGGCAATGCCCTTATACTTGATTAAAATCTTTTACATGTTCTATCATTTCATGCATAATGACTTCTTTTTCCCAAGACTAAAGGATGTTAAATGATGTCAAAATTTTCATTCTATAAGAGGGTTGGTTTATAAGTTTTTTGCTTTCCCTAGAATTAGCAAACAATCATTTTCTTTTAACTAATCTGGCTGTAAGTGAACGAAAGAAGAGAAATAATCAAAAAACGGTTAAAATTAAGTTGCCACGATCAAAAAATTGAGGGACAAGATAGAGAAAATAGTGCTTAAGGTCAATGCTCAGCTTTCAACCGTAGGATTTGACAATTTTGTTAATTAGTTTCGGTAATATAATTTGTCAAACATAAGAAATTTATGTGGTCTTGAGTTTAAACATTTTTCTTTTTTTTCAGCTAATTGAACGCTTTAATGGGCGTTTACCTGGTTACATTGGCCAAGCAAATGACAGGTTTTCTTTTAGCCATGTTGATGATGTGGTTGATGGGCATATTGCAGCTATGGACAAAGGCAAACCTGGCGAAAGATATCTTCTAACAGGGGAGAATGCGTCCTTTAAGGAGGTTTTCGACATAGCTGCCATGGTCACTCAGACAAAGAGACCTTCGTTTGGTATCCCCCTACTTATTATTGAAGCTTATGGCTGGATATCAGTTCTTTTCTCCAAGTTAACCGGAAAGCTTCCTCTAATCAGTCCTCCGGTAAGCAACAGATTGATACTTCAAGTTTTTATTTATTATACTGTTTTTTCTTAGGGGAGTATGCCTTAAGTTGTTTGAGAATCAAGACCAAATATTGTTAGCAAAAGAGTGTTTTTGTTTATTGCGGCAATATCAGAATGATAGATACATAGGGCTTAGCTTTCTTTTCAATTTTTCTTTAAGGTTCCGGCCAAATTAATTCTTGAAAATCAAGTTTGAATGGCTGCATTGTTGCTCGTCTCCACTCCACCTTCTTAAATTGCTACAGATCTGTTACTCTGATGTGGATAGCAGTTCCTTCACATTTGGCTCTAAAGCGTGACAAATTGTTTCCTTAAGCATATATCTAGTAGACCTTTTTCATTTTTGTAGCTTATAGTTTGGGAGTATTACTTATCGAAAAAAGTACAGGACTAATATCATGTATCTGATTTATATGTATGACAACCATCATTATGTTGCGTATTTCTGATTCCTTATTTCTCAAACTAAACTCTCTACTTCAGGACTCTGCATTTGCATAACTAATGCAGTACATGTGTCTCTTTGCTCGGTCTTCCTTTTCAAAACGTTTACGACTCAACAAGCTGCTTAAAGATTTAGTATTTGCTGCACCAAACTAAAGTAGACAATGATGCTTGCAGTTAGTACATAAGCAGGGCAAATTTTTTCACCCGTCACAAAAAAAGATGATGACTTTAAAGGCTTTTTACATGTTCAATGCGTTGTGGTTTTGGCTGACCTACATTTCTTTTACCTCCCCACTTCCCCTTTTTATACCTGTTAGCTTTCGTTAGAACTTGATTCTTATCGTTTCTTTTTACATCATCTTGAACAGACTGTTTGCGTGCTTAGACATCAGTGGGCTTACTCTTGTGATAAGGCAAAGTCAGAACTGGATTACCACCCAAGAAGCTTGAAAGAAGGTCTGTCCGAGGTGCTTCCCTGGTTAAAGAACTTGGGAATGATCAAGTACTGACATGTAATATTTTTCGAGAATGTATGGTGTTTCATTACTGTGTACATTACACTTATGATGACTGTGATCACACATTATTCAATAACCAGTGTTGATCACATTTTGTCGAGCTACTGTTCTGGTGCTAAAACCAGTTTTTCCGCCTGATAGATCCTTGTATATGTGTACCTTGAAGATTTCATCTTAATTGAAGTATTATCAATATGAATTCGGGCCGGATAAGTCTGCTATGGTGGTGGGCTTCCTACTGAAACTTTTTCATTTCCAGGGCTAAAGCTCCAACCTCTAATTGAGGGTTGAAGGGATCATTTCAGTCGTCCCAGCACATCTCACGATCATTACAAGTGTCGTGCTGCTTCTGTTATTTGACAGGTAAAAACCTTACTAGAAATTTTACATGTTTGGTACATGTTGCTAGCCAGCTTAACTTAATTGTATACAGATTTTGTAGACTGATAGTAGACAAAGCATAAAACTCAAATTTGAACTGCATTAATGCAGAAATATACTCTAGAGCTGGACTGCTAGAATATAAACATTGTAATAGTACAAAAAATTGATACTATAGTTATGAATTGGCAAAGATTTGCCACTCCTAAAGAGAAGTGTCATACATATGATAAATCACCTTGCTACTACTATCAAGGGTTGTGGTGGAATGTTGTAGGATTGGACATGTTCACCCTTTAACCAGGGATCTCGTGTTCGAACTTTGGTGATGACGCTTATCCTTTAATGTGCGTTACGTGAAATTGGACTAATTGGGCCATGACTAGTAAATGCAGATATCAGATGGTTATATTATAAGAGAAAATTTTAGAGTTTCCTACCATATATTGAGAAATATACACTTAGATACATGTATAATTGCTGTCAGATATTCTAAAATAGGGAGAAAAGGCGAGTGAGATGGGGAGGGAGGCGAGTGAGATTTTATTATGTATCCCAGATACATGTGAATCACACTATATACACATTATACATGTATCTGGTGTGATTCACATGTACCTGGGATACTAGATATATAGGAATGTGGCGAGTAAGATGTGAGGGAGGCGACCGAGATTTGTTATGTATCCCGGATACATGCGAATCCACTTGGATAGAATGTATCTAGAACAAATTTGACCTCATGTATATGAGATATATGTATCTGGACCTATTTGAACGTATCTGGAGGCACCCAAAACTGGTAAGATACGTAATATTGCAAACTAGAGTCTATCTAAGTAATTAGCTCCTAAAGTAGTGATACTCACTTATGTAAGTTTCCCATTATACACCTTGCTACTACCATCAAGAGGTGTGGTGACATGTCCGGATGTCTCAAGTTCGAACTTAGGCGATGACCTTCTCGTTTAACTTGACCTACGCGGTGTGAAATCGGAGTACCGGATACAAGATAGCTGTGCTGACATGCTACTTCCCTTTCGAATTGGTCAACATTGGGACCAAATTTTCTTTCTTGTGGCTGCAAAGCTTGAAGTGAATTGTTCCAAAACAAGAATTGCCTTGAGTTTGTTTGGTTTTATCCTTAAAAACCAAAGACACAAAAGTCTGCATGTCTTATTGTGTCAACTTCTTAATGTGGAAGTATCAATGAACAGCTGTTTTGTGTTTTTGTCTCACCCTTTTGTCTCTTAGAATTTGGAATACCTTTAGGCTTTAATTGCCACTATTGACAACTCTTTGATTTGTGTTTCCATATCCATCCATTGAAGTGGATTGGCCCTAGAAAATTGACACATCATATGTATTTTGTCATAAATTAATGAATTGTTAACATTTTAAAGTCAAAAGTAGTCAAAATATAAGATGAGTTTTAAAGTTGTCTACACATTTGAATTGATAAACTTCATATATGCTTTAGCAAAGTGAATCAGAATCATCCATAGAGATTAAAAGATGATATTATACAACAACAAAATATTTGGTGTAATTTCATAAGTAGGATCTAAAACAGATCGAACGTATTATACCGACTCTATCCCTATCTTAATGGTGTAGAGACATCGTTTTTCCATTAAAAGATGATATCCTCTCAAAAAAGATACTGTCTCTACCCCTTGAGTGTGTGCAAGGTAAGGTAAAATTTCGATTCTATATAAGTTCACAAATCACATAGAAGAGGTAACCCAAACCAGACAAGCATGGTGTGATGAGTTTGACCCTTTCGCTGGCAAGAGGTTTCGAACT
Organism: Solanum chilense; assembly: GCA_032847665.1. Taxonomy (NCBI): domain Eukaryota; kingdom Viridiplantae; phylum Streptophyta; class Magnoliopsida; order Solanales; family Solanaceae; genus Solanum; species Solanum chilense. The sequence continues at coordinate 69,213,531 of CM064974.1, read as the reverse complement.
TGAGACCTCCAACATGGAAGTCTCAATCTCAAACCACTAAGCCACTCCGAAGGGTGTAATTTTTTTTATATAATTGTCTAAGCTTTAGTTAGATAAAGTTACTCGATATTCGTGTCAATAGAAAATGACAAATATCTCATAAAATTAATCGAGATATATACAAACTGATCCGAACACAAACATATTTTTTACTTGTGGTTGTAGATTGGTGGAGAAACATGGTTTGGGGTGGGGGTGGGGGTGGGGTGAGGGGCACTGAAAGAGAGAATGTGAGAAGCAAACATTGGATAAAACAAATCTCCTTTGTGGGGAAAAGTTTTTTTCTTCTTTCCACACTAAAAGCCACTTGAAAATTTCATGTTTTTTTTTTTTTAAAAAAAGTTTAATATAGGATGAAGGAGTGATTGGTGGTAGAGAAAGTGATAGGAAAAGTTTTTTTAAAAATGAATTAAAAAAATTAAAACACAAATTTAAGGAGAAGTGCTAAATTTATCTTTGAATGATACGAAACGTTCAGATTTTACAACTGTTCTTAAAAAAAATCATCTGTAATTAGGAGACATAAGCGTCTTTTAAAAATAAAGAGTAAAAACACATTTTAGTAACGACTAGAATATATTTGACTTTAATTATTAACAAGGATAAATTAGTTTTGTTTTACCTAATTCAAAAATAAATTTGACCCAATATTCTTATGTAAGCAAGCAACATAGTATAAGACAAAATAAAAAATGTTTGTATATTTCCTTTCTTTCTTGACCACCTAAAAAAAAATTATATTTTTTTCATTTCTTATCTTTAGCTTTATCAATAAAATATATTTTTGAATTATTAAATATTGTTCTAGTGGAAAAGATGAAATGTCCATCCAAATAATGCCACTATGATTGTGAAATATTCATGACTTTTAACTAAATACCCAAAATTATAATGTGCTTATTTTTGTCCTTGCCTAACCCCAAATCAAAAAGCAATAACAACAAATAATGAAAATGATGGAACCATTTTAATTTGGAAAATTAGTGGACTCGGATATTTGACTAAGCTTATAAACTGATGAAATTATATTATTGTGTGTAAAGAAATTATGGACCTTTTGAATTGATAATAATCTCAACGTAAATTAAAATATTTTTTGATAAATAAAAGAAAAAAATTGTTTCTTAAGAGTAACATATATTACAAAGTAAATAACATGTTCATCTCAAATCAATGAAGGAAAGAAACATTTTTTTTAATAAATAATTTTATCTCACACATATATATATTGATTTAATATAAATATTCAGTCAGAATCGAGAAGTATTAGAAGATAGAAATGTTTGACTTTATCTAAATCGAACTTTTTGAAGTTACATAAACCTACCAAATTCCCATCAATGTAAAAAAAATCATTTTTTTACGTCTATAATTTGTTTGTTATGTAATTTTCAACTAAATATAATAAATCGAGAGTCTAAATAAAGGCTTCTAGAAATCATAGATAGGAAGTATTATTTTTTTAATGAGCGTGAAAATATTAAAATAATCAATAATTTTTTAATTGTACATACTTCTTAACATAAATAGTTAGAAATAATTGTTCACTTTAGTCTTGAATTTCTAAAATATATTTTGTGATATTTTCTTAATATAAACTACATTTAAATGAGAACGAGGGTAATTAATTGAGTGAAAACTAGCTCATACAAGAATCAGACCTTAAACATTAAATAAATAAAAATAAACGAACGAAGAAATAAATAAGGATAAACTTAATAAACTATGCTTTATATTTATTATTATTATTCTTACTGATTATGAAATAAATTTAAACGATACTTATTTTGAGACGAAAAAAATTGATACAATATGTTTTAACAATGTCTTAAAAAGGACCGGTTACTAGTACACGTGGTGGTCCTTGCCTAACTCCAAACAAAAAATAGTACCAATTTTCGATCAAATCGCTTATTAATTTTGAAATATTACGATTTAAATACGTAATTATGCAATTAATTTCTAACAGTTAATACTTATTAATTATTTTCGATCGATAACTTATTATCAATTTTGGAATCTCACAATTTAAACATGTAACTACTTATTTATATAATCAATTTCAACACTTACATTAAAAAATAATAATCATTTCCTTCACTATGTTTCTTTGTTTGTTATGAAATTTCAACTAAATTAGTAAAACAAAGAAACAAGAGTCTAATAAAAGACTTCTAAAAGTCATACATTGGAAGACATTTTATTTTTATCTCTGTTATATAAAGAAAAAATCATCATCATTTCATTTTAAATAATTAGATAAATGAAACATATTCATCTATATAAATATGAAATTAACTAATAAGTTATCTTAACCAGATGTCTCAGGTCTAAGTCTTTCTGGATACAAAATCGCCTTTGTTAGGGAGCATATTGAACATTTCAACTTGTATTCGAATTTAGTCTGACTTTAATATGAAACAAAAAAAGAATTAATAAATTATTTTTTTTTTCTCTCGACTAATAGTTTTGACTCAATCACAGTTTATTACATTAGATAAAAATTATTTTTATTTTATCGAACTTAACGAATGACATACTTGAGTCTATGAGACAGTATAAAGGTCTATTCAAACTCAAAATTGGTTGTTAAGAAAACTTGTTACATTAGACTACATCAATTAAAGTTTTCACCAACTTAAATGAAAAATGAAAAAAAAAAGTTGGTAAACTTCTAATTACAAACAACTTTTTTATTTAATTGTGTTGTTAATTAAATTAAATACTCTTTATATGCTGCAAACATATATATTGGTCAAAGTATTAAATTTAGTGGGTTAACTGATGCTAGAGACAGGAGAGAATATATGATACCTACTCTATAGAGAGGTCATACATATTAAATCGATCTCGAAGATTATAATAGAGTGATAAGTCCCTTTTTATATACAGAGAGATCATATATATAATATCGACTTCTAAGGTTGTGACAGAATGATAAATATTTTTTTTTCATTAAATTTTTTATATTCGAGCTTTGAATATAAAGTTATATTTGAAAATAAATAGATTTAGCTTAAAGCGGATGATAAAAAATTTAAATTAATTCAACTCTAAAATAAATCAAATACCAAACGAAAAACTAAAAGTTACTTACACCAAAACACCTTTTTCTAAGTCATTGCGTGCACAATAAAAAAAATATGAAAATGAAATTTCCATATTTAAGTAGGAAGAAATTAAAATAGTTTAATAATTGTTTGATCAAATCAAAGATTCTTCTTGGTAATTAGGGTGCAATACATTTAACTTTTTCCGTTAATTATCTTATTATTCTGATTAATTTAAATTTGCATCAATTATTGAAAGAGTAAAACAGTCTTAGTCTTAGATAGGACGTTTTCTATTTCCAAATTTAAAATTCAACACTCGTATTTAAAGATGAAGAAGCATAAATCATTTAACCTGAATAAATAATAATACCTCTTGATACAAAAATTATTGAATTCAATCACTTGTTACATGTCGTTACTTTTTATTTTTTTTTATTAAAATCAATTTTGTTAATGTATTTATTAAATTGGATCAATGATCGATTTCTAGATTTCGTCTATAGAGGTATGTATGGGCAAATCATTTGAGTATTATGAAATGGAATCTAAAACTAGATACCCATAATTTAGTGTACTTTATATTATATTTTGTATATATCACCTATAGATTTTTGTAAAAAACTTAGAAAACCTTGGACTTTGTTCTGTCAGTGTTCTTTCCCAAAAAACTAGCATTTTTAACTACTTATATGAAAAAGCCCCCCCCCCCAACCCCACCCATCCACCATATCAGAGCCACCAGTCCATCACATGTCAATTATATTCTCCGTCAGCTTTCACGTAGCTTAATTAATTTTATAAAATTTATATATATATATATATATCAATTAATTTTATGTGATATTTATTATTCATTATTAACATAAATATCGAATAATTCCGTAAAAAAAAAACTCATTCTTCTTATATCCTTTATCCTTCTTTTTTGTCCCTTCATAAGACATTTTAGTGTACAAGCAAGAACCTCCTCTCCTTCACCAACCCTCAATAACAAATATCCTCCTCTTTTTTTTTTCTTAAATTTTATTTTAGGTGTGGAATAATTTGCGCACACTTTAATTGATTCTACATAATATTTATCAATTTTCATCAGTATAAATATTGAATAACTCTGATCCACCAATAATAAAGACACATTCTTCTCATATCCTTATCTTCTTCTTTTGTCCCTTCATACAAAGAAGAGTAGTTTGAGAAACACCTCCTATTAAATCTTACTAGCATATTTATTATCTTTCATCAACATAAATATCGAATAACTCGCTTCACCAATAATAAAGACACATTCTTCTCATATCCTTATCTTCTTCTTTTTTTTTTCTTTTTTTTTTTTTTATCTTTTTGTCTCTTCATACAAAGAATAACAATTAAGGGATCGTTTGATTGAAAACAAATTATCCCAGTATAAGTTCTTCTGGGGTTAACTATCCTAAGATAACTTATTTCACCATGTATATGGGATAACTTATCTGATCAGTATGATATAAATGGTGGGATAAGTTAGAGTACGGAGCCAAAAGGGTAGAAAATATTAACAAAAATTCCAAAAGGGTATATAAAATTTTATATAAACCAAAACGGTAAAATCGCTCCGCCGGCAGCGATTTACTTCGATGAAAAAGTGAAATCGCTGCCCCAGCAGCGATTTTGCAAAAAGTTTTTTTTTCCCTTACAAATCGCTGCCCGGGCAGCGATTTGTAAAAAATTTTTTTTTTTTTTAAAAAAAACATAAATCGCTGCCTAGGCAGCGATTTACATTTTTTTAAAAAAAAAAATTTGTTTATGTAAATCGCTGCCTAGGCAGCGATTTATAAAAAAAATATTTTTTATATAAATCGCTGCTACAGTAGCAGCGATTTATTAAAAAAATATTTTTTATATAAATCGCTGCTACTTATTAAAAAAATATTTTTTATATAAATCGCTGCTACTGTAGCAGCGATTTATATCAATTTTTTAAATAAATCGCTACTGTAGCAGCGATTTATTTAAAAAATTTTTTTTTATTAAATCGCTGCGATAAGCAATTTTTTAAACTAAAAAAAAATTAAAAATTTTAAAACAACGATTTTATATATAAAAAAAGATTATAATATTTTTTAAAATTTATGTATATAACTTATAAGAAAATATACATTATTTTAAAAAAATTAAAAATAAGTAAAGTAATAAATATATTTTCTTTCTAAAAAAAGATATTATATTGAATTTAAATTTAAATAATATTTGAATTTAAATAATTAATTTTTTTAAATAAAAAATTAAAGGAGAAAAATTATTTAATTGAATTCAAGTACATCCCTAATCACACCTATTAATTATAATTTTTTTTTATATATAAAATCGCTGTTTTAAAATTTTTAATTTTTTTTTTAGTTTAAAAAATTGCTTATTGCAGCGATTTAATAAAAAAAAAAATTAAATAAATCGCTGCTACAGTAGCGATTTATTTAAAAAAATGATATAAATCGCTGCTACTGTAGCAGCGATTTATATAAAAAATATTTTTTTTTTTTTAAATGTAAATCGCTGCCTAGGCAGCGATTTACATAAAAAAAAAAAATTTTTTTTTGGTAAATCGCTGCCTAGGCAGCGATTTACATAAACAAAATTTTTTTTTTTTAAAAATGTAAATCGCTGCCTAGGCAGCGATTTACATAAAAAAAAATTTTTTTTTTTTGTAAATCGCTGCCTAGGCAGCGATTTATGTTTTTTTTTTAAAATTTTTTTTTTTTTATAAATCGCTGCCCGGGCAGCGATTTGTAAGGAAAAAAAAAAACTTTTTGCAAAATCGCTGCTGGGGCAGCGATTTCACTTTTTCATTGAAGTAAATCGCTGCCGGCGGAGCGATTTTACCGTTTTGGTTTATATAAAATTTTATATACCCTTTTGGAATTTTTGTTAATATTTTCTACCATTTTGGCTCCGTACTCGGATAAGTTATCTCAAACCTGACAGCCAAACAAAATAAAAAAATTCTTCTATCCCATCACTATTATTTTTAATCCCTCACACCAAACGAGCCGTAGGAGTATAGTTTCAAGACACACCCCATATAAGATCTTACTAGCAAATTTATATTACATTACCCCTATAAACACATATCCATATGGACAACCAACAACAACACCAAAACATCATGAGAACAAATCAAGAAAGTGATCATCATCATCATCAAAGTTGTTCATCTAATTCATCATCTCCTTCACATGAATTCTCATTCACAATCTCATTTCAACAAACAAATCAAACCCCACCACCTCCTTCTTCTTCTTCTTCAACCACAACTACTACAACTTCATCATCATCATTTGCTATAGATTTATCTCCTGCTGATGATATCTTCTTCCATGGACACTTACTTCCTCTTCACCTTCTTTCTCATTTCCCTATATCCTCCCCTAGATCTTCCACTAACTCCCTTGATGGCTTCACACTTCCCAAGAAAAATCATGACTTTTTTCATCAACAACATAATAAAGTATTAGATGATGATGATGATGATGATACTTCTTGTTGTGATGCTAAGGCAAAATCAAAGCCTTTTTCACTATTTGGGATACCAAAATGGAGAGTACTTAAAGACCAAAACAAAGAAAGATCATCAAAGCAATATAGCAAGAAGATGAGTCAAGTTGTTAAGAGGTATATAAAAATGGTAAGGCCATTTTTGTCATTTAGAAATAAAAAGATTAATATGCAATTTCATTCTTTTTCTGGGAATTTATTAAAACAAAATAATAATAATAATAATAATAAATGGGAATATTCATCAGCACCAGCTTCAATAAGAACATCACCTACAAATAGTGGTTTGCTTGTAGCAAAACCAATAGGAGGAGATTATAGTAATTTTACTAATTCTTCAAGTGATAGCACTATGGAAGAATTGCAATCTGCTATACAAGCTGCAATTGCTCATTGTAAAAAATCTATTTCAATGGAAGATTAAATCAAACGAGTACTACTTTGATTTTTTTTCGTGTAACGGATTTTAACATATGATAGCAGGTTAGTTGTTATCATTTACGTACTTACGTACCAAGTGATATGTATGTAATTAGGAAATTTGCTTGTAATTACTTAAATGATCTGATCGTATAAATATTTTTTTACATCGTCGATCGATATGTGTAAGTATTTTTGCAATATGAGATTTGATATATGGATGATGCATGTTGAGTTATTGCTACATAGATTTTTTCATTTGAAATTTAATTTGTTTTGTATATTATAAAATTAGTGTCCTAATTGATTTTTGATTTATCTTCAACTCTTGCTAAAAGGTCAATCATATTAGGTTATGCAAAGAATATAATTAATTAGTCTCCATTGAGTTAATTGAAATCTTGAATTTCATCTCTCTTTAATTTGAGTATTTATTTAATTAATTTTCAATATGATGTGATACCATCTAAGATAATGATGCAAACATGTTCACACACACGTATGACAAGAAGCCAATATAATTAAAATTTCTTTTTGTTATTTTTTAGTTCAAACTTTGATAGGGAAGTGATTTGGACTTCTTAATAATGATTCAAATAATTAAGTTGATAAGAAAGTGATTTGAGCTTCTTAAATATAATGATGAAAATTAAATACTTTAATCAATCTTTATATCATATATCATCAATGTTATATAGCAAAATTACTTGTAATCGACGATAATTCTATCAAACGACTTATTTGTTATTAGCTTTTTAAGCAATTTGATGTTGGAAATTATAAACTTTTTGTTTATGTTCATGTAGAATGAATTTATCGCTGGTAATTGACGTATTCAAAATAGTGATGCTCACTTCACCTTCAAATTTTGAATGCGCTTCTGAATAAAAAATGTTATATTTAATCGGAAACTTTCTAGAGCGAAACGACATTTAATCAGGTCTATTAGCTAACAAGAGACGTGTAACATTATTCATGTAGCTTTCTATGTGTGTTCATGCAGAACTCTAACTCATTAAATATTGGGTTACGGGTTTGAAATATATTCAAATTTTGGTCGAAAGTACTGTAACAGACTTTTTATCTCTATATTATTTAATAGTATTTTAAATGTATATATATATTCACGTGGACACATTATTATTTATAATGAAATATATGAATATATGAATACGTTCAAAATACATATATATACATTTAAAATACAACAAATTTTTTTTTGATAGACTGATTAGTTAGGGTGGGTCTGATGATTAGATGTCTAAGAATTTGTATTTGTATATAAAAGTACAAATAATTCATGTACTGATTCTGAATATTTGGGTCCAATAATTTCACATCCCAATAAGGCAACAAGTAGAACAATATTCAATATACACCACATATTATATATTATAATTTAATTAGGATAAAATTTAGAGCATTATATTTCAATTCGATCAAAATTAGATTTTAAAAATAAAATAAGAAAGGTTTAAAAATATTTTGATTGAGTTAGTGCTCAATTGACAAAATCATGAGCGAAAGTCTAGTAAACAATCTGAGCCAAGTATAAAAATTCTGAATTATATCGATCACATATGTCTGAAATTTGGATAAAATAACCGAGCTTCAGTCATATAGAATTTCAGACTTTTTATATCTAAAGTTATTTTCAAATAGATAGATTTACGAATATTTTCGCATTCGAATATAACTTAAATGGTGATACTCAATATGGCCCAATTTGAGAAAGACGTAGTTTTCTTAATTAGCCCAAAAGTCTTCTTCATACTAGTATTAGTTTATGTTTTGAAGTCTACTTCTAGTGTGTGTATATATATAGGAGCAAAATAATTATATGATTAAATTTTGTAAATATCCTTTAGTAAAATTTCATTAAAATCAAAAAACTAATTTTTGATATGCTGATTTTAACTGCAATTAATATTGAATAATTACATTAATAATAAATAAGTTAAAAGAATGGTAACCATGAAAATAATCTATTTGATTACACTTTCTTTTAGTCGAGGATCTGTAAAACATAATCTCTTTATCTCATAAATTAAAGGTAGAACATTTATATTGAATATATTGTTTGTGTTATTCATGTAATGATAAGTGATATAATAGCAAACTAATAACCTAAAATAAATGGAGTAGCTAGAGTTTAAAAAAAAAGGAAAATTGTATATAATAGCAAACTAATAATCTGAAATTAATGGAGTAGCTAAAGTTTGATTTAATTATGGTTCATACTAAACGTTTGCAAAAAATTTTCAGGCGCCTTTCTCCCCAATATCTCGCTCGCCACTCTCCTCCAATCTCTCGCTCGCTTCCTCACTTTTTATACAAAAACAAGTGTATAAAAATTGTTTCTTATTGTATAAAGCAGAGAAAATTGTTTGAATACATATATCTTTGTTCCCCTCTCTCCCCTCTTCCAGATCTCGCTCGCCACTCACCCAAATCTCGCTCGTCACCCTCGCCTTTCTCACTTATACAAACAGAAGCGAAATATATAAATTGCGTTTTTGTTTGTATAAAGCGTGAGAAAATTGTATATACACATGCAAGTACATATATTTTCATCCTATACACTTATAATTATACAATAAAAATACTCCCCTACCCAGTTTCTTTTGTCTTTCTCACTTTCTTGTTTTATACAATTTTCAAATTGTATCTAATTTCTCTCTTTTTCGTTTTATACAATTCGATTCAATTGTATATTCATTGTCAAGTCTCTTTTGTCTTTCTCTCTTTCTCATTTTATACAAATTCAATTTGTATATAATTGTTCTATACATTTATAATAATACAATTCGTTTTATACACTTCGTTTTTATACAGTTATCTGCCCAAGTGTCTTTCTCTTTCTTGTTTTATACACTTCGTTTTATACAATTTGTTTCAACTATATATGTATAACAAATTATACAGTTTCTATGTTTGCAATGAAGCACAATTATGCAAATTTTGATATAGCATACAAATATAATTTATTTATTTGCTATATGTGAAAGTTGCCCTTAAAAAAATGAGGAATGTAAACGTAATATATGTTGTATCACAGTTTTCTTTTATTGATGTTACGAACCCAAACCATCGAAACGAAATGAAGATCTCTAAAATTATTCAAAAAATAAAGTATAATAAATATGGAAGTTAACTTATATAGATGACAATTTGAGTTCTGTGTTGTAGTACCAACTAAATTAAATTCAGAATTACTAAAAACAAAAAAAAAAATTAATATGAAATAATTCTAACACCTAAATTCTTTTGAGCAAATTCAACAAGATTATTAAATTCATTTTCATCAATATATCCATTACCATTAGCATCTACACCTTTTATGCCATGCCTCCCTTTTAATCTTCTAAACCAACCTCCGCCATTCGTTCTTACAGCTTCACGTAGTTCTTCTTTACTTATTTTCCCTTCTTTATCTGTATCGAACCTCTTTATCCATTTCTTGAACTCTTGCAAACTCATCTCAATTTTACCATCACTCGCGATGTTTCTTCTATAAGTACTCTTCAACGCCATTTTTAATCGAATGACAAGAAGTTAATTATTTGAATAGATGTGTAATTGTTGATGAATATGTTTTTAATTAAGGGAGATGATATAATTTATAGTAGTAGTGTTATGGTATAGTAGTAATATTAAATTAATTAGGGGGACGTATTGTTTATTTATATATATTATATTAAATTAATTATAACCGAAAGTTAATAAGAATATAACTTTTTCTAACAATTTAATAGTGCTTAATTAGTTGGATATTAGTGAAAGGTTCCTTGCCTAAAAAGTACTAGTAATATACAATTAATTATGTTAATTAAATCTTTTGGCTTCAAATTTAAACGGCTGTTGTGAATGGGATCTAAGAATTTGTCATTAAGTTAATAAATAGGTGGTGATTAATTTTATCATTTTAAGCTTCTTAATGAGATAATAACATGTTGAAAAGATAAAATGCTTTAGGATCAAAATACAATCATTATTATCTTTTATAAAAAAAAAAAGAAAAAAAGAATCACATACTTAATTTGTAAAAAGGAATCAAGCACACAAATGAAGGGGACTATTAAAAATACCACTAAATAAATAAATTTCAAAATCTTTGCTAATTATATACGACACGAATCTGAGATAATTCGGGTAATTTATATTTTTCTTTAAAAATATATATATATATAATAAATATTTTTATTTTGTAAATTTTAGGTCATGGATCGCCCATGTGAATCGATTCGATCCAATCCATAATATTATCTGTAAAAAAAAGAGATAAATCTTAATTTAAAAATAGGGATGAGACCAGTTACTATGTAGTTTGGCTTGGAACAATTCTTCAAAGAAAAAGATTTCATCGATTTTCCGCTGCAAAATATAAGGTACACAATTCGTCGACTTCTTTTTATAGATCCTATATATTTGAATTTTGATATGTTATATTAACTTTGGCTTGGAACAATTCTTAAAAAAACAGAATTTCGTCGATTTTTCGCTGCAAAACATAAGATACAATAATTCGTTGACTTTTTTCTATTGATCCTATACATTTGAATTTTGATACGTTATATTAAAGTTTATACCGCTATTTTATTCCATTATTTATTTTTTTCAAATCTTCCACCCATGTTCGGAGTCCACTTTGGAAAGTCGACTAAATTCACATCGCGCACTGCGAGGCTAGTACTCGAAATCTTTGATTAAGGGTGAAGTACTCCCATTAGTGTATCACAACCCATATTGATATTTATTGGTTATTGTTACGAAGACAAACGATAGAGAAAGTAGAGAAGATCTCTAACATTATTTCAAAAAATAAACATGAATATATTATAATATAAACATGGAGGTTAAGTTAACGTACACAGATGAATTGAGTTATTTGTTAATAGTAATAACTCAATTCAATTTCGATTCAGAATTAAAATAAAATAAAATAAAATAAATTAATATGAAATAATTCTAACACCTAAATTCTTTTGTGCAAATTCAACAAGATTGTTGAATTCATTTTCATCAATATATCCATTACCATTAGCATCTACACCTTTTATGCCATGCCTCCCTTTTAATCTTCTAAACCAACCATCAACGTTCGCTCTTACAGCTTCACGTAATTCTTCTTTACTTATTTTCCCGTCTTTATCTGTATCAAATATCTTTATCCATTTCTTGAATTCTTGCAAACTCATCTCGAGTTTACCATCACTCGCGACGTTTCTTCTATAAGTATTTTTCAATGCCATTTTTAATCGAATGACAAGAAATTGATTTGTTGAATAAATGTGTTGTTGATGATGAATGTCTTTAAGAGAGATGGTTTAATTTATAGAAGTAGTAGTATGCTATAGTAGTAATCAAATTAATTAGTGGATGTATGTACATTAATTCGAATAAGAATTAATTATGGTCTCAAAAAAGTGTAAAAGGGCAGACCAAAAGCCATAATTATGGATTATCTATCTAATTAATTATTGTATATTAAAGACTAAATAATTGTACATATATACTTTGCACGGTTGCTTTATTTAATTTAATAGGCAAATAATCATACAATATAGGCTTGCTTCCTCTTTATACGCGTACTTAATAATTTCATGGTTCTTTTTTAATCTTCGGGCATGCAAATATCTTTTACGCGTTTTAATTGTATGGAGTCACGAAATGTGCAATATAAGATAAAAAATATACAAAATTACAAAATAAAATAAATCCGTGGGGTAATAAATTCTTAGTTTAGTTAATGTGTGTATTTGAAATTTTTGTCATAGTTTGGAAAAATACTTATATCTTATCCTTTATGAAAACATTAAATTAAGCTAATAAAAATGTATTTGTGCATAAATCATAATTATACAATTCAGGAGCGGTTCAAACATATTAGTGGCATAAAATAAAAAATCAAATGGGGCCTTAAACTTGAATTATTATAATTTTTATATAATTGATTTCTTCTAGTTTTCAAGTGATAATATAATTATTCTTATTTTAAATTATTTTTCATGAGATATACTAATTTAAATATGTCAAATTTCTTCTAATATTTTCTTTATTTTTCATGAAAAGTTAACTTTTTCTACAAATAGTATTCAATATTTATTAAAAATAATAATATATAACCTATTATTATTAAAAATGAGACCCCTTTAAAAATCTAAGACATTTTTTTTTAGCATTGTCGAGCCACCCTGATATACATATGATATTAAAGCAGACATATATCCAAACATGTATTCAAGTCTTGTCACCACTTTTAATCAAAAATGAATTTTAAGTACTTAGCTTATATCACACATGAAAAGTGTGTTTAAAATATGATCTAATAAATAAGAAAATATAACTTTTCTCACAAATTATATTATTTATATATTATAGTGCTTAGTTGGATGGATGTACTATATACATATTATAATTATAATAGTGAAAGGTTCCCTATCCTACAAGTACTTGTAATATACAATTAATTAGGTTAAATCTTGACTTAAATTTAAACGGCGGTATATGTTGCTTTAGTTTAATTAATCATGGGCAACTTTCACATATAACAAACAAAAAATTTATATTTGTATGCTATAGCAAAATTTGCATAATTGTGCTCCATAGCAAACATAAAACTGTATAATTCGCTAAACATATACAATTGTATAATTCACTGGCCTATTTTGCTGCAATTGTATAATTCGCTATCCTATTTCACTGCAATTGTATAATGCACAATCGTATAATTCGCTGCCTATTTCACTGCAATATTTTTATAAAACTTGCTTTGCATACAATTGAATCGAATTAAAATGTATGTATATTGCATAATTATAAGTGTATAGCAAGAAGATATATGTTTTTCTCTCGCTTTATACAAAAACAGAAACACAATATATACACTTCTGTTGTATAAAGCTAGAGAAAATTGTTCACTGCAATTGTATAATTCTCAATTGTATAATTCGTTGGCCTTTTTCTCTGCAATATTTGTATAAAAATTGCATTTGTCTACAATTGAATTGAAGTAAAATGTTTGTAAATTGTATAATTAAGTGTATAACACGAAGATATATGTTTTTGCATGTGTATATACAATTTTCTCTCGCTTTATACAAAACAGAAACAGAATTTATACACTTCTGTGTATAAAGCGAGAGAGGCGAGCAGAGGGAGAGTGGCCACCGAGAATGGGAGAGTGGCGAGCGAAATTTTTGGGAGAGAGACGTCTGACAAAATTTGACTAGCGTTTGCTATGGAGTACAATTAAATTAAACCCTAGCTACTCCATTATTTTAGATTATTAATTTGCTATTATATACAATTTTTCCATTAATCAATAATTGTTATACAAAAATGTCCAATAATTCTTATACAAAAATGTCCAATAATTATTATACATATCTAAAAGCAACACAAATTTATTCTTTAGACATGTAATCGACAATTTGGTGGATCTTTGATTTCTATTTTGGAGTGGCAATAAATTATTATTTTTATATTATATAATAAAAAATGAGAGGAATCCTATAAATATACACAACAAACACATTTTGCCGTCTTTTTTAAAGAGAAACACATTTCAACATGATATTAAATTTGAAAAGATAAAAATTTATTTTAGGATTAAATTTCACCGTTACTTTTTTTAATAAAATAAATAAATAATAATTTCACACAATTTAATTTATAAAAGGAATCAAGCTCACACAAATGGACACTATTGAAAATATAACTAATAATTTTTAAAAAAAATTATTTTTCAAACTTTTAAACTGTTGAATCCCTGCTCCTTTTACGATTAATAGATAATTTGAGTATTTTTTTTTTATAGAAAATATTCATCTATGCCTACAAGTACTTTTAAGAGTCTTGTTTTGATAAGTAAAATCATATATGTATCTATTATCAATATATTTAAAAAAGAAAAATGCATAAGTAATTTCAATTAATGTTCGAAATCTCAGAGACACATTTATACTATATTAAGATTCTATTATTCCTGAATTTATTTTATAAATAATTTTCTACTCTTTTTCACCCCCAAACAATGCTCGAAATCTCAGAGACACACTTATACTATAATAAGGTCCTATTGTCCCCTGAACTTATTTTATAAATAATTTTCTACTCCTTTTTGGCCTACGTGACACTATTTTCTGGGCCCAATGAGTGCTAACAATATTTTCAAACTATCTGGTTGATAGTGCCACATAGGCCGAAAAGGGTTAGAAAATTATTGATAAAACAAGTTTAGGAGATAATATGACCTTAATATAATATAAATCTGTCTCTGAAATTTCGGACATAGATTGAGGGTACTTATGCATTTTCTCTATACTAAATTACAAATCTGAATATAAGTACATGCATGGCCATTTACACTACGATAAAAATGACCATCAGCGGCATTTAATTCTTAATTGCCGCTAAATATGTATTTTTAGCGGCAATTGTCACTCTTTGTATATATCCATAAAGCTTTAGCGACATTGGTTCTAATGACACTTAACTAATGCCGGTAAAGACTTTATCACTCTTTATTAGTGTCAAAATTTTAATGTCGCTAAAAAATATTTTTGTTGTAGTGTTAATCGGTTAAATACATAACTGATCAAATTTTTTTTTAGAGAAGTGTACGTAAATGCATAAGCAATTCTTTGTGGTTGTAGCCCGGGGCGGAGCTAGAAAGTCACACTATTATTTATAGATCTTTTTTATACTAGATAATAAATTCGAGATCTCTGATTAAGAATGAAACACTTCTATTAATGCACCACCAATTCATGTTGATACTTTATTCCGTTATTGTTACGAAGACAAACGATAGAGAAAGTAGAGAAGATCTCTAACATTATTTCAAAAAATAAACATGAATATATAATACACATATGAATTGAGTTATTTGTTAGTAGTAACAACTCAATTCAATTTCGATTCAAAATTCCAAAAAAAAATAAAATTAATTAATATGATACAATTCTAACACCTAAATTCTTTTGTGCAAATTCAACAAGATTGTTGAATTCATTTTCATCAATATATCCATTACCATTAGCATCTACACCTTTTATGCCATACCTCCCTTTTAATCTTCTAAACCAACCTCCGCCATTCATTCTTACAGCTTCACGTAGTTCTTCTTTACTTATTTTCCCGTCTTTATCTGTATCGAATATCTTCATCCATTTCTTGAATTCTTGCAAACTCATCTCAAGTTTACCATCGCTTGCAACGTTTCTTCTATAAGTATT
Organism: Solanum chilense; assembly: GCA_032847665.1. Taxonomy (NCBI): domain Eukaryota; kingdom Viridiplantae; phylum Streptophyta; class Magnoliopsida; order Solanales; family Solanaceae; genus Solanum; species Solanum chilense. Next base: position 69,197,252 of record CM064974.1, on the reverse strand, counting down.
TTTCAATGCCATTTTTAATCGAATGACAAGAAATTGATTAGTTGAATAAATGTGTTGCTGTTGATGAATGTGTTTAAGAGAGAGGATTTAATTTATAGAAGTAGTAGTATGCTATAGTAGTAATTAAATTAATTAGTGGACATATTAAAATCGAAAGCTAGTGGATGTATGTACATTAATTCGAATAAGAATCAACAAAAATAAAATTATGGTCGCAAAAAGTAAAGCCATAATTTGTACATATATACACTTCAATTATCTACTTCCTCCGTCCGGAATTGTTTATCATGTTGCGCTTATCGAAAGTCAATTTGACTAATTTTCAAAGGTATATTAGATCACATTAATTCGATATTTTAAACAAAAAAATTAGATATTTTAAAACTGTATGAAAAGTACTATAAATTACAATTTTTTGCATATTAATATGATGAAAAAATTCATCTTAAAATGTTGGTCAAAGTTTTTCTAGTTTGACTTTAAAAAAAAAAATCATGACAAATAATACTGGATGGAGAGAGTAACATGCATAATATATCTTTTCTTTGGTTGCATTAGTTTAATTGTAGGGATAATGCACAAGTACCCCCTCAACCTATGCCCGAAATCTCAGAGACACACTTATACTATACTAAGGTCCTATTACCCCCCTGAACTTATTTTATTAATAATTTTTTACCCCTTTTTAGCTTATGTGGCACTATCTTGTGGGCCCAACGATGGTTGACTTTTTTTTTGAACTAGTGCCACGTAGGCTAAAAAGGGGTAGAAAATTACATATAAAATAAGTTCAGGGGGTAATAGGACCTTAGTATAGTATAAGTGTGTCTCTGGGATTTCGGGCATAGGTTGAGGGGGTACTTGGGTATTTTCCCTTAATTGTACAATAATCATACAATATATGCTTATGATTCTTCGATCTTCATGTTTTTGGAGGGTAATTAAAACAATTATCATTATTATTAAGCTAATACAAGCAAGTTATTTTTATCCAATTAAACTTTTAAATGAAATAATCATATTTACGGGTAGGGGTGTACATGACCAGGTTGATTCGGTTTTTTAAAATATCAAATCAAATCACTTGTGTTGAATTTTTAAATTTATAAACCAAACCTAACCAATAAAATTCGGATTTTTAACTTCGGGGTTATTCGAATTTTCGGGGTTTTTCGATAAAGTATTCATACAAACATATAATTTACTTGTACTTCAAATATTTCTTTAGTCTTACCAAAATGCAACTATCTAAGTTATTTCTCAAGAAAATAACAAAAAATATGATATGATTAATGAAATTAAAATATCCAACAAAAAATAATAATAAATTCGCATAAAACAAATATTGCAAATTAATAAGTCATAATGAAATTGATCATAATTTAAAGTACTAAATCATGCTAAAATAAGTTTAGTAAGTATTAGTTACATGATTAAATATTAAAGAAAGTAAAATTAGATCATGTATTTTACTATGTAAAACTAAAAAACAAATATTCAATATTATTGTCATTCTTAGTGTTGAATTGTTTTTCTTTTTGCATTAATATTAATTTGATTTTTATTTGAACTTTATTGTAGTTACCAACATGTATCGACTATAATCTTTATTAGATCATTAAGAATTCTAACTTCCAAACATGAAATAAATATACTAAAAGATCAATAGTATAGAAGATATTTAAAAATTATATCAAAGTAATAAAATTTTAAAATTACATATATAATATCGGGTTGATTTGGTCTCGGGTTGATTTTTTTTTTACTGAAACCAAATCAACCCAGATATAATCGAGTTCTTTTTTCCAACACCAAACCAAATCAAATCAAACCACTAATCAGATTATTGGGTTCGATTTTAAGCACCAGTACTCACAAATATAATTACCTAATATCAAAGAAAACAGATGTCCTAACATATATTCGAGTCTTGTCACCTATTTTTATCATAAATAATTTTTAAGTGCTTATAATATGTCACACATTTTAAAAATATTATTCCCTGCCTAAAAGTACTCTCTTTAGGTTAAAATATACAATTAATTAAATTATTGTAATCTTTTGGATTCAAAATTTAACGGCACTTGTGAATTGGATCTAAAAATTTGTCTGTAAAAGACTAAACAATTGTAAATATACTTCCATTATCTAACTGATATAATATATTCTTTAATTTGCATGGTTGCTTTAGTTTAATTTATCAAGAATAATTATTTATAAAATACAAGTTACAATTATAATAAGTGGCCAATAATATAATATCTATAAAAAGCAGTGTCACCCTTTTCTCTATGCATGTACTCAAAACAATAAAAGAATTAGTGAGACTAACTCACTATTTCTTTTGAATTGATTAATAAAAAGAGGGAACTAAATATAATTAAGTTAATAAATATATGATAATTTTATATTTTAAGCCTTTTAATGAGATAAATACATAGTTTAACATGATATTAAATCGAAAAGATGAAAGCTTTAGAATCAAATCTTATCATCACCTTCTATTTTTGTAGAAAAAATCCAAACAAACAAATAAAGGAGATTATTAAAAATATAACAAAAATAAATAATTTTTTTTAACGTAATTGATAGAGATGTTATTAGGTGAACAAGAGGTCATAGGTTTGAGCTATAAATAAATAATTTATTACACAAATATATGATAATGCACGAATACAATAGACCCCTATGGTCAAAAGCAAAGCCAAAATTTTAGTTTTATGATTCTGAATTTTATACTAATGATTAAGTGATACTAAGTAGATTTTAAAGTTAATATTTTTGCACATATATTATTAAATTTATTAAATAAATATACTATTAAAAAAATATGAAATTCGATCAAATAAATTCAAATGCAGGCTACTATCTCCACTATTGCTTATAACTCATTCTTCCCCAAATCGAAGCTTAATTAGTGCACTAGACTAGCCTTAGTGAAACCCCTTCATAGGGTACTTTTGATATTTTATACTTCTTCGATTGTAATTTATGTGACGATAATTTATTGGATATTAAGATGTTTAAAAAATCTTTTTTAAAGAAAAATTATGTACCATTTAAAACAAATCATAAGTATATGTGACTATTAATTATCTCATAAAGAAATTTAAAATAAATAAAATATGATAGTCTTTTTTAGATAAATCAATAAGAAAAGCATTACACATAAATAATTGATTTGATATATCCAACCACATGATACAACATAGTATATATATAGTAAAAATAAATAACAAGATTTTTATAATTCTTAAATAACTCTAACACCTAAGTTCCTTTGAGCAAATTCAACAAGATTTTTGAATTCCTTCTCATCAATAAATCCATCACCATTAGAATCTCCAACTCTCATGCCATGGCTTCCCTTTATCTTGCTTAACCAACCCCCGCCATTCGTTCGTACAGCTTCACGTAGTTCTTCTTTGCTTATTTTCCCATCTTTGTCTGTATCGAATTTCTTTATCCATTTCTTGAATTCTTGTAAACTCATTTCAAGTTTTCCATCACTTGAAATGTATCTTCTATAAGTATTCTTCAATGCCATAATTTCTTGTTATTATTAGTTATAACAAGTTGAATATGACTTGCTTAATATTGGAAACAAATAATACTTAACTATTTTAATTTGCTTTGGATGAATGAAATGTCTAGATGAGGCACTCCTATTTATACTAACTAGTATGATAAATTTATAATCATGTTGAAATTTTCTTGGAAAGTTCTAAGAACATTTTGAATATAGAATCGTTTGATTGAAAGTTGAAACAAGAATCTGCCGTTGGTATTAGACTAAGAAATTTCTTTGTTTATAAGATAAAGTTCAATTAGACTCGAAGTTTAAGAAAAAGACTCATGTCACGTATACCAAAATCCAAAAGTATGTTAATATTTATGATCTTAAACATGTCAGGTAATGAATTTTTATAACTAGTATTACAACATTCTATTAAAACATAATATATCAAAGTTTAAAAAAAGATTATTTTTTAAAAAAATATAAAATTATTGTTTAAAATAACTCTGTGTGTGACAATAAACTTATGTTAGTTAAAGGTATAGTTAAACTATTATATAGACTAAATTAAAAGTATGCATAAAAATTAATACCAAAAAAATACTATATAGTACGGGGTATATATTATCCTTTAAGTGGTACTTGCTTTATTTTTGCATGAATTATTTATATACACAAACTCTGAATCTGGACAGGATAACTATAAGACCATAAATAGATGATTCGATCAATTTCAATAATTTTAATTTTAATTTTATATTTATTTTAAAATTTATAAATATATATCAATATAACTAGAAGTTAGTAACGTAAAAAAATTAAAATATCAACACAAAATTTTAAATTTTAATTCCGTCTCAGATTATTTAAGGTCACCTCATAGCCTCCACTTGTCAATGTTCTCTTCTGGATTAAGAGAAGTGTATTCAAACCGACTTCCTTTGTTAGGTATCACAAAAGAAGGAATATTTTATATATTTTTTTGTCTAAAATGAAGGCTGATAATTTGATTTAATTAATTATTCTCTCTAAATATATGTATTTATTGGTTAAGAGTAATTTTAATTAGAATGAGTTTACACGTACGTCTGTCCTTTGACAAAAAAAAAAAAAAAACTATACTCTTAATTAAAATTAATGCATTAAATGTCTGAATTAATAGTATTTTACTTATCTTTAGGTGTGACTAATTCGGACACTTAAGTTATATATCTGTTGATAAAGATAGGTTATCGATCACTTTGGCAAGTCTCACTTATCCTCTCAAAAGTTCTATTATTATGTCAAAAACAAATAATATCGTCAAAGATAAATCTTGTATTTAAGCTCTATCATCTATGGTTTCAACTAGTCATGGCAAACAATCAGATTGGATCAAATATGAATGGATTGAAAATAGATCAACATAAAATAGATAATAATTTGATCCGCTTGTATTCATATGAGTAAATTAAAAGTGGAATGCTGTACTTTTAAGTTACTACAAGAAACGGGATCTATTGCGGCAATATTTAACGGCGAACCTATTTGTTGCTACAAAAGTTATATATACAGTGGCGACAAATGAATGTATCGCAGTACATACACATTTAGTGGCGAGTTATGTGAATTTGCCGCTAATAGGCGTTTCTAATTCTCAATTATTTCACAAAATGTGAATTATATTTAGGTAAGTCCTCAAATTTCTTTTAGATGGTTTTTTTTTCTAATCTTACCTCTACTTCCTTAACCAATTCATAAATTTGTAGAGGTTTGAAGTGTTTTGAAGTTTTAAGGCAAAAGGTTCTCGAAAATCTACAGAAATCAGAAGTTGCTCGAAGGTTTTAAGAAGAAAGGTTTGAAATTTGATAATCACTGCAAGATTTTGATGTTTTAGAAGTTTTGAAGTTGTTCAAAGGCTTGTAAGGTACCACTCATGTTAACCCTTTATTTATTTTTCATATTTTTTTGATTCTCAATCTTCATGTTGTTTTTGAGCTATCTCTTTCTCTAGGTTTATTGAAGATTTCTTTTTTAAATTCTAGATCTGTAGATGTTGTTAAGTAACTGTATGCTTATATTGATGTAGAAAAGTGTAGTTCTAAGTGTGTTGTTATTCTTTCAATAAACTCAATTTGGTGAACTATAGCACATGAAAATCGGCAAAATGGGGAGTTTACATGCTCTAGGGCTCGTTTGACCTCTAAAATGGATCGTTTTGGCCGTGGTTACCAACCGATTCAATAGATAACGTCTTGATGAATTTTCATGTAAATTTTGGCAAAAATGATCTAGGAATTCTGCATCACCAAAAAAAGATGGTGGACTATAGCACACGAAAATCGGCAAAATCGGGGTTTTACCTGCTCATGGGCTCGTTTGACATTGAAAATTGGTAGTCTTGGTTGTAGTGACCAACCAATTCTATAGATAAGGTCTACAAATGTCCATGTAAATTTTTGGCAAAATGATCTCGACTACATAGATAATGGGTTGTTTTGATCCTGGTGACCAACCGACTACATAGATAAGGTCTTACAATCGTCCATGTAATTTTTGGCAAAAATGATGTCGAAATTTGGGAGCACACAAAATTGATAAAATTGGCGTTTGCCTGCTCTGCAGCTCATTTGACCTTTGAAATGGGTCATTTTGTACATGTTGTTTAACCGGCTCCATATATAAGGTCTGTACGGACGTTCATTTAAATTTTTGGCAAAAATGATCTAGGAATTCCGAATCACAGAAAAAAATGGTGGACTATAGCACATAAAAATCAGCAAAACGGGGGCTTTACCTGCTCCGGGATCGTTTGACCTTGTAAATGGGTTGTTTTTGCCGTGGTGACCAACTGGCTCCATAGATATTATCTTAACGGATGTCCATGTAAATTTTTAGAAAAGATGAACTCGGAAGTCCGGATCACCAAAAAAATGTTGGATAATTAGCACACGAAAATTGGCAAAATGGAAGGTATATTTGCTTTGGGACTCGTTTGACCTTGAAAATGGTTCATTTTGGCCGTGGTGATAAATCGACTCCATATTTAAGGTTTCAACGGACGTCCACGTAAATTTTTGGCAAAATGATCTCGAAATTTTGAATCACCAAAAAAGATGGTGGACTATCGTGCACACGAAAATCAGCAAAATGTGTGGTTTACCTACCCTGGCTCCTTTCACCTTAAAAATTATCCATTTTCGTCGTGGTGGTAAACTGGATCCATAGATAAGGTATTAACGGACGTCCATGTAATTTTTGGCAAAACTAATCCAAAAATTCTGGATCACCAAAAAAAATGGTGCGCTATAACACAAGAAAATCAGCAAAATAGGGGGGTTAACCTACTTGGGGCTCGTTTGACCTTGAAATGAGTCGTTTTGAATGTGGTGACCAACAATATCCATAGATAAGGTCTTGGACGTCCATGTAAATTTTCGGCAAAAATGATCTTGCAATTACGGATAAGCAAAAAAGATGGTGGATTATATAGCACACCAAAATCGGCAAAATGAGTGGTTTATCTACTCTGAACTCTTTAGACCTTAAAAATAGGTCATTTTGGTCGTGGTGACCAACTGACTTCATAGATAGGGTATTAACAGACGTCCCTATAAATTTTTGACGAAAATGATCTCGAAATTCTGAATCACAAAAAAAAATAGTGGACGCACACGAAAATCAGCACAATGAGAGATTTACCTGCTCTGGGCTCGTTTGACCTTCAAAATGGATCGTTTTGGCAGTGGTGACCAACCAGCTCCATAGATAAGGTCTTAACAGACGTCCATATAATTTTTTTACAAAACTGATCTCATGAACTATAGCACACGAAAATCACGCTATATTTACAAGTCATTTTTAAGGTCTGGTGGATGGGTTCTCTGGCTTGTACCACCACCATAATAACACTCCTATGTTTTTCTTGGTTGCATTGTTAATTATATCCTAATTTATGTTAAATTTTATATATATATATATGTGTGTGTGTGTGTGTGTGTGTGTGTGTGTGTGTTGACACCCAATTTTTGACCCTCCATGGTAGTAATTAATTCATGAGCTTCTTAAATTTTCAAATAATTTAAAATAATCAGTTTTATAAATCTTCAAAAAAAAATATAATATAAAGTTTGCGTTATTTTGAATAGTTTTGTCATTTCTTATAATTTTTAGATAATCTATATATTTTACACAATTATGTATATAATTAATATATTTTATGTTTATTTAAAAAATCATCTCAAAAAGGTTTTAATTTTAGTAAGTATTCAAACTCTAATGCTATGTACCTAATTTACACTTTCTTAAATTCCAAGACATAACCATTTCCCCTAAACTCATTAAAGGACCAAAGTTTGGGCCCTTTTCTAGCTTAGCCCACCCAATTCTTTCCTCCAAATACAATAAGCAGCCCACCAATTTTCAAAGTCCAATACCATTTCTCCAAAATTCCCAATGCCCAACCCAAAAATTATATTTTTTTTTAGAGTTTGATGTGAGTTGGTGTTTATTTATTTAAATTAATGGAGTGTCATGACAAGTGTTTTAGGTGTTCAAGTGTGCATGAACTTAAGCTACTGGTTGAGAATCTATACTAGGAAGTAGTATATTGCTGGAAATTAATTTCCCAGACTCAAAAAGGCCCAAAACGCATTGATATACTAACTGTATACGACGGTATACAGTCCGGATATACCGCATACAAGTGTAAATTTATGGAAAATACAGGTTTAAGTGCGATAATACATAATAAAAATAAAATTAAGGTTCCAAAAAGTCAAAAATGTACCTTATATATGTCATATACAGCAGTATACATCAAATGTATACCCCAATTTTCTTTTCAGGAAAAATGGGCCAAAGCCCCCCACTCAAGGTTGCTGCTGAATTGGGCCCTAAAGCCCTGCTTTTCTAAGTGGCCCAAAAGCCCAATCTCTCTTTTCTTTCCCTCTTTGTTACTGGTTATTGTATTATTTAACATTTTGGTTTAACTTAATAAATTTCTCCAAAGATAATCATTTCTCTTTTATTCTAAAAAATTAATAATTATATATATATATATATATATATATATATATATATATATATATATATATATATATATTGTTTAGCTTTATTTTTTACTAGTAGTCTTGTCAACATTTTGGATTATTTTTTTCTCTAAAATCCACCTTGGTTTATTGCCAATTGGAATAACTAATTAGAAAAAAAAATAGGAATATATTTTTTTTAAAAAATAAATATATATACACAAAAAAAATGAACTCCATTGGGTCAATATTTGAAAATTATTTCAAGAGGTTATTTAGTCAAATCGTCGGTCAATCGCAAGTTAGCGGGCATTTTGAGGGCCTAACACCTTCTCAGAATATACATGTGAACTTCGAACCCTTTTCAACTGATTTTATCTGTTTTAAATCTTTTGAAAAAATAATTTTAAGTTTTTCTTGATTTTTACTATAAATCAAGTGGCGACTCTGTATTTTCAGAAATCGATTTCTCTTAAATCATAAGATTAATTGATTTTTCGAAACTTAGTCATTTTTTCTTTTACCATATATTATTCGTAAAATATATATATATATATATATTATTTTTATCGAAGTTAATGGCACCCCCGCCTATAGGGGTTGGTCCGCCTCAAGATATATCCCTCTTATTAAATAATGTATAAGTTGTAAAATACGATAACGTATCCAAAAATAATGAAAAATCTAGAATTGTTGTTGTGGAGGAATCTTTTGATTCGGGATAAGATTTATTTAGCCTCTAATATATGAATTTCTATATTTCCCCCTTATAATTATTGCCACAAAATTTAAGGTAATTGAGTTGAGTTTTGTTCCAGTTTTAAAGGTATCCCATGGTTGGTTGGTGTGTTTTATTATCAAACAATAAGAAACGATAACATCGTATAGTCAAGTTAAATGTTATATATAGCTCTCTCTCTCCATATATATACATATATATTGTCCAATACGATATAATATATTTATATAATGATATGTAATCTTCCAAACAAGTTGTACATAAACATATTACACAAGATTATGTTACATAGACCAAATTTAATTCATCCACGAAGGGGTACGAAAGGTCTTGAGTATCCGAGCCAGAGAAACTTTTGGTAGGGAGCGATTATTTTACTTCCCTACTAGTTCTTCACAACTCGAATTCGGACTAATCAGATCAATAGATTTTATACCTAATGTTTTAGGAAATTAAAAAGAAAAACAATTACATATATAGACAAAATTTACACTTAATTATACAAGTTTAAAACCCCATTTTTTAGCAAAGTCAACAAGCACATCCATCTCATCATCAACTATAAGGCCATCATTATTTTTATCAGCATGTTGCATTGCTTGATGAGCTTTCAAACCACAAAACCATAACCCTAGATCTCTGAAAGCATCCTTCACTTCTTGCTTGTTCAATTTTCCATCGCCTGATTTATCGTATTTTTTTAGAAGATTCTTTAATTTATCTTCAGAGAGCCGTTTATCGAGATTGTAGAATATGTGCATGTTGTTTGATATTGTGATTGCTAGTGTAATGTAACGTTTTGTTTTGAGAATGATTTGTGTTTCAATATAATTTCTAGGGGTATTTATAGTGTTTTAAAAAATGATAAATTAATAATGTTCAATAATAGTGGAGTGTGTTGTTTTCAAGAATTGGTTTCTTGATTTTAATAGAGTAAAGGATTTTTCTTTATCTATAGATAATAATAGAATATAATCTAGTTCTTCTTGTCTCAACCCTTGAGTAACTTTTAACTTACGAGTTATAATATCTATATATTATTATTATTATACAATATATAATATATAATATATAAAAGAGAAGGGAGAATAACATTTTTGGTGCTGAGGTTATTGATAATTTCTAATTATTTTATGGTAAGAGAGATAGAGAATTTACTATTATAATTTAGCAAAATATATATGATGTAATTACTAGTTACTAGTAATGAAAGAAAAATATTAAAAGTAATATTAGTATACTTCGTATCGAAGTTAATATCTGAACAATGATGCACTAAAGCTCTCAACATGTCTAACCATAAAGATATATTATACGCAATTTTATTTTACATTTTAATAAAAAATTATTTCAAATTTTGAATTCATAACTTTTTGAAATTCGTAATTCATTATACTATATCATAAAAAAGTGTGATAAGAATCCTACGACAGTTGAAAATTTGAAATGATATAAAAAATTGTTATATTATTCTTGACGTAGGCTACTAATCTGTCATTTTTTATGACGTCAATTTAATTAAATTTAAATTATTTATGATGACAAGAAATCGTTGCAATAAATCTACTATAATATAATACACGACTTCTTAATTTACTATAATATTTTTTTTCCATATTTTGCTTTTGTTATATTTTATGTATATCAAAAATATTGAAATTAATATGGGAAAATTGAATATAATAGCAAACTAATAACTTTAAATAAATTGAGTAGTTAGGGTTTGATTTAATTATGCTCCATAGCAAACGTTTGCAAAAAATTGCTAGGCGCCTCTCTCCCAAATATCTCGCTCGCCACTCTCCTCCAATCTCTCGCTCGCTTCCTCATTTTTTTTACAAACACAAGTGTATAAAAATTGTTTCTAATTGTATAAATCAGAGAAAATTGTATAAATACATATATTTTTGTTCCCCTCTCTCCCCTCTTCCAGATCTCGCTCGCCACTCTCCCAAATCTCGCTCGCCACCCTCGTCTTTGTAACTTATACAAACAGAAGCGAAATGTATAAATTGCGTTTCTGTTTGTATAAAGCGTGCGAAAATTGTATATACACATGCAAATACATATATTTTTGTCCTATACACTTATAATTATACAATAAAAATACTCCCCTGCCCAGTTTCTTTTGCCTTTCTCTCTTTCTCATTTTATACAATTTTCAAATTGTATCTAATTTATCTCTTTCTCGTTTTATACAATTCGATTCAATTGTATATTCCTTGTCAAGTTTCTTTTGTCTTTCTTTTGTTCTCATTTTATACAAATTCAAATTGTATATAATCATTCTATACACTTATAATAATACAATTCATTTTATACACTTCGTTTTTATACAGTTCTCTGCTAAAGTGTCTTTCTCTTTCTTGTTTTATACACTTCGTTTTATACAGTTTGTTTCAATTGTATATATATAGCGAATTATACAGTTTGTTTCAATTGTATATATATAGCGAATTATACAGTTTGTTTCAATTGTATATATATAGCGAATTATACAATTTCTATGTTTGATATAGAGCGCAATTATACAAATTTTGCTATAACATACAAATATGAATTTTTTATTTGCTATATGTAAAAGTTACCCAATTAATATATAATCAGATCTTTATTTTTAAAAGATAAAAATAAAAGGTAGAGATAAAATTGTATACAAAATCACTCAAAATTTCACTTATACAATATAATGAATATGTTTTGAAAAAACAAAATTCTATGATAATATTTTTTTTCATTATTTTGTGTCTTGATTCCTTTTTATTAATTTAATATTGTATCCATCAGTTCCAACTTTTGAAGATTCTCATCAATAATATTTGAAAGAATATATGAATAAATTATTTTGACCTTTTGATAAGGCAGGGAGCTAAAGTACCTATTGTGGATATATTCCTTTATTGACAAGCATATATATATATATATATATATATATATATATATATATATATATATATATATATATATATATATATATATATATATATATATAAACTTCACATGCATTTTATATTATTTTATTCGGTTAAATGTATTATTTTTATTCAATACCTTTATGGCCTTTATTATCTTAAAAAAAGATGACGTTGAATCTCGAGATGGTTTGGGTGATAGGTATATCTCTCTTATGAATATTTGAATGTTTTGAATTATTGTAGAGAAAATTATTTTATTAGACATATCTTCGTATCATATATTATTACATTTTATGTATTTTACTCTGAACTCGTTTGACCTTGAACATAGGTCATTTTGGTCATGGTGACCAACCAGCTCCATAGATAAGGTATTAACGGAGGTCCCTATAAATTTTTGGCAAAAATAATCTCAAAATTTTGGATCACAAAAAAAAGATGGTGGACGCACACGAAAATCAACACAATGAGAGATTTACCTGCTCTGGGCTCGTTTGACCTTCAAAATGGATCATTTTGGCCGTGGTGACCAACCGGCCCCATAGATAAGGTCTTAACAGACGTCCATATAATTTTTTTACAAAAATGATCTGAGAATTCTTGATCACCAAAATAGATGGTGAACTATAGCACACGAAAATCACGCCACATTTACAAGTCATTTTTAAGGTCTGGTGGATGCGTTATATATATATATATATATATATATATATATATATATATATATATATATATATATATATATATATATATATTGTTGACATCCAATTTTGACCGTCCACGGTAGGAATTAATTCATGAGCTTCTTAAATTTTCAAACAATTTAAAATAATTAGTTTTATAAATTTTAAAAAATATATATAATATAAAGTTTGCGTTATTTTGAATAGTTTTGTCATTTCTTATAATTTTTAGATAATATATATATTTTACACAATTATGTATATAATTAATATATTTTATGTTTATTTGAAAAAATCATCTCAAAAAGGTTTTAATTTTAGTAAGTATTCTATTAAAATTAGTTAAGTATCAATTATGGTTATATTTTTGAATTACTAGTATACTATTACATTAATTATTTTATTTTTATTAAAATTAAGAAGCTTGTTAATTAATTGATATTAATTCGTCTTATTTAAATTTTTGTGAAATTCTCTAAATTACATTTAATTGAACTATTTCTTAAATTCCAAGACATAACCCATTTCCCCTAAACTCATTAATGGACCAAAGTTTGGGCCCTTTTCTAGCTTAGCCCACCCAATTCTTTCCTCCAAATACAATAAGCAGCCCACCAATTGCTTACTGTTTTCTTTTAAATATGCTTATATGAAGTTCTTATTTTGCTATCTTGAAGTAATTGTCCATCATGTCTATTTTATCATTTTTGCTAGAAATTATTGCATATTTAAGGACCTCTTTGTTGTGGTTTTGCAAGTGTTTGAATAACTCTCCGCATATTCTTATATGTTCTCTCTATTTAATTCATTTATTCTGTCTCATATCATTTTCCTCTAGCTAATGTTTGGCCTTTTTCTTTTATGGCCTTGACCGAGTCCCTTGGGATCCCTCGTTTCCCCTTGCATACGTTAAGTGAGCCGTGAAGGCTCAATTTTCACCATCGATTCAGCCATCTCGACAACTTTAGGAAGTAGCTGGACAGGTTGATGGCAGTAGTATATTGCTGGAAATTATTTTTCCAGCCTCAAAAAGTCCCAAAACGCATTGATATACTGGCTGTATACGCCGGTATACATAATCCAAATAAAATTCAGGTTCCAAAAAGTCCAAAATGTACCGAATATACTTCATATACAGCAGTATACATCAAATGTATACCCCAATTTTATTTTCAGGAAAAATGGGCCAAAGCCCCCCACTCAAGGTTGCTGCTGAATTGGGCCCTAAAGCCCTCCTGTTCTAAGTGGCCCAAAAGCCCAATCTCTCTTTTCTTTCCCTCTTTGTTACTTGTTATTGTATTATTTAACATTTTGGTTTTTAACTTAATAAATTTCCCCAAAGATAATCATTTCTCTTTTATTCTCAATATATATATATATATATTTTTTTTCAGTAGTAGTCTTGTCAACATTTTGGATTATTTTTTTTCTCTAAAATCCACCTTAGTTTATTGCCAATTGAAATAACTAATTAGAAAAAAAATAATAGGAATAAGTAAGTAAATAAATTTTTTTAAAATAAATAAATATATATAAACAAAAAATTGAACTTCACTGGGTAAATTTTTTTAAAAAGTCATTTAGTCAAATTGTCGGTCAATCGCGAGTTAGCGGGCATTCCGAGGGCCTAATACCTTCTCAGAATGTACATTTGAACTTCGGACCCTTTTCAACCGATTTTATCGGTTTTAAATCTTTTGAAAAAATAATTTAAATTTTTTCTTGATTTTACTAAAAATCAAGTGGCGACTCTGTAATTTGATAAATCGATTTTTCTTAAATCATAAGATTAATTAATTTTTGAAACTTAGTCATTTTTTCTTACCATATATCCATATATATATATATATATATATATATGGGTTGATCCGCCTCAAGATATATCCCTCTTATTAAATAATGTATATCTTGTAAAATACGATAATGTATCCAAGAATAATGAAAAATCTAGAATTTTTGTTGCGGAGAAATCTTTCGATTCGGTATAAGATTTATTTCGCCTCTAATATATGAATTTCTATATTTCCCCCTTATAATTATTGCCACAAATTTTAAGGTAATTGAGTTGAGTTTTGTTCCAGTTTTAAAGGCATCCCATGGTTGATTGGTGTGTTTTATTATCAAATAATAAGAAACGATAACATCGTATAGTCAAGTCAAATGTTATATATATATATATATATATAATGGTATCTAATCTTCCAAACAAGTTGTACATAAACATAATACACAAGATTGTGTTACATAAGACCAAATTTAAGGGGTACGAAAGGTCTCGATTATTCGAGCCAGAGAACCTTTTAGTAGGGAGCGATTATTTTACTTCCCTACTAGTTCTTCAAAACTCGAATTCGAACTAGTCAGTTCAGTAGATTTTATACCTAAATGTTTTAGAAAATTAAAAAGAAAAACAATTACATAAATAGACAAAAATTACACTTAATTATACAAGTTTAAAACCCCATTTGGTAGCAAAGTCAACAAGCACATCCATCTCATCATCAACTATAAGGCCATCATTATTTTTATCAGCATGTTGCATTGCTTGATGAGCTTTCAAACCACAAAACCATAACCCTAGATCTCTGAAAGCATCCTTCACTTCTTGCTTGTTCAATTTTCCATCGCCTGATTTATCGTATTTTTCTAGAAGACTCTTTAGTTTATCCTCAGAGAGCGGTTTTTCGAGATTCTTGAATGTTGACATGTTGTTTAATATTGTGATTGCTAATGTATGTAACGTTTTGTTTTGAGATGATTTGTGTTTCAATATAATTTCTAGGGGTATTTATAGTGTTTTTAAAAAAGGTGAATTAATAATGTTCAATAATAGTGGAGTGTGTTGTTTTCAAGAATTGGATTCTTGATTTTAAATAAGAGTAAAGGATTTTTCTTTATCTATGGATAATAATAGAATATAATCTAGTTCTTCTTGTCTCAATCCTTGAGTAACTTTTAACTTACGAGTTATAATATCTATATATTATATATTATATAATATATAATATATAATATATAAAAGAGAAGGGAGAATAACATTTTTGGTGCTAAGGTTATTGATAATTTCTAATTATTTTATGGTAAGAGAGTTAGAGAATTTAATATTATAATTTAGCAATATATATATATATATATATATATATATATATATATATATATATATATATATATATATATATATATATATATATATATATATATAATGTAATTACTAGTTACTAGTAATGAAAGAAAAATATTAAAAGTAATATTAGTATACTTGATATCAAAATTTAATATCTGAATAATAATGCATTAAAGTTCTTGATATATGTAACACATAGATCTGATCATAAAAATGTATTATAAGCAATTTTATTTTGCATTTCAATTAAAAACCATTTCAAATACTTGAATTCATAACTTTTTAAAAGTTGTAATTATTATACTATATCATAAAAAAGTGTGATAAGAATCCTACAACAGTTGAAAATTTGAAATGATTGTTAAATTATTCTTGACGCAAGCTACTAATCGTCATTTTTTATGACGCCAATTTAATTATATTTAAATTATTTATGATGACAAGAAATCGTTGCAATAAATGTACTATAATATAATACACGACTTCTTAATTTACTGCAATATTTTTTTTTCCATATTTTGCTTTTGTTATATTTTATGTATATCGAAAATATTGAAATAATATATAATCAAATTTTTATTTTAAAAAAATAAAAGTAAAAAATAGAGATAAAATCGTATACATATTTACTCGAAATTTCACTTATACAATATAATGAATATGTTTTTTTAAAAAAATAAAATTCTATGATATTTTTTTTTCATTATTTTGTGTCTTGATTCCTTTTTATTAATTTAATATTGGATCCATCAGTTTCAACTTTTGAAGATTCTCATCAATAATATTTGAACGAATATATGAATAAATTATTTTGATAAGGCAGGGATAAAGTGCCTATTGCGGATATATTCCTATATTGACAAGCCTATATACATATATATATATATATATATATATATATATATATATATATATATATATATATATATATATATATATATATATATATATATATTATGATATAAACTTCACATGCATTTTAATTATATTATTTTATTAGGTTAAATGTATTATTTTTATTCAATACCTTATGACCTTTATTTTCTTTAAAAAAGCTGACATTGAATCTCGAGATGGTTTGGGTAATAGGTATATCTCACTTATGAATATTTTAATGTTTTAAATTATTGTAGAGAAAATTATTTTATTAGACATATTTTCGTATCATATATTATTACATTTTATCTTTAATTAAGAATTTTTTATTATATATTGTATAAATATATCTAATTTTTATGTATTTTGTAATCAGATTCACTAAAATAGGAAGAAACACGAGTGAAATGGGAACGGAGGCAAGTGAAATAGTCATATCCTAGATACATGTAAATTACACCAGATATATACATAGCTGGTGTGATTCACATGCATCTGGGATAATATATACATAGGAAAGTGACGAACGAGATAGGAGGGAGTATCTGATGTGATTCACATGCATGTGGGATACCACATACATAGGAAAGTGGCGAGTGAGATAGGAGGGAGGCGGACGAAGTTTGTTATGTATTTCAAATTTGTACAAATCCACTTAGATATGTTGTATCTAAAATGAAGTTTAGCTTTTTGGATCGTGACGTTAACAAAATAAAAATAAATATTACATAACTATAAGTATTGCCGCTTTATGACTTTTCAACTTATAAACATGAACTTTTTTTACTACTTCATGCAGTAAGAAAAACCGATCTTATGACTTTTCAACTTATAAATATGAAATTATTTTTGCGGAAAAAAAGTCGCACGAAAAAAAATAATATGTCGCGCCAGGTAGGGGTCGAACCTACGACTTTCTGCTTAGGAAACAGACGCTCTATCCACTGAGCTACAGGCGCTTCATGTAATTATTAGTGTATTGCAGTAAAATAACTTAATTATTTATGAGCATGGAATAATGACCTTAATTTTTTCATTTTTCTTGGTACTAGTATTTTTGTAAGAAAAATATTGAAATAAGAATTTTTCACATCAATTTTTATATTTTAATTCTTGTAAGCTAGAAAAGTGAATACTAAAAAATTGTAACCTCTTATGATTGATTAATTAATTACTTATCAATAGTCATCTAATTGTGTGTCTGTATATATAATTTATTTATCAATAATCATCTAATTGTGTGTCTGTATATATAATTTATAAAATTCTGTTCGTAATTCGTACTTCTAAATGTTGATATCACGAGGTTTACGATGTTTTTTCTAACGTTAAAAGCTATATATATACACAACAATTTTTTTATTCTTTTGAAGATTATGAATGTGGTACGTTTATTCCATCTCAAAGTCTTCTCAAAATACGAAGCAAATACGACCTTATTCTCCTTTAGGGCACGAGTATCTCCGCCTCTAAATGGGAGGCCCTCACCCTAGGTGGCCGAGAACTCCGATTCATAAAGAGGATTCAAAATTCCTAGAAGCCAGAAATTCCTTACACGACAGGCTCCTCTCCTTTGCGGGATAGGACACATTCCATTCCGCCATAACCATGCTTTAAAACTCGATCCAGATCTCAAACTATATGCTTGTTGATTATAAAATAATCACAATTTATAAACAAATTCATAATTATAATAAAAACAATGCACTCTACTCTTTCGTAACTCTTAAAATTTATTAGGACCACAAAACTTTTGATTTTCTTTCATATTATCAAACACACTAACTTTATATTGTACCTCTACATAATTTAAGAATTTTTGAAAATTTTTACTATTTTCCAAAATAGTCATATTACCCTTTGGATTTTTATCTCATGAGTCATGACCACCCATAAAATATTTTAACTAAATACTATTTTTTTTTTAATCGAAATTTAAGATTTGAATACGAAGGTATATTTTATCTATTAAAATAAAACCTTTTAATATAAATTCAAATGAGTCAGACTCTAAAACAGAAAAAACAAAAAATCACCTTACATAATTAGTGTAATATTTAGAGCCACTAATTATATTTATCTAACTGTTAACGGTTTAGAATTCTTATCAGAAAAAAAAAATAAAAAACAGAGATTTATTATTTTTGTTAATATATTGAAGAAAACAGAAAGACAAAAACTGAAAAGAAAATAAAAAATTTCACAAACAAAAGAGAAAGAAGAAAAAGACAAAGGCGAGCTGATAAACTCGCTTTTTTTTTTCTTTTTCTTATTCTTCTTTTTCATATCCTCATTTTTAATCCAAATTTATTTATTTTATTTATTTGATTCATTCATAAAATCATAAAAAATTTATCTCAAATTTTTGTAATTTATTATTATATATAGGTAAGCTCTACGCCATTTTTATTGTTTTTTTTTTTTTGAAAAAAACAATTCTTTCAAGATCTAATTTGTGTTTTTTTTTTTTAATGGTTTTGCAGTTAATTTTGGACAAAAAAATTTATACTTTTCAATTACTTTTATATATTTTTTTGGAGGATATTGAAATTGCTTTCTGGTATGTTCTTTTTTTTTAATTCTGTTTTTCTTCTTGTTTTTAATTTTTAATTTTTAATTTTTAATTTCAACAGTTTTTAATCAAATTGTTGGGGAGGGGGGATCCAGGAATTGGGAGTTATTAATATGTTTCGAATTCGTATTTTAGGTTCGAGTCGTGAAAATAGCTTCGTGGAGAAATGTTGAATAAGGGAGATTATAAGTTATAATTAATTGTCCCATTGTGATTTGGTTATTTTTTTTGGATCTCGGATATGGTGAGAGCTTAATGTATCGAGTCGGAATGCTCTTTTGCAAGTTTTATTTGATTTATGATTATGAAAGTTGTAATTTATTGATCTCATGAGCATGTGATTTTATGAAGGGTAAACTTACGTATAATATATCCTTGTGGTTTGATTATTTTGAATTTTGTGTATAACGGGAGTTTAGCGTACCGACTTGCATTTTGTCTGTTTTATATTCTGTTATGTGCTTTATGATATGAAACTTGTAATTTTTTAATATCATAAACATGCAATTTTATGAAGGGTAAGGTTGTGTACAATGTACTTTCGTGGTTTGATTTATTTCTCGAAATTCATGCATAGCGAAAGCTTAGTACATCATGCTACCTATTTTTTTAATTATTAATTATGTTCCGTTATGTGATTTATGATATGAAACTTGTAATTTACTAATCCCATAAACTTGCAAGTTTTATGAAGGGTAAGACTGTGTACAATACATTCTTGTAATAATCAATTTCAGATTTTACGCATGGCGAAAGCTTAGTGTATCGAGCCGTCCTTTCGCCTGTTTTATGTTCAATTTATGTGTGTTATGTTATGAAACTTGTGATCATTTTGATCATTTTTATGTCCTTCATAGGGGGGAGCTAGAGTTTTGCCTACGAATTCGATAGAATCCTGTTAACTTAACATGTATATATAATGCCTACGAATTCGATAGAATCGTGTTAACTTAACATGTATATATAAATCATTAAGAACCTAGTAAGTTGCGTCTTTTTCTAGCATTCAGAACTCATAAAACTCAAATTCCGATTCTTACTTTGAACCACATTCTTCGCTTTTAAGCTATGCCATTCTGAATTCCTAACTTCTTCTATGATTCATTTGTTTTCAAGGTCTTCACTTTGGTTATCCTTATTTTCTTGACTGGAAATGGAAGATGTTAAAGATCTGAAGCTACACGCCTCGGAGTCCTCTCCGGGGGAGGATCAATCACACAGCGCGATTCAAACCAGCCAAAATGCAGATGAAAAACCAAACTCCGAGAATCAACAACTAAACGTGGATGCTTCGGAGCATGTAGGAGAGGCTACTCAAAGCTCGTCGTTGGAGAAGAGTAAGACTCATCCAACAGGAGCTACTATGGTTGATCAGGAAGACTCGTCTCAATCTGTACATAGTCCTAAGCCATCGGAGCCTCCTATCGATACAAATGGTTCCAAAGAGGAAGAACATGTTCAATCTAATAGTAGTAGTACCAAAAGTGCTGATGATTCGTGTTCTACTTCCCATGTCCAAGAGACGAAACCTGAAAATACTACTCGTGTAGAGTCATCGGATAACATTGACAAGTCTCCCACTCTCAGAATCAAGATTCCAGGGCCTACAGCTCAGTCTAAGCAGCCTGAGAACGTTGATGTAAACAGAGTTAAAATCGATACAGCAGCACCTATCCAATCTGTAAAACAGGCAGTTTCAAAGTTTGGAGGGATTGTCGACTGGAAGGCTCATCGACAACAGACAGTCGAGGTATTCTCTCCAACGCCTCAACTCTCTAGAATAGAGTTAATGGTCAAAACCACACTTACAGTATCTCAATTTTTCGAGTTCCATACCTGAACTATCACCAAAACACACCTTAGCTATCAGTTATTTCCTTTTGCTACTTGAAATATAACCATTGTTCAGGTAGGAAAAGGGAACAATAGATAGTTGACGTGTATTTAGATAAAGAGGTTGGTAATAGTTCAGATAGGAAACTCGCACGCCTGATAGTAAACTCAAAAGATGGAATTTTTGACTCTTCACTCTCTAAAATAAGCACTTTTATCTTCTCGAAGCTTGGCCTTACAGGCTCGTTCATGTTATTTACTTGACTTGAAAAGTTCGTTTTTTTTCTTCTTCTTTGGTTGTGCAGAGACGGAATCTTATCGAGCAAGAACTAACAAAAGTGCAAGAGGAGATCCCATTGTATAAGAAACAATGTCAGGATGCAGAAGATGCAAAAGTGCTAGTTTTGAAAGAACTAGATAGCACTAAGAGACTCATAGAAGAGTTGAAGCTTAATCTAGAGAGAGCACAAACAGAAGAGCAACAAGCAAGACAGGATTCGGAACTTGCCACACTCAGGGTTGAAGAGATGGAGAGGGGTATTGCTGGTGACTCTAGTATTGCAGCTAAAGCACAGCTTGAAGTTGCCAGAGCTAGGCTTGAAGCTGCAGTTTCAGAGCTAAAATCTGTTAACTCCGAATTAGATGTTCTCCGTAAGGATTATGATTTATTGGTATCCGAAAAAGATGTTGCTGTGGAAAAAGCAGAAGAAGCTGTTTCTGTATCAAATAAAGTTGAGAAGACAGTTGAGGATTTGACAATTGAGCTCATTACTTCAAAGGATGCTTTGGAGGCTGCACATGCTGCACATCTAGAAGCCGAGGAACATAGAGTCGGAGCAGCTATGGCAAGAGAGCAAGATACTCTAAACTGGGAGAACGAACTGAAGGAGGCGGAAGAAGAGCTTGAGAGGCTAAACCAGCAAATAATGTCTGCAAAGGATCATAAAGCAAAATTAGATACTGCTTCATCTTTGTTACAAGATCTCAACATTGAGTTAGCTGCTTATATGGAATTAAAGTTGAAACAGGAGGCTGATGAAGAAGGGAACATGAAAGGCGAGAAATTAGAGACGGATAAAAGAAGCCATCATGAGATACAAGGAGTTGTGGCATCAGCTAAGAAGGAACTCGAAGAAGTGAAACTCAATATTGAGAAAGCAACAGCTGAAGTAGAATGCCTGAAAGTAGCAGCAGTTGCATTAAAGGAAGAATTGGAAAAGGAAAAATCGGAACTAGCTTCCATACAACAGAGAGAAGGAATGGCAGCGATTGCCGTTACATCTCTTGAAGCTGAGTTGAACCGAACAAAGTCAGAGATTTCCCTTTTGCTGACAAAGGAAAAAGAAGCAAGAGAAAAGATGGTGGATCTACCGAAGCAACTGCATGAGGCTGCACAAGAGGCTGATCGTGCAAAGTTACTTGCTCAAACAGTTCGGGAAGAGCTGAGGAAGGCAAAGGAAGAGGCGGAGCAAGCAAAGGCAGCATCTAGCACCTTGGAAAGTAGACTGCTTGCAGTGAAAAAAGAGATAGAGGCTGCAAAAGCTTCAGAGAAGTTGGCCATAGCAGCTATCAGTGCTCTAAAAGAGAGTGAATCAACTGAAAGCACAGCAGATGAGACAACTGGTGTAACACTTTCTTTAGAGGAGTATTATGAACTCAGCAAGCAGGCCCTTGAGGCAGAGAAACAAGCTAATACCAGAGTGTCTGCTGCTATGTCCAAAATAGAAGTAGCCAAGGAATCAGAGTTGAGTAGTCTTAACAAGCTCGAGGAGGTTAATCTTGCGATGACTGAAAAGAAGGAAGCACTAGAAATCGCACTGCAAAAGGCCGAGAAAGCCAAAGAAGGAAAATTGGCAGCAGAGCAAGAGCTGAGGAAATGGAGAGCGGAGCATGAGAAAAGACGAAAATCTGGTAAATCTGTTACCCCGGTAAATAAAACAATGAGCTCAAAAATGAGCTCTGAGGAGAATAAAGAATCAAAAGCTTCTGAAGATGCAGTACCTCATCAAACCTCAAATCCAAAAGAAAATGTACAAACAAAGAGTGAAACCGATTCATCTCAGGAAGTGAAGGTCACAAAGAAAAAGAAGAAGTCCTTCTTCCCCCGCGTCTTAATGTTTCTGGGCAGAAAGAAAGCACAGGCCAAGGCAAGATGATGATCTCTGCTCCATTTTTCTTGGTTTGAGAAGGGTAAATTCTCGTAGAATATTTATGTATATGCTAAGTTGTTTTTTGTACAGTACTAAAGTAATTCTCACTTTCTGGATGGCAGATTTTAGAGGGCAATAAGTTTTTCATAGGTTTGGCTCTGTCAGTTAGCCTTTGCCTATTAAAGTTGTTGACGGCTTCAAATGTGTACTCCTGCTAGTTCTGCATAAAAGCTAGCAGCAATTCAAACCTTTGGCCTCGTGAAGATATGACTTTCCTTGTGTTTCATGTTCGTATGGGTTATATAATGCAACAACACATCAATTTTTCCTATCACTTGGCTTACCATTTCAATGCTAATTGCCTCACAGTCCGAGTTCTCTCTTCTTTATTATCCTAATACTTTTGCTTGTTTGTAATAGTTTCATTCATTTTATTGCATATAGTCTGATACATTGTTGTAACGAATCGAGTATTCTTTAGAAGATAATCTTTGTAATTTAATGTATTTATGCTGAACCTAACTTTCTGTGGTGTTAAAATCATTCTACGATCTCCTAGCCTTCAATCTTTCTATGTTGAAACCATATGATAAAAACTCATTGTTACATATGCAATGCCTATTATTTACCTCAA
Source organism: Solanum chilense (assembly GCA_032847665.1). Classification (NCBI taxonomy): domain Eukaryota; kingdom Viridiplantae; phylum Streptophyta; class Magnoliopsida; order Solanales; family Solanaceae; genus Solanum; species Solanum chilense. The sequence continues at coordinate 69,173,200 of CM064974.1, read as the reverse complement.
ATGAACATAATCTGTGTTACTTCTTCTGGTATAAACCAGTAGAAGTTTATCTCGCGCACAATAGGTGATGGCAAATCATGCTAGTTTTACCTCTCAGTCCATTTCTCATGTGCGCGAGCTTAATCCCTTTTAGTAGATCTTTACAAGACCTATAAAGGATGAGTCCTTTTGAGATACTATTCACAGCATTAACCAAAGTATTTGAAGAAAAACTGATATTTCCCATATATGTTTTCCTGTACATTTACCATTACATGGTTAAGGTCAGAGAGGATAAAAGTGAAACTCAAAAAAAATATGAGAAATGTTGACTGTTTATTCCCCTTATATACACACAAGCAATTTGTGCTTCTTGTCCTCAGTAGAAAGGACATGCAAAGAGGACTCCAAATTCAGCTGTTCCTCTTTTGGTTGTCCTACTTTGTTGTGTCTTGCAAGTCTACACGACCTGTCGTTAAAGAAAAACACAGGAAGAATCAGCAGCTTTTAGCCAAGGAAGCTGAGAAACTTGTATAGAACAGAAGTAACATCATATGGTTTAGCAGCATTCATCGATATCTCATGATTTGAGTTTCAACTAGTGCATGTTTAGTCATGTAAAGTTATCATACCAAATAATGATACTAATGATGGAGGAGGTTTTGATCCATTTGAACTCGCGTCTATCCCTGCATGATGAAGAAGTGCCTTTGAAATTAGCAGTATATCAACGGTGTATAGACAGTGTTACTCATGGAAAAGCTTTACATTAGTGGCAAAAAGGGTCTAGAAATCTAAGTATGAGAACAATTTGACTACTTTCTTCAACCTTGGAAGACTTTTTCGTGACAAGTGAGCAAATCTGATGCTGATTCTAACACTACAGATGAACCTAAACGCTCTGATACCATGAGAAAAATAGGTTGGAGAAAAAATCGACAAAGTTTGAGAACGTGTTCAAGCAATGTCTTTCGGTCCTTGTGAACCGTAGAGATAACAATGACTTATTCACAACAATTCCAAAGGATAGCACACCTGAAGTTCCAGCTGATTTAAGGATGTCTGATTTCTTGTAAGTATATCCAATAAAATTGGCATCTTTTGATGTTAACATCTGCACGTTGGAATCGACATGTTAGGAACCAGTCCAAAAAATACTATATAGGGAGATAACATCTGCACGTTGGAATCGTCATGTTGATACAGTTAGACCTCTTTCTAACAATCATCTTCAATGACAACATTTCACTTTTGTTTGGAGACTTTCATATTATGTTACTATATTGTGTGTTATCCATAACTACTTCTTGACAAACAATGTCGTTAAAAGAGAGGTTTAACTGTACTTACATTCTAACATTGAGTTTTCGTTTTTTTAGGGGACGGAGTGAAGTAATGCATTGTGAACTTGTAACCATTACCTTTCGCCAGGGTCCTACTCTTGGTGTTGTCGATTGTGTACCTTCTACCTATAAGTGAAACAAAGTTAGCATATGTAAAGGAAAAAAGAGGTTGTTTTAAGGAAAATATCACATGAACTACATGGATTAATGTGGAGAACAGAAGGATGATGGAAGTGAAATGCAGGAGAATGATGATTTTATAAGAAGTCGAAAGGGAGATATCTGTTAATACTGCTCGGAAATAGCCAAGATTCAACAGAGCAAGTTCATAAATGATGGATGAATTAGTCGAATTGCAGGTACAAGTTACAAAAGTAACGAAAGGTGGTTGGTATCTTCATGATTTTCGAAAATGTCACACTCATCATGTGGCAAAAGGATGACTTCTAACTGGTCTTACTGTCACGAACTGTAATTTACAACGACTACACCCTCCCTAGAAAGTGAAATGAATACAGTAAGGGTTCGATAAGCAAGAATACTCACTTCAGGGAACTTCTCAAAATTCTGAGTGTCTAATTCTCCAGTAACAATGGGTTTGTAGGCAGCTTCCATTTCATAAAGTGCATCCCACTTAGTTCCTTCGAACCAAGGATGAGCCTAGAAACATATTCACACGTTCAGCAGAAGAAAACCACAAAAATAGAGACGTCGTGACAGCATACTAACTTGTACCAGATCTTTGAAAAAAGGAACATATTCCATTTTTAATTGTCTGAAGACAGTGTATTCACAGTTAGTTGGCATTAGTTCATCTGTTTCGCGGTTATTTACCTTTATTTCTTCTACTCCTCTAGTCCCCAACCTTGATTCAACATCACACAACAAACGACATATCAGATCCTTAGCCTCATCTGATACTTTTGGTTCTTCCGGGAACTTCAAGCATGCTCTCCAATTGATAATCTGATACATATAAAGAAAGATGAAGGATACTTGTAAATGCTAACAGGATGCTGAACACAAGTTTGAAACTCATTCCTCTTGCCACCGAACAGATCTTCAATGAATGCAGAAGATCATTCTAGAGTCGTCATGTGTGGAAGGAGCTATCTTATATGTTTACCATCAAATAAACATTGAAGTACCTTTCGACATGTGAGTCTTGGATCTTCTGAGCAGAAGGGAGGATATCCTACGAGCATCTCGTACAAGATTGCTCCCAATGACCACCAATCACACTCCATTCCATATCCTTTTTTCAACAAAATCTCTGGTGCCATGTAATCAAGAGTACCTACAGTAGAATACGCCTACAGAAGAGTTCCGCTGATAAGTTAACTCAATCATGGCATACTCAATCCACAAAATGGAGTACAAGTACATACCAGGGCACGACGATTTCGTTTCCATTGTTGTAATTGTTCTTTTGGCATTAACCATGGAGCTTTATCACTGTCAGCAGTCTCAGTTAAAGACTCTTGACTTGTCAAATCTTCATCTTCCAACAGCGATGAATATTTACTTTCCAGTGGTTTACATAAACCAAAATCAGAAAGCTTTAAATGTCCATTTTTGTCCAGTATAAGGTTATCAGGTTTAATATCCCTGAAAACAGAAAAATTGTAGCCGACTAAGCCTGCAAATGTTCGCGTACATGTAACAACAGAAATGATAATGTCAATTGATGCGTTGTGCAGATACCTGTGTACATAATTGTGCTGATGAATAGAGTGAATAGCTAATATACTTTCTGCCATATAGAACTGCGCGACGTCTTCAGAAAGAATGTCTTCTCTCATGAGTAAGGTCATAATGTCACCACCAGGTAAATATTCCATGATAAGGTATAAGAAATCTGAATCTTGGAAAGAATAGAAGAGTTTCACGATGCAACGACTATCTACCTCCACGAGCAAATTCCTCTCGGATCTAACATGCTCAACCTGAAAGAATCAGATAAGTTTTTATGTATATATCAGCAACACTTGGATTGATGATCAGAAATTTCTTCATCAACGTTTACCTGTCCTCGACTAAGCATCTCTGATTTCTTCAACTTTTTCATGGCAAAAACATCACCAGTACTTTTAAATCGACACAGTCTGACCTGTGTTAACAAATTGACACCATGAAAACATGTATTACGGAAAACAATTCTATGAAATGGAGTTGTAAAAAGACAATGTATGTACCTCTCCGAATGCGCCTTTACCAATGACTGTTAACAGTTCAAAGTCATCAATTCCAACTTTATGCCTCTGCAATCTCATAAACTCAGTTTCCCTCTTCTCCAAATTCCTCAACATCTTCTCTTGCTCATCATCCGGTATCTGTGCTTCTTCTGCCTTCCTCTGCAACGTTCTTCGCCTGAAACACACAAACATAACAAGAAAACAACTAAAAACACAAAACACAAACTACACATATTGCATAACTACAAACAACTACGTCTCAGTCCCAAACAAACTAGCTATATGAATCTTCATTGACGAAGTCAAAGTACTACAACAACAACATAGCACTATAATCCCACAACTGAAGTCTCACTATAGACAAGATAGAGAGTTTGTTTCAGATAGACTCCCGGCTTTAAAAAGGCATTTTCAAACAGTTTGAAAAAGGAGAAAACAGATATCAGAGCAGTAACATCAACGAAATAATACAAAACGAAAAGCAACACACAACAGACAAAATAAAGAACAGTAACAACAATGAAATAAGTACAACAAGTTTTCTACATTGCCAACATATATAAATCTAATCAATTCACAATGTGACGTTAGAAAAAGAACCTTTCTTTGCGATCTTGCAAGCCTTGCAGATAATTCTTGTAATGATTCTCAATTATCTTCTTAGCAGCAGCTGATTTTTGTCGAGTTACCGGTGATGAAACAGAGAACTCTGGCTCTAATGAATTGAACACTTGATCAGCTCCTTCCATTTGATCCAAACTAAAACTTCCCAGATCCCAAAATCGAATAAAAAACAAAAGAATATACAAAGGGTGTCTTGTCAAACAACAAAAAAAGATAAAAAGATTCAAGATTTGAAGTCAGTTGATTTATAGTAACAGTAAATTCAGTTAACAAAAGACTAAATTTGTCTGTTTCTTAATATATAACATAAAAAGTAAAATGAAAGAAGATGAGAATCTTGAAAGTTAATGAAGTTGGAAGCAAATTGAAGTTAAAAAAAAAAGGAGAAAATTGGTGTTTGTCAGTGTCAAAAGAGCCTGCTAAATCTTGACAGTTTTGGTTGGCTGTCAACTGGCAATTGTACAGATGAATTAGCTGTATTGGCATATGAGATTTGCTGAGAATGGAGTGATAGTGACTCCAATAATCATCAGTGACAAATCAAGATTTTTATTGTTAGTGGCGAAATCAAGATTTTTATCATAATAATTTAAAAAAGAAGTGCTATATCTGTCTCATTTTATGTGACACTTTTCGTTTTTCGAAAGTCAAAGTGTTTAATTTTAACAGAATATTTACGTATGGAATCTTCAAATTTTTTGAAATGAATTTGTAAATTACTTAAAGAGTACTATAACTCACAATAATTGATAATTCAAAATATTAAAAAAATTTATGAAAAACTTATCGTAAAAATAGACTTGTTTAAATTTCGAAATGTGAAAAATGCCATATAAAATAAAACGAAGAAAATATATATTATATGTGCATAGAAATATAAATTTAATCTCAGATAAAGTGTAATTTTTCGACGAAGAGAGGTTATGAACCTAGTGATGTAACCACATTTAGTAAAGGGTGATCCACTAAATACTGAATTTTTAAATAATGGTGTTTGAAATTAAAAGATTACTAATACTCTTAATTAATGGTTGACTTTGATTAAAAAGGCAAATAGGTAAAAGTGTATGTTAATGTTTTAATTCAAGGACCATCTTAATAGGATTATAATAAATTGGATTGCAACATTTATAATACCACTCACAAATAGCAAGTTGTGTTATAAAATCAAGCTCATAGAATATAATCATAAAGAGAAGAAGACAAGAGAAGTAGATAGAAGAAGATAGATTTTCTTCTTATTCAAGTGTATATAAGTCTCATTTGTATATATTACAATAGTGAATGAACAACCCTATTTATAGAGTGAGAAATCACTCCAAAGGTCACCATATTAAGTATCATAATAAATAGATACATTCTTATCCAAAAAGGTTCATGTAACCTAGTGAATATGAATGGTTGTTCATGTACCAACCTTATGGACTATCCACTCATTCAATAAATTTATAACACTCCCCCTTGGATGTCCATAGATAATGTGCCTCGTTAAAACATTACTAGGAAAAACCCTGTGGGAAAAAATTTTAGTGAAGGAAAAAGAGTACACATATCTTTTGATACGCACCATTTGTTGCCTCATTAAAAACCTTGCCAGGAAAACGCAGTGGGAAAAAACCTCGATCAAGGGAAAAAGAGTGCAACGCGTATTGTACTCCCCCTGATTAAAACATCACTTAATTTCTTGTGATGATGTCTCCAATCTTCGTACATTGTGGTTGTTATTTTCTTTTTTTAAAGAAAAACCACACATTTCTTGAATATGGTGTGTCATTTATCTCAACCAAACGCACTTTTGACTTGCTTCATGGAGGACTTTTATTTCTGCAGAGCAACATTTGCTTCATTGATCCCCAGGATATTATTGTGCCTCCACATGCAAACACATAGCGTGATTGAGATAGAACTTTATGCAGATCAGATAAATATTCTTCATCTGCGTAACCAGTCAATTTTGTCTTGGATTCCTCGGAATAGAATAAGCCCATAACTATGGTCCTTCGAGGATATTCAATCATGTGTTCAACACCATTTCAATGTCCTTTTATCGGGGAGAAACTGAATCTTGCCAGTAAATTTACTGCAAAACAAATATCTAGTCAAATATTGTTAGTAAGATGCACTAGTGCCCTGATTGCACCAAGATAGAGTTTCATCACCAAGAAACTCATCATCCTTCTTTTGAGATCAAACTGAATCATCATTTATGTCAAGTGATCTCATAATCATCGGGGTACTCAATGAATGCGATTTATCCATATAAAATTGCATTAAAACTTTTCAGTGTATGTGCACTATTAGACAAATATTTCATTTGTCAAATGATCAATCTGTAGGTCAAGACAAAATTTTGTCTTACCAAGACCTTTTCATAATAATACAAGGACAATTAGGGTCATTCTTTTGTACCATTTTTCTTCCTTGACTATTTCAATCCATATAAGGATTCTTGAAGCTTTATTGAAAAAGTTTCTTTCAAACTCTTATATGCTTCAGACACCTCGATTGTTTCAAGGATTTTCATATAACATTCATTGTCTAGCTAGACATTACAATTATTCATTTACATGCATTCAAATTTTCATATGCTGCTAGATCAAAACAAACCTCATTGCATCCACCAAGGGAGAAAACATCTCCAATAATGTCAGGATTTTTGCGATAAACCTTTATGCCCCAAGGCACAAACCATATTTGATATCTTACGGTTATACAATCGCATAATAATTTATTTGCCCCACTGACATTATACCTTGATTTATGGACTACCAATCTAAAATGTCACTTTTCTAAGTGAAAAAAAAAATATACTTGAATTGTGCATTTTACTTGGCCAACCATTTATCTGTCCACACTATATGACAGATTTGAATTCAAGATCCTCGTCAAAATTTATATCATTGAGCGCTACCTTATATCAAAGATACCGTCGACGGTTATTTGATATCGATTCCAACAAGACATAACTTATCGAGATCTCTTCGTTTTTTCATTATTTCAGGTACCTGAACCTTTTTCAAGATTTTATGAAGTGTTATGTCAATGTGCTCTTTTATAGCACTTGCCTCATTATCATGACCATATTGATCATTTGCTCCTTCCTTCTTCAAGGAATTTTATATTTGGAATCGATTGGTCTATTACGCTTCCGGCGTATCATAGACTCTGTCCTTCAAGGACTTCACATTGGAGCATTTGCAGCTGAATTATATCATAGGGTCAGTGCATTCATCTGGCAACTGATTTGCAACATTATGCTACTGAATTATCCCTTGAACTTTAAGTTCACATATTTATTTAAAGAGGATCTAGATAATTCATAATTAACCTCACACATAATTTTCAACTGTCAATCATTTCTCCCCCTAATGTTAGAAAATCTAACATTCATTCCAACCTTATTTGGAAGTTCATCTTTGTGCGTGGTGGAGCAATTAAAATCATAACCGCACATTCAACATTTTAGATGAAAATTATATGGTTCCTGACCCTGAACCAATTTTAATGGGGAAACCTTGTTGGTTTGATGCATACATGTGTTGCTACATGTTAAATAAAATTATCTCCTACCAAATCTTATTTGGGAGTTTTGTTCTCATAACCATGATTTAGCTATAATTGGAGGCATACAATTTCTGCTAAATCAACCAGCATTATCAATATAATTTCATAGTTTGGAACTGTGCTCTGAATTTTAACAATTCAAGCAAACAACCTTACAAAAACCAATTTGTAAGTTGACAACAAAATACATGTGACCGTCGCATAGATGCATTAATTATATAGTTGCAAATGATCCACATGACAGGTGAACGGGCCCATATTCACCCTTTTATATGTTCCAAAAATTTTAGGGGATTACAGTCCCAACCTTAGCTGGTACAATGATCATTTTATCAAGAGAACAAACAACACAAGAGAATTCTTGAAGAATCTTTATTTCTTCATCAAATAAATCACCTGAATTCTCAATCACGTTTGCATCACATTTAATCGGAATGGTCAACCAGTCATGCCAACTGATCTTTATTTTAGTACACTTATAATTTACTTTTACATGTGATTTCATCAGCATGTACATGTTTGTATGGAACAAACAAGAGTAAAAGCGGGTAATCTTTTACATAAACATTTATAACCCTCTTCGGTTTTAGTAATTTATAGTCTCAATAATTATTTTTAATTCATCCGAAACTTAAAAAGTTTCTTTTGAGACTTAAATATTATTCCTCTGATAATAGCACAACTCGTTAGAGCTTGCAATTAATTTTTGTGTACTATCACATATTGCATGACACCATCCATATGGTGAGCAGCTCCTTCAAGGAGGAAATTATATTATTATTGTCATGGTCAAAATCATTACGAGCAAGACGTCTTTCTTGCTTTACTTTTGTTGTACCATAGGTACACAACCAATGCCAAATTTGTATTGCCACACAATAATGACCACAACCCTTATAGGCAAGAACAATTTCTTTCTTTTGCCCTTTCGATTGCTCACAATAAACATACCATAATATTCATGACGTATAAACGTACACGACTATTGACCATTCATGTCAAATAAAATTTATTTATTTCTCTCAAAACTTTCGTAGAGGTGTGTTTTGACATATATCATTTTTTCTCAAACCTCCCATAGAGGTGAGTTGTGGCATATATTCAACCCATGATGATTTTATCACATCTTGACCCATTATCTTATAAAATAGTCGAGCATTCACGATACTCATCACAAGTCACATTCTCTTCCAGAAATGGACTAATCATTTATATGTACTTCATAAATTTGCATTATAAGTACATTGTCATGATTTTAAAATTCATCATATTTCCATTATACACCTCAACATCACTTTGAAAGGTCAAGTGTACCATCACTTTATCTTCTTGTCTCTTGATGGAGGATTTATAAAGTTGTCAAATTATTGGGTCGACAACATTGACAAGTCTAATGACCTTTCTACCATTTTAATAAAAATTGCCTTCACATTTGGAAGGACTATTGAAGAACCAATAGTGTTCTTGCTTTTATAATTACCACAATGATGACTATTATAATTCCGTTCCTCCACGCCTTTATTCATATCATTAATTATTTGTCATCTTTCAGACTAATCATTCACTGCTACCACATTCATATGATTGAATGGAGCAAGTCAACAAGCGGATTTCAGAGTTATCACATGTTGCTACCACATTCTTTTCAACGAATGGAGCAAATTCAATATGATGAATTTCAAGACATTTCATCAAAAATATATTATTTTTCTTAGTCATCATTTTATCATCGCTATGGTGCATTGACTCAAACTCAATGTCTTACCCATATAAGGCGTGTTACGCCATAATTCTATGGGACTTGAACCCAATCACGGTGCATCAAAACTCTAATTGATGTCTTACCCTTTTGGTGCGATAGAACTTAAATCTATCGTCTTATCCTCAAATATTTTTCATTATGGTGCATCCGGACTTTAACCTGATGTCTTACCCTTTTGGTGCGATGAAACTTGAATCCATCGTCTTACCCTTAACCAACAGTATAATAAACCGAAGTACAACATGATTTATTCTTTGGGTCTTTCAAAACAATCAAAATAATATTCAAACTCGTGCTATTAAAATTTTATACCTTCTTCCATTTAATAAGTTTTATATAGCATGTCATATTCAACCAATAGTAGTATATGTCTTCGGTTCTTGATAATTGTTAGTAACTGAATATTATTTTATTATAAATCATAAAATATTTTAGAAAATACATACCTGATCTTATGCAAATAATACCTTGATTCTCATGGCGAGATCAACCAAAACATGAGTTAAAGAAAAACTAAAACTCACTCTCAATTGGCTAGAGACTCGTGCTGATAACGTGTTATAAAATCAAGCTCATAGAATATAATCATAAAGAGAAGAAGACAAGAGAAATAGATAGAAGAAGATAGATTTTCTTCTTATTCAAGTGTATATAAGTCTCATTTGTATATATTACAATAGTGAATGAACAACCCTATTTATAGAGTGAGAAATCACTCCAAAGGTCACCATATTAAGTATTATAATAAATAGATACATTCTTATCAAAAAAGGTTCATGTAACCTAGTGAATATGAATGGTTGTTCATGTACCAACCTTATGGACTATCCACTCATTCAATGAATTTATAACAAGTTATACATTTTTAATAGTGGAAGTAATTATGGTATAACTAAGCAATTAAGTTCAAGTTCTAAATAATAATTTATTGTTTTAACTTCGAAATAAGGGCAACAAGTATTAAACCCCTACAGGCTACGATTACTTCTTTCGTTCATTTTTATTTATTACTATTATTCGCATTTCAACAATTAAATTGTAACTTTTTTATTAATATTTTAAAATATTTTTTTATTATATTTAATATAATAATAATTATCAAAATTTAGTAGTATTTTTCTGAATAATTTGTAGTATGAGCATCTAAAGAATAGCCATTGTGAATAGAAAACAGTAATACCTTTTTCTGAATGGTGTCAAAACGGGTCGGGTCGGGTCCATTTTCAAGTTTTTTCTGCAACTTCAATGTTTCGACTGTCTTAAGTTGAAGCTTTTCCCTATAAATCAATGGCGTTTCAACTCAAAACCCGACCCGAACCCGTTTATCTACCTTCATCATCTTCCCTTGTTTTTTGAATTGACAGAACTGAACTTTCTACAGTCAGTAGTTTTTTTTTTTTTTCAATCAGAAACAATGGAAACCGTAAAGCTTCACGAAGAAGAAGAAGAAGAAGAAGAAGGTTCAGCAATTGTAGCTCTTGGCTCTTTGTTCAAGCTTACTGAAGTTCATCTTTCGTTAGCACTCTTTGCACCCTTTTTAAAAAAATTGAATGTCTAAAATTAGCTTATTAGGGCAAGTGAATGTTCAAACTTTTTTTTTTATGCAGAGATTATTCGCAAGAAGGGAAGGTTTTGTTGGAATCTGCGGTAAGCTTAGCTGCCCCTTTTGATTGTTTCAACTGGGTATGTGCATAGTAGAGCTAGAAACCAAAAAAAAATTGGATCTTTTTTTTTTATAACGCGCGTTGTAGTTTAAATTGGCTTCAATAATGAAGGGGATAAAGTGTATTCATTGATTATGTTGCTCGGACTCTCCAAAAATGTTGCTGCGCCCGTGTAGGATCATGAACTCAGTTGGAGGATTCAACATGTACCTCGTGCCATATTTGAAGAGTCGGAGCAACATAGTTCATAGATAAGAACTAGTTTGGAGTTTGAAGCTTAGTTAATGCAGACACTACATATCATAATGGAAATATGTATATGTGTGTGTGTATATATACTCTCACTCTCACGGGGCTTTGGTTGCACAGGAAAGGTTGTACAATATGGGATGTGTGGTTATATGCCCAAGTCATAAGTTTGGTACATGACCTTTGAAACCAGGTTTTCACGTAAATGGTGTAGGATAGAGAGAAGTACGTCCCATTACAACACGGAGTTTCAAAGATGAAATACTGATATTTTGGACATCAAAGTTATATAGCACACATGGACATTCCCATCTTCTAGCTCTCTGACTGTTGAACGAAGTCGTTATTTAGGTGGAGAGGGGTAGAGCGGTATGTCCTTCACTAACTGAGTTTCAAAGCTGAAATGCCGAGTTTTGGGACATCAAGATTAGTGCACACAACTCACTAGCACACACTCTCTCCGACTCTTTAGGTTGTAGCTTGATTTTGTTTATGGATTATGCATCTCTATAACCTTTATTTATTTATTTGTGCAGAACACTGATGTCTACAAAAGTAATGCATTCCCACTAAATGGCAAGTACTATGTTGTATCATAAGCTAATTTCTAGTTACTTATTACATCTGATATTTGGGTTACTGGGGAAACACTGGAAAATTAGGAGTAAAATATCTTGTACTTTATATAGTTAATATGCAGTTCTCTTTTAGTCTTGGCAGATTTTGGCTCTTTACCGGAAGATTTGGAGCTTGCCAGACAAATGAATGAAATGGGCCTTCCTGTTTCATTCCACACTAAAAAGGAGGTATCCAGTTTTCTAGTATAACTTGTTTGATTTTCATATGTTGTTTTTTATAAAGTTCTAGCTCTAAGTAGTATACCTCTATAAATCATTCCGATAAATAATTGTGCCACGCTTAAGGTGCTTTGTTTTGGTATCTTGATGCATTCCTAAGTTTGCTCATATTCTGTCTCTGGCTCTCTGCATAATTTCTGTTTCATTGTCTTCTGAAAAACATAGGAAAGTTACAGGTTCTGTTTTCGAGTACTGTCCCAGGTTTTTTAGATAGTGAGACTGATTTTTCGATGGTACTGTTTTTTCAATTGAGAGGTAGTCTTTTTAAAAGGTTGCAACCTGAAGTACAAATAGTGCAACTGTAAGTCAGGTCCTAAATTGATTAATAGAACAGGGGTAGGAAATATTCACTCATGGTATGTTGACTGAAATCCTTATTTTTTTCAAGTTCCTGTAACAGATCTTCATTAAATGATTCAATTTTATGTTCAAACTTTTCAATGAAACTCATTCCTATTACCAAAAAGAATATTGAAAAAATTCCCAAGGTGTAGCGTACTGGTCAATGAAGTGGATTGATATCTGTGAGCTTTCAGGTTCAAAACCTAGCAGGAGGAAAAATCACCCGGTGATTTCTTTTCATTTATTCAAGCCTTGGTAGGCAAAGTTACCTGGTACTTGTGTTGGTGGCAGGGGTGGCTCGACAGTGTTAAAAAAAAACATGCGCCTTAGACCCCTAAATTTAAGGGGCCTCATTTCTAATAATAATAGGTTATAAGTTATTATTTTTTAATAAATATAGAATACTGTTGGTAGAAAAAGTAAACTTTTTATGAAAAATATAGAAATTATTAGAAGAAATTTGAGTATGAAAAATAATTTAAAATAAGAATGGTTGTATTATCAATTGAAAACTAGAAGAAAACAATTATATAAAAATTATTAACAATTCAAGTTTAAGTCCTCGTTTAATTTTTGCTTTAGGCCACTAATATGCTTGAGCCGCTCCTGGTTGATGGGAGATAGCGGGTACATCTGGAATTTGTTGACATGTGAGCATGTTGGCCTAGACACTATGGTTAATAAAAAATAAAATCTGTTCAATGAAAGTATGGATTCTAGAAATCTGATTTCCTAGACTATGTTGCTGTTTTGCACTAATGTGTGGGGTATAACTTCTTTCCTGTATTTCTCTATTCCAGCAGAAGAGAAATCGAACAGTTAAGGGAAAAAGAAAGGATGGAAAGAAGAAGATTCTTTCGTCGTGCGAGAATACCCAGGATGAAGTGCTAACTTCAATACAAGAGCTGAAGGAAGAATTTGAGCCTAACGGTACTCTGCATGGCAACTCAAACAAGGATTCTTCCTGCTTGTCACTTCTTGGACAAAGGGAATTCTCATCCTTCTATACTGGGGATGGTGATTATCATCGTCTTAATGGTGGAGAGGAAGGTTTGAACAATTTGAGTGCTGGTAGTGCTCACACATCCCTTGAATGCATTGATTGCAATCAGCAATCGGGTCTTCGTCTGGATAATACAAAGGATAATGTCTCTATATGTGAAAAAGTTCAAGTGGAAAAAGATGTTGGAGTAATGGTTGGCTCAAGTGTGGAATGTGGAAACCATGCAGAAAGCTGTCCAAAAAATAGCAATGTTGACAGTAGATGTATCAGTGGAGAGGCATCAAATGGTCATTGTGAGGGAAATCCCTTAAATGGAGAGCAGATGGAGTATGCCTGTATGGAATGTTCTTTATCTGCAGAGCAAGTGGAGTCTATTGCTACACAATCGGCTGAACATCGCACAGAAGATGGGCTACTCTGCGATGTTGTCGGTGAAGAATTAAATAGTTGTAAAGCAACTAATAATAATTGTGAAGGAACTACTAATGATTGGAGATTTTATTGGGACAATGATTACCAAAGGAACTACTTTTATAACATTGTGACTATGCAATGTACTTGGGATCCACCTCCAGGAATGGACGACCTAATATTTACTAATTTTACCACCAAACAACCAGAAACAGCACTTGAGATGGTGGAGTTGGATGATGCAGATTTAAAAGAATCTAATGATCTGCAAACTTCTGCAAGTCTACCGTCTGAGCTTGATATTGCAGATGGAATTATAGAGGATGATGTATTGTTGGACAGACAGCTCGATGAATTAGAAGGAGCGGGACAATTTGCTGACAATTTGTGTACTCTTAGCTCTACAAAACAGAAAAAGAGAGTCAGAAAAACTAAAGCCAAATGGAAGTTGCCAACCGAAGCTCAAGGTTTGTGAACTGCAGTGTTCCTTCTCTTGCCTTACATTTATATGCTTTAATTTACCTTGCATATTTTTTTTGAAGGTAACATTTTTTGTATAGCTATTTGCTGCATAAAAGCTGCAGTTTCCATAATTACAAGGGAATATAGGGAGATACTAAGCTATAACCTACTTACAGAGATCCTAGAACATCAAAAGAAGATTCCAGCTCTTCCATATATTCATGTTTACACCAAAAATAGAAAAGCGCTAGGCACTTCTAATATTACGTGACATTAATTTGTCAATTCTCCATCTTGGATGTGTATGAAGATTGGTGTAATCAAATATGAATTGTTGGTAAGCATGGTCATGAGTTCTGAGCCTGATTTAATAGTAACTAGTAACCCTGTGTGATTCTGGACTTGGTCGTGCCATACCGTGTTCTTCCTGAGTGCAGCTGAGAACCTTCTAGAAGTAACTATTAGTTTATCGCTGGATCCCTGTTTTAAGTCTTTCTTTCCAACAGTGTTATCAACTAGAGGGCTATATTTCGTCAGGTTGAACTTAACAATTGTAAAATTTGATAACTAGCATATACTTCTCCTGAGAATTTCTGTTCCTGAAATTTTCTGCTGATTGTAGCCTAAGTTTAGAATCTCTTTCTTCAATGACTACGCTTGTAGCTAGAGCTGAAATCATTTTGATAAACTGACTCTGAAACAAGAAAGTCTTTTTCGGGATTGCTGGCTTTATTGAGTAAACTACTTCAACGTTGGTTACTTTGCGTCACTTCCATCTATATTTATATGTCTATTATCATTCTGTAACTTCTTATATGTGTCGGATCTATGAATGGTTCTAGCAAACTAAAGTTTGAAGATCCTATTATCCTTGGTTAATGATTTTCATTTCTTTTCTTTTCTTTTCTTTCCTGGTCCATAGAGCTGGAATTCTGCAATACTAATGAAGAAATATCTCCCAGTTTGAACAAATATTGGTGTCAAAGGTATCTATTATTTAACAAATATGATGATGGAATAAAGATGGACGGAGAAGGATGGTTCTCAGTTACTCCAGAGGCCATAGCCAAGCATCATGCACTTCGCTGTGGTTCTGGTACTATAGTGGATCTCTTTACTGGAGTTGGTGGGAATTCGATTCAATTTGCTATGAGGTGAGTACAGCGGCGTTTCATTTCTGCTTTTGGTATGTGCTATATTAGTCCTTGGATTCTTGTGAATGTAAGTATGTCATCTCAATCCCATTGTTAATGTGCAAAGGTCAAAAATCCTTGGACCTCATATTGGATCTTGGCATCTTGTGCTTCGGGTCCTATATTTATTTTTGGTACACTTGCGTCCTTTGTTCCCTGTTCACTACCTTTGAAGACTTCGTCTGCACATGAGGCATACTGCTCTGCTAATTGCTTTACATCTTCATTGTTGAAATAATGGGATACTATTCGGCTTCACTATAGGAATATTTATTTTTTTTATCAGTAAACGAAAAATATCTATAGAAGGTATTTATGCATCACTTGTTCAATGCTTTATTTATCCATCCTAGCATGGCTAAGAATGTGGATACTTTTTCTCAGTGACAGCACACTCAAATACCAGCTGTTATTGCAGGAGTAAGCATGTCATTGCAATCGATATTGATCCAAAGAGAATAGACTTAGCTCAATATAATGCTGCCATCTATGGAGTTCGTGACCAGATAGACTTTATTAGAGGTGATTCTTTTGTTTTGGCTCCTAATTTGAAGGTAACAAGTTTCTCTATTTTCAAAAGGTGAATAAATTATATATTTATAGCAGAAGTCTTCTGTCATTGTTCTTATGGATGCTTTGGCTGCTTCTTTCAAAGGAAGGTTGAGAAAATTCTTTGTTTAGCCATTGCAAGAGAGTGGTCTTTCACTTCGTGCTACTATTTTCTTCCTGATAAATAATTCAACAGTAGAATTCTTTTTCACGAATCCCTGCTGTCAGATTTAGTTTGTTCGTGTTTTCTGTGTTATAGTTTATTTCAGCTTTGATGGCACTCTTAGTTATTTTCTTTGATCGTGGAAATCGTGTTCACGTTTTGCCCTCTCTCTTTTCTTTTCTCCTCTACCTACTTTCAAGATTTTAAAATTGTCTTTGCTTTGCTTCAGGCGGATGTAGTCTTTATGTCGCCACCTTGGGGGGGACCAGACTATTTGAAGGAAAGAACATTTGACATGAAAACCATGCTTAGGCCGCATGATGGGTATGCAGTTAGATTTTCCTCGAGACTTCTGCCTCGGTTCTTATATTTCTCAAACAGTACTTCTGACATTGTGCATCTCTTTGTCTATTACCACAGGAACTTCCTCTTCAGCATTGGCAGGGGAATCGCCTCCAAAGTTGTCATGTTCCTCCCAAGAAATGTCGATATCAATGAGTTGGCAGAACTGTCACTGTCCGCGAATCCACCATGGTCATTAGAGGTATTCATCCAGCATTCAAAACTGTTTAAAGTTATGAAGAGAATGGGTTTCACTGTGATTGACTCATACACTGTATTTTAACTCTGGTACTGCATATGTCTTCAGGTGGAGAAGAATTACTTAAATGGCAAATTGAAGGCCATTACAGCATACTTCTGTAAACCTTCCTGATAAGCTGTGGTTGCATAAATTTGGTAATCTCTTTTGCTACATCAGATTGATTACGTCCCGATTTTTAGGAATAGCCGATTTTCTTGGTTTTTCATGTATATTAGCTCATGGATCTGGCGCCAAGATACATGTGAATTACTCCAGATACATGTATCTAGTGTGATTCACATGTATCTGATATGCATACGAATCTCGCTCGCCTATATCTCGATTGTGTATCTAGTAGCAAAAATACATGTATCCAAGTGTATGATACGTAGGAAACTCTTAATTAGTGGTAAGATAAGCAATATTTACGAATCTCCCTCGCCTATCTCTCGATTTTGTGTATCTAGTAGCAAAAATGCATGTATGTAAGTGTACGTGTACGTAGGGAACTCTTAATTAGTGGTAAAATAAGTAATATTTACGAATCTCGCTCGCCTATCTCTCGATTTTGTAATATTGTGCACAATTTTGTAATGTTCAAGTGTTTCTTTCTTTTCTTATGGTGGGTTATAGCTAAATAGCTATAGCATACCATGTCATGCTCAATCAAATAATGATACGATTTGAAGAAAGCGTAATAGCTCACTAGTGTTAGCCTGATGACATCGAAAACATATTAAAATTTTAATGAATTTTGTAACATCAACCTTTAAAGGAGTATAATGGAACAAATATGGGTTACAAGTTAATCTTGTTTAAGACCTTCTTGTGATTGAGGAAGATGAAGATTAGTTCCTAAACGAGTAAGATTAACATAATCTACTGGACCATGAGCCGATAATCCTGGAATAATTAATCCCACCATTCTAAAAATTATCTCAGACCAACTTTGTTTGTAATCATTTCCCTTAATCCAAGGGAGAATAAAACTCCTAATTAGCTCAAAAATAGCATTCAACACCTTTGGTAAAACCCATAGCAATGAGAAGTAATTCTTGTTTGGTTCTTCCTCCAAAACCTACAATTAGTAACCAAATTAAGACAATTTTTTTTAATATTAGCTGTTAAAATATGATCGAAAAGATTTTTTATGTAGCTTCTGAATATCTAAAAACTAAATATACTGACGCTCGTACTCTAATAATCTCCACTAGTTATGAATAGTGAACATTCATACTCATTATCTTAAAATTTCTAGATTATAAGCATGACAAGTCCTTGCAAGAATAATGATATAATGGTGTACTACTATATATTTACTAAAAAATCTGAATCGATTGTACTGTACAGATAGATTAGAAAGTTTACTTTGCCACAGTGAATCAATCGTACTGTAAAGTTTATCTTGCCACAGTGAATCGATTGTACTGTACAGATAGATTAGAAAGTTTACCTTGCCACAGTTAATCGATCGTACTGTACAGATAGATTAGAAAGTTTACCTTGCCACAGTGAATCAATCGTACTGTACAGATAGATTAGAAAGTTTACCTTGCCACAGTAGAGGCTGTTGTAGTACAAACAGGATCCGAAATGCTTGAAGAATAGTGTTTTGTCATCATAGGGCAATCTTGGCACCATATCATTGCAATAAACATATCTATAATATTTGACATCAAATTTCTTCAATTTCTCCATCATGAATTTCCCAAAATTTTCATCTCCAACTCTTGGTTGGCCAAAAGTGTAAACTCCTTCCAATTTATCTAATAGCCATTTTTCTTCATGTAAAATTAATATTGATGCAAATAATATTGCTAATGCACCACCTAAACTATGTCCAGTTACTATAAACTTTGCTTTTTCATTTTTACTCAATATTTTCTTCAATTCTTCTCTTATTTTATAATATGCAAATTCTTTAGAATTACTATTATTTTGATCTTGGTTTATTTGTTTGGGCCATCCAATGGGCTTTTGTAACCCTAGGGCTTTCATAAAGCCTGCATGGATTTTACCAAGGCCTTCAAGTTCATACCATGATAAATCTATATCTGTGATCCATGCATTTGCATTAAATGGGCTTGTCCCTCTAAATGCTACCACAATTAAATTTGGATCTTCAATTTTGTCTTGAAACATTATAGCTTGAGTTGAATATTGTTCCTCATAAGCTACAAAAACAAAAAAAAAAGTTAAATCGGGGTACGGGAAGGGGAAATAGGAAACGGGATTATCAGAAGGGAGTTTAACCCTCACCGATAAGTTGAAAGATCAGGCAGTCAACCAACTCAGCTACAAAAGAACAGTGAAAATCGAGTGTGTTTTGAAGAAAATATTTACGTATACAATGTATATCATTATGAAGATCAGTCAGTCAACCAACTCAACTACAAAAGAACAGTGAAAATCGAGCGTGTTTTTGAAGAAAATATTTACGTATACAATGTATATCATTATGAAGATCAGGCAGTCAACCAACTCAACTACAAAAGAACAGTGAAAATCGAGTGTGTTTTTGAAGAAAATATTTACGTATACAATGTATATCATTATAGGCAGGAATAAAAAATTCGAACGAGGGATTAAAGAATGCATTGAACGAGTTATATATGTGCAAACTTTTTAAAAATGTATATATATGGTATATCTTTTTGTCGATGAAGGGAATTTAACTGAAGCTTTGGTACGATATATAATGATAGTATAAATTAATTTTTTACCATACATATATAATCTAATTTTGTATCCAAATTTTAAGTTTACTTTAGAAGAAAAACCAAACACTATTGTATTGGAAATAAAAATTAGTGTAAATCAAAAGAAGTTGGAGATTTTTTAAAATAAATTTTGATGTTCGTATCTCGATTAATTTTATGATATACTTAACAGTTTTCATCGACAAAAAGTATCAAATACTTTTTTTTAATAAATAAGTGTTTATTAGATCTCGACTCAAATATAAAGTTTAATATTATTTTGAAATTAACATAAGAGGTTGGTGCTAAAAGATCAAGGCGTACTTTTTGGATCACTCAATAAAATATAGCAATATTCATTGTATTAAATTAATTTATGATAGCTAATTGCACATAGATCAAAGTTTTGATTTCTTAAATAACGCTAAAAGTTAAAAAAAATTAACACTAATTTTATTATTAATTAAATACAAGTAGTTACAACTAGATTTTAAAATTAATGTAATTAATGTACTTAGAGGACATCACTTCAAATCACCTAAAATGGAATCTATACTCTTAATTATATACTTCCTCTGTCCGGTATTGTTTGTCATGATTTTCTATTTTTAGAGTCAAACTATAAAAACTTTGAATAACATTTTAAAATGTATTTTTTCATCATATTATATGTAAAAAGATGTAATTTATAGTACTTTTCATATAATTTTAGAATATCTAATTTTTTTTATTTAATATATCGAATTAATATTTACGTCAAATTGTTTTTCGATAAGCGCAACATGACAAAACAATTCCGGACGAGGGAGTAATTAGTTTAAACTAATCACCTACCTAGATTACTAATTTTTTTCACCAACCAGCATTTCGTTTTAAGTTTTCTCAGAAAAATAAAATGTTGTTTATAATTATTTTCTATTTTGAAATCTTCTTAATTAAGTTTGAAATAGAATACAAAAATACATCTAACACATACATAAAATTATTTTCATTATCAGTAATTCAGTATATATAAGTAAAATCCTATTATAATTTGCACCTGAACGTAATTATTGAACAAATCTAATCAATTCATGAAAAATAAGATTCGGTCAATTCACTCGAATTTAAATTGATTATTTATTAGCTATATTCATTTTAATCTGTTCAAATTCATTCTTTTCGCAACTATTAAAAAGATAAACATCGACTTACCATTCCAGAAATTATACAACCCCAAGAAATGCATCTGCAGGAAAACAAAACACAATTTATGAATATTTTGTCAGTATTTTTTTTATTTTTTTTAAAAAAATTATTATAATTATTATAAAGAATAATAATTTACCTGCCAATGCTTTTGAATTACTGTCTTATTTAGTGCTTCATTTTCATATGATAATTTAGCAGCCATAATTGACACGTGTCGATTATATCTTATGTCCCCAATTTTTATTTTCTTGTCTAATTCCACCCTTAAATCAAGATTTCCGATCATCGATTTGAATTTTTCCGATGACTTTTCCGGCCTTACCACTTTTCCTACAATCGTACGATGAGATATATTATTTATATACACTGACAGTATCAAGAATTTACAATACTAGTGAATATTAAATAATGAATATAAAGAAAAATAATAAAAAAATAATAAATTTTGAAATCCACGCACGTCACGGTATTTTCATTGTTCGATTTAATTTTGTTTCGTGGATCGTGTGAGATGGTTGGAATCCCTCCACATATTCGTAATCAGAAATTTCAATATAAGAATTCAGATTTAGTTAAATCACAATGCAAATATCAAATATCAGATAGAAAAAACTGAATTTTGTTTTGTAATATTTCAATTTGGTGAATTCTTTTATTCTTGTAGGATTATTGTGACATTTTTATTCAATTACGAAGTTTAATACTATACTCTATAATTTTGCCCTTAATTCTCAAAAGAATATCACTCTCTAGCTCTAACATTTTTGTCTCCGTCCATCAAAATAATAATTTAAAAAAAAAAGGTCTAATTTTTCGATATTTCTTTTATTTATTTTTACTTATTCACTATTTTTAAAAATAAATTTTTATTTTTATTTGTCAAAACACATAAAATAATAATTATTTTCCCCTCTTTTGCACTCAATATATAGAGTATTAATTATTTATTTCTCAGACATGATATTCTACATTAATTACTATGAATATTAACTATTATTTCTTAAGAAACGTATAAATATTAAAGTGGACAAGTAAAAATAAACTTGACGGAATATTATCCTTAGCAAGTCAAAGAAGATTTATATTTTCAAATTTGTAAATGAGAATAATGCATGTCTTGTTTAGGTACTATGCATGAACTATGCATTTTGATTTCATTTTACTTGCATGTCTATAAACTCTAAAAAAAATCAATTTAATTTCCACCAGAAAAAAAATTGAAAATATTCCATCTTCTATTATAAAAATAAAATAAAAAACAAAGAAAATTTTATTAAAATTGAGAAATCTGAAAATGGAAGTATTTTAATTATAGGTACATATGATCAAACATAAAACAAAAAATTGGATCATTGATTGAAAAAAAAAATTCAAAAGTTTAACAGTTGATATGACATGCCACATCATCTTTTCAGCACCAAAAAATTGATTTTCCAACTAAAATATAGTTCATTTTTGGGAAGATTGTATATATCAAGTTGCATTACTTAATAATATAGTTTAACTATGTTTTTCTTTTAACCCTAGGATGACCGTAATCGTTACGACCTCTATCCTTCGAATGAAAATTGGATTATAAATCTCATTTCATAATAGCCTACAAATTATACAGGAGTATAAACGATACTAGGTAAGCCCTATGTGACATACTCAATTTAGAGGGAATTGAGGAGGGATGGATCCGTAACCGCTACGACCTCTGTCCTTCGAATAAAAATTGGGTAAATCTCATTCCATAATAGCCTACAACTTATACAGGAGTATAAACGATACTAGGTAAGCCCTATGTGACATACTCAATTTAGAAGGAATTGAGGAGGGATCGATCCGTAATCGCTACGACCTCTGTCCTTCAAATAAAAACTGGGTAAATCTCATTCCATAATAGCCTACAAATTATACAGGAATATAAACGACACTAGGTAAGTCCTATGTGACATACTCAATTTAGAAGGAATTGAGGAGGGATCGATCCTGGATTATTCGTGTGGAATATAATCACCCTCCAAACCAACTGAACCATCTGAATAAACTAGTTTAACCAAGTTGATAAATCATCCAACACTAAAAAAACATGAATTTCTAAAAGGATATTCGTTGCCGAAAAGACTAAATTTATCGAAAAAATAAAACTTTTCAATAGTGATCATTTGACAACTCAACTCTGAATAGCAGTCGAAATAATATTAAAGAGAGAATATATATGTGTATATATATATATATAATATGATAATTAAAGTCGAATTAATGTACATACCTTGAAATATATTGAAGAAAAGTTGAATAAAACCACCATTAAAAGAAGGATAATTCTGCAAAAGTTCCATAAAAGAACCTAAATTTTCCATAGGATTTTTGAACCAAAAGAACAATCTTTGCAACACAATGGAGATAAAAATGAGCCATCGTCGACGAAAACCTCGAATCGTCGATGCAACTCCGATCGATACATCGAAGAAATTTCTTTTATCTAAGTTACTAGAATAGAAAATACGAATAAAATCAAAGTAACTAGCTTCTTGAGGCTTTAATTCAAAGTAATCTTTACAAATTTCTTCATCATTATTGTTAGCCATAGAATATAGTTTGTTGTAACTTAGAAGAAATATATGTTATGAATAGTTCATGATGTTCTCATTTTGTCTATATTTATATATAAGTTGTATGGTCTTAAAAGGTGTGTTTGGTAGGAAGAAAAACGTTTTCGACGAAAACAAGTCATATATATAGTTATCTTATTTATTTTCTAGTGTTTTGTAAATAGGTAAAAAAATAAATTGTTTTGTATAAATATTTGATTATAGTTAAAGAAAATACTATGTGGTGATGATTGTAGGGTCGAAAACTGAGACAACATGTACTGATATATGTAACATGGTTTATCTGACTGCTAAATATAAAATAACGAATCGATAACTTTAAATACTGAACCTATAAGACTTAAATCTCAAACCCGTCGATAGAGAAGACAATAATTAGCATGGAAAGTCATTCATATATTTGTTTTCTCTATTTTCATTAAGGGAATTATTTTTTTAAAAAAAAATTCAATCAAATAAATCTAAGAAAATTAAAAATTATTTTTTAAAAAACATTTTTCGTCATAACAAACACACCCTAATAGAGAGCTGAGATTTTCAATTAAGATACACGGTTTACTAATTAATAATTCAAAATATAAATAATCTAGTCTCCACATACATATAATTTTTAAAATATATAAATTATTGTCAATTGTCAAAGTTTGAGTTAACGTAAATAAATTCCAAGTACACGCGATGTCTTACTTTGTCTTTGGTTTAAAGATCCAAAGACCAATTAAAATGTTCAAATTTATCAAAAATTATATTTAATAAGAAGTGTTTTCGAAAAAAAAAAATACTTTTAAAAATGACTTGTTTGCATGTATTTGGAAATTAATTTGTGCTTGGCCACAATTTCAAAAATACTTCTGAAAAAAAATTAAATTTTGGAAATTGGTTTTTATTATTATTCAAAAATAGTTTTTTTTCTGTTGACTTAACAAACAACTCTATATAATAGATATCTCTTTACAACTTTTTGAAAAGCTTACTATGATGATAATTCTTGATGTTTTTTAATAAAGTTTTTTGGATCGACATTTTAAAAATATAAATAAATATACCAAAGAAGAAAAGTAGATATAATATGCTAATATCAATTATGGCATTTGAAAGTTAACAATTTTTTTAACTTGTATTTTGTATATATTGATGAAAAATTGTGATTTAATATTATTATTGCAAGTTGTAGCTAGCTAGATTGACCACTTCATCAAGCTATGATGATTTGTAGAATTTCAAAGGAACTCAATTGTGTACAGTGTTCCTTCTTTAATTATTTTAAGTGGTTAGACGTGTTAATTGACAATTTTTTTAATTTTAGTTTTATTATTATATTTTTTTCATACTTATTTTTATTATGATTAACTTAAACAGAGCATTTATTGAAAGAAATTCGTCTCACTCTTTACAAGATAAGAATAAAATTGTGTATACATTATACTGCTCAGATTTCACTTATAGAATAATACTAAATATGTTGTTATTGTTATATTCGGGAAGGGGTGGTTAGTGTTGATTAACTCAATATGCTTTATTAGTTGTTAATTTCGTTGAAAATGGTAACTTTTATCCTTGTTTCTTTTTCATCTTCAATTTTCAAACTTTCATTAGAAACTTTCTAACTTCTAATTGTTAGGTATAATAAAAAATTGATATTTCTTATTGAATAAAAAATTCAAGATGGCTTTGGGGTTGTTAAATCGTACATGAGTTAATTGTTGACTAGTATTTAATTAAAATATATATTATTTTATCATTGGAAACATCATGGCAATTACTAAGAAGTTAATGACTTGTAGTTATCATAGGACCATTTATCCTTAATCAGAAATTTCGAATCGTAGTCTTGAAAATAAAAACTATTAAAGTTACTGTCTTTAACGAATTTTATCGTCTAATGTACCATGAATCTAAATTAATGGAGTTCAAAATAAATACCAAAGAAATAAAATCTATCGCTCTTCACTTTTAATTTCATATTTGTGTTAGGATTTTCTAAAAGTAGATTATTTTTAAAAAAAATTTGACACGTACATATTAACATTCTTTAAGAACTCGAGTACTATAACTTTAAGATGGATATACTTATAGGCAATACTCGATATTTGTTTTCGATTAAAATTACGCTATATATAAAGTCCAAAGAATAAAAAGAAAAAACAAATTAAAGTATTTATAATAGTAACTAGAAAAATATTCTTTTTTTCTACGTTATATTGATATTCAATAGCGATAAATTAAAATTCTAAACCTCTTGATTAAAATTGTCCACTAACATATATTCTTTCAAATTGACATATTTTTTTTCTATTCTTAGGCAATTTACAAATTATTTTCGATTCAAAAGAGGAATTTTGTTTGTAAAAAAAGGAAAGAAGGCAAAGGGATAAATTAATATCTAACACTATAAAAAAAAACAGACATTGAACTTAATTTGATCGAAATGCTAGTTCATGAGATGAGAATTGTCTAAAATTATAGAAGAAAAATCATATTTAACGCACACATGTCCAAGAATGAATATCTATAGAGCCTATATGATATGACATGGAATCGAACTTCAGATAAACTAAGAAATTGAAATAAATATGGGCTTTGATACCATAATTAAAAAAGGAAAATCACGCGGTCAATTAAATTTATACTACTTAATTATTCGTCATAGCTATAGTTTGTTATAATTATCACTCGCAACTAATATTATGCATTGATTACGTGGATTGACTTCGAGTTTGTATAAATAGTCGCGTTTGTATGTGTATAATTCGTCAAAATGTACAAATATATATGTATAATATACAATTATCTAACTGATATACGTATACAATTTACCTCTCTCCCACTCGCTGCCCTCTCTCGCTCACCTCCCTAGCTCCTCCCTCTCCGAATCTCACTTGCTATATATATACAAATGCATATGTATAATATACAATTATCTAATTGACATACATATACAATTCACCTCTCTCCACTCTCTGCCATCTCTCCTCTTTCCTCTCTCTCCCAATCTCGCTTGCATATATACAAAATACATAATATATAATTATTTAATCGATATGCATATATAATTCACCTCTCTCTCACTCTTTGCCCTCGCTCGCCTCCCTCCTCTCTCTCCCAGTCTCGCTCGCCTCAAGCCTCCATATAACATTCAGTTACAAATTGTAATTATCAAATTATAGTTATAGAGAGTAATTAAGCTATTTTTGAGTGGCTATATGTGAAAGATCCTCAATATAAAATAAAAATTGAGCTTAACTTAAACTAAAAGATAACTCATGAGGTGAGAATTGTCCATGATCACATTAGTATGATTATTTTGAAATTTAAACAATGAGGGATCAAAGATAGAAAAAGAAAAATCTAAATTAAATACGACTTCGAACTTTGTCACGCCTAAAAAGAACCAATGATTAATATATATATATATATATATATATATATATATAGTTTTAAATCTTAATAAATACTTTGGAGAATAAATAATTAATATTAACAGTAAAATATGGGAGAAAAGTTATTTTTTTAATAAAACAAATTCATTATTCATTTTTAGGTACTGTCATAAAAGAATGGAGAAAGTTTAGAAAATATTCCATCTTCTATGATAAAAGAAGAAACAAAGAAGACTTTATAAAAATTAGGAAATTTATGAATGGAAGTATTTTATGGCTACATAGGATGAAACGTAAAGCAACATTCATTTCGTAGAGTTTTAAGCGATAATATATATTCGTAAATTGAATAATTATTCGAAAAAGAATAAAAAATTGCAGATGATTTGACATGTACTAAAAAAAATTGATTTTCCTGTTGAAATGATTTGCTTTATAATTTGGGAGGATCGGATCAAGTAAAAATACTACATAATTAGCTTCATTACGCTAGTAAAATTATCCACCACAAAAAAAACATATATTTCTGATAAACATGTTTTTATCTTTTTCTTTTGTTGGTGGGTGTTGTGCATAATGAAATGATACCTTATTTAATTTATTGAACTTATTGAATTTTTTTTAAAAATCATTTTACTAGTTTTAGTTACTAGTAAAATTCAATTTTTATTTATGATTTTAGAGTGTTTTACCATGGTTGATAAAGATGCATTATAGTAGGGGCAAATTTATAATTGAATTTATGAATTCATGAAAATTCACTAATTTTGATTCGAAATCTACATTTATTTATTAGGATCAAAGTTGTTGACGTCCTATAGTCATATTTATATTGAGAAGAATTTTGTCTTTACTTAATATAAGACATTATTTATTCAAAATCTAATAAGCAATGAAATTATAATTCAAACCTATAAACTTAAATTTATTAATGTATCCTTAAATTATAGCCTCTTTTTATGATTGGAACAATATATAGGTTTTAGCTAGTTCATTGTGTTGGAACATAGACCTTAAAATTTATTTTTTAAAATGTTAAATCTTCGTACTATGTTATTCGCGCTTTATGAATTGATTTTTGAATTTATTAGTCATTTAGTTCATAATTTTTTTTCTTTATGTATGATTAAAAAAAATATTTCAATTTTTTCAATTATGGTACGACAGAGATATCCACATAGGATCAATCATTGACCACGTAGACAAATGATCAAATTAAAAATAATGTTATTAAAAAAAAACTACAATATCATAAAAGACCACCGCCAAAAATGTCAGTCATTCACATGGATTTATTGTGGATATTTTTTTATTCGTATTTAACGTTTGATATTTATGTTAGAATTTAATTAAATTTAAATATATATATATATATATTTCGTAACTCATTTTTTGGCAATATGATTTTTTTTATTTTCGAAATTTTCAAGTCGAGACATCCTATTAAGAGTAAAAAAAAGATCAATAGTTTTTAGCTTGAAGTCACTCCCTCCATGTTGGGTAAAATAATTGAGATTTTTTGTAGATTTTAATATAGAATTAATACAAAATAAATCATATTTTTATTTACTTAGTTATATTCTTAGTACAAATAATGAAAGTAGATTTACAATTTCTAGAACATGTGTGCATTACTTATAAAAAAAAATATGAGGAAAACAATCCCTAGCTATTACTTTAGAAAAATAATATTAGATCGATTCTAAAAAATCGTACGTAAAAATACATAATTTTGTAAAGAAATCATCATGAATACACTATTTTTTTTTTAAAAAAAATTAATCCTTTAAAAAATTCAGATTATTTCTCGATTTGTGCGTGTCTTTTTATTTTACGCAGAAATCATGCTAATCTTCTCTATATCGTTTCAATTTTATCGGATATCCCCGAAGGGACCATGGATTCACTATATAAAAACATGGTTATGAACTTTTATTACTCCTCTATAGTAGAGTACAACTTACATGGTATATATAAACTTTATAATTAACTATATATCATAATAAGTGATTCTCTATATGTGTATTTGATATTTTCCTTTCTATTTTTACAACCCCACATGAATTTATACTAAAAACAAGAACTCATTATTCAATATTTGTCACTTAAACATGTAACTATCTATCTATCTAGGGTTGAACACTTTGATGATAATTGTAATTATAATTAGGTAAATAATTCCCACTTAATGACATTGATATAGGCCTATTAATTTCAACTTTTTCAAGAGATTGAACTTGCTTCTTCAAGAATTTCATGTAATGAATTGCTTCATCTAACATTGATGCTGTGTCCATTTTTGTTCCACCTGGTACTAATCTTTGTAGTATCCTTATCTTTTCACTTATCCTTTCTCTCCTATGGCGTGCCGCCACGCTTTGAGGATCATTTGATATCTTCACGTTCCTCCTCTTGGGCGCTTTTACTGGTTATTCAGAAATGATATCCACGTTAAACAACAAGAAAAAATAACCGATATTAATATCAAGATATGGTTAACAACGGGAACGAAAAAGAGAAACAAGTCAACAAATATCTCGACTTTCACATCAAGGAAAAAAACTATTAGTAAAAATAGAAATTTGATGACGGTCAAATTTAGTAGTTAAATAATAAAATCCGTTAGATAAAAGATCATTCAATATTGTCATGTTTCTTTTCTAGGTGCTTTTATTAAAATCTGCCAAAAATAATATCCACGATAAATAACAAGAAAAAACAACCGATATCGATTAAGATATCGTTAACAATGACAATAAAAAAGAGAAACTAAGTTAACATATATCTTGATTCTTACATCGATATAAAAACAAAACCACTACTTGAAAAAACAAAATTAATGAGGGAATAGTCAAAAACAACAAAATTTGTTGATAATTTCCAATAGCAAATTAGCAACACATTAAAAGATAAATTGTTACAAGAACAGTGTGAATTATATGAGATTTTTCCATGAATTAGTATGAAATTTACAGAAAAATAAGTTTCCAACGAATTTTCATACTAATCCTCGGGAAAATTTCCATTTAATTCACACTTTTCTTATACTATTAGTTCATGACTATTTTCATTTTTTGATAGTGGTATGAATAGAAAGATACCATGAACTATCAAGCCTCTAAGTGAAAGTTGCACCGAAAGTCATTAG
The DNA here is from genome assembly GCA_032847665.1 of Solanum chilense. Lineage (NCBI taxonomy): Eukaryota > Viridiplantae > Streptophyta > Magnoliopsida > Solanales > Solanaceae > Solanum > Solanum chilense. The sequence goes on along the minus strand of CM064974.1, from coordinate 69,143,239 downwards.
TCTGAAGGCACGTCTATTTGAGCGTTACTAAAATATATAGAGATACACACAAGGATACCAAAATTCTTACCGGATGATGGATCGATTTGAATTGGTTGCATCGCAGCTATTCCAAAAATCATCTCTCTCATAGCCACCATAGAATTTCGCTTCAATGTATGTGAAGGAAATGTACTCAAATGCGAGACAGTGGATATTTGTTCTTTATAGTCACCTTTAACAGAAGTACTCCACTTTTCATTATCACGACTCGAATTTTCCAAGAAAGGGAGGGTTATTGGAGATTCTTGATGAACTATTTGAGGAGATCTAGAGTCATTGAATGGAATAGTAGATGATGGCACATTGTTCAAGAATGTAGATGGTGAATTATGATGATCGATAATTTCAAAGAAATTATTACGATCAGTATTATTGTTATTGTTATTGTTGTTGTTATTGCTTCGTTGCGGACTATAGTCCAACATTGGCATTTCATTCTCCATTTGCATCATAAGCATCATTTCCATTTGATCTTCACAAGGTGAGGATTTGAGCAAGTCAATATTATCCATATATATGACTTTTTCTTTTTTATAGAGTAAAGAAAAAAGAAAATTATTGATGTTTATTATTCGAAAAGCAGAATATACGCAGATCTAAAGTTTAATTATAATTAAATCAATGATCTAATTATACTACTATAGTCTATTTGATTATTTTTTTTGGAGAAGAAATATTGAGAGGGGAATAAAATAGTGATATATATTGGGAACAGACTACAATAAAGCTCATTGGGAAGGCTATATATAACAACTTGTAAGTACATTATTATTATTATTATTATCAATATTATTATATTAATTTTATAATATGCTTTTTTATATTGTATACTGATGGAGCACTAGAAAAGTTGGTAAAACTTCTCTTTCCTCCTTTTTGGTTTTCTTTTTCGCATTTGATATTTTCTCCGTCCATTTTTTTTTTTATTTACATTAAAATAAAATATTTTTATTTTAATTTGTCGAATTTTAAAAATAATATCATTTTATTCTTATTTACCGTTAGTTAATAAATATAGTCCATTTATTAATATTTAATATAGCTTTTAAAGAGATATTACTGTTAGAAAATTAAAAATTAGCGATGAATAAAATTCTACAGATATCAATCCCATTTTAGCTATTGATTAGTAATAGATTATAAAAAATTCAACTAATTTGAAGCTTTTTGCCAACAAGCTAGCTTAGAATTATAGACAAATTTTATTTTTTCGAGTAGATAATATATCAAGTTAATATGAATAAATAATTATGGACGGAGGGGAATAAATATCTTCTAAACTATACTCTAAAAGAAATATAGCTTAGAATCATTTTTGAATATGTAAGTCAGAGAACTTGACCTTTATAATATTCGAAGCATCTTTGACTAACTAAAAATAATTGGAAAAATACTCTACTCTTAAAGAAAATTTATATTCCCAAAAGAGAAAATTAAATATCACAAAAAAAAAAGGGTAAGAGAAATGAAAATGGTAAGAGAAATGAAAATATTATATTTAAAAAATATTTTTATAATAAGAAATATATAGAAGCCCACCATTTGGGATGGGTCAGATCTACATAAGTGCTTTTGATGCATTGAATGGTATAAATATTACTACCAAAATTAATCTACATTCATGGAACAATAATGTATCAGTCTTTAAGTTTATACATTTTAAATTTTACGATTTTTTCCATTTCAATTTATATGATTTTATTCAAATAAAAATTGAATTATTTTTATATAAGTCACAAATTTTTTCATATATAAAAAAAGAGTAGTTTTGTGTACAAATATAGCGTGTAAGCAAGGATTATATCTTTAAAATATGATATAGACAGTTTATTCTAATATAAATATTAGTAACTGCTTCAGCAATTTAATTAAATTCATAACCTGTAAATCTTACTAAATTAATCTTTCTGAGATTGCACTTCTTACATATTTTTAATTTTAAACATTTGAATTGTCAGTGATCGTAGGTTATAATATTAAAAAAAATTAAGTATATTAATTTTACTTCTAAAAATATAAAAAAGTAAACCTTTAAAATAAAACGATGATCATTTAAATCGAAACGAAGGAGTATCACTCACATGAGAGAAGTCGGAGAGATCTCATATAGTCATGCTCACCCCATGAAAATATATTGGTAAATGAGTCAACTTCATATTCTGAATTTAACGTAAATTATTAATTTAATTTTTTGTCAATAATTTATAAAACACTTATTATTTAGTTTACTAAATTTACATACACTCAGTAAGTAATTTCAAACTCTTTTTTACAAGCATGGAGCTCTTAACAATAAATTAAAAAGTTGAGAGCAGTATCAAGAATATATACTACTGAATTTTAAGAGAATTTAAAAATGTATTTCATTCATATTGTAACATTATATTTAAGTTTAATTAGTTAAATAAAAAAATATTTTTAAGATTATTCGTAATTTGAAAATAAAACTAATAATTTACGGTATATTTTCGATATTTATATCATATTTTTATAATGATAGAGTATAGCTTGAAATTAGCTTACATTTTTTTGGGAACACATTTCGAGGAGGATTAGGTTCTGCCATGACTACTACTACTTCGTGTGTTTGTTTAGTTCTCCTATTAACTTATGTATAAAAATGGAATTGGATATGAGGACATATTAGAAAATTAAAAATATAGGTTAAAAATAATAAATAAATTAATTATGATAATTTTATAAACGGAAGATTTGAAGTCAAGATATTATAATTAGTGTGTCATATTACGAAAATTTATCTAGCTTTGATAACACGAGTTGAAATATCATATCGTAATTGTATAAGACAGAGTTTTAAGATAAGTTCAAAGGTTCAATCAATGAAAGAGTTTGAGATCTCTAATTGATGAACGTTGTATAGATATGATTAAATTCAATTTAAGATCTGATGCTAACACTGATTCAGACCATAAAGACTTTTAATGATTTATCTCAAAGAATCAAAGAAAGAAAAAAACTAACCTCATTTAGAAGTTAATTACTTTTCTTAATAATCGTTAATTTCCACGTAACATATACCAAGACAATAAAATCCAAAAATACTAAAATATTACTATAATATATGAAACGGGTAGATTTGGATAAAAAGAAGTCTGAATACACAGATTTTGTTGTTGGAACGTTGATTTTTTTTTTATTTTAATATAATTATTTACTTTATATTATCACTATTATTGCAGTACCTTATCTTATCTTTCCCACAAACTTAACATTTAGTTCATTTTTTAAATTTATTTATTATGAGTTCAAAATATGTATATTTTGAATCGTAATATTTTACCTTTTTATGTGTTGTAATATATTTCAATTGACTTACACAAACTTAATTTTGATGTAATTATCTTTTCGACGATTAATTATATTGTAAATATCATTTTGTGTAAGTTAATTAACGGTGTCACATAAAACAGAACAAACGATTTCTTATCAAAAAGTCGCAAGTGGTCCTATTGTCTATCTTCTTTTCCCACATGATTTTCATGTCTTCAATTGTGAGCTAGGGATTGAATCATTGACATATTAAACCTCTTTGATTTAGCCAGGTTCGCTTTGTTCATCTCAATTTGTGTCCTATTTGAAATTTAAAATAGGTGGGATCGATATATAGCTTCCACGACTCTACCATCCAATCAATTTATTGTTTTGTTTCGAGTTCGAGCTTCAGATTCAGGAAAAATAAAGTCATAATATAGAGTAACATGTGATTATACATTTTAAGTAGTCATATTGTGTAAATATTTGATATACTGATAAAGGCGGCTTAATAAAATTGATGGCTTAAAGCCAAATCATAAAATAAAGTTTTTAAGGATAAAGTTTAAATTAAAGCCATAACAAACATTGCAATTAAAGTAATAATACAATATAGTATAATAAGTCTGTTATCGCTAGATTCGATCCCTAGACATATAATTAAAGTAAAGAAATCTCAATCATCCCACCGTATCGGTGCATATATATTGTCCTGCCTATCATTAGAGAGTGCAGTACATCCTATATATATGCATTGACACATCATGTTAATATATTAGAAAGTGAGATCAATCATAACACTTAAAAGCACACGATCAGAGGCGGAATCAAGATTTGAACTTTATGAATTCTTAACGAGAGCAGAAACATGTGTTAGTAACTGAATTCTGAATTTAAGTTTTTCATATATTTACTGAATTTTTATAAATACAAATATTAAATTTGAACTAAAGCTACTAAGTCAGTCCCTGGAATCACTATAAATACATGCACTCCTTTTGTTCCACTTTATATGTCTTGTTTTTGACTAAATACGAAGTTTTAGAAGGGAAACAAGACTTTTAAATTTGTTGTCTTAAACTAAAGGTTACATACATACTCGTGAACTTAAACATGTTACATCATTCGTATAAGGTAATGTCATTAAGGGAAAAATGGAATGTAGAATCAAAAACCTACTAAGTATAGAAAAGTGATATTCTTTTTGTTTCGGACTAAAAAGAAAAGTAAGACTCGTATCGATATCTGGAGCACTAGTGGCTTCAACAAGAAACAGAACTGTAAGGCCCTGGAATGTTACAAATCCAAAAGAGAGGTGTGGTCTTCTCATAAGGGAAATTACAAGCACAAGATGATAAAAATGGCATGAATTACTCCTCCATGTCAATTTGTGTGTCTGGTTTTGACTTGACGTGGAGTTTAAGAAAGTAAAGAAAACTTGACGTGGTGTTCAAGACATATGTTACTTCAGAGGATCCAATCTTATGGTGGTTGCAACAATGGGACTTTTTACAATATGTTTACCACTAGTTTCAACTCAACTCAAAGATCCATAAGCAAGATTATTATTATCTACTAGCAATGGACCTTCTATTCCTAAGCTTGTAGCATTGTTTTTCATACTTTTCTTTGAAAAACAACTTGTGTGGTGCAACACTAACTTTATATTCATCCATTGGGGTCAATTTTGAATACTTGTATCCGTTTAGTATCCGACTTGCTGCTGTTCCTATTGAAATAGCCAATGAAAGATGGATAGTTTAAGTCCAATGAAGGGTTGGAACAGGAATGTGAGGAGGATCTTGTGATGGCTTTTATCTGTTGGGATGTGAAGTTTAGACCACAGAGGAGATTTATGTAGTCTTGTGGTGTAACGTCGTTGATAAGTCCGGGGTCCAGTGTCTTATTTGGATTGATATGGCCAGCTCCTATGGCTAGGGGAGTAGCAGTATTGTTGTCTCGAATAGGCCCTTGTGTGTTGCCTAATGAATCGGCTGTGGTCATCATGGCCGAGCGGATGGCAGCAGGGCTCCATTTGGGGTGTACCCCTTTCCAGAAGTGCTGCTACACCAGCAGCATGTGGACATGAAATCGACGTACCAGATATAATGTTGAAGTTACTGAATAGCTCTCGCGAGTTAATTTTAGTAACCGGTAATTTATGAGGCCATGAAGCTAATATCAAGGCTCCAGGAGCTATCAGGTCAGGTTTGAGGATAAAGGGACAAACTTTGTGATGGTCCCCTTGAGCTGTAGCTAGCAACTTCCGATGCTGGTTTAGCACGATGATGTGTTACTTGAAATTCGAGTCTTGCTTTAGGCGAAGGACTGTTCTTGATGTACTCCAAAACTCTATCACCATCTTGAAAGTTCATATGAATTATATAAGCACAATACTACACAATTAGCCATATTGTTGAAAAATGAAATGGAAGTTGGTATATTTTCTTGAACATAAGTTAGTTTACTAATATATAGAGAAGTGACAGGCCAAAGTACTCCCTTTATAACAACTTCTCAATCAGTTACCATACTTTATATATATATTGAACTTACAACTTGCAAGTCAAAGAAAGCTTCAATCTAAAAGGAACTGTCTTTGCCATTGCCTCATCTATCATGTCAAAGTTACTTTAGTTGCACATCCCCCATCCCCAAGTATACGTCACACTTTTCCTTTTTAGTCTGTCGCAAAAAAATATCATACTCTATTGTGGCATAATATACTCTATCCAAATTCTTCCAAAAAGCTATGCATGTTTGAGGATTTGTTAATTGTGTCAATAATTTTGGAAAGTTCAAGCAACATAAGTCATACTTCCTTATTTAGAAACACTTGTCGAAAGACCATCAGCTCGAGTGCATCAAATCCAAGCAAAAGAATAAGAATGCAATGAACAAAACTTAGTAGTCCACATTCAGAGTGTCAAATGAGCGGATTGGGTTAAAATGGACAGGTTAATAACTCGCACAAATTATTAGTCATTCAGAGGTGCTCAACTGGTTTAAATATTGAAGGTGCTCAATCAATCTCTATCTCCATATGTTATTAGTCATTTTCAATATGAATATATAATGTTTTGGAGCACTGGTTGCTTGAGCACCTAGTAGCCACATTGTAAGTCCTTCATTGGTCATCAAAGTGTTAGATATACATATAATGTTATGGTTTATACAACTTGCTTCAGGGTTATATAGTCATCTTGTTTACTGTGATATACATCTTTTTTTTTAATCTGTATGAACAAAAGACAAATGTCTGAGCTGTCTTGTTTGGACTATTATTTGCCTCATTGTCAATTATTCAATCTTATATGTTTCATGCATCAATCAGTCTTTAACTAAGTGGGGAAAAAATGCATAATTTTACTTCACAATTATTCATTAGACAGTGTCTTAAATCAGTTCTGTTCTTACAGAGGTTCCACTCTTATGGTAGTGGCAACAATAGGACTTTTTACAACGTATTTACCGCTAGTTTCAACCCAACTCAATGAACCATAAACAAGATAATTATCGACTAACAATGGACCTTCTATCCTAAGCTTGTAGCTTTGTTTTTCATACTTCTCTTTGAAAACCAACTTGTCAGGTGTAACACTAACTGTATATTCACCCATTGGGGTCAATTTTGCTGTGTATGTTGACTGACCATCTCCAAGATTAGTCACTGTCCTGTTGAATACTTGTATCCGTTTCGGATCAGACTTGCTGCTGTTGAAGTTGAAATAGCCAATGAAAGATGGATAGTTTAAGTCTAATGAAGGTTTGGAACATGAATAAGAGGAGGATCTTGTGATGGATTTTATCTGTTTGGATGTGAAATCTAGACCACAGAGGAGATTTACGTAGTCTTCTGGTGTAGCATCGTAGATAAGTCCGGGGTCCAGTGCCTTATTTGGATTGATATGGCCAGCTCCCATGGCTAGGGGAGTAGCAGCATTGTTGTCTCTACCGATGTCTCGGATGGGGCCTTGTGTGTTGTCTAATGAATCGGCTGTGGTCATCATAGCCGAGCGGATGGCAGCAGGGCTCCATTTGGGGTGTACCCCTTTCACAAGTGCTGCTACACCAGCAGCATGAGGACAAGACATCGATGTACCAGATATAATATTGAAGTAACTGAATAGGTCTCGAGAGTTGATTTGAGCTACTGATAATTTTTGAGGCCATGATGCTAATATCAACGCGCCCGGAGCCATGAGGTCAGGTTTGAGAATCGAAGGACAGCTTCCTGATGGTCCCCTTGAGCTGTAGCTAGCAACTTTTGGTGCTGGTTTAGCACCAAGACGAGTCGCTTGAAATTCGAGTCTTGCTTTAGGCGAATGACTACTCTTGATGTACTTCAAAACTATATCACCATCTTGAAAGTTCAAAAACATAGCTGGAAATTCACTTTGGAGGTAGAATTCCAAGTCAGTATTGTTTGTTATGAAGACACCACCCGAAACGTTTGAATTTCTTATATTGTACACTTGATCGCTTATTGATCCATTCGCGTCATAGCAGACAGCGATTTTGTATGCATTTTTCTTCACTTCCTTATCCTCTAGGCATGAGTTGAGGAAAACGATGGAGTTGTCGCTTGAACTTGAATTCCCGGGGTATAGGGATAAACCTGTGACTGAAACTCCATTGCCTAGAGTTAATGTCCCAAGGAAATCGCGGTCGACTGTGCCAGCAGCCATAGTGAGAACCCAAGGTGTTCCATTGTGCAAACTCTCATTATCAGGCCCTTCATTTCCTGCTGAAGTGGAAACAAATATACCTTTCTCCATGGCAGCAAATGCAGCTATAGCTATCGGATCATCATATAGCTGACGACCATCTATGCCTAACGACAACGATATTACATCCACTCCATCCTCAATTGCCTGATCAATTGCAGCCAGAATATCAGATAACATAGAACCTTCATCCCACAAAGCCTTATACATTGCCACATGAGCCTTTGGTGCCATCCCTGCAGCAACACCAGTAGCATATCCAAAATAAGACGCAGACTCAACACGACTTCCTGCAGCTGTAGTAGACGTATGAGTTCCATGCCCCTCCGTATCACGTGCTGAATTCATCTCAACGGTAATATTCGGATTGCTAGCAATTAGTCCTTTGTTGAAGTAGCGCGCACCAATGAGCTTCTTGTTACACATTGAGGAATTAAACTGAGTTCCACTTTCACATTCACCTTTCCATCTTGATGGAACATCATTCATCCCATTATCATTATAACTTTTACTCTCTGGCCACACCCCTGTATCAACCAAACCAATTATAACATCTCTACCATAATCTGACTTAGGCCATGCACCAGAATTTGAACTCAAACCAAGGAATTGTGACGTATGAGTCGTATCGATTTTAACTGTCATATCTTTAGTTGAAGAAAGATAACCTTGAGACCTCTTGATAACTTGTAGCTCAGAAAGACTAAGTCTTGCACTAAAACCATGAATAGCATTAGTGTAAGCATATACAAGGGAACCATCATTTGAGCTATCTGATATAGAAGCAAGAGTAGACAAATACCAACTATGATGACTAGAAAAGGCTATTGGCATGGCTAACAAATCCATATGGATGATATAAGTTTCTGACTTAGACATACTAAATGGAAATAAAATAGCAAGGAAACACAAGCATAAGGCAATATACTTAGCCATATTTTTTTGAAGAAATGAAATAGAAGTTGGGATTATATATTTCTTGAACATAAGTTATATATAGAGTATTTAGAGTATTCTCAATCATATTTTGAAATTGCAACTTGCAAGTTATAAAATAAAGTTTGTAATAATTCCAAACTCTGATTCACTCTTAAAAGGAACTTTCTTTACCATTCATATATCATGGCAAAATTGCTTTAGTTTTACTCCTTCCATCCTTTAAGTTATATGTCGTACTTTTCTTTTTAGTCTGTGCTTAAATAGTATCAAAACTCTCCGATACTCTAAAAGGTATATATATTTATGAGAGAAGTATTGATGGCACTATTGATCTGTCGTATGACATAGTAAGTAGTGTCAAACTCTTTTAGGAGCATAGTTGAAAACACCCTTAAACAGGGGTGGAGCACACCTTGTACGAAGGGGGTTCATCGGAGGAAAATTATATTATTTATACATGGTTAAAATAATTTTATACGTAGATATAGCAAATGTCGAACCCCCTTCGACTACTTCATGTGTCCATTTCTACAGATCTTGAACCCCCTTATTGAAAATCCTCGCTCCGCCTCTGCGGCCTTAAACTTGACGAAAATTTAGGGGTGTATTTTACTCGTTACAGGATCGAGGGTTGTTTAAGTTCAAGTAAAGGGGTGTTTTTAACTATTAAGGTTGTTAATAGTTCGAGGAAGAAACTAATAATTTGCGGGTGTTTTCATCTCTTTAGATTTTATTGAAGATACAATACGAATGGAATTATGTATAACTATACAAATATGTAAAAGTCATTTTTTCTTTTCTAAACTACATGTTCAGTTAAATACTGTTACATAAATTGAGACGACGAAGTGATAAGGTTTAATTATGTAGTATATGATTGATCATAAGAGTTAACATTTGTGTAATGATTTGAATAATCATTATAAATTTGTTTGCAACTAAATAATGGAGCCAAATATACATAAATGAGTATATCATGTATCCATCATAGGTAAAACCATAGCCACTAAAACTGACTTCCAAATTTCTATAGATAAAAAGTAGCACCCAAAGTATTATATTCAGTGGTCCATAAATATAAGTGGGTGATCTAGATGATAAAAGGAGGACCTATCGAAAATCGACTCAAAATTTTAAGTTTATGAATTTTAAATTTATAACGTTTCGTTAATGCGTTTGAAATTTAGTATTTGTAGGCATTTACTAGTTTTCTTAACACATACGTAAGGTCTAGGCTATGTTAATGTGCCCCGGGAAATAATTGATTACGTGGTGCTAAAACGTTTTAATTTACGTGTCCTAATTAGGAGTCTGAATGTTAAAACTTATTTAAAAATTGTCCTTCGATATAACTCAACCTCAAAATTCAGTTCATGTAGTTCTAACTCGTCAATTTTTTATCCAATATGAAACTTCCCAACAAAATTATCTAACTTTAAATCCTCAACTTTTTAAAAATAAAATTTTCACATTTAATTAACCATTAAAAATATTATTTAATTCTTCAAATAATAAACAGGACATATTATTGGAATCATTTTGGAGTACTTTATTTAGCTTAGCCAAACTAGCCTTTGTCCTTTAGCCAATTTATTGGACACACATTTAACAAATTCTAATTCTCTCCATTCGTAACAAGAGATTTAATTTTCGAATTCTAAGAATGAAAAATAATAATCTTATTGAGAACATCATCGTCGAAATGGGCCTTACGAGTTACGATATATGAATTCAAATTTAATCAGACTTCAATATGAATATTAAATATCGTATAAAAAACTAATTCCTATCATTTTCATGTTTTATTGTTTATTATTATTAAGCTCACATGTAAGGAAATGAAATTACGAGTTACGATGTACGAATTCAAATTTAATCAGACTTCAATATGAATATTAAATATCCTATAAAAAACAAATACCTATCATTTTCATGTTTTATTGTTTATTATTATTAAGTTCACATGTAGGGAAATGGAATGACATCAAGATTCTTGTAATGGACAAAAAAATAATTATAGAATGAAGGGGAATTATGGCTCTAATTGTCTTAATAAGACCATACAAACTAAAATAATTTTTTTATAAATAGAAAAATAATTGGAGGCCACATATGATTTTGATTTTTGATAAATATAATTGTGAGTGACTTTTAATTGGCAAAAAAAAAAAAAAAGTTAGGTACAACTACACTTTAATCTTTCAAAAAAGTTTCCACTAGTAACATGAATTTCTGTTACTTAAGAAGACTTTAAGTCAATTTGTGAAAACAAAAAAAAAAAAAAAAGTTTTTCCAACTTTTGGTAGTGATATTATTTTAGAAACTTCTTGGAGAAAAATTGGGTGTGAACATAGTAAAAGGAATATTATTGGGTTATGAGTCATTTCAATTGTTAATCATTATGATATAAGATAAAAATTGCAAAATGTTAGTCACATGTATTATTTTTTAAAAAAAAATAAAAAAATAATATATATATAAAGAAAAACAAAGGGAAGTTTGGCATGAATATTTGATAACTAATCAGTAATGCGGCTCAATAAAATTGGTGACTTGAATTCAATTTTAACGAAAGGTATATTTTTCTGTTTAATATTTTTTTGAAAGAAAAAATTACATACAAAGTTGTTAAAAATTTGAATTGGGTTTTATATTCTCTTTTTAACTACATATTTTAGATTCGAACGTCGAGAATTAAAAAGATCTTATTTGAGAGCACTCTTCGATTTAGTCGACTTTGTGTGTATCAAAATTGAAGTAACGAAGCAATTCAATATAGATATCAAACATTCGCTTCCAAAATTTGGGGGCTTAAATCCCTTGCTTTAGTGGCTTGATCCTTTGGACTGCTCTGATAACAATAATAATATATTTAGTGTAATCTTATAAAGTGAGGTCTGAAAAGGATAATGTATACGCCCGTCTTATTAAAGACAAAAATTTCATTCAAAAACAACAAATTTCATCTGTAACTCAGCGTATAATTTTATATTTGAAAAGATACAATAAGTATTATATTTAAACTCATAATCTTAAGAATATAATGAGTTCGAAACTAAAAGTCTATTTAATTAAATTCATAAAGCAAAAATTGAGAATCCACCCCTAGCATTACTCTTATAAAAGCAGAGAGGTTTGAATATTTTGTATGACAGAAAAATATTTTTTTGAAAGAGAATTTTTCAAACAATATTATTAATATGAAATATCAATCTTTAATACTCAATATTTATAAAAAGTTTTGATTGTTAGACACCTATTTATCTATCTTACACAAATAGAAGACCTTCGAAAAATATTTTTTATTTATCAATCAAATATCAAAAATAATTTCCTAAAATTGACACATAACATGTGAACGAGTCCTATCACTTAAAGCAAAGTGTGGTGATAATGTCTTTTCTTTTTCAAGAAATATCGTCAATTTTTTTATTCATGAGTTGTAAATTCTAAAATAGACCATTAAATATATTTAGTGGATTTTTTAAATAAAATTACAAAATTTAAACAAAAGTTACTATATTTAATCAAACAGTATATCACTTCTATTATCTCAACTAAAAGAAAAATAGAACATTACTCTCTACCCTAATCAAAGTCATTTCATTCAACAATCAAATTTTGGGAATGCTAATTAATAAATTTTAGAACCAACCACAACTAATTTCCAATTTAGTTGTTGGTGATTGAAGCCTTACCAACCTTGGTAAATAGTTTCATCTTCCTAATAATGGAAGGAAAATAAAAAAAAAGAATGGAAAAGGGTCAGAAATACTCTTAAATTATTCGAAATAGATCACTTATATTATCTATTATATTTTGAGAAGAAAAATATTCCCGTTGTTATTTCAAGAGACCACAAATACCCTTCAAATTAACTACCCAAATTTTTAGTGACGTGGCAAGCCACATGGGACTAATTTTTCCACCTAAGCGTTGCCAATTTGGATTCACTACAAAAGAACTAAATGTTTAGTGACGACATTCTGGGCTTTTTTGGCGACTTGTATCGCCGCTAAAGGTCTAGTTCTTTTGTGGTGAATCCTAGTTGGCAACGCTTAGGTGGAGGGATTAGTCCAACTTAGATTGCCACGATACAAAAAAATTGAGGTGTTACTCTTGAGTGTATTTATGATATTTTGGGATAACGGCGGGAGCATTTTTTATTTCAAAATGTAACGGAGGGTATAAGTGATCTATTTCGCATAATTCAAGGGCAATTTAACCATTTAAATAAGAAAAAGTGCAAAACGCAAATAAATTTGATGTTAACTCAGTAAAAAACTTTTGCAATAAGATATTCGAAGATACAACTCCCTCTTGTTTGGAAAGGAGTAGAATGTTACCACAAACGAAAAGCTCTAATATCCATCGAGGCTTTAACGAAGAAATGCACAAATGAAAAAAGAAAAGTACAAATATGAAGTGGAGTACAGGACTAAACAAAGGAAAGAAAGGATACAATAACGTGAAACATCAATATCAGTGTCGTTTACTAATATATCTTAGAGTCTTGATGAAAACATTTAAACACGAGATAAAACACTCAATATGTTTTTACACCTCACTTCAGGGCTTAAGCCGCTATAAGTACGCCTTTAACAACACTCATAAATTTCAAGATAGAAGACAAAAACAAAGCAGAAAATGACAAACAAAATGAGAACAACTCTTCAATATGTTTGATTAGACAACCCCAGAGAATGTCAGGCAACTCTTAATAACCACAAGTTTAATTTCTTATTGCTTCAATTTTAGAATAGAAGAGAAGTATATTTCTAAAGCAAATGAAACTTAGGTTACATCTTCACTTCTACACTCTTTTTCACATGCACAGAGTCAAAACAAATCATTGTTTTGTAGGGTCTTTAATGTAGTTAGTAAATGAACATTAGGGCCTATGACATTTTCCATGGAGACAACACTAAAAAACACAATAAGTTGAGTGAGGGGTCCAAAAATGCACAATGTGTGGCCAACTCTAGCTGTCAAATAGTATCATCTCTAGTCACAAGCAAGCAAAACACATCTACTTGTTATCCTTCTTTGTAGCATCCTTGGACACTATAGTAATCATTGGACCCCCACCCCCACCCCTCTCTAGCATCAACAAAAATCCTAACACATAAGCCAAATCATTAAAGCAAAACATTCATGGTGTTTGAATAGGCACGGCGAATAAGAAAGAAAGGCTTTCGACAAGTATATATTAAAAGTACTAGTTTTTATTACGTGTGTTGTACGTATATTTGTATTAGTTGGTGTCAGAATCCTACATACAATTTCAATTGGTATGTTAAATGATAAAATAGATATTGAAGTATACTGAAAAATACAAATTTCTACCATAATGTATATTAATTTTACATAAATGGATTTAATATTTGTAAAGTAAAAATATAAATTAAGGTAGTTTTGATACTATTTATATAATAGTTACTTTATATTAAATATGCATACATGTTTCTCTATGATATAAAAGAATAATATCTTTCTTTAAAATGTTTTTTTATAGAACATTTCACACAAGTTTTATATTAGATTTGAGATATATTTGTCTACCTATAATAATTTGCACGTTTGTCTACCTGAAAAAGATAATACTAAAGAAAAAAAAAACTCCTAATTACGTTCAAATGTAAATCAATTGAATTAGTATTATATGTTGTATTAAGTGGTTATTTGGTCTTTTCTCTTAGAGATATTGCTAGTGAAATTTATAGAAATAGTGAAAGATATGTACAAGTGTGATATTATGATTGATTGTAATGTAACTATTTATTTAAGGTCTTTTCACTTGTAATTCGATACATGTTTTACTATTTAATGATTTATTGAATGATTTATAATATTATAATTTAGTTTAAGGGCAAAATTGAAATCTAATTTTACATTTTAAAGTTTTCTACTTTAGGCACGTGCAACCTCCATAACGATAAATATGAATTATTAAAATTCACATAATTTCTTTTAAACTTATGTTGAGTTACAACAAAAATATGAAAAGTAAAATGATAAATGTTTATAGTGTATAGTTAACTCATAAGAAAGAAACTCTTGTATTTAATCATCCCCTTATTATAAATTTGATATATAAATTTTATATTTATTTTAATAGACAAAATAAATAGCAAAAACAAACATAGAGACACACTACCTTGTGATTAACTTCCTTAAAATGTCTTTCTTGTCTTATAAAATAAAGTAAAAATATTAAAATTAAATTAATAGTTATACATTTCATTAAGATAAGATGTTTCAACACTAATTAGCAGAAGATGAAACTCTCCTAGTTACAACTCTTTATATTCTTTATTTTAAGATTAAAAGAAAGAAAAACTTTGATTCATATACTTATTTATAATTCTAGAAATATTAATTTTCTTTTTAATAAATAACTTACGAGTCAAAAAATAATATTATTTAATTAATCAGAAAAAAAAATAGAATAGATGGTGTATTCACTTTCTTGAACATAATAAAAATCCATATCCATAACAAGGCAAAACATAAGGTGTACATCTTACTGCTATTTTCACCTCATATCAAAATCAATTCCATCATTTCTTCACATGAAATACATAAACTAGTGAAGAGTGAAATGGTGATTTAATTATATACTACTAATGAGAGCTATGCTCTTAACAAAATTAAAAGACAATTACATATAGCAACAACAAGAGCTACTCTACAAAACCTTAAGAGAGTGCAGAATTTGCACCAGTGAATTTTATGTACATTCGCCACCTTCGAAAATGAATGATAGAGGAAACAAGGGGATTTCGAATATGACCTTTTAGACCACTTGGCCAGGCTCCAGGCTACTCATCATCGTCGATTTCTTTCTTAGGCAACAAAGATCGGTTGGTTTCAACAGTAGTTTCAAATCCACTGCTATCACCTGTATCAGTTATGCGCTTATCCATTACCTTCTCTTTCATTTCATCATGATGTGAACGACCATTTTCTCTTACAGTTCTTCGCTCCTGTATGAATCACACGGTTAAGCAATGTATTATCATATAAGGATTGATAGATAATGTGTTATAGGTCATTCAATTACGTAACACAGGCTTCCATGGCAAAAGTTCCAACTAGTGTTTGGTTCATAATACTGAACTTAATATCAGATCATTGTTCAGATTTCTAAAATTCGTCTGTAAAACAAATTGAATTTGATTTCAGTATCCAAATGACCGGTTACTCGATAAATGGTTTAACAAGCATCCTCCGGTAGAGGAGAGATGGGGCATGTATTGAATGCTCATTCCGAGAAAGCACATACATGAACCTTCATTACATCACATATAATTGCACCTTAGTTTAGTACTTATTAAACTCGATTCACGTCATTCCATTTCCCAGAGGATATGTTTCTGACGGTTGCTTCACTAGATAAATAAGAGAGAAGAAGTTGAGTTCTTTTATAAGACGGAGGTTTCCATACATCAAGTAAACACAGATATCACCAAACGCATGCTAAGCCATCATGACTAGTAAAATATGATTAGTTTATGGGCATGCAGTTCTAAATAGGACAAGCTCAAACTTACATCACGGAAGGGAAAATCATCAACCTCAAGCATGTGTATAACATGCCCCATCTTTGGCCTCTTCTGAGCATTGGGGTCTACACAGCGCAATGCTACCAAAAGGGCACGTTTCAATGCTCTTGAAGAAGGCTTCTCCCGCATCTTAGGATCCAAAACACCCTCGGAATTACGGTTAGAAACCATTGTCTTAAGCCAATCAACCAGATTGACCTGAGAGTTAGATCCACTGCAAAAGTTAGAACTTAACAAAACGCAATATTAAAGATGCTACTTAAAACAAGACAGTTTAGGTAATTGGAACAAACCTCTCCAGGAGCACGGCTATAATCCACAGGATTCCTTCCAGAAATAATCTCCATAAGAAGAATTCCAAAACTATAAACATCACTTTTATCATTCAACATGCCAGTGCTAGCATATTCTGGAGCAACATAGCTGATAAGAGAAATAAGAAGATTGGCAATTTAGTTTGCATGGTTGCTTCAACATTAGAAACAACAGAAAATTCTAGTGGATTTGAGACATCTAGCACTAACCCAAATGTTCCCATAACCCGAGTAGTTATATAGCTCCTCTCTGAGCCCAAAAGCTTAGCTAAACCAAAGTCAGATACTTTTGAATTCCACAGCTTATCAATCAAAATATTGCTCGACTTGATGTCACGGTGAACAACTTTGGGTTCGAGGCCCTCATGCAGATAGGTCAACCTGCATTCATTGTCAAGTTTTAGTTTTCCATTTAACACAATGTAGATATCAATGACTGCCCCAAAAAAAAAATAGAAGTTTATACATTCCAATGAAACAGAATTTATACCCTTTTGCTGTTCCAAGGATGATATTCATCCGAATCTCCCATGTAAGAGGACTGTATGGCCCTACATCTCCATGGAGCCACTGCTCTAAGTTCCCATTGTCCACATACTCATACACAAGCATCCTGAAAACAGCATTGAAATTATCTTGAGTAATCCCAACATTAAAATCAGCATAATTATAGGCCTTAACAATCCTAATAGACTAAAAGTACACAACTGTAACAGCAATCAAACAAATAAAACTGCAGACGGCTGAGACGAAAATACCTGTGAGCTCCCTCAGCACAGTAACCAAGTAGCCTCACTAAATTCTTGTGCCGAACTCGACCAATTGCTTCCACTTCAACCTTAAATTCCCTCTCTGCCTGCCCCCTGAAAAGAATGTCACATGAAAAAAATTAAAGAACAAAAAGGGACATGCTTCTCATCAAATAAACCTATAAGGCTATAACTACCCATCAAACTTCAGCTTGCATTCAACTAATTAAGGACCAAAATCTAGAGGGCAGATCTAGCCCTTCACAGGTAGTTCAACCAAACCCAATACTTTCAGCTCAGACCAATGACTGTACATTTGCAACAACAACATAAACAATGTAATAACTCCACTCAAAAGAAATGTCTCCAAAACAGAATCGCAAGAATAACACGACAATAAAATAGCAAGATCCAAAGCAAATGAGTTAACATGTAGCAATACACAATGCAAACTTTGTGAGGTAGTACGGCTGTTTCCGATAGACCGTGTACATTTACAAAGTTCTAACATGTATACATAACACAATAAACAGCAGTCACTCAGAACTTAATGAATCTAAAGTTCAACTGGATGCATAACTATGGAACACCACACACAACATGAATATAATGGCATGCAGATAGTCATGCTAAAAACATGTTATATACCTAAACAACACAATATGTTAGCATCTATATATAAGCAATGGAACTGTGCATACACAATAAGTACAAAGAACAGAACTTTAATCAGTAACACAAACCAAACAATTTTAAACTATGCATACACAATAAGCACAAAGAAAAGAACTTTAATCAGCAACACAAACCAAACAATTTTAAACGCCACACCTGTTGTTAAGCAAATTCTTAACAGCAACATAACTATTATCTTCCATAACTCCACGGTAAACAATGCCATAGCCACCCTCACCAATAACATTCTCATGAGCAAAAAAATTAGTAGCAACTTCAAGCTCCCTCAGAGTATACCAATGACCCCATCCTAAATGTGAAACCTCAGGTGCAGTAAGTCCACCTTGTTCACCCGAACGAACTTCCCCACTACCATGACCCGACCCACCACCCGATCCGACCCGATCAGGCTTAACCATATGTTCCTTCCCCATCTCAATTTGAATTCTTTGATACCCACCTGAGTTCTGGGTCGTTTCTTTTTCAGGTTCCGGTAACGGGTCTGCTACCAAAACCGAATTGGGGTTTTCCGGTAGAGTCCGAGATGGGTCAATTCGGATCTCTTTGATCTCCGTAGATATGTTTTTGATTTGGGGGTTACTCGAATTCCGCTTAGAAGTATACCAAAGTGAGATTAAGAAGAGAACAATTACAATTGCTGCTCCAACACAAATTCCAACAACAACCCACAAGTGTAAACCAAAAATTGATGTTTTCTTCGACATCTCATCATTCAAAAATGCTGACATTTTTTTTCTTCACTTCAACAATATGGGGTTAGCTGAAAATGGAAGACATGAAAAAAAAACAAAAAAAAAAGTATTTTTTGTTTGAAAGTACACTACAACAAAGCTTATTAATGGACAAAATATGGTGAGATGAGATGATAGCTACTGTTACAGTGTACAGACAGCTGCCTGTAGAGCAGCTTAAGGAAGATGAAGCTTAGTGATTTTTTGGACCAAAACAGGGCAAGTGAGTGGTTAAGGGTTGGGGGTGTGGTGGGGTGGGGTGGGGGTGGGGAAGGAGAAGCAGCTGTAATGATGGGACTGCTGAAAAGGAAGAAATTGTTTAAGCGTGCCAAATGAATGATATTATAGTCAAATTTGAAGAGATGAGATATCTATCTTGTTTTTATTTTCGGATTTTCGAGGCGTTAGGATCATCTTATTATACTCGATAAAAAATGTTATCGTAATGGTAAGTATTTCTCACTTTTGATTTTAAAGATCGTTAGTTTGAGTTATTAAAGGAACAAAACGGTAATCATTCTTCTATTCCAATCTGAAGGTCGTGAGTTTGAGTGATTGAAGAAGCAAGATAAGTAAGTATTCTTCGATTTCAATCTGAAGATCGTAAGTTTGAGTTACTGAAGAAACAAGATAGTCAGCATTCTTCAATTTCAATCTGAAGATCATGAGTTTAAGTCAGGAGGAAGATGATAAGTATTCTTTAATTTCAAAATCTGAAGGTTGTAAGTTTGAGTCATCAAAGGAAGTACATGGTAATAAGAAAATAATGCTAATATTTTTTAGTAACTTTATTTATAAAAATTCTAGCTAATAAGAAAAAATTATCTTGTATTTTACTTTTATTAAATTTTAAACTTAACTTGCTTTATTGACCTGAGAATATAATGGTAAAAAAAATTTTATTTATGAATTTTAAGTGTTAGTATCTTATACCCTCTTTGGTCCAAAATAATGGTTTTTTTCAGTTTGGATGTATCTTTTAAGAAACTATTTATTTCTAATATTATAGTTAACTTACTCCTAATTAGAAAAAAAAAACAAATGAATAATTCTTGATGATGTATATAGGGGTAACACTAGAAGAATTAAGATTAATTTCTCTTTTAAATTTAAAATATTATTTATTTTAAAATAGAGAAAGTACGTACTTAATCGTAGAAAAAAGAGTTGTACCATCAAAGTAATATTTATAATCAAACTATAAATCCAAGTCACTCGTCAAATTTATACGAATTAAAAAGAATTAGAATAGTACTTTAATTGAATTAAATATGCACCGTCAGATATTATGATAAATATTTCTTATATTAATTAAAATCTTTAATTCATAAGAAATGAGTTATATTTGATAGCAGATATTGTACTTGACATCAAAAATTGAGTTATTCTTAATTAAAATCTAATTGATGCTTCAATATCGATTTTGATCATCGAATAAAAAAAATTAATCAGACAAGAAGTCAAACTCAATTTGTTAAAATCAAAGCTAAGATATAAGTCAATGTAAGTATTAAATAGATGTACTTCAAAATGATTTAATTAACATATAGTAATTTGATCAGTTTAATTTAAAATTATAGACTTAGCAAATTGAACATGTTACACTTTTATGAATCAAAAAAGGAAACTTCCATTGATTCTTAATTAACTTGAATATTTAAATTATACCTTAGATTGATTTAATGATAGATCTAAATACTTCATCTATAGATTTAAATTGAAAGTGTTAGGAGAATATTATAAGATTATAACCCCACTAATTAGCCATTAGCTCATTAATAAATCTTTCATTTAAATTCTAATTGATTGTGTTTATAATTAAATAACAGACATGTTAAATATCGTAATATTATCTTTACAATTTTAGATTGTGCAAATCAAACTATCTTTCGTCTTTTTTAAAGCTCTTATCAATTAACAATAATAGTTATAGTTATTGCAAATTCACTTCCGTTGAAAAAAAATCATAAGTCTCCTAAATAATATCCATCAGTTCATTTTTACTTATCTCGTGTAATTTTTGAGAGTTAAATGACATGAATTTTAATAAACATATATTTTTATCATATTAATATAAAAAAAATAACAATTTATGTATTTTGTATAGTTTTTAAATATCTCTATAATATTGTGTTAGACTCAATTTAGCTTTAAAATAGTTCAAATTAATTTTCAAAAAGTAAAATGTGATAAATAAAAGCGAACGAACAGACTATTTCATTTCTCTTTGGCTCATTTGCTTTATTATTTTATTAGAATTTGATGGTTACAGAATTCTTTTGAATTATGTCAGATTTTAATAAACATATATGTTTTTATCATATTAATATAAGAAGAAATAACAACTTATGTATTCTGTATAGTTTTTAAATATCTCCATAATACTGTGTTAGACCCAATTTAGCTTTAAGATCATTTAAATTAATTTTCAAAAAATAAAATATGATAAATAAAAATGAACGAACTGACTATTTGATTTCTCTTGGCTCATTTGCTTTATTATTTTATTAGAATTTGATGGTTAAAGAATTTTTTTGAATTTTGTCAGATTTTATTTGGCTCCATTTTTCATAATTGATAGTGATGCATCCCTATTTTCTTTCACGTTCTCTTTCTATATTTAATTAAATTATAAATGTAGTTTTAATGAAGAAATGGGAAATTAAAGATTAAAGAATTTTGTTGATATAATGATCTAATTAATTTTCTTTTCTTTCAAATAGAGTATTTATTGGAAATAGTATTTTATAAGTATAGAAATAAAATTTATGTATATCGTATTATTTTTAGTTTTTTTGTTTATAAAATTATACTTAATGTATGTTATAGTGATATAATTAGTTTGTTTTGTCTAATTATTCCATTAAAAAATTGGAATCCTTTCATGCTAATAATTTGGTTATATGTAAACATCATCATTAATTAGTTCTAATTTTGATATGTCAAATATTTTGGGAAAAAGATAAGATTTACTCTTTTAATTTTGTTTACAGTTTAAAATCATCTTTCGTTATACTTTAGGTTAGTGGTTCATTACAATTAAGACAAACACTAAAATAAACGATAAGGATATAAATTCAAATAATAATAGAAGATAAAAAGAACAATTTGATATACTAATCTTTTGTTATACATATATTTTTAAAAGAATTAACGTATAATAATACGTTAATTATATGTCATATATATATTTCTATTTCTATTTATTTTCACGACTTAAACTCGTGACAGATGTTTTGGCAGTACATAACAAAAAAACATTAGTGTACCGACGAGTGGTTGAGATTTTCGTCAGCAATTAAAATAGATAAATCCATCCACCTTTTTGTAATCTTATATTATATTAAATAGTTGGTTGAGCTCGGTGCAAGGATTAGTAATAAATTGATAAATTAAATTAAATTTAAAAATTTATATGTATAATTAGTGATTTAGTAAAATTTAATTATAATCGAGTTGGTTTTGGTTTTAATTAAACAAAAAAGTATCTTTGTGAATACTTCTTATTGCTTGAATGGGTGTTGTAATTAGAGACAGAGCCAGAATTTTCATTTAGAGATTCGAAATATGTGAAAATAGACACATGAAGAGTGTATGTGTGTGTGTGTATATATATATATATATATATATATATATATATATATATCATGTGTAAATAATATAATTTTTCGCCAAAGAAGATTTGAATGAATCTTACTCTTACAAGGTTGCTCCGCCTCTGATTGTAATATGTGATTAGAATTTAATCAGACTCTAATATAAGCTAATACGAGAAATAAGAAAAGAAAATTTAAAATATCTTCTTTCCATAAGTAATAGACATTATAAAACTATAGACTAAGAAACTTATCATTTAAATCTCTTAGAGGGTTCTGTTTGAATAGACCCGGCAACTAAAGAGACTTCTTTTTCAGGTTTTTTTAGTTGTCTCTATGTCCATGCATAAGGAGGTCGCCCTAGCGGGCTGCGATTTCATAAAACAGTTGTGAAACTGAAACGATGTTCAGGTTTTCTGTATACTGCTTTGTATTTAAAACAGTGTATAGTTTCCCTTCAGCGTTATTACGCTAGGTGTTATTCTAAGAATAACACCATGTTTGTTCTAGTTTCATTGACCCGATGTGAAATTCCCAAGATCATACCTGCGGTATTACGAAAACACGTAAGGGCAAAGCCTGATCATGGTGATTATTTGGTCAGGATATATCTATCTTGGTTTGGATTATCAAAATAGATTGCAGTGACTCCTAAAGTGAAGAAAGCCACTTTCCAATCAATTACGACTACTCACTCAGATACTGATGGTATCCATAAAGTTCTTGGAGAAATGAATGAAAGATATAAGACTCGTCACGAAAAATTACAGTCGAACTGAAATTTTTTGACCTCTTACAAAATAAATAAAAGAAAATAATTTTAAAATTTTTATCACGTGTAAAAATAAAGATCTCTTTTACGTAAATATAAAAAAATCTCTTGTAAGAGGATACAACATGAAAAACAATAATCATATCTTCCAACAAAGAAAGTATAACCAAGCTCTACATTTTTTTTTTGCTTAAATAAAACAACTTATTTTTCAAAGCAATCATTTTCCATCGAAAACATTTTCCTTCATACCAACATATCGCATTAAACTTGATGTTATTTTATCCCACCTATCAAGTGAGGTAGGATAAGTTAGTCGAAGGATTATAATCTCGATATCTCGAGATAACTTAGTCATCGAACCAAATGAGAGTAATAACTACGTCTCAATCCGAAACTAGCTGGAAACAGCTATAAGAATACTCAAACCTGTCAAAACTTTAAAGGCATGCATAGGGATAACCAAGCATTTTGTTCAAAAAAAAAGTAAAGCAAATGACAATGAACCAAATAAATATTCCAAAAGTTGATTCAATAATTGTAAAAGCATAAAAATTCCAGAGAACCATAATGTAAATTAAATTCTGTTCTAAATTGATGTCTAATGTAGCTAGAGCTAATTTCATCTCTAGAACAAACTCCCCTTCCAATTCATATATTTTTTCAAAGAATATGGTTCTTTCTCATGTAGTAAGCCCCGTCGTCTTGCATACCGGGCATAAATTCTTCTGCATGAGCCATTGTTTGATGCAGTCTGTATGGAATTCATGTCCACACTCCAGTGTTCCGAGACCATCTCCGTTGTTATATTCCTCCTGCGAATGATCAAATACACGTCAGAACTCTACTTTACGAGGTTCAACGATGGAGTTAATAGTAGAGAAGGTGAAATTGAGTACCCGGCATATGCAGCATGGCTCTGCTTCCTCGGGTTGTTCTGTTTTAATGCTAATAAAGTTACGCTGCTTCAAACGACTTGAAATAGTTTCTTCACTTAGCCCGGTGCAAACATCCCCAATGCGCTCTCCGAGTGCCAATAACTCCTGGAAACATATGACATAGGCAGAGTTTTAAGCACATCATTTCCCCATAGGATGTAATCTGATTCTGTTTAGAACACTAACCTCGTATGACATATTATCAACATCAAGACGCATATCTCTATGGCGATCTTGAATATCCGGCATCCCAAAGAAGACCGACTGATCAAGGATCATAACATCCTGGAATATGAGGTTCTATCAGTTCAACTTTTTGCCAAGACAAGAAAAGAAAAAATTTAAAACATTCTTCATGTCGTATCATTTAAACATGACTCTAACTTCCATTACGTCACAACAACATACCTAATATACTCCCACAAATGAGGTCTGGGAAGGGTGGAGTGTACGCAGACCTTACCACTACCTCATAGAGAAAGAGAGATCGTTTATAAAAGACCCTCGGCTGTAACGATAAGGGGAATAGGTACAAAGTCCAAAAGTGTGCCAGCCCATCTCTTTCTACCTGATGATTATCGAAAAAGAAATATGCCCCAAACAAATACTTCAAGTCCAGGACCCAGATGGGTGGAGGTAAAATGACTTGCTGCGGCTTCTTCCCTTTAAAGACGTACTGCACATGCTTACTAGTTTATAGAATAGCATCGTTCATGCTTTTGTTTAAAGAAATTTCTTCAACCATAGCCCCTATCGTATATCACGTGGTTCAGCTTAACTATTCTTTTCACAAAGAGAAGAAACAGAATTGTGTTTCACTTACCTTATATGAAGTAGTCAGCCACAAGTAAAAGGTCCAAAGGCCAGAACTTTTCGTGTTATATTACATTATAACTGTCGCAGCTATATACTAGGTCATAAAAGATGACTGAAAAAGATTTTTATCTCTTATCGAGCATTTAACACAAAGACATGCAAAATCTTGACATATAGCCCATCATTCAACTGAAATGACATTAAGACTCTGACCTCAAAATATTTTAATTTTTCTAATAAGGCAATGGTAAGAATCTTACCTCAACACTTAGCCCTTCACCCCTGCGCATTAGATCTAACACATTGCGAATCTGTTCAATAAAAAGAAGTTAAGTTGGTCAGTAATTTTTAATAGAAGGTTTCAACAATGCAAACTAAATCGCATTATAAAAGCCTTCAGTGAAACTGAAGTTTTGGTAAAACATTTGTGACACCTATAAATTAGATGCATATCCTCCCTAAGTTGGATCGATTGATCAAATTAGTGACAGGTATGCATGTATAACAGTTGGGAGGCCACCAGTTTTATCCCTGATGACTGGATATAACACCTGGCCCACGCAAAAGTTTATGCTGAATGAGCCAAGGAGGTGATAACTAAAACATGATCAGTGAACTGAATATACCTCAGTGACTAGCCTACTTCTTCCTTCCCGTGCAGCAACCAAAGTCCTCGACGAGTTGGAGAGTCCTATAGCATCATCACGATGTCGCTCCAGTGCACTCGATATGCGATGCTCATGGTTTCCAGGAAGTTCCATCTCCTGTGAGATAGGAGAACTCAAACGTAATGGACGACTATTACCATTAACACCTCCAGATCCAGTGCTAGCTGGAGATAACAAAGATCTACGGACTAATTCTGACAGCCTCCGGTGATATTGAGGAGATCTGTGGAGAACCCTAGTAGGAGAAGATGACTGGACCCCTGAACTGGACGCAACATTTCCAGAAAAAGAAACATTTCTTCCAGGTAAATTCAAGCTGGCAGGATTTTGGTTCAAGTTTCTCCCATTAGTTGAAGGTATGAACATAGGATGTTGTGAGATGTTTCTTGACACACCTCTTGAGTTAGGCTCTTCAAATGTTACTGAATTTCTCTCTCGAGCAGAACTTGATGAGCTGCCAGTTCTGGAACTTGATGCTGAACTCCACCTAGTCTGTGCACGTCGATGCAGAGACGAAGCATGCATTACAACAGGCTGCCTTTGAGTATTTCCACTCTCTGCAGCAGGCACAGACCTCAAATCCAAAGGGATATTAGGAAGTAACTCTGGTAATTGCTGTTCGGATGACCGATTAACATTTCCAACATTATCCACATCAGGAAAGATATCACTGGGAAGATAATCTTGCTGAGGTGAGCCATCAATCCTCACCCTGAAATTTCTATGAGAACTTTCTGCACTTCTTGAAGCCGGAGTACCAACGGGAGTTGCCGCAACGGCTCCTCCCATGGTAAGCCCCCGTCTTGGAATCACATGCTCAGACATATTGATGCTTCTGACACTTTCAGTTGGAGCAGAGATATTTGCACCTGTACTCATACTATGTGATGCAGTTCCAGAATGCCATATGCTATTTTCAGCAAGAGGAATATAATCAGAACTTCCACTTCCTGAAGATTGTGCTAGATATCCTTCAAGTGTTTTTCTCTTACAAAAGCGCCTAGAATCCGCTGAACTTTCTGGCCTGCCATCACCACTCTCATCCGTCGAACACCCATTACCTAAATAAGTACAAGCAGATGACATTCGCTCTTTTCCTGGTCTAACAGAATTGTATGGAGTACACTCCATCACTTCACAGCCATCGTCATTGTTGTCACTGCGCCCCTCAAATGCTGGATTTCTGTTGATTTCATGAGGAATGGTGCTAGAACTAGAACCTTGAGAAAAAAAATCATTCAATGACATAATGTTAGAAGACCCAGATTGCTGTTCGTTACAGATTAGTGAAGGTCCATTATATGTAGTCATTGCGGATGACCATCCATGATCTGCTTTCTGTTCACTCTGACTTGCACAATTCGGTGCAATAGAGGAGCTGGATTCTCCTAAACTCCCCCTGGTTAAATTCTGTCTCTCTTGGCTCATAGGATTGAAGAATGGAATATTAGTCGCATTTGAAGAAACCATATAATCAGGCAGGTCATTCTGTGCAGAATTTTGCAAATTATTCCAACATATCTGTTGATCTACACCACCTTCACTAGGCGTCGAACCATGATTAAAACCTAAAGTTTCTTGGAGCGAACCAACGGTATTCTGTTGCCCCTGCATTAGGGCTATGGTATACCAAGCTTACAGTCTCAAAGAGGATTTGAGATAGTATTGTAGTGTGAGAAGATTCACACTTTTTCCTTAGCAAACCTGGAAAATAAGGTTAAACCATAGTCAGTCAAGTTCTGGAAGCTAACCTACGAGAGCAGTAGAATATAATTATTATCAACATATTATGATCTACGATGCAAGAAATTCATCTCCTATGCCAACAGAAAAGATTGGTGGAAAACATCACTTCATTTCACTAAAGCAAAGCTTTTCATACCAACTGTTGGGTGATGAGCATGCATATTAGCATGCCTTCACAACCGAATTCAGATACAGTTGCATCTAATCGATGCATACGCATCATGCTCTCAAAGGCATTCTCATTCTTTTAACAGAAATAAAATTTACCCAAAAGAAGGCAGATAAAGACACCTCTATGTCAACCAATAAATTGTAACAAAAAACATAAAGCCCCAGCATTGGTGTACATGTTCATCTGGCATCATAGAACATTTTACATTGAATAAAACATCAGAAAGCCAAAAAAGATTGAACCTTTTAATCAGAAAACTATCAAAAATTTTAAGAAAACTCCCCACAAAAAACCCCATCTCAGACAAAGACAAATACACAGATAACACCAGAACAAAAAACCTTGCAGATAAGGAGGAAAGCCCAATAAACAGTAATAAAAACATGAATCCTTAGGATAGGTCTACATGTTTATCTGGCATCAAAGAACTTTTTGCATTTAATCAAACATCAGTAAACCAAAAAAGGATTGAACCTTTACATCAGAAACCCATCAAAAGTCTTAAGCAAACTCCCCATTAAACACCACATCTCAGACAAAGACAAATTTAGAGATAACATCAGAACTTCAAAGCTTGCAGAGACAGTAACAAAAACATGAATCCTCAGAATTGGTGTATATGTTTGTCACATCAAAGAACTTTTTACATTGAATTAAACATCAGCAAACCATAAAAGATTGAACCTTTGAATCAAGAACCCATCAAAATTCTCAAGGAAGCTCCCCATTAGAACCCCATTTCAGACAAAAACAATTTCACAGATAACACCAGAACTAAAATGCTTGCAGATAAAGGGGGGAAATCCCAGTAAACAGTATTCTACATGTTTATCCAGCATCAAAGATTTCTTTACATTGAATCAAACATCAGCAAACCAAAAAAGATTGAACCTTTACATCAGCAACCCACTTAAAACCCCATCCCAGACAAAGACAAATTTACAGATAACACCAGAACTTAAAACCTTGCAGATAAAGGGGGATTAAACAGTAACAAAAACATGAATCACCAGCATTGGTGTATATGTTTGTCCAGCATCAAAGAACTTTTTACATTGAATTAAACATCAGCAAACCATAAAGATTGAACCTTTGAATCGAGAACCCATTAAAATTCTCAAGAAAGCTCCCCATTGAAACCCCATCTCAGACAAAAACAAATTCACACATAACACCAGAACTAAAAATCTTGCAGATAAAGGGGGAAAATCCCAGCAAACAGCATTGAACATGTTTATCCAGCACCAAAGAACTCTTTACATTGAATCAGACATCAGCAAACCAAAAAAGATTGAACCTTTACATCAGCAAACCAAAAAAGATTGAACCTTTACATCAGCAAACCAAAAAAGATTGAACCTTTACATCAGAAACTCATCAAAAATCTCAAGGAAACTCCCCATCAAAAACCCCATCTCAGACAAAATCAAAAACCCACAGATAACATCAGAACCTAAAAAAGCTTGCAGACAAAATGGGAAAAAACCCAATAAACAGTAACAAAAAACAAGAATCCCCAGCATTGATGTAAAAATTAGTCTAAAAAAATTCATTGAAAATCAAAATCTAAGTATCTACCAGTGAAACAGCAACCAGAAGAAACATCAAATCTATGTAAACCAACCTGAAATATAAAAAAAAAAATGTCAGACAAAATTTTTGAAAAAATGATCAAAGATTTTGAGCTGTTTGTATAGCTATTTAGATTGAAATTTCACATGTTATAAACAGAGAAATACATACAGAACTCACTGCTTAACAGAGAAGAGAGAGAGAAAAAAGGGATTTGGAGAGATGGGGTGGAGAAAAGATGAAATGAAAGAATACATACACACACAGAGGTAGAGAGAGATGAGGAAACAGCAAGCAATCTTGAATTTATTTATGTAAAAGAACAAAAAAAAAACTCTTCTTGTCCACAAGGCAACTAATAAGGCAAAAAAAGAAGTTCAATAAGAGGAATTATTCTTTTGTCCAAAAAAGAAATGGCTAAGTTCGGTTATAGATTTTGAAATTAAAATTTAAAATTTAAAATTTTCGGAATGGTTATTTTTAGAATTTAAATAAAATTTAAAATTTTTGGAATTGTTATTTTTAGAATTTAAAGTTATATTTAATTATGTATTTTTCGAAAATAGCTTTTCTATTTTTATGAGATTTTATTTATGGAAATCTCATTATTGATATTTGGATATATATTTTATTGAATTTATAACATTTTACTCCCTCAATATATGCATCATTTTTTTAAAAATTTTGCACTCTAATCTCTTGTTATTTACTAATTTGGCCCTTAATCTATTAATCTTTTTTGCTAAATTAATTTAAAGCTCATTCTTATTATTAATTTTTTAAAAAAAAATCTTTTTTATCCCACATAAAATAGACTAACACAATTTTGCCCAAAAAAAAAAAAGAAAAGAAAATGGATGGATTAAGGGGCAAATCATAAGGAATAAGAGAATAGGGTGCAAAGCAAAAAAATGGAGCATATTGAGGGTGTAAAATGCTAAGAATGTCATTTTATATATTAAAAAGAATTTTAAGTTTTATAAATGAAAATATTAAAAAATCAAAAAAGAAAATTAAACACAAATCTTCAAAATTAAATTCAAAATATTGGTCAAACACTAACTAAGTTTGAAATTTAAAATTATTAAAATCCAAAAAAAAGTCAAGTGTATATATATATATATATAATAAACAAATGTTTGAATGCATGTTATTAAAGAAATGGAAAAAAATAAATCAGCATCTCATGAATTGTTATACATTTATTGATTTAGTGAAAATATTTTTATTAATTATGTTAAAAATTAAAATATCAAATCTGTATTTAGTCAAATATTGAGTATTTATTGTATTAGTAAAAGAATTCGATCTAGATAATTTTTTACGATTAGTAACTGAACATATTTATTAGAAAAATAATGTTTATGTATATTAGTAATAAATAAAATTAAACATAAATTAGCTTTAAATTTTTTGTGTACTAACTTTTCAAAAGTAAAGTATATATATATAATAAACAAATGTTTGAATGCATGTAATTAAAGAAATGGAAAAAATAAATCAGCATCTAATGAATTGTTATACATTTATTGATTTAGTGAAAATATTTTTTTATTAATTATGTTAAAATTTAAAATAATAGATCTGTATTTAGTCAAATATTATGTATTTATTGTATTAGTAAAAGTATTCGATCTAGATAATTTTTTACGATTAGTAACTGAACACATTTATTAAAAAAATAACGTCTATGTATATTAGTAATAAATAAAATTAAACATAAATTAGCTTTAAATTTTTTGTGTACTAACTTTTCAAAAGTAGATGAGATTTCTTTTTCTTTATTTATTTTTCATGGTAAAAAGTACTTGTTGACTAGTAATTTATTTATTTTTTGGTACTAAAGTGATGAAATGGAGAAGAGTAAATGAATTTTGTAAATTAGGTAAAAGAAAGTGAAAGTAAAAAACATTATAATAAGCATACAATAAATAAAGATGAGTAGGTTGTCACTGTATCTGCAGCTGCTTGCTGGCTAATTGATTTTTCATCGATATTTATATTATAGTTCGATTAAATTTAAATTTATATTAAAAACTTATATTCAAGAATAAAATATTCTCTAATAAAAAAAAAAGACATGATATCTATCATCTGTATCAATTTTAAAAATAATTCTAGTTCTATTTAGATTTTTTTTTTCATATCATTTTGTCATTTTATTTGAAATAGTTGAACTATTTATTTATTTTGTATTAATTAGTATTTGCCTAAAGGTAGAGGAATACCTCCTTATTTATAACTTATAATAAATCATTTCACAAAATTATAATAATGCTATAACATATTTAAAATCACAATCAAAAGTTTTTTTTTCTTTTTAAATTTTGAATAATCAAACTGTCTCATATAAATTAAAATGACTAATTTGATGATGTGTTCACCTGTTTAAGAAAATAAATATCAAGTCGATATATATATATATATATATATATATATATATATCATTTCACAAAATTATAATAATGCTATAACATATTTAAAATTACAATCAAAAGTATTTTTTTTCTTTTTTCTAAATTTTGAATAATCAAACTGTCTCATATAAATTAAAATGAATGTTTACTTTCTATCTAATTTGATGATGTGTTCACCTGTTTAAGAAAAAAAATATCAAGTCGATATAATACATATATATATATATATATATATATATATATATGAACAAAATTAAATATACTGAGTATTTCATAACTCATATATTATCACAAAATTTGTAGATTTAATTAATTCAAAATACAATAAATAAATTCTAGTTGTCACATTGTCACAGTCCTTCCTTCACACCAATTATTGTACTTCTATTACTTTTTTTTTTAATTACAATTACTTATTCACCTTTGAACATCTCAAACAGTAATTGATATAAGAATTTTATTACATTATGTATTACCAATAATATTTAATAGTAGGTATTAAAAATAATAATTTATACAATAAATAATTAATAGCAAGAATAAATAAGGATTTTTTTTTAATTTTTATTGATATGTTAGAGACATACAAATTAAAAAAATCTTTTTTTTCCTTCAACAATTAACTTAACAAGTAAAACTAAACGACATCATATCACTTTGACTATTTTCATTTTATTATATTAACTTCTGATAGACAAGAAGTGAGGGGTCAGTTCACATTTATATTTTTTTATATATATATATATATGTAATAATAAAATAAAATAATTTATACACATCACCCAATATTTTCTAGTGAACTTATTTATCATATTTTGGAAACTTGTGCTTCATGCTCATTATCCACTATTGGATTTATTTAATTTTTTGTGCAATATATTTTTTCCATTTGTTCTTTTTTTTTTTTTTTGTATTGTGTTATATATATATATATATATATATATATATATATGATAATTTGAGTTAATTTCAAATAATGCAACACCTAATATATTTTTCTATTTCATATAAGTCGATTAATGTTTTTAACGATCACATAAATAATTATGACGATTCAATATTATTTCTAAGTTGGCATGCAAAAGTAATAAATGGTCCAAACATCTTTTTAATTGTTGTCTGAGCCTTTAGACATTTGCATGCCTATTTTATTCCTCTTTTCTTTTTATTTTCTCAAAGAAAACAGTAAATAAATAAATAGAATATTGTATGTAGAAAGAGGACAGGAACATTCAATCATATAGTTAAATAAAAAAAAAAGCATCAAAGATATCATGACATTTTTACATTTTTTTTCCCTCTTAATCATTCATTTATTTACTTAATTTGACAAATATTTCAAATTTGGGTCGATTTTTCAGAAATCAAATCAATTAAATCAATTTTTTAAATATTTAAATAAAACAAAAAAAAAATTTAAATTTCGATTTGGTTTGATTTTTCAAATCCACCCTATTAAAAGTCTTTTCAATCTCTTTACACATAAAAGGAGGCAGAACTTTGTGACTTTTTGTTTGGATTTGAAATAAACCTCAATGATTACTACCTCATGTAATTACTTGCTATCATAAATAAATTTCATAAAGTTTGTTTTAGTAATACAATGATTTATAAATTTTGGACAATTCAAGTTGATCCTAGGGTTTTTCGAATATGGATGATGTTAAACTTTTGACCCTGTTTGTCCTATAGACGAAACTTCAAGGTCACCAAGTTTTGCTTTTTAACCTTGAAGGTTAGCCGATAAGGCAAGCAAGGGTCAAAAGTTCAAGACCACCCATTTTCAAAGTTATCGAATGTAAATTTTTGGGTGATATTTAACTATATGGTCAAAAGTTCAAGACCACCCATCCTCTATCTAGTTTTGTCATGTATATAAACACATGATTCTACATAAGAATCAAAGACAATTTAACATCAATGGTAAGAGATAGAACGAGTCTTTCGGAAACAACCTCTTTACCTCCACGGGGTAGGAATAAGATCTGTGTACATTCTACCTTCCCAGACCGCACCACTAGTGGGATTACACTAGGTATGTTGTCGGTGAGAAAAAGAATGAAGAAACTAGCTCAAACATCATGAGTAGCTAATATACAACTTATATATCCAGAAGAAAAGATCAAGAATTCAGAATTGCATTAGAAAGGCAGTGTAATGTTCTCCTAAACCAGGAAATATGTTATGTGACAAAATCTCAAGTAGTACTTCAGTTACTTGCATGATGCAATGCAAATGTTGACTGTAATTTCAAGGAAAATAACGGAGGACGATAACAAAAATAACCAACCCTACGATTTTGAAATTAACGAAAAACAATACAAGAAATATTTTCTATGTTTTATCTTTGATAACAAAACTAACAAGATCTGTTCCTTTCAACGTAAGATGCTCCCTTAGCGATTGATAGGAGTGTGCATCCTCTCGACTATCTTATTCACTGCATCACGGGACATGACTAGTGTATCATGTAGCAAAATACTGTAGACGTTTAGACCCTGGCATGGAGCAAAGAGGATAAAGGATCATCAACATTTTGCAGTCATTTGTTTAGTTTTTTCAGTTGTGATGGTGAAGTGGTTGGGGGCTGTAGGAGGAGTTACAGTAAAAAAAGCATGCGAAGATCTCAGGCAATGAATATATATAAGAAGTTTGATGCTTTAGCGATGAACTCAAATAAATTCTGTAGCTTTTCCATATTATAACCAATAGTTTCACCAAAAAAAATGCAGCATACTAGAGGAATGATCAAGCAAAAGCAAATCATGCATACCAAAATCAAGAAAATGGAAGTCATCTTAATAAAACTCCCATGAACTGGATCCTCATATAGAAAAGCCCAAACTTTGTCGCGGAAACACATGCTTATATGCACACTGTTGCAATTATGTTAATAGAATTGAAAACTTACAATTGAAGGCAGCACATTGACATAGTGTACATTCTGAGTAGCCAACTTTAGTTTTTCACTGATTGGACCACCATCCACCACCAGAAGCTTCTTGGTTTTCTCCAGTTGGTTGAAATAGTTCACTATGTTCTTTGTTTTGTGTGTAGGAATCTCTAAATCCTCAAAAACCAGAAGCTGCACGCAGTGCAATTGAGATAACTAAATCAATGAATGCAAACGAAGAAAAGTTCATATCATATATTGTTAAGGAAAGCAGGAAAGCAGGAGTTACACCACAATACAGATAACCAGAGTTGATGCAAAAAAGGAAAATGCCACTCATATAAACCAAAGCACGTTAATTCTAGAAGCTTATCAAGGTTAATGATTAAAACTGACCAACTCTTCTCGTGAAGAGGTCATAAAGTTATGTGTCATTGTTCAAAAAATGTTTTCACTTTTCAAAATATTTTGGTTGATCCAATTTGGTGAAAAATAATAGATTAGAAAACCAAGGAAATATGTGTTTCTATTAAATGTATTTTCGAAAGCCAAAAGAATGAGAGTTCCAAGAGAAAGGAAGAAAATGAGACAGCAAGTTTTGGCCTTTGTTTTTACTTTTTTGATAGCTTGATATCAGATTGTTGTTTGAGTTTCTATTTTCTTTTTGCTTTCTTTTAGTTCCAAGTTTCTTTTGGGGGAAAAGTTCCCGAACAAAAAAGTGTGTGCATGGAACGGGATGTTGCTTGCCTTTCCTTCAGCTGCACGAGCTGATAGTGCAATCTTCAGTCCTAGCCGCCGAACCTTCTTGTTCAGTTTGATTGCGTGACTTCGCGGTTTTGGACCGTGCATAGTGGCACCACCTCGAAACTGCATTCATCGCGACAACACATTTTTTATTTTTCTGATGTGATATCAAATAATCACACAACGTAATGAATTCAAGACAATTTGAAAAGGAAAAAGGCAAGATAATGTAACCTGAGGACCACGCAGTGTTCCATGCCTAGCTCGCCCTGTGCCCTTCTGATTCCACGGTTTCCTACCAGTCCCACTAACTTCACTAATAGTTTTAGTTGAATGGGTCCCCTGCAAAGTTCACCAAGAGTTAGTCTTAAATACCTATTGAATCCTCCACTGCCTTGGCAAGTAATTGTAGTTTACAAAGAATGGTAGAATCAAGGGAACAAGCATAAATCTAGAAACCATGTAGGAGAATAGGAGGGCCTGATTGATTCAAAAGATCCACAGTAGATCATTCTTCGTCTGCAACATATTCCTTTTTCAACGCAACTTTGTTTATCAGCAACATTACAAGAAAATCAGTTGTCCCCGAAGGCATATAAGTTTTGTTGGTTTTCATATGCCTCAAAATATTCATCTTGATTAAAATTAGAGTGTCAAAAGATATTCCTGGTGCGCCCCCAACCCCCCCTTCAAAATCTCTTAATTTCCCAGTCTACAGAAGCAATAGACAGAAATAGAAATGGAAAATGATAAATGCTCTAAAGCGCAGGAAACACAGAGTAAGGAGTAGTATACGTATGATGTCTAAAACTTAAATTTTGGGATTCAAAACAACCGCGGGCACACCTGCTGCCGTTTTGCAAGCTGCCATCTCACAACCCGATGAATAATATCTTTCCTGATTGGCACATCAAAGACATCACCAGCCAAACACATAAAGCCCTTGTCTTCATTATTGAAGTTTGTTACTGGAGTGACCAGGTCCTGAAGAAGCCCTACCACATACAGTAATCAATAAGATAGTTACACAAAGTCCAACAATATAGACTCATCCATTCCAAATAAATTTTCAATATAAATGAGGAAAGAATTATACAGAGACAAATTTAGACCAACTCTCTTTTGTAATATCAATTTGAGGTGATCATCCTTACAAAGGACAATATATGATGACCTAGAAAGTGTTCATTCATAGCTGGTGAAGTACTGTGCAAGCAAACAAAGGTTTTTAACTATTACTTCACAAGCTAAGGCGGAAAGATTGGCAGATTGTACTTTAACCAGCATGTTTGAGATCAAGAAAACATGTTTCCATGAAGCATGATAACTAACTTGTTTGCAATATGAGGAACTATAATTTCATTATCAATATTGTATAATAATTTTGTGCCAAATAGCCGACCCTATCTTGCTTGGGATTGAGGTACAGTTGTTTTTGTGCCAAATATTAATAAATACGCAAGCCTCGTTCTCCAAAAAGTTAATGAGGAAAACTGGAACTTCCCCAAAAATTCAATTGAAGCCAGAGATATCTTTTCTTTTCTGCAAGAAGTGATACTTTAAGCTATCCTGTAAAAACTGTGAGGCTCATAAAGATACTGGTCGAATATGATGATCATTCACTCATATGGTCACCCATTAACACTTGTTGCAATTACAGGATGATTGATCTATCATCTATACAATGATATTAACATTCCGTTCAAAATACTGTTCTTAGATGCTTGCCACTCTTTTGGGTTAGGAGGAGCATTCTTATCCCAGTGAGCAGGATATGCATACGATTGGATATTAATTATTATTATCCTATCCTAGAGCTCTCAAAGCACATCGAGTCGTCGACCAAGTAACTAAATAGCATGCATTTTTGCCTGCTTGCAGTTTGGACTTCAGATATTTGAGAAGAAGCTAGTAGGTTGAAAAAATTTCACAAATGGGGTAGATTGGCATTGATTAGTAACACAGACAAAGCTTGCCAACGTATTACATCCCAAATGAAGACCGTAAGATAGACGTGAAAAGATGTATCTTCCAGATGCTAGTTTACTTTATTTATCGTCACCAGATAGAGGCTTATACTATATCACCAGAATACTAACACTTGAGCGGCTTGAGCCTAATACCATGCAAGGAATAGGCATATCCTATCCAAAACAGTAAGACAATGGGTTAACTTTTGCACTCCATAATTAACCTTCTAGAAACCCTAAGACATGAGGGACAAGTGTGTGCTCTTACGGGAGTGATAATTAGACAGCTGTGGACTTGAGGAAAGAAAGAGAATTCATGGAACCTGCTGCTAATTATTTTTCGTACTGATGCTTACAGAGAAGGGGAACAAGAAGGAGAAGAACATGGAAGTGACTCCCCAGGGAGTTATGTGGACCACATGGAGAAAATGGAACTGAAAACGTTTGGAAGTAAATAGATAGCTTTGGAAATGCAACTGATTGTTTAATGTTTTGTATATTGCTGAACTCATGATTCCCAACATGTATTGATGATTGGATTACTTTTATAAAAACGAACTTACTTTAGATAGTTATCCTTTTACCTATTCTTTACATAGTCTTACCCTTTTTGTTAATACAATTCCTTCACTTATCAAAAAATAAAAACTTTTTTCTTCCTGGTCCTATCCTGTCCCATGCTTGTGATTGAGGCATAGAAGCAGTAGTTATTGTTTCTTGATCCAAGTATCAAAGAATGCCAATTTCCAAGCAAAGCATTCCGCAAACAGGTTTTAACTATTAATGGTCAGCATACACAACGATGAATAATAAAACTTCTAGCAGAAGTGACAGACCTAGACAGTTCATGAAAATGTCAAATTATACCTATCTCACGCTCTGGAGTTGAGACACGCTTCTTGGATAATAAATCCGAGGGAAATGAACCGTCACTGGAATCAGGAGTCAGCAAGGAAGTTGAATATCTTCGACACGCGAGGAACAACGATTCATCCTGCATTGAGAAATTCGAAACAGGCTTAAAATACTCATATCGAACTTGTCTTATTTCAATCCTGGTAAGCTTAAGTAGCACCTTCAAGTTAAGAGAACCTCACGTGATAGTGCCTAATGCACAAAAGAAGATACTACTCTAAACACTAAGGATATCAAATTATCAATAGACAACACCTCACTGCAAATAAATGCAAAATATTAGGGAAAACAGAACTCTCAGTGATAAGAATTTACCTTTCTGAAGGCCGAAGATTCCACACAAGATACTCCATCCCCAAGAATATTAGCCTTCACTGTTTCACAAAATTATAAAATAAAACAAAAAATTTAAATAAATAAACCATGCATCTATAGAAGACAGGCAGATCCAATTTATAACCAGAGAGTTCTGCACAAACTATACATACATATATAACAACAACACCCAATGTCTAGGGAGGGTAAAGTGTACGCAAACCTTCCTGCTACCTTGAGAGGTTAAGAGGTTGTTTCTGATAGACCCTTGGCCCAAGGAAAAGCAGATCAAAAAGAATTATCGAAAGCAGGGCATAAAATAGAAAGCATGAAAAAAAGCATTCTGAAAAAAAAAGAATAAATAACATCGACTACAAGCACGAATTTCTTGAGAAACGAAGTCATAAGCATGTAGGTTCAGAGCTAGAGGGACTACTGCAAGAGCAACTCATCCATAAACAGGTTACAGGTACAAATAACATAAAGAAATATAACCAACGTTTATTGGAAAAAGCAACCCCAAAGATTTGGTGACCATTGAATAAGTTTCTTCAGCTTGAGTTGGGTTAAAAGCATGGAATGTATTTGCACCATTACCATCTTTAAATAATGTATTTTCTAGGGTAGCACCATGAATGGCTACACCGGCAACTCCCATCATATGAAAGGGGCTAAAGGTCCAACTATGAAACCCTTAAAAAAATAGGATTAATCGAAATATAGTTGCTACACCAAAACTAGGTGCAAATAACCAACCAGACTGACCTAGTGGATAAATCAGAAAATACAGAAACAAAAACAACACCAATCGGACACACGTGATAATCGAAGTACAAGATATAGTAAACAGTAACAGAAATTGAAGGACAATCAACTATAACAAATTACTACAACTACCGGTATGAAAAGACAAGCAAGACAATGCTCTACTAACTACTGACCTACTACCCTAACATGTGTTCGCCACAACCTCCTATCTAAGGTTAGGTCCTCAGTAAACTGCAATATGTATAAAACTTGAAAATGCATGTCTTTTTATTAAACTGTCATCCATATTCACAAAACCATATACATCTATATCACTACATGGATCTAGGATCTACCTGAAGATCGAATTTACAATAAAGATATGATTTTTTCAATAGAATCATGAAAACCCAGAAATAATCGAGAAAAAGGAATACCATTAGAAGCAGAAAGTGTTCGAAGTGAGTTCAAAGAAGCAAAAGAACGCAAAATCCTCCTTGAAATGGACAAAGCCATGCTCCAAATTCCTCCAGATTATATAAATGTGAACAGATTCAGCACAACAGGCAACTAATTCATAAGCTCCAGCAGAAGAGAGAATGAAATTGAGCTACTACTCCAATGGAAGAGAAAGTAGTACTGTTAAACCTGCTAAAACCCTAGGTCCCATTTGGGAATTTTGTGAAAAATACAATGCAATATTTTATTTTATTTTATTTTTGGTCCAATGTCAAATATTGTATTTTATCTAATATTAATGAATTCATTCCATTTTTTAAATTTTAATATATTGATTTAGCAATTTTAAGGCAAACTTATTATTGCTTGTAGAAGGATACACCATAGCTAAAAGGAAATGATTAATTTATTTTATTAGTGGTGCATAAGTTAATAAATTATTTTGTGTTTATTTTTTTTGTTGATGAATATGGAACGAGTTGAAGTTAGAGTGGGTGTTTTGGGACATTTGAATTATATTATGAAAATTCGATAATCTAATTGAAAAAATTATATCCAACCTAGACACAAGTTTGATTGGCACAATGCATAAATTCTACATCTCCCACTACTTTCAATTGGTGTTCATTTTTTTTTTAAGTTTAGCTAGAAAAAATAGTTCAAATACTTCCTCTCTCTTATCACCAAACAAAACAAGATCACCATTTTCTCTCAAAACAAGATCACCATTTTCTCTTAATAATGAACTTCCTTTACTTCGAATAATTTGAATTTTTTTAGTTTATTTTTGGAAATATATTTTAATTTTTGTACCTTTGTGACAGGTCATGATTATTAACAACCTCAAATCACCTAATAGTTTGATATATAGACTATACAATTTTGAACTATGAATTGAGCTATTCATAAAAAGTTCATCCCAAAAATCAATTATCGAATATGATATCCACTCTAAAAATCACATAATAAATGTAAACTTCAAAGAAAATACCATTAAGTGAAAATACAAGGTTTTTTTACTTCTTGGGAAAAAAGATTTTTATTTTATTTTATAATGTCATTTGGCGTAGTATTAACACATGAATAATCTTACAACACATTACCAACTTGCCAAACAGACTACAGGTAAAACACACAATGAATTTGGAACCAAATTCATCAACCTACTGGATAAAAATGAGCTAGAAGAGAACTGTGCGTTCAACAGCAATATCTAAACAAGACACTAAGACTCAAAAATCGTCATCGAAGACGAACAGATGCACAGATAATAAGCCATTTTCAATACTCCACTAGATCAGAGCCTCTATTCAGAAGGGCAACGACAGGTTAAACTTAGCTGCTTTACTGAGAACATAAGTCCTCATAAGTTGCAGCTAAACGAAAGATCATTCAAAAACTGCAGAGAGGAGGGATGAAGCACACAGTAAAGTATTAAAAACTCAGGACCACATAACATAAAACATAATCTTAAGAATCCAAAAGTAAAAAAAATTCATATCCAAGATAAAACATCCTGAGATAGTAAAACCCTAGCAGTTTTTCAAAACTCATCCCTGCAAAATCTGTTTTATCCTCACTACAGAGGAGATCATCCATCAAAAAACACCGCATTCGACATTCACTTGGACAAGCTTGACTTCACTAAGAAACAAGGTTGTCATTAAGGGAAAGAGATGCAAGTTGGTCAGCCGGGCTGCTGGTTGCCTGTTGAACATTCCTCAGCACATCCATAGCCTCGGAAACTTTAGCCTTCAAAGCCTCTGGTGATTCAAGCAGATGCAAAACCTCGGTCTGGTCCATTTCAAGAAGCATGCCCGTAACCTTGGCAGCATGCTCGTGCTCTAGCTGATCAACGAGTGGGTACAAACTTTCACCCAACATCTGCCAAGAGAACAATGAGAGCATTAGCAACCAAGTTCAGTCAATAAAAGATTCATGTAATGTCAAAAGAACTCACCGTCCTCTGCTGCTCAGGTGGAGCATTTGCAAGGGCAGTAGCCAATGTAGAGATTGGCACAGGCTGTCCCATAGCAGCAGCATCACGAGGAAGCATACCACCCATATCATATGGAACAGAGAGCATACCCCCAGCAACACCTGGCATTGGCCCATCTGGCACATTGCGTCCAGGTGGATAGCGGTACATTCTTCCTCTTGGCATCATCTGAACGATAGAAATCTTTCATCATTAGTTAACTAGTCTTTAAAAAAAGCAAAAAACCACATGCCCAAGAAATTGTAGAGAGTAAGCAGAACTCCACCTGCTGCTGCATCAAGGGCATAGGCTGTTGAGATTGTTGCACAGGTCCTGCTCCTCGTCGACCACCTGGGCGTTGACCCTGTTGTCCTTGCTGGACCATGGGCATGAAGAAGTTTGGCATAGGGGCTCCTCCAGGGCGCATTCCAGGAACAAGCTGTTGTTGATAGCCAAACCCAGCCTGGAAAACAAGATTATGCATCAGCGCCAAACCAATTTATATACATCTGGTGCAATCTTCCAGACATGAATTAGCCCAACAACGTAGTATCCACAAAATACTGAAGATACAAATAAATAGACCACTATTACCTGGGGAGGAATTAGAGCAGGGGGTCCTTGCCCATAAAATAGTTGCTGTCCAATCCCGGGAGCACCAGGAGGGTAAATTGGCATGCGAGGAGCAAGAGATGGAGGCATTGCCACTGGTCGCAGTTGTGAAAATTGTGCCTGTAGAAGTGCATTCATCAATATATATTACTAGGTAATTATTTGAGCAGATCAAAACTCATCAGCAACAGACACATGGGGTCAAGGCCACATTGAAACATGCATTAGTCAAGACTCCCTCTAGATGGGCCATTTGAGAATCAAAACTAAGGCTCAGAGCATAAACTATGTTCCATTTAATAAGTAAAGCAGCATGAAGCAAAACCCCTCCAGCAGTGCCACGCTGCTGGGATAGTAATTTATTATAATATATTACCTGCAACTTTGCCCTTCTCTCCTCTTTCCGCTGTGCTAGCGCAACATAGAGTGGCTTGCTAACTATCATTTTGCCGTTCATCTCAGAAAGCTTAAAGGAGGAAGAAAAAATGAGTTACAAATTACGACTTAATGAGCAGAATGTAACAAAGAGTTGAAACATTAATAATACTTACAGCTCTGGAAGCTTCTTCAGGAGTAGAGAAGGCAACAAACCCAGACCCCCTGCTGATTCCACTTGGATCCCGCATAACCTGAACGAACAAGAATAAAATATATAAGATCAAATGAATCTATACAGCCACCTAAAAGTTCATTCACAACAAACTGTATACCTTGCATGAGGTAATAGTACCAAACTCTGCAAAAAGTTCCTTGAGCTTTTCATCATCAATGGTGTCATCCAAATTTTTTACATACAAATTAACACCTTGGTATTTATCAACAGCCTCCTTGGCAGTTTGCTCAAACTTGTTTTTCAATTCTTGCTCTCTTTCAGATTTTTTCTGTGCTTTCCCAACATACCACTCTTTTTCATCAAATTTCTTTCCATTTAATGCTTCAACAGCCTTGGCAGCATCATCTGCATTCTCAAAATTGACAAACCCAAAGCCCTTGGATTTTCCATCTGCATCCCTCATCACTACTGCACTAGTAATAGTCCCGAACTCACCAAAAACATTCTTCAACTCATCATCGGTAGCAGATTCAGCCAAATTTTTCACATAGACATTGTTGAATTTTGTCATGCCAGTTGTAGATTCTCTTTCCTGTTTGCGAAGAAAGTGTCCAACATACACTTGCTTATCATTCATCAACATACCATTTAACTTATCTATGGCACCTTGAGCAGATTCTTCGTTGTCAAATTGTACAAAACCATAACCCTTTGACTGACCATTAGAATCAGTAGCTATCTTGCAAGAA
The DNA here is from genome assembly GCA_032847665.1 of Solanum chilense. Lineage (NCBI taxonomy): Eukaryota > Viridiplantae > Streptophyta > Magnoliopsida > Solanales > Solanaceae > Solanum > Solanum chilense. Next base: position 69,099,571 of record CM064974.1, on the reverse strand, counting down.
AGAATGTTGCCAAAGCTTGAAAAGGTGTCATGTAATGCTTTGTTGTCAATCGACTTGTCCAAATTCTGTGTAAATAATTCAAACAAATGCATTAGGAAGAAATATAAATGTATATGCCACCAACTTCTCAAAGATTGAGAAAAACTGGATCAACCAAATGTTAGCATCATTTATTTGATACCATGTTATAGATCCAATTTACATACATGAAACAATAACTCTGATACTTGAGACGACAACAAGAACTCAAAAGATGTCTCACAATAGATATGTGTCCTTTGTATGTCAAGAGAAGCTCTGAAATAACAAATAACATCATACAAAATCTGGGTTATAACAATAATACCTTAATAAATATATTTGCTGATCCACTCTTACGAAGAGTGGGATCCCTATGAGAATACATCACCCTAATGGACTTCCCATTCACAGGAGTGAAGTTCAACAACTCCATTGCCCTTGCAGCTGTGACCAAATATTGAGAGCAAAAATAAGTCAGAGACCAATTTGCAAGGCAGTTGATAAAAACATAGACATACTACATCATTCCAAGTTAAACAGAATATTATACATTATCCATTCAATCAAATATGTGATGAACGATTAGTTGGACACAAAGGGAATTGACTTACACATGCAACACATTCAAGAAGACTTTAACTTCCAAACAAGCTCTCAATCATAACAAATAAAATATACTTGAGAATATAACATACTGGCAAAAACATCACAAGCTGAACCTTTACTGTTCAAACCAATCATTTCAGCAGCATAAGCCAAATGTACATAAGAAATCACACTACTGCTAGGGGTGTTAAATTTCATAAATGTGTTTAAACAGGGAAAAGAACAATATTTTTTCCAAAATTAGTAATATCACAAAATGTGAGGAATCAATTTTAATTATACCCATGATATTAAAAAAAACAAATTCATAAAAAGAAAGACTGTTGAACATGCAACCACACTATTAAAAATAACAAAAATCCCAAATTCCTTAAAAACAGAGACTGAAAAACATGCAATCACACTATTAAAGGTATCAAAATCACAAAAAACATAAAAAAATAAAGACTGTTAAGCATGCAATCACACTACTAAAGATACCAAAATCCCACATTCATCAAAAATAAAGACAGTTAAACATGCAATCAAACAACTAAAGATACCAAAATCCCAAATTCATCAAACCAGACTGTTAAACATGCAATCACACTACTAAAGATATCAAAATCCCAAATTTATGAAATAAAAACTACTAACCATCGGAAGGGTTACTGTAGTTAACATAGCCATATCCAAGAGATCTCCGAGTACTAAGATCCCTACAAACCCTAACAGAAACAACCTGACCGACATGGTTGAACAGATCATAGAGCTGTGAATCAGTGATGTTAAAGTCCAAGTCTCCAACATACAACGACGTGGACGTAAACTGACTCGTGGCTCCTCCACCTGGTGCCGCTACAGCAGCGGCAGCACCGGCTGCAGCAGCAGCAACCGCCACACCATTTCCTCCGGCCACTGGTGTTTGATGCTGAACCTGAATCTGTGCCATAACAACAAACAAACAAAAAATATATATATATAGATTTTCCTGGAACAAACAAAGAGATACCCTCCTTTTTTTTTCCTTTTTTCAGTTGCCCCTTTCTCTGTGATGTGATGTTATTGATAAGAAAACCCAATGGAGGAAAAAGTAAGCGAAAATTTAGGGATTTTTTGGGTTTTTTGAGATGTAAAATAGATGAATAATGGAGATAGAAAAATCGTCGGAGATCCGAGAGAAACTGAAGAGAGTATTTTTCGGTTTTTTAGGGTTGAGGAGGGCAGAGATAACTGCACCGCAACACCCGAATTGGGCAAAACTGTAAGCTTTATATACATCGGCGTTTATATACAGAAACCCTAACTTTGTTTGTGACGATTCAATCACAGCCGTTCATTTTTCATCATCACTGATCAAGACGGTTTATTATTGAACCGGGTCCGTCTTTTTTTGGAACTAAACCGGTTTAGTGTTAAATCGGGCCACGTGCTTTGGAAAAGGAAGAGATTTCGGGCCACGTGCCAATGGAGTTCGAGGAGTTTTTGGATGCCAAGCAATCTCATTTTATTTATTTTTTATATATAAATTGCGCGAAGTTTTATCCGATATCTTTTTACATTAAAAATACGTAATAACTTCTTTATTTATAATATTCATAAACAAAATTAAATTAAAATTAAAAAGCTCTTTAATTAATACATTCTAATTAACTAAATATAATAATTAACAAATTTCAAATTAATAAGTCTCCCTAATAATCAAGATCTTCATTTGTGATCATGGAGCATCTTCAACTTTATGATTAATATCATGTCTCGTAGAAGTTAAGTATATGATTTTTAATCAATTTTTTAAAATATGTAGAATTAACAAGATTGTGTGTGCCATCTTCAATTAACTTCAGTCTTATTTTAACTTTTTTTGTATTTAACATTTTATAAATATCCTTGTCGTGTTTTCTCCTCTTTATGTATTTTGAATAATTATTCTTGTCTTAAAATCATATGTATCTCCAATTGATTAGTAGTTGATCTTGTATTTCATACGATATCGATTGATTGTGTATGTGATAGAGATGAATGTCCAATTAATAATTTTTCATGCTTTTTAAAATTTATAGTTCTAAATAATGATTCAAAATTTGATTGTATCTCCACTATTAGTAGTCATACACTTCAATTACGGATCTAGAACTTTAATTATTTTTGCTCAATTTTGAGTAGATCATTAAAAACTTGATCTTGGGAAATACTTTTTTTTCTTTTATTATTAGCTCCATTTTCAAAAAACTTTAGACAATTGTTTTGATAATCGATCTCCTCTAGACCAATTATAACTTTTTAAACTCAATGTATAATAAATTCACCCCTCTATCCTTTTCAACTAAATAATATCAAGCTTTGTTTTACATGATTTGGGGATCAAATGTGCGACTTAAACATTTTTTTTTTTGTGAGACAATAGTAAATATTTATATTTCTTTTACGATAGCTTCACTTTGTATAAATTAATCATATCTATTACATATCTCTTGACTTAAATTACTAGAGCCTCTATCGTAGCACTATCAATTTCAACCATATTATACTTTTTAGTCATTCAAAAACTTATTGACCTGTTAAATTGATCATTATTGAAGTCTTTTTGCAATCAAAGACATTTATACTATTATATCAAATTTATCGCTTATTAAAATAAAAAGAATTATCAAACTCAAAAATTACTCTCCCTTTTTAACTATTAGATCAAATTTATTGCTAACGTTATTTTTAAACCTAAAATCATCCATCGTCAATATAACTGTATGATATTTACTTAAGTTATTATTAAATATAAACGTATATTATAATGTTTAACAAAATATTTTGATCCAACCCAAAATGACCCAAAATATTTTCAAAATTCATTTTAAATTAAGGCATCTAAAACCAACAAAATCCTTCTTGTTAAGCCCTTTCATTTAGTGAATTTGGATAAAAATATTTTATTCCAGCTCTCTATTTGAACTATTTCAATACCAATTTGGTACACGAGACTCATTTTCAAAAAATAATAATAATTAATGACTTATGTTTAACTAAAAATTTAATTGTATCGTTAATGGAGTGACAATCTTAAACGTGAAAATAATGCTAGGGCAAAATTGAAATATTAGGCGGAAGAAGAATATTTTTAAGCAATTTCTAATAATAGGAAAAAGAAGAATAACTTTTTATTCGAATAAGCGAAAGGATTGATAATATAATTTTGAAATAAAATGATATTTTGATTGATTTTTAATACATTAAAGACGTCTTTGAATATATATATATATATATATATATATATATATATATATATATATATATATATATATATATATATATATATATATATATATATATATATATATATATATATATATATATATATATATATATAATGTAACAATATGTAACAACCATCCAAACAAGTTATTTATGTTATCATATTTTTATTTATATATATTATGAATGATGTTCTATTCACTCCTCTTTGCATTTTTTTCATTCGATCCAAGAACTAAGAACGGTCGAAGTCCTGTCTCGGGAAATAGGCTTGAAGTCTAGTGGTTATATTTATCGTCTAAGGAAAAATGGCTTTTCCAAGCCTATTACTTTCTTGATGTTTAACTTAAAGTCAAAGAATGAACCAAACCAAATGATTGTTCTAGAATGACTATTCCTCACAATTGCTCCTTGTGATGTAACGAAATCATAGCAATTAGGATCTCAAGACGCAGCAACACCTATAATGCATAGGGATTCAATCTTCCTTAAGGTTTTAGTGGGAGTTCCTTTTAGATTAATTTTAATTTTGATGTTTAATTTAAATTAATTTTAAAGTTAAAACTTATTATAAATTATTAATTTTAAATTATTTAACTCATTTAACATTCTAGCCATATGATTATTACTTTACCATCTATTTAAAAGGTCAAACTTTAAATGGTGACACCTCAACGATGCTATTTGTGCAAATTTGTCCTTGTTTAAAAGCCCAAGTTCTTAATTTCAAAAGTTCGTTTTGAGCCCAAGCCCATATTTATTCTATTTGCAAATAAGAGCCTTACATTCAATTCTGGGCCTCTTTGCTAAAACATTTTGTATTAAGGCTTCTGTACAAAAATTCCGTTAGTTTAGAAGCTAAAATTTTAGAAATCACATAATTTTAATATGAAATTATAATGTATCTCTCTTTAGTTTGTAATTACATTAATTTCTTTAAAAGTAGCACAAACCGAATACATTTAATATGTGACTCAGATACATTATAGAGTATCTCGAATACATTATATTACAAGTTGGATACATAATATGTAGCTCGAATACACTAAAAACTAGTTCGGATACATAATATGTAGCTCGAATACACTAAAAACTAGCTCGGATACATTATAAAATAAATCGGATCCATAATATATAGTTCGGATACATTAAATACTCGCTACAATATATTAATATGTAGCTCGAGTACATTAAAAATAAGGGATTTTAGAGACTTTTAGAAATCAAAGGGGATATTGGAAATAAAGGAAACATAAGACGAGTATTTCAGTAATTTTTCTAATTATTTATATATATATTTTGATTTGTAATATTACAAAGTTTATCAGCTTTTGGTGCGTTTAGATACATACATTGCATCTAAGTAAATTCGCATGTATTTGGAAATACATAACAAATCTAGCTCGCCACTCTCTTATGCACATAGTATCCCATATACATACGAATCATACCAGGTACATACCAATACATGTATCTAGTCTGATGGGATACATGATTATCTTGCTCACCTCTCTCCCTATTTTAGTACATCCGGTTGACACTTTTTAAGAATCCGAATGACATAGATTCCGGAGCTCATACAAGTCAAAACTATTCTTGTTCATATTTAAAGCAGGCCAAAATCTTCTTGTTACAATATATTCTCTTAGCCAAATAAGTAAAGACAGAGTAGTCTGTGATAACTCCAATAAAACTATGTAATATAAATCAAATGATACCAAATCAATTATTTTCAAAGCCTTCAATCATGGCACAAGAAAATGATCAAGTACTCCATGTAGTTTTCATTCCATACTTGACACCAAGTCACATGATCCCTTTAGTTGATACATCTAGACTTTTTGCTAGTCATGGTGTCAAAGTTAGTATCATCACAACCCCCTACAATGCCCTCCTTTTCGAGTCCTCAATCGATCATGCTACTGAATTAGGTCACGAAATATTCGTCCACAAACTTAAATTTCCATCTGATGAAGTAGGCTTAGCTGAAGGGATTGAAAACTTCAGTGCTGCCACTAGTCAAGAAATGGCTATAGGTGTGTTCATGGGAATTGCTTTGCTTCAAAAACCAATGGAAAGTCTCATTTTCGAGCTACGTCCTCATTGCATTGTATCAGACCTGTTTTTACCCTGGACAGTGGATGTAGCAGAGCAATTGAAGATTCCTAGACTTACGTATTATCCGACTAATGTTATGTACCACTGTGTTGAACATTGTTTGAAGCTGTATACACCTCATGAGAAGGTAAGTTCGGATTCAGAAAGTTTTAAAGTTCCGGGATTACCAGATGAGATTGAAATGAAACGATCTCAACTACCCGAAGATGTGAAAAACAACCCTGAAGGACCATATTGGGAGTTGTTGAAGAGAATTGAAGAATCAGAACCGCGGAGTTATGGTATGATTCATAACACTATCTATGATCTAGAACCGAGTTATGCTGAGCTTTATCAAAAAATCAAAGGTAAAAAGCCGTGGCTTATTGGTCCTTCGTTTCATTTTTCGAAGAGAAACAATGCGAGAAGTATTCCAGATCAAGAGCGACATAGCTGCTTGAGTTGGCTTGATTCTCAAGAATCAAACTCTGTTGTGTACATTTGTTTTGGAAGTATGGGAAGGTTTTCGGAACCTCAGCTTACTGAAATTGCCTTAGCTCTTGAGTCCTCGAATTCGACCTTTCTTTGGGTGGTAAGAAAGGGAGATAACACACATGAAAGTTGGCTCCCCATCGGGTTTGAGGAAAAAATGTTTGCAAACAATAAAGGTCTGATAGTTAGAGAATGGGTGCCACAGCTGAAGATCTTGAACCATCCAGCAACCGGTGCGTTCATGACTCATTGTGGCTGGAATTCACTTTGGAGTCTCTTACAGCTGGAGTGCCAATGCTGACATGGCCATTATTCGCGGAGCAGTTTTACAATGAGAAACTGGTGGAGGTACTTGGATGTGGAGTCAGTGTGGGGGCAGAGGTGTGGCATATTTCATTTGACATCACGGATACGATTGTGAAGAAGGAGAAGATAGAGGCGAGTGTGAAAATGTTGATGAACGCCTCTATGGAAAGTGAAAATATCAGAAGTAGAGCAAAAGACGTCGAAGCAATGATTAACAGGGCTGTGGAGGAAGGAGGTTCATCTTATAATCATCTTACTGCATTAATACAGGAGATGAAGTTTCATGCTTTTGGCATATCAGAAGAGTAATAAGAAATCTAATGTCCCGAGCTTCGCTCATTTTCCCTAAAATATGGAGTTACGGTCACTCAACTAATACTAGTTATTATCTCAAAAAGGCATACTTCTTCTCGATTTCAATCTTCTTCGACAAAGAAAATGACTTTCTGAGATAATAAACTCGAGTGAAAGTTTTTTTTTTTTTTTTGGGAAGTTTCTAAAGAGTAACATAGGGAGCTGTCTATGATACTTATTGTGGTACACATTGATTTTTGTACTCATGCTACACTTTGTAGGATCACATATTCCATGTCACACTTTACTTTTTAGACGATCTATATAATTAATAGTTTACTTTAAAATGTTCATTCCATCCTAATAGTACAATTTATAGTCATACAAACATTTATAACTTGTTTTACACTACAAGTTTCAAAAGTCTTACTTGAACGTCGAGTCAAGCCAAACATCACATAAATTAAAACGGAGGGAGTAGTACCTAGGTACTCTTTGGCCCACATCTCCCTTTCAACTGATCTGCAAAAAGATAACACATGGAGAACCACTCAAAATATTGATACAACTAATAAGATTCCTTGAAGAACCATACATTGTATACTAATGTTTTTCCATGAGTTTATTAGGCTATCTGTGATATATTTGAATCTAATATTAGGTTAGTAACATTTTTAGTTGTTTCTCCCCCTACCTTTTACCATTGTTTAGTGAGTTCCCATCCTTCTTCAAGTTCACTCATGACACATAAAAATGGTGAAATACTTCATTTTGTTTTCGTTTCGTACTTCACATCAAGTCATATGATATCCCTTTAGTTGATATAGCTATACTTTTTGCTAGTCATGGTGTTAAAGTTGGTATCATCACCACCCCCTACAATGGTCAAGAAGGAGAAGATAGAGTCGAGTTTGAAGATGTTGATGAACACCTCCACGGAAAGTGAAATGATCAAATTCAATTCAAACTTTAGACTGACTTTGAGTTTACAACTTCACATCATACAAAACGTCAAAACCTAAAGTAAGAACTCTTTTCCTCTTAATTTCTCTCTGTGTTGCACTTGTACAGTTCTTTTCATGTTAGTTATTATTATTTCTATTTTATGAGCGTTCTGTAAAGTTACATTATTGTTTTGTCACATCAAGTTGACGTTGGAGAAGTCATATATAAGCATTTTTTCTTATTGGTTAAACTGAAAACTGATAAATTGAAACCAATAAAAAATATCTTATTAATTTAGTGTATTACCAAATCGAACCGACCGATACACACCCTAACTTTCCAACTGCAGATCTGCAGAAAGATAACATAGGGAGTACCACTCAATCCACTGATTGAATATAATAATAATCCAAGATAAACATACCTTGTATTTTAATGTTTTTCATGACTTTTTAAGGCTATCTGTAATATGTCTGAATCTAATATTAAGTGAGTTTCCATCCTTTCTTCAAGCTCACTCATGGCACAAAAAAATGGTGAAATACTTCATGTTGTTTTCATTCCATATTTCACACCAAGTCATATGATCCCATTAGTTGATATTGCTAGACTTTTTGCTAGTCATGGTGTCAAAGTTAGTATCATCACCACCCCCTACAACGCCCTCCTTTTCGAGTCCTCAATCGATCATGCTACTGAATTAGGCCACGAAATATTCGTCCACAAACTTAAATTTCCATCTGATGAAGTAGGCTTAGCTGAAGGGATTGAAAACTTCAGTGCTGCCACTAACCAAGAAATGGCTATAAGTGTGTTCATGGGAATTCCTCTGCTTCAAAAACCAATGGAAAGTCTCATTTTCGAGCTACGTCCTCATTGCATTGTATCAGACCTGCTTTTACCTTGGACTGTGGATGTAGCACAGCAATTGAAGATTCCTAGACTTGCGTTTTATCCGACTAATGTTATGTACCACTGTGTTGAACATTGTTTGAAGCTGTATACACCTCATGAGAAGGTAAGTTCGGATTCAGAAAGTTTTAAGGTTCCGGGATTACCAGATGAGATTGAAATGAGAAGATCTCAATTGCCAGAGAATATTAAAACTAAAGCTGAAGGACCATATTGGGAGCTGATGAAGAGAGTTAAAGAATCAGAAACTCGGAGCTATGCTATGATTCGCGATACTATCTATGATCTAGAGCCGAGTTATGTTGAGCTTTATCAAGAAATCAAAGGTAAAAAGCCGTGGCTTATTGGACCTTCGTTTCATTTTTCAAAGAGAAACAATTCGAGAAGTAGTCCAGATCAAGAGCGATATAGCTGCTTGAGTTGGCTTGATTCTCAAGAACCAAACTCTGTTGTGTACATTTGTTTCGGAAGTATGGGCAGGTTCTCTGATGCTCAGCTTACAGAAATCGCCTTGGCTCTTGAGGCCTCGAATTCATCGTTTCTTTGGGTGGTTAGGAAGGGAAACGAACCCCAAGAAAACGAACAAGAGAACTGGATGCCTTCTAGCTTTAAGGCAAAAATGCTTACAAACAACAAAGGTTTGCTAGTCAGAGGATGGGTGCCACAGCTGAAGATCTTGAACCATCCAGCAACTGGAGCGTTCATGACTCATTGTGGTTGGAATTCCACCCTGGAGTCTCTTACATTCGGAGTGCCAATGCTGACATGGCCATTGTTCGCGGAGCAGTTCTATAATGAGAAGCTGGTGGAGGTTCTTGGATGTGGAGTCAGGGTTGGGGCAGAGGTGTGGCACAGTACTTTTGACATCAAGAATACGATTGTCAATAAAGAGATGATAGAGGCGAGTTTGAAGATGTTGATGAACACCTCCACGGAAAGTACAAAGATCAGAAGTAGAGCAAAAGACGTCGAAGCAATGATTAAGAGAGCTGTGGAGAAGGGAGGCTCTTCTTATAATCATCTAACTGCACTAATAGAGGAGCTCAAGTGCCATGTTTTTAGCACCTCAGAAGAGTAATTGAAAATAAGAACCACGCTTCCTCGTGCACATATTATGTTTCCACTTATGGACTACACTGAGTGTGTCGTTGATGTTGTTTCAGGTTTAGACAAAGAAGAAAATGAAACTATGTGAACCTGTAAGGTGTAGAATGCACCTACTACGGAGTGATTGAATTTGTGTTTCTTAATTTGCTCATGACAAGCAACATTATTTCAACTACTCACTTTAAACGTTCGATCCCTACCTCACTTGGTAGGACTATACGTTCGTTTTGTCCAAATTTACGTGACACACTTTTCCTTCTAGTCAGTTCCAACAAGAACGACTCATTTCTATATTTAGTTACAATTGGGGTGATTTACAACCACACAAACATCTACTACACACTTTCTTTTTTAAACTTAGTTTCGAACCAAACAACATCACATAAATTGAAACAAACGGAGTAGTATTTTGCGGCCCACATCTCCCTTTCATAACTTTTCTTAAAGATAACACAGGAGAATCATTCAATGTATTGATTAAACATAACAACTACTCCAAAATAAGATTTGTTAAAGAAACATACCTTGCATTTTTAATGTTTTTCTCATGATCTAACAAAACAAAACATGAGTTTTTAGGCTATTTTCAGTTGTTTTTCACCCTACTTCTGCTATTCTTAGATAAGCACTAATGGCAAATGAAAACAGTGAACTCCATGTAGTTTTTGTTCCATACTTTACACCAAGTCATATGATCCCTTTAGTTGATATAGCTAGACTTCTTGCTAGCCATGGAGTCAAAGTTAGTATTATAACCACACACACTATAATGCCCTCCTTTTCGAGTCCTCTATCGAGGATCTGGTAACCAGATCTTCATTCACAAATTCAAGTTCTCATTTGATGAAGTAGGCTTACCAGAAGGGATCGAAAACTTCAGTGCAGTCACTAGCAAAGAAATGGCTATGGTAAGTGTATTTATGGGAATTGCTTTGCTTCAGAAACCAATCGAAGATCTTATTGTTGAGCTTCGTCCTCATTGCATAGTTTCAGATGTGTGTCTTACATGGACCTTGGACGTAGCTGAGCAACTGAAGATACCTACGAGTTACATTTTATCCACATAATCTTATGTACCACTGTGTTGAACCATTGTTTGAACGTGTATACGCCTCATGAGAAGGTAAGTTTGGATTCAGAAAGTTTCTTGATTCCAGGTTTACCAGATCAGATTGAAATGCAAAGATCTCAACTGCCGGAGAATATGAAAACCAAAACTGAAGGACCATACTGGGAGACGATGAAGAGAATTAAAGAATCAGAACCTCGGAGCTATGCTGTGATTCATAACACTATCTATGACCTGGAGTCTAGTTACACGGAGCTTTACAAGGAAATCAAAGGTAAAAAACCATGGTTGATTGGTCCTTTGTTTCACTTTTCAAAGAGAGAAGAAGCAAGCAATTCAAGGAACACTTCAGGTCAAGACATCGAAACAATGATTAAGAAGGCTGTGGAAAAAAGAGGCTCATCTTATAATCATCTAAGTACACTAATAGAGGAGCTCAAGTGCCATGTTTTTGGCACTTTGGAAGTGTAATTCAAAATTCAAATCACTAAGCACTCCTTAATCTTCACAAGACGAGATAATAAAATATAATCAATAGAACAATCACATCGTCAAAATAACAGATAGCATGCATGTTGCACACTGACTATACTCATTGTTCAATCATAAAGAAGATAAGCACCAAATTTGACGTCAAATGGACACCATGTCAACGAGGACTAACAATGTCACATAATTGTATAATTCATAACTAACTAATGTTAGACAGGAGCTGGATACTGCTTGGCTTGCTGTCTCACTCGTTTCTTATACTCAGCACCATCCTGCAAAAGCAAGTTCACATATATAGTAACGACAAGTTAAAATTAAATTGCCTACTTAAATTTTTTGCTGAAAAAGTTCAATGAAGTACACATCAAGCTTGAGTACGTAGTTACCTGCATGTATAGCTGATAGCCTTCTGTTTGTGCTGGATCGCTGGGGTTTGGCTGATCAAGCAAATCTTGGATGCCCACCAAAATTTGTTTAACTGTAATGGCAGGCCTCCACCCCTAAACAAGAATATAACCAACGGAATAATCATAAGCCGATATACCTATTGACAATACTAACAAAATAACAACAATAAGAACTTACACTGTCTTCATTGAGGATAGACAAACATACTGTTCCCGATGGATAGACATTAGGATGAAAGAAACCTTGAGGAAACTTGCACTTGGGCGGTTTGCTAGGGAAGTCTTCGCTGAAGTACATTATTATTGGATAGAAGCCGCCTTCCCAGTCAGTCTGTACCATAGCAGTTACGATATCATATCACTATTGCTGACAAATATTAGAGGAAAGAACTGAGGGAAGGGGAGAACAGAGTTTCAACACCGTCAAGACTTGCAGAAGCCAGAATATGTTTCACATTAAACCGTAAATGTAACAAAACTTTCCAAAAGTGTGCAACACTTATTAGAGCATCGTTCAGAAACTCAAATCATTTGAACAAAACATACTTTCGCATGAAATGTGGAAAGAATGTACCATGACTGTTTACGCAATTAACCTATTTCAAGAAAACATCCTTTCATTTATACACAAAAGCAATCAAAGTTCACATCTTGTGGTGTACTATGAGAAAATAGACTTTTACATCCTCGCGAAGATCATATTCTTCTTACTCCATATACTAAATCCAGGAAGTCATGCACATACTTACCTTACAACACTGTAAGGTTATAACTTTTTCTCGAGAAATTTGCACCAAACCACTGAATATACATATGTTATATACGCTTTTATCAATTATGAAAATTCATCATAAATCGACAAGTTTCACTATGGCTACCAACCTACCTCAACCCTACTCCTCTATCTAGAAGTACTAGGGGTGGCAACTAGGCGAGTTGAATCATATTGGGCAGATCATAATGGGTTAAGATAACAATTGGGTCAAAACGCAACTCAACCCAAATTTGCTCAGATCAAAACGAGTTAGTTAATGTGTTATATAACAAGTCAAGACCCTACCCAACCCAAATTTTTACTAAGCTTAATTATTTTATTTGTTCTTTTAAATTACTTTTTTTTATGACAAGAGAAACCCTCAACCCGTCAACCGCTACCCTTTGGGTGTGCACAGAGTAAAACCCCCGGTCCTATGCAATAGCTCGCAAAATACATAAGAGAGGTAACCCGCAAGCTCGACCCACAAGGCAAACCCTTGCTTTCACTGGCAAGGGGTTTCAAACTTGAGACCTCCAACATTAAAGTCCTAAGCTCAAACCACTGGGCCACTCCGATGGATTCTTTTAAATTACTTTAGTATCTAATATTTTTTTTTCTTTATTATGACTATATATATATATATATAACATATCAAATCGAAGAAAAAAAGACAGATTTCTCCTGAGTCAATTCGACTTAGTATCAACATAATATTTAATGGGTTAAGGTAATGAATGAGCATGTCAATAACCAGTCCAAACAAGTTAAGCGGATTGAGTTTGATTTTGACACCTCTACTTACAACACAGACAATGTGAGCGACCTCACACAAGCGAACACTCTTTTACTAATTGTCATGATTATATATAAAAATTCTAACTTCCCCAATTTCACTACTACTAAACCATACCATCCATACAAAAATTACTCACCTTGGCTTTTCCAGGGATAGAACAGTGCCATACCATCAAATTTACAGATCCATCTGCACCAGTTTCCGGCCTAGCCACAAAACCCTAAAAAAAAAAAGACAGTGAAGATAATCCATCGAACCATCAAATCAACAGACACTTAAAATCCATTAATGTGCAAACAAAAAAGTACTTTTAGCAAAAAAAAAATTAAAAAAATCGAGAATGGCAGAGAAAAAAATTACATGTGGATGATTTTTCCGCCATGATTTGCGTTCCTCAGTAAGACGACCACGTGCGATTCCGTCAGCCATTTTTGCCCCCTTTTTTTTGGTTTCTATGAAAATTTTGAATGATCGAAAAGAGGAAAAATAAAAGTGTTTTTAAGTTTGTAATTTTAATCTTAGTTGGATTTGAATTTTGGTAATCCAATCTTAATTCAAATATTTATTCGTAAAAAAATAAAATAAAAATTTATTTAATTTATGTCAAATTAATTAAGCTTATTATGATGATGTGATTTACGAAAACATTAATTTACTGTCAAGTAAATTCAATTTATTATGATTATATAATCTTAATAAAATTAAGAGATAATTTAGAGGTATACCTCCATATTTAGCTTTATTATTCCAATTATCTTTTTTAGGAAATCAAATTGCTTAATAATCTTGCCAATGTAAGTAGAGATAGAAGTTCTACGAGTTATATTTCATTTAAATTATTTTTTAAAATCGAACACATTTTTATTATCATATATTATTCTAGGCAATTCAGTAGATAGCGTTTATTGATATTAGTGCTTTTTTTCTATGATTATGCATCGTTAAATATGATTGTGAAATCTCCTTTTCATATTAGTTAATTACTTTTCTTTTGATATAACGAATTTAACTATGTTCATCCTCTCTTTTATACAGACAGAGGGCAAGAGAGGGGGTAAGAGTTCACTATGAAAATAACATATTGCACTCTTTAAAACTATTTTTAAAATTATTTTTCATAAATAAATTGCTAATTTTGTTTAGTTTCATTATTTTTTTCTCAAATGGACTGACAAATCCAACGTGATAAATGGCCCAAGAAATAATTTTGGACTGTTTAACTTTTAATTTTAGATGAATCGGACACATATCTCATGTTTACAAGTTGCTTGGTTCAAAGGATAACATCGATATTTTGAGATTATGTCTATATAATTTTTATCGTTTCAATCTGTTTGTCCTAAGGTGTATTTAATTTATATTACAAGATTGGAAGTATAATTTTTAAGAAAATTCTAATGTTGCAATGCTGAGTCGTTTGGTAAATGGATAAAAAAAAGTTGTACATATATTACTTTTTATATAAGATGCAACGTTTGGTTAGATAAGAAATAAGTTCTTCATATTATAATATTGATATGGTGTTTGGTTAGTTGACAATTTTGAAACTATTATGACTAATACATACTCCAATAATATATAGATTCATTCATAACTAATTCGTACATTATTAATACTTGCATAACTCTAATCAGCTATCAAATGAACCAGGTTGTTGTTGGGCATTCTCTGTCGTTGCTTCCATTGAATCAATAAACGCAATAGTGACCGGGGATTCGATATCACTATCTGAGCAAGAGTTGGTTGGATTGTGATACATAGCGCAAAAATGGATGCTATGACATAGATATGAACAATGCCTTCAGATTTGTGATTAAGAACGGAGCAATTGATAGTAAAGAAGACTACCTTACAAAGAACGCGAAGGTACTTGTGACAAATTTAGAGTCAGTATAACATTTTAATTTCAACTTTTTACTCTTAAAATGAACTAAATATATATAAGTGTTCGAGACATTTTAAATAGCTATGAAAATAATGAAAAGGCCCTACAAAGGACTGTTGCAAATCAACCTGTCAGCATTGCTATTGAATCTAGTAGCAGAAATCTCCAACACTACATATGGGTACTGTTTTTTTTCTTTAATTTCTAACAAAAATCGTTAAATTTGTATTACTAAGATACTTAGAACAATAATTTTTTGAAACTTCGTAAGAAATAACAAAGTTTAAAAGTATATTTTCTAAACCAAAAAGTTAAAACCAGTAATAATCTGTTTAATATTAAAAATAAGGAAATCGAGGCTACTAAATGCACAAAATACATTATTACCCTCCTCTTAGGATAGGATGATCTTCTCAGTGAACCACTCAAAGATAGTAAATTTATTTATGCAGAATAGCGTGAAGATGTGCTTATTATGTATTATCAGAAATGTCATTAACCCTTTTGGAAAATTCAAATATCAATAACCTTATAGAAAAGTCGTAACTTTCATAATAGGCAAAACTCTTTAGAAAAGTCACAACACTTCATAGTGTTGACAAGTCAAAGGCAATGAAGTACGTTCTTACAAAACGAAGCGAGGGATTCGAAAATGGAGGAAAGAAGAACAGTTCTTGAATTCTACAGAGCAGGGGAATACAGAGGATATTAAAATTATGTACTTTGGTTTTTAGTTTCAACAATAATAATAACAAAAGGACTATCTTTTGGTGTAGTTTTGTGTTATTCGTAAAACATGTGATTCTACTATTAGATTAATAAAACGAATTAAATAATTCTGTAAAACTCGTGTATTTGCTAAATGTGTTTTTCTCTTAATATATTTATGAATTGAAGTATGATAGAAGAGTTAAAAATAATCTTAAACTTGATGTGAATTATTGACAATCTTAAAAATATCCATCTACCTGAGTAATGAAACTTTGATAACACCTCGATCACCTCTGATCTGTCACATGATATTATAAATGATCTCAAAATCTCCGTATGGTTTATAACTTAGTTAGTTATCAATAGTTATTTGTATTTTCTTGTCATATCTATTTAGATGTTTAAACATGCATTATTAATCAGTTATTAAGCTTTCACTCGTCAATTGCCAATTCTATTTAGTTTGATTTCATAAAATCTAATTTTATATTTTGATTTCCTATTGTATATTCAAACAATTTAATCCATTCTCAAAAAAATTAAGTTAAGAGTGATTCATGACTCCATGTTTTGAATTTAATAAGAATTAAAAGTGGAGCTTTAAATAATGTGTTTGGTATGAGAAAAATATAATTATATTCGTATTCGATTGATTTGAGACTCAGAACAATGAAATAACTTTTCTAATGACAATAGAATAATAAACTCCTTTTAAGTTGTATATTATATTCTAATGATAGGTCCGATTTAACTATATTCTACTTAAATTATGACTATAGTAAATAATTCAGTATAATAAATTTGTTTAATCACCTATTTTTTAAAGCGATCACATATAACATGTTTTATTATTTAATATTTTCTTTTTCTTCCACCCCAATCAAGCAAGCACACCTTTAATGACCCCCCTTTTCACATGTTACACCTCAATGAAGTGAGACTTGTTTGTATTTTACCAGGAGTAGTAGTTAAATTATAATAGCTTTGCATGTTTATTTTATTTTTTTGTCAAAAAATATTTTTGTTATTTAATATAGGTCATTCATTTTACATTTCACTCGTGAAACTAAATTAAAAGACTATGTTATTAGACATATATTTATATCATATATTAATTTATATTATTTTTAAATAATTATATATTTTATTATTAATTAAAAATTTTCTATCATATATTAAAGAATTATTCACAATCTTAAAAATACTTATCTACCTGAGTAATGAAACTTTGATAATACCTTGATCATCTCTGATCTATGACATGATATAACAAATGATCTCAAAATCTTTCGTATGATTTATAACTTTGTTAATTTTCAAAAGTTATTTGTATTTTCTTGTGATATCTTTTTAGATGTTTAAACATGCAATATTACTCGGCTATTAAGCTTTCACTAGTCGATTGTCAATTCTATTTAGTCTGATTTCATAACATCTAATTTTATATTATGATTTTGTATAGTATATTCAAACAATTTTAACCCATTCCCAAAAGAATTAAGTTAGGAGTGGTTCATGAATCCATGTTTTGAATTTAATAAGAATTAAAAGTGGAGCTTTAAATAACGTGTTTGGTATGAGAAAAATATAATTAAATTCATATTTGATTAATTTGTGACTCAGAACAATGAAATGACTTTTCTAGTGAAAATAGCATAATAAACTAATTTAAGTTGTATGTTATATTATGATGATATATCCTATTTAACTGTATTCTTTTTACAGTTACATGTGATATTACACATAATTATTACGATCGATACCAAGCATGTAGAAGTATATACAAATTTCTACATGTAGAATGATATTCTACTTAAATTATGATTATAGTAAATAATTCAGTATAATAAATTTATTTAATCACATAATTTTTTTAAATTTTTTTAAAGCGATCACATATAACATGTTTTATTATTTAATATTTTATTTTTTTTCCACCCCAATCAAGCAAGCACACCTTTAATGACCCCCCTTTTCACATGTTACATCTCAATGAAGTGAGACTAGTTTGTATTTTACCAGGAGTAATAGTTAAATTATAATAGCTTTGCATGTTTATTTTACTTTTTTGTCAAAAAATATTTTTGTTATTTAATATAGGTCATTCATTTTACATTTCTCTCGTGAAACTAAATTAAAAGACTATGTTATTAGACATATATTTATATCATATATTAATTTATATTATTTTTAAATAATTATATATCTTATTATTAATTAAGAATTTTCTACAATATATACTTAGATACATATATTTTTGCTATCAAATACATCAAATGAGAAAGGCGAGTGTATAATCATGTATCCCAGATGCATGCGAATCACCCTAAATAAACACTAGATCATGTATTTATATTTACATGGTGTAATTTTCATGTATCTGAAGTACCAGATACATATGAGAGTGGCAACGAGATTTATTATGTATATTAAATACATACAAATTCAATTAAATATTGTGTATCTAAAACAAATTATACTTAATTTCAATCTCATATTATCTCGAAATATATGTTTCTGAATGTGGACATACAAATTTTGATAAGATTAATATATAATATCATAAACTATCGAATATCTAAGTAATTAACTTCGTAAGTTTTTGAAATTATATTGATGTTTGTAGCAACTAGATGATAAAGGACAAGGAACTCCATGCTCCATACTCCATAATTCCAAAAGATGAGGAAATGGCCATAGAGACTTTTCAACACAAAATTAAAGCATCAAATCCAAGCCCAAAGATAAGTGCATTGATACACTGACACATTCAAATAAATTGGTTTGGACTGTATAACTTTAGTTTTGGATGAATGGGATCCACATGCCATGTTTACAATTTGTGTATAGATTTTTTGAAATTAAATTAATTACTTTCGTAGTTATCGTTTTAATTTGTTTATCTAATCTTTCTTTAATTTTTTTCAAAAAGAATATCTCTTTCCTGGTGCGAAGAAGATAGAAAATGTAGTAGGAAATCAATTTCTATCGCTATTCATCCTCTAGTGGTTATTAATTCTTTTGATCACTTTCGTGTACCCATTAGATGGAAGCCCTTTGAAGATTTTCTTAGAGATTAATTCGTTACGCAAGTAACAGAGACGAAAGTCTCATTGTTTATAGTGTTATTAAACTTTTTGATAACTTACTATTTTCTGACAAATATTAATTCATTGGTGCTTATTTTATTTTTTCTATGAGACTTAATGTTTCTATATTTGGATGAATTAAATCTACATCTATTTTATGATTTTTTCTTGATTAAAGCCAAGGAAAGGCCATATCATAACATGTCTAGTCATCATCAAATCAAGAGACAATCATCTACTCATCAAACATATAAAATTGTCCGCAATTTAGTTAAAAATTACAAGATAGATTTATTTATCTAATCGAGAAAGGCATATGAAATAGAAGGAACGCTTTGTTCGATAAAAGATAAAATTATCTTATTTATTCCAGTTTAGACTATAATCTCAAAATTAACTTAATCCATAAATTAAACAATCCTCTTATTACTAAACATGCTTTATCGAGAAAAATGTTATCTTAAAAATTCAAGATAATATTAAAGTATATTTTTTCAGTTATGTGATGTTCAATTTCAATGAGAAATTTAATTACTATGACTTATCTTAGTAAATTATATATTATATTTATTGATTTCTAATAAACGCACATTTATTTTAATTTTTTTTTGTGAATCTTATCTACCCAAAGTCAATAATTATGAATCTATGATGAGAAATTTATTTACGTGGACCTTTTACACCCAAATATAGATAAGTTGCTATGCCTAAGAAATCAAACGGTAGGTGGTCTATATTTTGCTTCATTGAATACAAGATAATTTTAGATGGACGGACTAAATTATTTCAAAATTATAATTCTAATTAAATTTATATTAAAATTTTATTAAATTAAAAATACTTTCTAACAAAAACAGTTTTATATTAAGAGAAATTCGTTCTTCAGATCTTTTGATTAAAGATAAATAAATATTTATTATTTTACAACACACCTTTTTATTTTAAAATTAAATTTGATTATTAATGATAAGATAATTTTTATGAAAGATATAAGTTGAAGTAATATAAAACAGATGGAATTAGTGTTTAAATTATGGAATTAAATAACCCCTTTATATCATTGTCAAAATACAACCAAATTCATTAAATGGACCACACATGAATAGACATATGAAGTGAACGTATTACTACTATATTAATTAATTTATTTTATTGCTAATTAGAATCTTTACTTAACTTTCTCCTTTTCTTGACCTGCCACTTTCAAATGATAGGTAAATATCTTTTTGTCATATTTTTGAGATATTATTGCAACTGTTATTAAAAAACTAGAACATATATATACTATTTATACTAATAGACTTACACGTGTCACAATCTTATTCGTGAATCTAACATTTATCAACGAATAAAATTGCGTCATGTGTCTCTATTTAGTCTTCCAATAGAGTGAATGACATAAAAGTTCTAGTTTTTGGATAACATAGGCACCAATATTTCAAAAGTATGATTAAGGGTATCTGCATATCATTTACGATTGTCCAGGGATATATTCGTTCTTTTTTCTTTTTATATTCATAAAACATTTCTAATTTATGTGATATTTTCAATCTTTTAAAGATTTAAATAGTTTAAGTTTGATCGAGAATTTATGCATTAAATTTTTATTTTTTAAAAAATAAAATTTAAACATTTATAAATTACGTATAAAGTATTATAAATTATAATATTTAATAATTTAAAATATTTTAAAAAATATCTATGAAAAAGTTACCATAAAAAATAGACTTATTTTTATAGGAGGAAGGGAGTATTAATTTTCTAATTAGTTATTTGTCTTTTTCAAGATTAAGTTTATTTAGGTAGTAATTGAGTGCACGATTTAAGGACCTTTGAGGGAGTAGTAAAGGAAGATACTTTACATCACCTAATATCCAAATATCAATATTTTGTTTTTTTTTAGTTTTATATTTGAAATATTATGTGTACGATATTTATTTATTTTTGGAATACTATCATATATTTATAGAATTATATTGTAGTTATCGGTTGTTTATTTTTTCTATCTGAATAAAGGTGATATTCAGCTAGAAAAAAAATAAACATCTGTTTAAGGTATGTTTCAAAAATATTTAATGAAAGATGGTTTAAATAAAAAAACGCATACACCTAAAATTTAGTTATAATTCTTGCAAGTAGTTTTTGAGAAATTTTAGTCAAAGTCATAAAATTTGTCATGTTTTGATAAAGAAAAAATTGGAAAAAAAAAAAACAAGACCCCAAAAATCTAAAGAGAAAAAAAGGTCTTGGGGCCAAATTCTAGTTTCTCAATTCTTTTAAAATTTTATAACTTAACCCTAAATATTTATTATATTTTAATAAATGATTTATCATCATTTATGATTTCAACTACAATTCTATCTAACCCGACAATTCATTAATATATTATTTGTAGAATATGAAAATATATATAGTAAGAAATAGTTAGTTATATACTATTACTATTATTTATCTATTTGCATCTATATTGGTCTTTGTAACTAAATATAATAGATGATAATCATATTATTAATATTATTAGTTTTTTTTTCTCAAAATATTGTATTATAATTTTATAATATATTTACCCAGCTCATTAAAAAATTATGTCAAACTTATGAATATTTGTAATAATTTTTAAAAATTTATAGATATAAATTATGTTTCATTCCTTTTTTAAAGTAAAATATGTTTTTTTCTTTTTAAATTATGACCAAAACATGCATTGGAACTTCACCAAAACCTATTTTTTTCCAAAAATACTTAGAAAGAAAATATGATGAAACGCTAACTTTAAGTCTAAAGATTAATTAATTTGATTTTTCCTCGAAAGTGTAAATTTTATAACAAAAGTTAAAATTTAAATAAATAAATAAAAGTAAGTGGTCATATAACATGGCCAGATACATTGCTTCATATCTTCCTCTATTTTAAAATTTAAATCTAAAAACTAGTGAAAAAGGTTCCGTGCAAAGTTTGAAACTTATAAATTTAAAATTTTGAAGTAGTAATATAAAATTATTAGTAGTTGAATTTATACTTTTTTTTATATATATATATATATATATATATATATATATATATAATTTATTATTGTAAAATATATAATTTGTTTTAAAAAATTATTGAATTTATTTGAATCGATAAGTCAGCTTCTAATTCTATATAATTTAATGTGGATAAATTAACCAATCGACGTCGATGCCGTGTAAATCTAGCTTTACTAGTATTAATATATCGTTTTTGTAATATAATTATATTTCTTGTAGCCTCTTTGAATATTCTTGATATCTTATAATAGTATATAATATATAATATCTAATTGATAAGCATTATTGGTGTTAAATAAGTTGATATTTTTGTTTCTTTGTTATTTTCATACTTTGTGACTTGGTGTTTTGGATTTATTTATTTTATTTATATATATTTATTTAAGAAGAAAAGTAGCAATCAAATAACATTATCAAAAAGACAATGAAACACAAGTTGCAACGTAACTGTTCTTAGATCAATATTCATGTTAGCCTCTGGCAACTAGATATTGGCATAAATATATTATAATAATAATAATAATAATAACAACAACAACAACAATAATAATAATAATAATAATAATAATAATACTAATAATAATAATAATAATAATAATATATTGAGTGTAATTTTATGATATTAAAATAAAAGATTCAAAAAATAACTATATTTTTGATCTTTTAATGAGAGAAAAGAGAATACTAAATAGGAATGTAATTCTTTTTAAAAAATTAATGTTATATTTTTCATTGCGATATTTTGATCAACTTAAATATTTCATTCAAGTACATTTATTTCGTCATCTCTTTATTTTTTTTTTTGAAATTTGACTACTAATCTCTCATGATGTGACAATTTTCTTTTTGTTATTATGTTTTGCTATTTTTCTGTTGTTACATATAAATTTTAACAAAAAAAAATAGAAGTAGCCTCTCTCAATCTATGCTCGAAATCTCAGACGCACACTTATAGTATACAAAAGTCCTATTATTCTATAAACTTATTTTATTTATAATTTTTTATCCCTTTTTGGCTTACGCGGCACTATTTTATGGGCCCAATGATTGATTTTTTTTCAAATTAATGCCACGTAGGCCTAAAAGAGATAGAAAATTACTTATAAAATAAGTTCAGAGGTAATCGAACCTTAGTATAGTCTGAAATTTTAGAAATAGATTGAGGGGGTACTCGTACATTTTTCCTTTAATTTATCAAGATGAACTTTTAAAATAAAACTAATAATGGTTATATCAAACAATTTCTCAATAACATAACTCACATATCTATTTATTTTTGAATAAAATAATAACATACTTAGCTTAATCCTACTGAACAAGTCAATACATATATTCTTACTTATATCGAGGACATGAAAATAGAAATAGACAAGAACAATTGCAAAATGAAAATCGAACTCTTCTTAAGATAATTAAAATAAGAGTCGAACTCTATTTAAAATAATCAAACAACAGAGCTTCGAAAATTTACAAAAATAAAAATAAATTATAGTAGGAAAAGTTGGGCTATGGGTCCTACCAACAAGGCCCTAATCAGTCTTTTCTTATCCAATCAACGTGGCCTACTTTGATACCTTGCAACAGTAGATAAGAATCTTATTTTAAAAAAATCTAAATTGGACAAATATCAGAATCTCAACTTCCATATTTAATTATCACATTTTAAAAAAAAATTATTTATTATTCCTCATATATATAAATAGAGAAAATTATTTATTTTTAAAAGAATATAGTTTGTTTCCAACTATACATAAAGCTTCACTTTCCAAAATATTATAATTGCATTTTTGTATTTAAAGAGTAAATTATTCGGATAAATTAGTTACTTTTTTGTTCTAGTTTATAATATAGTTAAAATTCAAAATAAATCATATGCTTTTATATGAATGTAAAACATTTTATTATGAATAAAAATAATATTTAAAGTTAAAAATATGTTAAATATAACCTTTCAGCCTCGCCACCTACCACTAATTTGTGATTTTTGAGGGTTCTTTTATTAATCACTTCTCTATCTATTTTTATTTATAAATTATATATATATATATATATATATATATATATATATATAAATATATGTTCATGTTGATATCAATTCTATTTTTATTATTAAATATTTTTATATAATTAATTGTCTACTTTATATTTTGCATGTATTTAAAAAATAACTATTAATATGAATATTTTACTCATAACATTCATATTTATGTACAATTTCAATTTTTGAAGAAACTATAATTAGTGTTTACAATAAAACTTGATTTTTTCTTCTTTTTCGTATAAAAAATTATGCTAAAATGACAAGTTTAAAAAATAAATTTAAATATGTAGTTGACAAGAATGAAGGAAATACTAGTTATATCAAATTAATTTTCTAACTAGTGAGTTAATTTGTAATAATTAAGACTAATTGTATTGCAAAATTATCATTTTACTTATTACTTCTGAAATGACGTGTTAAGTTAAATATAAACTAGTAAACATAAATAAAGTATTAAGTACTATATTTCTTAATTAAATTTGGTTTTCATCGTAGTTCGATTAAATCTAAATTTACGATAAATTTTTTTTATACAAGCCATGAAATAAATATAATATATTGTGTTGCCGGATTCGGGACTGCTTCACCTTTAATTAGAGGTTCAAGTATGAAGAAAATTATGTTAGTAGCGCCAACCCCGAATGGATCCTGCAGAACATGATCCGAAATCAGTCGGAGCTCTGAGTGGGAAACCAAAAAAATTAAAATAACATACCTACATTTCTACATTTCCAAAAATACCCCTTCACTTTCCCTTTATAACACTCTACCTTCTCTACATTTTCCCCAATCCCCTTCTTCCCCAACAATACAGGGAAAAAAAAATATCAACCAATCATGGCAGCTCACAGCTCAACTCTCACCATATCCATACTTCTCATGCTCATCTTCTCCACCTTATCCTCTGCTTCCGATATGTCAATTATAAGCTACGACGAGACACATATTCACCGTCGTACCGACGATGAAGTCTCGGCGTTGTACGAGTCCTGGCTAATCGAGCACGGAAAATCGTACAACGCCTTAGGAGAAAAGGATAAGAGATTTCAGATCTTCAAGGATAACTTGAATTACATAGACGAACAGAACTCTGTTCCGAATCAGAGTTATAAGCTCGGATTGACGAAATTCGCCGATCTGACTAATGAGGAGTACAGGTCGATTTACTTAGGAACGAAGAGTTCCGGCGACCGGAAAAAGTTATCGAAGAACAAAAGTGATCGGTATCTTCCTAAAGTTGGGGATAGCTTGCCGGAATCAATTGACTGGAGAGAAAAAGGTGTGCTTGTTGGTGTCAAGGATCAAGGAAGCTGTGGTAAGTTAATTTTGCTATTACTATTTGGTTATAGATCTAAATTTTATCAAAATATCCAAATATAATAGAATATAGTACGAATACGATAATAACATATTCAATTTAATATATAACAAGGTATAAAACTTAATAAATATACTTGAATTTGAATTTGAAAACTCTAATATAAATTTTGAATCTATCGAATACTGATCAAAAAGCCAACTCATGATTTTTATTCTTTTTATCTAGATCTGTTTTTGATATATAGAGAGAGAGTTTAGAGTATATATTAACTTTAGTAGCATTTTAAGAAGTAAAAATGCTACTAAAGAACATATATCAAAAGTAGATCGAAAAAGAAATAATAGAAATATACTAAAATAGATTAAAAATAATAATATAGTAATAGAAATCTAGGAGAAAAATATTACAATTACTTGTATAAGGGAAAATAAACAACACTTCACTTTACTATCAGAAAAAATTTATCCGCTCATGTTTTTTGATCAAACTAATATAATTTTTATTATTACGTGATTTAATTAAGTAAAATATATGTTATTAATCAATTATGGTTGAGTAAAATAAATATAAATTTAAACACATGACATGCATTTATTGGGTTGATGTATACACTCAGTGTGGATAGTTTTACCCCTTTACTACCAACTAATCATCTAATTTTACCGACATGATTTGTGGTGCATTACTGAGATTGTTCAATCCTTAATTAGAGATCTTGGATTTGAGCCCAGATAAGAAAAAAATCTTGTCGGGCCCTATAATGCGCGATTTGAATTTAGTCGAATCTACTTATCCTATTGGGAGCACCCCCAAATGAATCCTAATATGCGTGATTCAAATTTAATCGAGGCTTCAATATGAATTCAAATATTTAATTGGAAACAAAAAAATGATCTACCTTTACTCTACTTGTTCAACTTGTTCATAATAAGAGAAATTATTAGCATAACAATTATTTACAAGAAGTCAAATCAAATAAACAAAGTAAAGTATTAGAATATGTTATTTTGTTCTAAAAAAAAATCCTAATTTTTTTTTTTGTCAAAAAGGATAATTATGGTCAAAAACTTTTAACAAGCGTAACTTGATAATTATGGAAAAGCTCAATGATTGATGTATATAGAATATAATATATGCTATATTTAATTTGCAAGTGGATATAAACTTTACGTGAAATGACCCAATAATGTCACTTTCATCCTACTTACAAATAATACCATATAATATGACATGGACGTGCATTTTAAAATTATAAAAATATCAACAAAAAAACAAGGGAGTAAACATCGATTTCAAATGTTATTCATTTGGCAAACTAATTTGTTTCTTTTGGCATCTAGAAGCTTTTTGACAAGTTTAAAATTCTATGATGCTTCCAACATGTCTTGATTTTAGTAGATAGCTTCCTCTTTCTTAAAATACTTGTCGTATTTATTAAAAATATTATTACGTTAAAACTCTATATAACTAACATATATATAAAATATACGAGAAGATTTATATGCCATGTATATGTTTATAGATAAAATTGAAAAAATTACGTCATTACATAACTTAAGATAACATAATTTTTCAAAATCCCTACGATTTGAATTACTTACGAAAGTCCCCTGTTTTCTTCTCTCTTAATATCCAAATATATCACTTTTCATCTATCAGATACAGTACCAACTTTATTGGTATATAATGTATGTGGTACAAATGTTATTGTTGATATATATTTTCAATTATTTCAAATCTATATCAGTATGAACCTGGTTTTTAGTTATGTATCGGGGCGAATGAAAAATGTATTTGCGAGTTATGAACTCTAACCCACTACCAAATGACCTATGTGAATTGTGATATAACAATTTTACTACTAAACTACCACTAAATTATGAGCCCCAACCATAAAAGAAATGACTAAGTATTTGTATAGTTCTATTCAATAGATTTGTTGTATGGCTGAATATTTTTGTTCTAAATGAACCAGGGAGTTGTTGGGCATTCTCTGCTGTTGCTGCCATGGAATCAATAAACGCGATAGTAACTGGGAATTTGATATCACTATCAGAGCAAGAGTTGGTGGATTGTGATAGGTCGTACAATGAAGGTTGCGATGGTGGTCTTATGGACTACGCCTTTGAATTCGTCATTAAGAATGGAGGAATCGACACTGAAGAAGACTACCCTTACAAAGAACGCAATGGCGTATGTGATCAATATAGGGTCAGTATAACACTCTTGATTTCAATTGCACTCTTAATTAAATACCAGTGTTAAAGTTTAGACTAATAAGTGGCAACACATTTTGTTTGTGATGCAGAAAAATGCCAAGGTTGTTAAAATAGATAGCTATGAAGATGTTCCAGTTAAGAACGAAAAGGCGTTGCAAAAGGCTGTTGCACATCAACCTGTGAGCATTGCAATTGAAGCTGGTGGCAGAGACTTCCAGCACTACAAATCTGTAATGTTTCTATTCTCGTATTGCTCTATCTTTTTTTCAATACCGAATGTCTTTCCAGTGAAATGTTGCCTTTTGATCAATGACGTGTAGTTTTAATTTCGATCAAAGATATATTAGTTGACAGACTTCTAATTGTAGGTCGAAAACTATGATATAACAATGATCATATCCAATTATTTACTTGTAATTTCAGGGTATCTTTACTGGAAAATGTGGTACTGCAGTGGATCATGGTGTAGTTATTGCTGGATATGGTACTGAGAATGGCATGGATTATTGGATCGTTAGGAACTCATGGGGAGCTAACTGGGGAGAGAACGGCTACCTCAGAGTCCAACGTAACGTTGCCAGCTCTAGTGGCTTGTGTGGTTTAGCCATAGAGCCTTCATATCCAGTAAAGACAGGACCAAATCCTCCTAAACCCGCTCCATCTCCTCCATCTCCGGTCAAGCCACCTACAGAGTGTGATGAATATTCTCAATGCGCTGTCGGCACCACTTGCTGCTGTATCCTTGAGTTCCGTAGGTCTTGCTTCTCTTGGGGATGCTGCCCACTTGAAGGAGCCACTTGCTGTGAAGACCACTACAGTTGCTGCCCACACGACTATCCTGTCTGCAATGTTCGTCAAGGCACATGCTCAATGGTAAGTAATTTGCTATACACAGACAACGTAAAGAATTTTGGACTAGAGTTTTTCCTTGACTTACTCTATTGCTTTTGTTGATATAGAGCAAGGGCAACCCACTGGGAGTGAAGGCAATGAAGCGCATTCTTGCACAACCTATTGGGGCCTTCGGAAATGGAGGAAAGAAGAGCAGCTCTTGAATTCTACAAGCACCAATACTGCGGAATGAGGTGAAAAAGCAGGGACAACAGATGACGTGAATCGATACATTGATTAACAAACCTCATTTTTCCAGCAGAAAGGTGTAGAAACAGATAAATGCATTATCAAGATTACAAGATGTTGATTAATGATTTGTATATATTGGATTATTGTTCTACTTTGTCTAATAATTCAGTACATATTCCTTGTTTCTTATTATGAAGACTCCAAGTGATGCTTTTTATTCTTCCATTTGTACTTGGTTTCAACATTAATTAAAAAAGAAAGAACTATCTTCTGTACCTTTCATTTACCTCTTTTGTTTTGTCCCACCATGTTTATCTATTTATGGAATCTTGCTTACTTGTTTGAAGGTGAAAAATAGATCTCAGGTAATTGCACATTGAGCTTTTGATAAAGGTGTTTCGAGCTTATCATTTACGAAGAATTATGGTGCAGTTCAGATTTTGTAACAACATCAAGTTTACTAACCTACCCAGGGTGAATTTCCATAGTACTAAAGCAAACCAACAATCCACACTCGAACTTAAGAACATCATTGCATCACAATTTATGTTTGTGCAATGGTGACAACCTATGTCATTTAGCCTATGTAGCACTCTAAGTGTTACCTTATGAAATTCAATTTAGTTAATTTCTCAATAAATTATAAGAATTTTCTTATTCCTTTTGTTAATACAAAAAAATAATAATATGGTCAATGATGCAACTACACGTCGTAATTATTATGTTCTATCATTTAAATATTTATACGAAAGAACTTTAAATTTAAATAACGATACTGACAACAAAATTCAATAGTTACTCTTAATTGAAAAAGGGAATAAATTGTCATTTTTAAACAATCGGAGAGTAAGTTTACCCGACGCGTATTAAAGTAAAAACTTGACCCAGTCTAAAACATCGCAATGACTTTCTATGATATAAATATAGTGTAGAGTTGACTTTCATGTCTGCAAACTCCATAAGTCACTTTATGGGCTTAAACAGGCTCCACGACAATGGAACAAGAAACTAACAGATGCATTGGTTCAGCTTGGGTTCTCTCAAAGTCGCTTTGACTACTCTTTATTCACTAAAGTAGTTGCAGGAGATATAGTGATTGTTTTGGTATATGTGGATGACCTACTAGTGACTGGAAGTAGTGTTCAATTGATTACTCAAACAAGAAATGATCTTAAGCTGCAATTCAAGATGAAAGATCTAGGAGAATTGAAATTTTTCCTAGGAATTGAATTTGCAAGATCCAAGAAAGGAATTGTTATGAGCCAAAGAAAGTATGCATTGGAGTTGGTGGCTGAGATGGGGCTAAGTGGTACAAAGCCATTCATAAAACCACTGGAAACAAATCTTAAACTCACATCTTTTGACTATGATTCCATCATTAATAATACTTCTGCAGATAATGATGATAAGCTTCTTAATTATCCTGGCAAGTATCAAAGGTTAGTAGGCAGATTACTCTACTTAACCATGACAAGGATTTATGCAACATATGTGGTACAGGTTTTAAGTCAATTCATGCATAAGCCCAAACAGTCTTATTTTGAAGCAGCTTTAAGGGTAGTTAAATATATAAAAGGAACTCCAGGATTTGGTTTACTTATGCCTGCAGATAGCTCATGCAAGTTTGAGGGATTTTGTGACTCTGATTGGGGTGGATGTTTACAAACCAGAAGATTAGTCACATGTTACTTAGTTAAGTTTGGAAATGTTATTGTTTCATGGAAGTCAAAGAAGCAAGAAATAGTTGCAAGAAGCTCAGCTGAAGCAGAATTCAGAAGTATTGCATCAGTGGTAGCAGAATTAACATGGCTGATTGGACTGTACAAAGAACTTGGAATAACAGTTGAGGTTCCTATACATCTTCACTGTGATAGCAAAGCAGCAATTCAAATTGCAGCCAATCCCATTTTTCATGAGAGAACAAAGCACATTGACATTGATTGTCACTTTGTGCGTGAGAAAATTGTGCAAGGAATGATACAGACTCATCATATTTCTACAAAGGAACAACAAGCGGACATACTCACAAAAAGCTTAGGAAGGCAACAACACAGTTATTTCATGTCCAAGCTGAGCTTGAAGGATATATATCAACCATCAGCTTGAGGGAGGGTGTTGAAATAGAAATATAGTGTAGAGCTGACTAACAGCTGATTACAACTTAGTTAGTTAGTTAATTTACAGTTAGTTAGTTACAGATTTGTTCTAGAAGATTCTTAGTTAGTTAAGAAGTGTATAAATATATATCACATGTATGTGATGAAGAGGAACAATCAATGATATTTCTTCTTCAAAGTTTCTCTTCCTCTAAATCTCTCAATCTGCAAATACTCTCTGTTTCTTCTGATTGAGCTGCAGATCATGAAGGTTAACAGGCTTGCGCCCAACCTATACACATTGTATTTCTCTGATAGATACAAGGTGTTGCTTGCTTTCTCTCAGTCACTAGTGGCTTATGTAGTGGTCAGCATTTTTACAGCAAATCACTTGATTCCATCATCATCTATTCCTCTTTTCCTATTTACAAAGGAAACTGGTTTCAAAATTTTATTAACTTTTTGGGCATATCAAAGTATTAATTACAAATAACTTTATTTTTAATAACAAATTAAAATTTTTGCTTTTCTCATAACCGTATTGATTGTAAATAACTTTATCTTTAATAACAAATTAATTTTTTTGTTTTTCTCATAACCGCAGTGGTACTCGACGGCTAGAGTTTATTATAGTTAGAATTGCAAAATTATCAAAACACATATTATTTTAAATAAATAATTATCAAATATATAATGAATAACAATACATAGATTTAACTAACTCTTTTTTCTCTATGAATAATTGACTCATAAGTACTTACATTTATACTAAAGAACACTATGTTTTAAAGTATTATTGTATTTTTTGAAGTGTCTTATTCTTTGTTATGTTGTCACCAGATATATTATGTGAAATCTTTTTTTTTGTTTAATATGTTGTTATATATTCATAATATTATATTAGACAATTAAAAATTAAATGAGAAAAGATAATAAAGTAAACCTTGAAGTTGTTCCCAATTTTAAAAAGATATTTTAACTTTGCAATCTTCCTATTATCCCACTAAACAATTTTGAATAAATATAATTAAATCTTTTCATCCACTTGATATAGAGAGTGGTGTGCACT
The DNA here is from genome assembly GCA_032847665.1 of Solanum chilense. Lineage (NCBI taxonomy): Eukaryota > Viridiplantae > Streptophyta > Magnoliopsida > Solanales > Solanaceae > Solanum > Solanum chilense. The sequence continues at coordinate 69,067,499 of CM064974.1, read as the reverse complement.
CTCTTAATGAGAATGAGTAACATATAATGCATTCATTCTTACTTCTTTAAAAATCCATTCTCATCTCCATCCATTAAAGCTTCTTACTTTTAATGTCTTCATTCTTACCACAACTTTAATCTTCCTTTTTTATTACTGTTAGTTTTACTTTCTTTAATTTTTAAATTTTATTTAAATATTTTCTTAAATTTCGAACAATTTGATAAACCCCTTAGATTTCAAGATGATTAGGAAGTATCATACAGTTTTTTATCCGATTTCAATTAAGTTCTTTTAATTTTTGGGGAATTAATTGATTCTTTTAAAACTATCATTCCTAATTTTGAATTTATATGAAAATGAATAGTTTATGATCTCATCTAATTTTCTTAGAAAAATAATTAATTTTGCTATCAATAATTCAATAAATTCTAAAAAAATAATATGAATTCTATAAAGAATTTGACCAAAATAATAAAAAGAAAATAAAAAATGGAGTAGGGCTTAATTTAACATGAGATGTAGGTAGTGAAGAAAAAAATGGAGGAATGAATCACTAAGTGGGAGGTGGGAGATGAAGTGAAATTTAAGATAAATTAAAATCAAAAGTCAAAAATTAAGAGAGAGAAATAAAGTTAAAAAAAAATAAAGGAAAAAACTTCAGAAAAAAATACATTTTAAATAAAATTAACACGTGGCATATAATGATTGGTGTGAATACACTTGCTTCGTAAAACTTGGGGCTGATCGAAAAATGGTATAATAATATATGTTCAAAATTGTTAAATGGGATAGTAGGACAGTTGCAAAGTTAAGACGTCTTTTTGCAAATCCGAAATAACATCAGTGGTGACTTTATGTCTTTTCTCAAATTAAATAAGAAAGATACATAAAAAAAGTTAAACGTGTGTAAACCTTTTATTGTATTAACCAATTTTATTTGTCTTCATCTCATTAAAGAATCTCCATCAGTTAAAAAAAAAGGAACTTATCAAAATTTCATTAGTCTAGAACAGTGGCGGAGTCAGAATGTAGGGTTCAAAATCTGAAGAAATAAATATACGAAGTAGTCGAAGGGGATTTGACGTCTACAATATACACCTAAAAATTATTTTTAAATCATGCATAAATAATATAATTTTCAGCGAACCGATTTTATTTGTCTTCATCTCATTAAAAAATCTCCATCAATTAAAAAAAAAAGGGAACTTATCGAAATTTCATTAGTCTAGAACAGCGGCGGAGTCAGAATCGAGGGCTCAAAATATGAAGAAATAAATATACGAAGTAGTCGAAGGGAATTTAACGTCTACAATATACACCTAAAAATTATTTTAACCATGCATAAATATAATATAATTTTTCAGCGAACCGAACCTCCTGGCAATAAGGTGGCTCCGCCACTAGTCTAGGAGTTAATTACTTAGATACACTTTAATTTGAATTATTACATATATTATTAGATTTCAGTTCCTCCAAATACATGTATCTCGATACATGAGGTCAAATGTAGGTGTAATTTATTCTAGATACATTATATCTAAGTGGATTCACATGTATCTAAAAGAATATAGCAAATCTCTCTCGCCTCTCTCTTCTCGCTTGCCACTTGTCCATGTATTTGATATCTCAAATATCTCTGAGACACTCCAGATACATATAAATACATGTATCTTACGTATATTGAGTGTGATTGACAAATCGAAATCTAAAAATTGCATTAGCATAGAACAAAAATTTTCATATGTATCTCCGAATTAACCAAAAAAAAAAGTAATTTAATTATTGAACAAAATAGTAAATCAGTTTAATTAAGGAATATGATAAATTGTTACTTATTGTTTTCTTCCAAATTAATACTAATACTAATTTACATGCATTACTTTTAGTTGACCTTTATGGCTTATGCAACCTAACAATATAATAATTCTTTGCTTGTCAACCGCATATAAGTTTATGATTTAACTTTATTGCACTAATATTGCAAATACCCTTTTTATTATAAGGTTTTTAAATGTAACTCATAATCCATTAAATTAATAGACTAAATATAAGAAAAATAGTTTATGATTATATATTTGACATCCTTCCACTCAAATCAGAGTTTTTCGATTGAAGTCCTCCAAAATAAAAATAATAACATTTTTAGAAGAATCATTCCAAATAATTAAAACGTAATAATGCATGAATTGAAATTTAATCTTACTCTAATATATATATATCAAACATTAAGAAATTTTCAAGAAAAAATATATCTACAAAATACCATATCTTCAATTCTAAAAAATATATCAGCTTGACAGAAATTACGTTCATTAAAAAATTACCACATACAATATGTTAGTTTACTAAATTAATTGAACAATATTTTTTGAGAATCGAACACTAATAAGAAAAACAACTATTTTTATAACAAAATACTTATTTTGAAACGGACGAATAAAATAAAATAAAATTGTGGGAACCACAAATTGCCCCAACCTAGAAGGCTGCCAACTAACTATAACCTTCATTTACAATTCTTTCTTTTCTTGAAAATTGTTACCTTTTAAGGATTAAATCCCAGAAATACCATATAGATTTGTCCAAAAAAAAAAAAACTTGAAATCATTATCTGATTTTTTGTATTAGGGCACAAACCAGAAGAGTTGTTGATTAGATCAAAAAAAAAAATAAAATGGTGGAATTAAAGTTTCTTGGAATGGACTTTGGTTGTGCACTTGGATCTCTAAGTAATGGTCAATTCCCAGAAAAAGATTGTTTGCTTCCCTTAATTTCAAAGCTTCTTGGTTATGCAATTGTTGCTGCCTCCACCACTGTTAAACTTCCTCAGGTTATTTCCCTTAATCCATGTTAAAAATTGAGTCTTTTTTATGTATTTAATTGAGTGTTGTTGTGATGGTTGTATTATATTAGCTCAATTTTTGGATCCAGTTAAGTAAAGGGTGTTTCTTACTTTCATGTAATAGTCCTTTGGTTGACATAACAATACTAGGGGATTTCTTCGTCCTGTCATAGCCGTGGTGGACAGAGTTATCTTGTACATGTTGCTTCTTGTTGTGAGATGGAAGGTATCACATGTAATTAGTTGAAGTGCGCATAAGTTGATCGTGACACAAGGGTTATATATATATATATATATATATAAAAGGAGTCTTTATGTATTAGTTGAGTGTTGTTGTGATGGTAGTATTGAATTAGCTCAGCTTTGGATCCAGTTGAGTAATGGGTTTATAAAATACTATGGGCTTTAAATTAGATATATAAATTTTTACTTTCATGTTATAGTCCTTTGGTTAAACTTTCTCAGGTAATTTCTTGTTTAGCCCTGTAAAAATGGAATCTTTATGTATTAATGGAGTGTTGTTATAGTATTGAATTAGCTCAAAAATTGGATCCAGTTAAGTAATGAGTGTTTCTTAATTACTCTGGGTTGATAATCAAACATATGAACTTTTACTTTCATGTTATAGTGAATTGGTTAGACTTCCAAAGGCTATTTTCGTTAATCCCGGTAAAACTCGAGTCTTTATGTGTTAATTGAGTCTTATTGGGGTGATAGTATTGAATTAGCTCTATTTGGGATCCAGTTAAGTTACTGGTCTATCTTGAATATTTTCTGGATTGATGATCAAATATATAAACTTTTACTTTCATGTTATAGTGCATTGGTTAGACTTCTAAAGGCTATCTTTGCTACGCCCGGTAAAGCTTGAGGTTTGTATGTGTTAATTAAGTCTTATTGTGTTGATAGTATTGAATTAGCTCAATTTTGGGATCCAAGCTAAGTAATGGGTGTTTATTATCACTCTGTGTTTTAAACCAAATATTCTTCAATGTGTATTTCTCTTTGTTGCTTCGTTTGTCTGTATCTTGCTATGTTGCTGTCGTTTGTTCTTGCAATCCTGCGTCTACCCCCACAAAGGTGGGGGAGGGGTAAGGTTTGTGTACATCTACCCTACCCAATCCCACTTAAGGGATCACACTAGGTATGTTGTTTTATAACCAAACATATAAACTTTTACTTTCATGTGATAGTGCTATGGATAGTGCTTTGGTTGAACTTCCTAAAGGTTATTTTCCTTGAGCCCTTCAAAAGTCCAGTCTTTATGTATTATCAGTGTTGTGTGACGGTAGTGTTGAAATATCTCAATTGTGGATCCAGTTAAATAATGGGTGTTTCTTAGTTACTCTGGGTTGATAACCAGATAGTTGATAAACTTTTATAGTCATGTTATAATCCGTTGATTAAACTTCCTTAGGTTATTTACCTTAAGCTCTTCAAGAATCTATCGTTTTAATTTTATTGAGTCCTATTGTGAAAGATTATTGAATGTGAGATCCAGAAAAGTTGTGGATGTTTCGTGAATGCTCTGTGTTAATAACCTGTGTTTAACTCCTACAATCATGTACGTTGGTCGTTCTGCTCAATTGCATCTCTTAGCCTGTTCATCAAATTAATGAATCAACTACATCTCTATCCAGAAAAATTATGAATCTTCTGTGTCGTTCGCTCTAAGTTCATCTCATTCCATTATTAAATGATCTGTCTCTAGAATTTAAGATTCTATGACTTGTTCCGCATATGGTAAAAGTACTTCTCAGCGACCCCTTTTGCACTCCTAAGAGGTCTGACATTTCATTAATTGGTTTCTTTTTATGAATGTCTCTTTCTCTATTCTTTTTTGTTTTTTGGTACTTTGGATGGGTTTCTGGCAAGAGGAGTTGTAGGTTGTCAATGGTTATATTAATTTGTTTATGCCATTGACTATAACTCGTAATTTTTTGGTACTTTTGGGTGAGTTTTAAAAAATTTCTAGGTTTAGATAACCTGTAATTTGCCTTGTGTATGCATTTATTTGATTGATTCATTCGCTGTAGTGTTGACATCTATTAGGATGTCAATTAGTTTCTTGTCCTTAACTTCTTGCTAATGATTCACAGAAATATGTAATTGAACAAGTGCGTTCCTTATTGTTTCTGTTCCTCTTGCAGATACTTAAAATTTTGCAACACAAAAGTGTTAGAGGGCTTAGTGTTGTGGCCTTCGAACTCGAACTAATCGGTTACACCATTGCTTTGGCATATTGTCTTCACAAAGGGTTACCGTTTTCAGCTTTTGGCGAGTACCTTTTTCTTTTGATCCAAGGTACATTTGATATTCCAATAATACATTACCTGTTCCTTCTGCTATATCTTGAGAAACGAGGGCTATGTAGCTTCTCAAACCTGCATCATTGAGCAGATGGTGGCATGGTGCATTAACTTCAAGCAGCTCTGCCAGAGGCTTTGGTTAATGCTTCTATTGCGATTTTTGTTCACATATTTTCCATACATAGATATTCAAGTGAAGTGTCTAGGGAAAGGGGGCGATAAATATTTCAGTCGGTGGCAATTTAAAATCTCATTTTCATACTTTCATGTGGCTGGATCAGTTTCTCTAATATATTGTGCTTTTTTCGTGTTGCAGCTATAATTTTGGTTGCAATTATCTACTATTTTTCTCAACCTTTGGGAATGAAGACATGGATGAAAGGCTTATTGTATCCTAATTCCAACGTGTGCCATCTTTCATGATAGATATGTCCATGCACATGCACAAAAATATAATCGAGCCATTTATTTTAGAGAAATCGTGTTTATTGGTGTCATTCCTTCTATGAAATTAAAATCTGCAGTTCCTCCTTATTTGGTAAACAGATATTGTGCTGTAGCCCCAACTGTTTTGGCAGGTCAAATTGATCCCGTTCTTTTCGAGGCCTTATATGTAAGTTATAGCCTTAAACTTTGATATGTTTTCCTATATCTGTTTGTTTTGTGGGATAAAGTATTGCAAAAGATTTACATTTTCTTTTTATTTAAGGGAGTCCAATTGAACACTTTATCATTGCTCATGCTTGTCTGAAAATTATGAGAAATTAGAGAAGTGATTGAGACTTAACAGAAATAATTTTAAAAATGATCGTAACAGTCTCCGGAATATTGATCTACTAGTGCTGGTGGCTCTAAGGCAGACTAGTAGGCACAATGGATCAGAATAGTCACCAGTAGAGAATAGTGAATAAACGAGGAATGTTCTAATATTGGATAGTATATCGAAGTCAAGTGAATGTATTACACCAACTAACAAAAAATTGGCCATGACACTTTAGGTGGTATTAGAATCCGTAAAGAATCAGTGTGTAGTTGAAAACATGATCATAGTTTAGGCGGATTTTATGCCTTTTTTCCATCCGATGGCTTCTAATTTTGGATAGTATATCGAGTCAATGGATGAATTAGTCCTTTACACATTGAATTGAAGAAAATGAACCCTCCAAAGTCCGATTGTGTTATTTCATACCCTTATCAGTAAAAACAAATCTCTTGTCAAAAGACATATAACTAAAATAAATCTGCAAAGGCTACAAAACCAATTGATTCTAACATATCCGATCTAACAGTCTTTTTAACTAAATTATATTTCTTCAGGCTTCCCAACATGCAATCTTTCTTTGTGCAAGGATTCCGCAGATATGGAAGAACTTTAAGGTACACATTTACGCCATGATGATTCTCATTTTCATGGTGCTGTGGGTATATGTTTGAAGTTTCCTGGTTTATTTACTATGTTCTGAAATAATGAATTCGTTTACCTATTATGGCTGGTTATATGTATGAAACCAGTCCTCCTTTAACTTCTTTCCGAGCTTGTTTTGTGGCTTCATCTATAATGTTCACTTGCTTTCCATGTTTCCACTTTATTTTATACCTTTTTCTATTGCCTTTATTTGAGCAGGGCAAAAGTACTGGTGAACTAAGCTTTTTGACCTTCTTTATGAACTTCGCCGGTTCCATGGGTAAGTTAACTCTGTCTATTAACTTCAGCCTGCGGATTTTCTGATACCGAAATGGAGTTCTCATATCCTTTACCTTTATATGTTGCAGTTAGAGTTTTTACCAGCCTCCAGGAAAAAGCTCCCATGAGTGGTAAACTCTCTTACTTTGTTTGATCTGTATCTTTATATGATCTTTCAGACTCCCGAAATTCGTAAGGATCGGTACCTTATTCGTTTCAAGCTTATAAGCCGACTCATTCTTTGTCCTAACCTAATTTTGTCAAATGTGTGTAATGATTAGAATACTTTCTGGTTTCGTGGGAGTTATGTTACCCTCTGTGTCGGAGTATGTGATAAGCTCATTTTTCCCAGTTAAAACATCTTTAAATTTTACGAGAACGATGGGGCGTTCCCTTTTTAGTTCCCTCTTACAGAGATGACTCATAGCATCCCCTCCTTGACTTAGAAGCTACTATTGTCGTTTCACCATCTAGGATGTCGATTTTACCTTCTACAAATAACTACCATCCCTACCTTGGACCCCAGCGTCAACGTTTCTATTCTTTATAGTTTGCCATCATTCAATTTCTTAGTAGGACTATCAATAAATGATGTTCATATTTGATATAGACCATGAACATTCAAAAAATAAGGCCGATTTTCATCCCTGCTCGACAGGTCCCTAAACGATATTCTTCTTTGGCGAAAATTTTCTGCATTAGAAAGGATGTCTAATAGTTTCTAATTCAGTATGAACTGTCCAGAGTTATCTACCGCAAATTTGCTTCTATCATCTTGCGTAATTTCAGCTTAATTTACATCTATCCTTATGTACTCGTTGTAATTTTACCAGTCCAGCCCTTTTAACTCTCCGAGTTCCCTTGATTTGCTTACAGTTGCCTTGGGATCTGTGATCGGTGTACTGATGAACGGTACCATCTTGAGTCAAATTATCATATACCAAAAGCCAACACCTCCGAAAGGGAAGAAGAAAGATTAGAAAGTTTCAGCACGCCGTGCTGCACCTGGAGCTCCATGATCGTCGAGCACATAATTCATCCATATACTATATACCCTGAGAATCTGTCATAGTTTTCGCTTATTTTCAAATTTTAGATTGATCCATCAGTTCCAGAATTTCATTTTAACATTTACCATACTCTCAGTATGGTATTTTTTTTTTTGTAACCTAAAGTATGTTAACACAGTTGTTACAATTTATTTTTGGTAAAAACATCCTCATTAGGGGACTTCTTGTGTTGAAGTCACCAATATTATTTTTCTAGTCATCATCTGTTGTTATAGTTGTGCAATAGTTTGAGGGTATGTATTGTCTCCTTATATAATTTTTTTCTTTAATGACGGTGGAGTTTGGGCTAGCTTGCGCCTGCTTCAACTACTTGACTAGGTATTTTGCTAGCTCTCACGGTGTCACCAATATCGAGTACTATATAACTCGGGGGCACCATGACTATCCTTAGGGTATTTGTTATTTTTACCAGTACACATATCGGATAACTCTGTGAACTTATGAAGGAAATCACTGGTAAGATCATAATTGAAACTAAATGTGGTGGTTGAGTTTTGCTTTGGGCATTTCTCTAATAATGAATGTTTGTGTGTTGAAAATTAAAGCCAAAATTAAATAGACATGTGACAGTACTTTTAGTCAATGTAGTAACATATCATATTTGTTTATTTAGTGGGAAGCAAGAAAAGGACTGAAATAAATATAGAGATAAGTGATTGAAACACACCTCAACTATACCTTTTCTTTTGAGTTTCATACCCAAACTATCAAAAGTGTGAGAAACACACCTAAACTATTACACTTTAGTTTGAAAAACACACCTCTGTGCTGACTGGACCAAATGTGTGTGTACACACTCTTTTACGCGCGTGTAGCCTTTTTTTTCCGTCCACATGGCTTCTTCTTTCTAAAAAAAATAATATCAAAAACACACCTAAACTATATAATTGTTTGACTGTCCTACCTAAATTATTAGGAGGGTGAGAAACACACCTAAATTATCTTTCATAAATTTGAGAAACACACCTTAAATATGTTACATTAGTTGCTTAAGCTTGCTCAAAAGTGACTAATATTTGTATATCAATAATGTCATACTAGGAATCTACGATGCCATACAAGGAATTCAAGTTGCTTAAGCTTGCTCAAGTGACTATTTAAACAACTACGAGTTGCTAAGGACAAAAGTCAATTTCTTCTCCTTTCAACCCTTTTCAAATGGTATGAATCAAAACCTACAAAAATATACAAAATCGTTAATATTTTGAGACAAAAATAAGAACCCTAACATTTTTTGACAAATGAGTTACTAACCTTCAAACCATGATGAATTTGTGAATTAATAGTGAAAGCCCTAATTTTGCTCAAACTATTCACACACAAAGATCAACTGAAAAATAGAGAGGATGCTTCTATATATTGAATGTTAAACTTTAAACTTTTGCCATGGTGGAATTTGTTTCCACGTGGCAATCTATGTGGCATTTAAAATAAATAAATTGAGAGAGTGTAATACACACACTATCACATTTTACTTGAGGTGTGTTTCTTAAACTAATGTGTAATAGTTTAGGTGTGTTTCTCACACTTTCGATAGTTTGGGTATGAAACTCAAAAAAAAGGTATAGTTTAGGTGTGTTCTGACCACTTATCTCATAAATATATATGGATTGTTGATAAATAAAGATACTTAAGGGAAAAATAAATAGTGCTGGTATAAATAAAGAGTTTAAGTTTCATGCATTGACATAATTTTAAAAAATTATTTTTGAAATTACTCATAATTTACTTTTTGAACGATTCGATGGCAATGGCGAAGTTAGGGGCCATAAGAGGTTTTATTCGAACTCTTTCTCGAAAATCACATTATATAAAAGTGGTCAACATGATGTATAGGTCGTATTTTTTGTAGTTGTTGTTTATTATGTTTTGGTTATCACCCTATTTTATTCTTGTTCTTGTTGTGTTGATATATACTTCCTCTGTTTATTTTTATTTCTCATGTTGCATTTTTCGAAAGTTAACTTAATTAATTTTTTAAAGTTAAATTAGATTGCGTTAATTCAATATTTTTTTTAAAAAAAATAGATATTCAAAAACTATACGAAAGTACTATAAATTGCAATATTTTTGCATATCAATACGAAGAAAATATACATCGTAAAATATTGGTCAAAGTTTTTATAGTTTAATTCTAAAAAATGAAATCATGACAATTAATTATGAACCGAGGAATAGATATTGAATCTCTTTGTTGACTTCATCGTGTATTTACTTCTTTATATTTTTGTAAAGTAAAATATCTGACTCCACCACTCCGTGACAGTATACTTGTTTATTTATTTATTTATAAATGTCAATCTATGATCTTATGAGATCAAATCATACAAAGTGGTAGTGAATAGTCATGATAGCCAACAAACTCATGCTCACTTGTGTTTTGTATTGATGCATTTACATTTTTTTTATTTTTTTTTTAACGACAAGAAAAACCGGAGTTGCTATTCTTTTTGGGCCACCTCGAAGGGTTGATACATTTGAATTTTCAAAAGCTAATATGCCTTTTACTTAATTACCTTGACTATGAACCTAGAATTAATGCACCAAACTCATGTTATAGTTTTGTTCTTTTGTAGACTTTTATTTTCCAAAAGTTGTTACTATAGTGGACTCTATGATTACCATCATGCATATTTTAAACTTGAAATTATGAGGACTCTGAGCCTATAGTTTCTTAATAATTAAGATTGACTGAACCTGGCAAACTTGAAAAATTGCTCTTTAGTGACCGGCTTTACTCGTTGCGAATTAAGTTCATGATACGTATTATTTGTTTTTAGTCTATTTAACACTCCAAAACATGTCTATCCTATGAACTTGAGTCACTATTTATAGAACTTTTTCTGTTTACCTCCGATTCTGGTGTCATGTTTTGTGTAAAGTCTTATGTGTGCATCATTTTCAAAAACTTATCAACCTAAGAACTTGTCAATTTTGCCTCATACCGCCGTCTATCAAAACTTCACAATTTCAGAAGTCTTATAGACGTACAAGTATAATGACATGCATATTTATGATCGCTCATAAGTTTCAAAATTATTTATTCTATTTATTTTTCTTAAGCTTCGTGCCTAATCAAATATTTTTTCTTGAAAAGTTAATATATTGTTTGAAGAAGATATTTGAAGTCCTTGTAGTACTATTTTCTCTTCTTCCCATACAATATGTTTTTGGGAAGAATTAAAACATAAAACTAAAACTAAAATCATGTAAAGCAAGTAATTAAAGGAGTTAAACTAAGATTTTAGACTAGAGTATCGTTCTGAACATGCGATTTCAAATCATGATTCAAATTTTGATAATTTTTACAAATAACAGAATTTTCATATCTATAAATAAAAATATAAAATTTAAATTATACGGCCAAATAAAATATTAAGGTCGATTATATCTTTGATCCTTTATTAACTATTATTTTTATTTATTTATTCTCATTGGAGATTGAGCCTCTAAAGGGTGGAAGCTCAAAAGCCAAAGGTCAAGAAAAGAATAGAAAGAAAGCAACTTATGATTGCACAATGGGAGCTAGCTCCCAACATATTCATTTAGTTATTATCATGTCTGTTTGACTCTAAATTAGATATATTATATACAAAGAAAAGATATGCTAGAATGATTTTTAAAAAGATCAATTCGACTTCGAATTCTAATCATATTTCAAGTTTAAATTCTGAATTAAAATTTTTTGGAAAGAGTATTACCTTATTTAATGAACTTATACTTGATGTAAACAGATTATATTGATTTGGTTGTCATGTCTATCGATTTTAAACAGTGTACCATTAAAGGTTATGATAAATGATTGAACAAGAGGTACAATTTTGAATGTGGGAAATGAAAAATATTGTGATAGAAAATATATTATCCTCATTTATTATAATTTTTTCAGTGTCAAAAGACTTTGTATATCAAATTTTCTATTAAAAACTCTATAAGTGTATTGAGAGATACAAATAATATGCGTGTTTTACATTACGAACTATGTAAATTTTAGTAACAAGTAAAAATATGTAAATATCCAATCTCAAATATAATAAATTATAATGATTTAAAATTTCGAATTCATAATATTCAAATATTATGTTAGATACGAGTAATTTAACGACGAAAATAATGATGGTCAGAGAGATTCTTCGAAGGCTACAAATGTTAGGCATGCAGTGCAACTTTTGGATGTTTCTATTTCTTTTTCTTTCTTTTCTTCTCGATTTTTTCTTTTTATTTATGGCTTATCACGCTTTAATCAATAAATATTTTATTTTATTTTTTTTTATAAAAGAAAAGATTCGAAGGTATATATGACTATTCCACCATAGTATAAAGTGTTTTGAAAATATTTTTTAAAAAAACAATTACTTTAACCCTTTTTATCCTTTATAAATTACTTATGTAATTTATATATAGTATAAAGAAGTCAAGAATGTGAGAATTGGCAGATATTTTAGATTAATCAAAAAATTTACAATGTATTTTTATGAGTAGAAAATATTTTCCTTCAACACACCTTTAATGCATTATATCAAATTAAATAAAATAATTATTAAGAAAATGCAAATTTTCTAATACATAAACATAGAAAAATCTTAATAGCTCATTAATTAATTTCTGAACTTTCATTTCAATAAGGGTTCGATTACCCCACTTATAATCCTCTCCTTTCTCCTCTTTTCCTTCCCATTTTCTACCTCCATTTTCTTAAAGAAAAAAATAATAATATAAAAAAATAAAAACACACATTATAACACATAAATAAAGTAAATATTTCTTTTTTAAAAAAAAAAAAAACCATAAATTATCTCAATTATGATATATTAAAAAAATAAAGGAAAAATTACGTGCAAAGACAAACATATACTAGTTAATTAGCTAATATAGATATAGTTTGAATTAATTACAACTCACAACTTATATTTAGGCTTAATTACTCATTTGTCCTCTTTTATACATATTATATAAATACAAATACAATCAGTCTTTCTACACTTTCTGACATTTCTCGCTTGCCTCTCTCCCCTCTCGCCCAGTGTCGCTCATCTCTCTCCTGCCTCTTCTCCCTCTCCCAATATCTCGCCGATATATAAATACATATGTATATCGATTATATATATACAATTCTCTGTCGAATATACATATATAGTTGCCTCTTCTCACTCTCTGCCCTCGCTCGCCTCTCTCCTCTCTCTCCCAATATCTCGTCAGATATACAAATACATATGTATATCAGTTATATTTATATACAATTATCTGTTGGATATACATATATAGTTGCCTCTCCCCACTCTCAGCCCTCACTCGCCTCTCTCCTCCTCTCCAGTATCTCGCCAGATATACAAATACATATGTATATCAGTTAAATATATACAATTATCTGTCGGATATACATATATAGTTCATCTCTCCCTACTCTCTGCCCTCGCTCGCCTGTCTCCTCCCTTCCTCAATCTCGCTCATCAGATATACAAATACATATATATATTAGTTACATATATACAATTATTTGACAGGTATACATATACAATTTGACAAATTTACATATACAACTCGCCTCTCTCCACTCTCTGCCCTCTCTCGCTGGCCACTCTTCTCCCTCTATCAGTCTCTCTCATCACTCTCCTCCCTATAACATGTGGATACGAATCATAATTGACAACTGTAGCTACGAATCGTAATTAAACTATTTTGAGTGGCCATATGCGAAAGTTCCCAAAATAAATATTACTCTCTTCGATTCTAAATACTTATCGTCCTTATTAAAAACATATATAATTTATAATAAGTAATGCGTATACTCGTTTTCTATTATTTCTTTTCAATTTTCACCCAATATTCATGCAAGTGGTCTCAAGCTAACTAAATTTAGAAACACTTATGGTCTTCCACATAACATTACAAGTGGTCTCAAACTCTTATATAATATTGAACTCTCGATAAAATGTCGAGAGAAGTGTTGAAAATAGTCCTAAAGCTTGACAAGAATTTAGGAATACATTTTACAAGATTGAGGATGCATTTACCTTCAGTTAGTCAAGTAGAAATGTGTTCTTTTAAGATTGTCAATAGTTTGAAAATGAAACTAATAAATCACATCAAACTTAAGAATAGGCGAAATGATCTGATGAACCCCTATACTTGTATGCATTTGTATTATGAACTGTTCTACTTAACCATTTGTCAATTGGACCCTTCGACTCATTCAAACACAATATTTCAAACCCTTTTGACCATTGACCATGCTTATGTAGAAATAAATGAGTTGACGAGAGAGTGTAAGATACACATATCCGCACCAACCCCTCTTTCAGGCTTCAACTATCCACCACTCCATCTTTGACTCAACTCCTCTTTTCCGTCACCCTCACCCCATTAGTAGATCCAGATTTTATTTTTAAAAAGAATTCATTTTGATTTCCCAAATATCACCATTAAAGAGTAAAACTTCAACTACAAAAGCCTTACAAAGTAAGGAAAATAAAAGGAAACAAAGAAAGATTAATTTAGATTTAGTGTGTGTTTGGTATGAAGGAAAACATTTCTAGAAAATGTTTTTCAATTTTCCCATGTTTGGTTGGGATAAAAGATTCGGAAAATGTTTTTCAAATCAACTCATTTTCCTCAAAATTAAGGAAAATGACTTCCCTTCAAAAATTAAGGAAAACATTTTCCATAACTCTCCTCCAATTTCAAATTACTTTTTTTTGGGAAAAACATCAATTTAAATAAATATTTTCAATTTCAAAATATTATTTTTTCACCTTATCCTTGACCCTACCCCCCGGCCAGCCCCCCAACCCCAACCCCTCTCCAAAAAATTAATTTTGCTTTTAAAAATATTTTCAACTTCAAATTTTTATTTTTAAACTCCTACCCCTCCCCCCTCCCAGCCAGCCCCCCTACCAGCCCCCACCAACCCCAATCCCCCAAAAAAATAATTTTATTTTTTAAAAATACTATCAACTTCAAATTTTTATTTTTTCACTCCTATCCCCTCCCCTCCCCCTCCCCCCGCCCCCACCCCACCCTCCACCACCACCCAAAAAAATAAGAATTTTGATTTTGAAAAATATTTTCAATGTCATAAATTATTTTTTACTTTAGTAAAAATAAAAAATGTCTCTCAAAAACATTTTTCATTCATAAATCAAACACTAAAAATCATTTCCAGAAAACATTTTCTACTCACCAACCAAACATGAGAAAATAAGTCCAAAATCTACTTGTTTTTCAGGAAAACATTTTCTAGGAAAACATTTTCCATGGAAAACTTTTCCTCCATACCAAACACACCCTTAATTTAAAATTCAAGATTTTCTTTTCAAGACTCTCATTCTCAATGTCACTTTTTTTTTTTTGGTAGAAGACAAGTTTAAATGGAAGGAAGACAAGCTTAATGAAACAAAAAGAGACTATAATCGAAAAACACCCCTTTTGGCGGAGGAACAGGGTGGTCGGCGACGACATTGATAGAGGAGGAAGATGAAATCTATGATCGAAATTTCATGTTGCCAGCAGGATATACAAAAGAATATGTGTTTTGTCCGTAAGAAAAGAGAAGAAAAGAAAATGGATAGGGGCAGGTGGTGATTTTTATTTTTTGAGTGAAGGGTAGAGGGTGGGGAGGAAGAAGATTAAGTACGATTTACGAATATGGAAAATGAGTATAGGGAGAGAAAAAGAATTGTACCTTTTAAAAAATATTTTCTTTTTTAAATATTTAATTTCTAATGTATCATTAAAAAATAATAATAATACTGATGTGTCATTAAAAAATGACGTTAAATTTCATGTGTAAATTGAGTGTAATACACGCACACACAAATAATGAGAAAGAGGTTTTAAATATTGTATTTTATTTAGTTTAGGGATCCAGATAACAAAGAAATAAGTAAAAAAATTCAAAATATAAATCGATTCAAGTACGATGGTCTACCAAATCATTTCACCATAAAAATATTATCAATACATTTTTTTCGTTTAAAAACATCTCATATTAGCAGGATCCGAAGAGGGCCCACACAGTGCCATAAAATGCCCTCACAAGTCCCATGATATAAACACAAACATTTTCCCTACTATATCTCACTCCGCCCTCTTCCCTAACTCTACAAAAAAACAGAAAAAAATGGCTGAAATGAGCCTATTCATCTTCCATTAGCTTCTTCTTCAACCAAAAAAAGGAAAAAAAATGAAGTAAATGAAAATCCCAAACATCCCTCTTCTTCACAGAAGAAGCAGAAGAAGATGGCATTTGTATTAGATTCTTTGTATTGCAAAGATGAAACCTTTCAAGTGTTTGAAGTAAAACCCAAATCAGTCTCTTTGTTAAATCAAGATTTGATATGGGAAAAAGAGGAATTAGAGTCTTTGTTGTCTAAAGAAGAAGAAAATCAAATGTATAATGTTGTAATAAACAACCCATTTTTGTCTGTAGTTAGAAATGAAGCAATTGAATGGATTCTTGAAGCTGTGGATTATCATAATTTCTCTGCTCAAACTGCAATTCTTGCTGTAAACTACCTTGATAGGTTTCTTTTTAGCTTACAGTCACAAAATCATGATGATGAGAAGCAGCCATGGATGAACCAACTTGCTGCTGTGACTTGTCTTTCTTTAGCTGCAAAAATTGAAGAGACCCAAGTGCCTTTACTTCTAGATCTCCAAGTATGTGCTTATCAAAATCTTCTCTTTTTTATCATTTGATATCTGGCAGTGGTTAGGTTTGCGTACACCGAAATATGTTATTGTTATTATTGTTGATGATGTTTGGTACTTGCTTTAGCTTGTGGGTCTGAATAATTTAGATTCGTGTCAGGGTAAAATTGTTTAAAAGTGAAATGACTTGGTGTTTGGGTGCTTGCTTTGTGGGTCTAGTCTGACTAATTCAGATTCGTGAGGTCTAAAATCATCAAAAAGTGAAATGACTTAGTGTTTGATGCTTGCTTTGTGTGTCCTTTCTGTGTCTGGTTTGACTAATTAAGATTCGTGAGGTCTAAAATCATTAAAAAGTTAAATGACTTGGTGTTTGGTGCTCGCTTTGTGGGTCTAGTTTGTCTAATTTAGATTCGAGGCCTAACAATCATTAAAAAGTGAAATCACTTGGATGTATGGTGGTCACTTTGTGAGTCTGACTAATTTGGATTAGCGTGTAAGACCATTTAAAAGGGAAATGCTCCTTCATTCGTAGGACCCCAACTCGAGTTCAGTGAATAAGAGTGGAGGGATCTTATCCATCTTACCAGAACCCTCGATGATTTTATTTTTGTAACAATTTCAATGTTGGGGCTATTAACTTGGGATAATAGGTGGAGCGGACTTATCCATCCCACCAGAACGCTCGATGGTCTTAGAAAAATCTTAACTTTACTAACAATTTCAATGTTGGGGTTATTGATTTGGGTGTTTTCTTGGTTTTTTTGTTTAGGTGGAGGAATCAAGATACTTGTTTGAGCCAAAAACAATTCAGAGAATGGAGATATTGGTACTTTCTACACTAAAGTGGAAGATGAATCCAGTAACCCCATTTTCATTTCTTGATTATTTCTCAAGAAGGCTTGGATTAAATGACCACATTTGCTTTGAACTTCTAAGGAGATGTGAGAGGGTGCTTTTGTCCACGATTGCCGGTAATTATCAATCGGAATTCATGAATAGCTCTTGATAAAACTAAGATTAATTTGCTAACTGGTTATTTTTTTTTATAACTAGCAGATTGTAGATTTATGTGTTATCTTCCTTCTGCTATGGCTGCTGCTACAATGTTACATGTTATTGATAAGCTAGAGCCTTGCATTGGACAAGAATATCAAGAACAACTTTTCGGCATTCTTGGAGTAGTTAAGGTTAGTATATTTATCACTTCATGTCTCAACTTTAGTTAAATCTTTCCTGAATTTGTTGTACTAGCTTGTAGTACGCCATTTGAGGGTCAAACAGAAGCAATCTCTCTACCTTTCAAGGTAGGGGTAAGGTTTGTGTACACGTTACCACTCCCAGACACTACTTGTGGAATTACACTGACTATGTCGTTGATGTTGTTAGTATTGGATTACATTAGATATATTTGTTGTTGTACTAGTTGGTAGTAGTGGATCATATCCAATAATGAGTTCTCAGTTTGGTAGAACTCCGTGCTCGAGGATCAATGTGAAAACGAACCCCCTTGTGTTGGTATCTATGCTTCCGTTTGTGTTTTTGAGTCATTGGATAAGTCAACATTACCATTTGGACTTGTTGGCATGGTTTGGGTTGAGAGCCGAGGGGCTCGGGTGAGAGTTGAAACTCAATTGAAATCTCAAAACTTTCCTAGTGTCAGGCGACTCATTGCTACTGCAATCTTAATGATGCAATCGCGGTGCATTTATAAATGAAGTTAGTCGTACATTTCAGAACCCATGACGTTTAAATTCTGTTCTGATGGGAATCGAATCGTGTGAAACAGGACCATGTGACAGATTGTTGTAAGCTAGTGCGGGAGGTGGCTTCCAACGTTGATTTCAACTCAAACAAACGCAAATTTGGTGCATTGCCAGGAAGTCCCATAGGAGTTATGGATGTGTCATTCAGCTCAGATAGCTCCAATGACTCGTGGGCGGTGGCTGCATCCGTTTCTTCTTCTCCCGAGCCATCATCAAAGAGGACTAGAACACTCGAGAAGGAAAAATGATGTTGCATATTGCACGAGATGATAAAGAGAGCTGTTTTCCCTTACATGGCGAGACTCGACTCCCTCGAGTAGACAATGCAGCTTCCAGTACCCTTTAAAATCAATCAATGGATTCTCAAAATTTGTCTATGAATTAGTTGCTGACATTTTATTAGGAGGAAATCAAAATGTTTATGAACAGAGTTGAAAATAATTTTATGTCATATTCTTCTTTGTACTACTTCATTATCTAGAGGCATTTTATGTGGCATTTTCAATTTCAAAATTCGAAATTCAAATAAGTCTATTTTTACCGTAAGTTCTTCATAGATCTTTAAATATTTTGAATTATCAATTACTGTGTCTTATAGTACTATTTATGTAGTTTACAAATATATAAATGTCATTTCAAAAATATTGAAAATATCATGTACAAATTTTCGATCAAACATAAATTGTTAGACTCTTGAGAAATGAAAAGTGTCATATAAAGAAGTAGTAGCGGAATCAAAAATTTTATTTTATGAATCTCTTTCAAACCTGTTTTGAAAAAGATTTTTTTGAGTCGAGTGTATATCTAGAATAATTTACCTACTTCACAAAGGTAGAGTTAATTTTGCGTATACTCTATTCTCTTCTAACTCCACTTATGTGGTTAAATTGGAACTGAATATATTGTTATTATTGAATTTTAAATCACTAACTATTTTTACTTAACGAGATTTACAATATCAAAATAATCTTTTAACACAAAAATAAAATTTGAATAAAAATTATTGAATTCTACTTTAATGCAAGTTCCGAACCCAAAGGGAAGATCCTAGCGTCTGCATTGTGAAGTTAGGGTGCCGTAAGAGGTTTATCCGAACCTTCGTAAAAGTTAGAATTAATTATATATATGGTAAATAGTGAATCTCTTTAGCTATAATTTCAATTTATTTTATCATATTTTGAATGTTTTGATGAAAATTTTGATCTCACCATTGATAATCGACCACTTATTTACATGGGAGTTGGAATTGCAAGAGATTAAGGGCATTTTTCTACCAATAGGTGGAAGGAGAGACAAATTCAATCCAATATACGTAACGAGATTTTTTTTATAAATTATTTCTAATACCGATAGTTTATTATCTAATGAATCTTTTCATTCTATTACTATATCAGAAAAAGTTATCCGTATTTTTCAAATTTATTCTTATCTAATAAATATTTTGGTCCTTTTTCGAAATAACAATTATTTTTGAAGCGGAGAGAGAAAGTAAAGGGTTTAAAAGCAATGACACAAAAGCCAAGAAGGTTTAAAGGGATTAAAAGTGAGTTTATAGAAAGATTAAAAAGACTATTTGGATGCAATTAGATTTTTTAATATAAAAATATTTAGAGATAAAAAGGGACAAAAGGTGAAATGTGGGGAGTTATTTGGAAATATGGGGGACAGTATTTGTCTTTTTTTTATTTTTCTATGTTGTGTCATTGTTGGTACTTTTGTTCACTGTTTTTTGGTAGTTAGAATATAATGGAATTCAATTTTTCCAACCACTTAAACAAAAAAAAATATGAAGAAAAGACAATTCTAAGATATGGATAAGTAGTATAATTAAGAGAAGTGGCCATCTTTAGGGGGTTATTTTGGTCAATAAATATTTAGTTTTTATTTTATATCAATATCAAATTAAATAAATCGCTCCGTTCAGTTTTACTTGTTATCCATAGTATTATATTCTACACCTTCGTCTAGATAGTTGTTACTTGTTACTGTTATCCATTATTTGTATTATATTATATTATTAATTTGAACACAATACATTATATTTTTACTTAAATTGCTCTTTCAAAGTCGTAAGTATAATATAATTATTAGTGGTTCAAGTATTGTAGCAAATGCGAATGCAAATTTAGGTTATTTTATTGTAATTATTGTTAAACTTATCGTTACGTAACAACAGAAAAACCTGTTTTGTATAACGATCGATTTGATGAGATCGCATCGTCATCTTAATTTTTTCATCATCATTTATCCTTTAACATAGTGTAACTCTATCCCATATTCACTTTTATTATAAGTTTATTCTTTAAATTGTTTATGTGTGATATTATATAACGGTAAAATCAATATGATCTATCTGAATATTGTATTCATTAAAATAATATAGTACGATTTAAAATATCACCAAATAATATAACCATAATACCTATTGCCGCAAGCTAGATGTAGTAGACTTTGATAGTTGTTAATAAATACTAATTTATTATTCTTCATAATTCTTTTTACCTATGTGTCTTCAATTATCCTATTATGATTCTTAAAAATAATTATTTCATATTCATCTATTAGTTTTTTCTAAAAGAAACTACACACATTTTAATAGTTTAAATATTTTATTATAAAAAATTACAGCGGGTATTGTACTTGAGAAAATAATGAAATGGTTTTTTTTTTCAAAAAAAAATAAATAATGAAATGGTAATATGTATGGTAGATAGACTAATTAATGTACTTGAATAATATTTTCTCGGTTCACTTTTAATTATCATGTTAGGCTTATTATAAAGTCAATAGATTATATTAATTTGATATGTTAAATTAAAAAAATTTAGATATTAAAAATTACATAAAATGTACGTAAAATTTTATTTTTTAATATATAAATATGATGACATCATAAAATATTAATTAAAATTATTATCATTTAACTCTAATAAAAGAACTAGACAATGGACAAAAATGGTAATAAAATAGTTATCTATTTTTAGTTCCTAGCATTTATAGAGAATTAATTATTGTCCAATTATGGTAAATGATATGAAATAAATTATCTATTTTTAGTTCCTTACATTTATAGAGAATAAATTATTGTCCCACACATAACACAAAAGAATATAATTATATGAGCAAATGTAGACCAGCTTTTTGAAAATAATTCCTACTCCCTCCTACTAGTGCTTCCTATTTTTTAATCGACTGGTCATGCGATATCATATTATTATAAAATTATGAGATATAATTAATATTTGACATGTAATTTAGCGATAACTTCATATTATGAGATGAAATCTCATATTCTTCAAAAAAAAAAACATGATATGAGAATTTTGTGTTATGATTTGGGATTTTTTAAATACAAAATTGATTAACAGGTTTATATTTTGTTAGAACAATTCTACATTTATATTTATTAACCATTTATTTCATATGTTAAATTTATAATTATATTATTACTTTTAAAATGTATTACCCTCACCAACAGAAAATTTATTATTACTTTAAATCAATTCCTACTTTACCATTTATATTCATCAAATTCATTATTTTTTTATCAAATTTATTTATCAACCAAATTTATTACTACTACTTTAATGTTAAATAAAAAAAAATAATTTTCATCTATATTGAGTGAAGAAAACTGACCACAATTGCTTTGTAATAATTTACTATGCGATTTTATAAATTTTTGTGTATTTGGTAAGATTTGATAAATATAATTGAGATTATTTTAATTTTTACAATTTATGAGATTCGTATGTTTATGACGAGAGACGAGTTGCTCGGATGATAAGCACCCCTCACTTTCAACACGGAGTTTGCGACTTCGAGTCACCAAGGGAGAAAAATGGGTGGGAGCTCCTAGAGGAGGGTAAAAAAAAAAACGAATCATAAGTTTAGGGAAAATGCACAAGTACCCCCCTTCTCCACAATTTATGTCCGGAATTCGAGAGACACACTTATACTTTACTAAAGTTCTATTATCGAGATTTTTGGCATAGATTGGAGGTACTATGCATTTTCATTGACGTTTTATGAGTTAATATACACCATAAAAACTCCATATCGCATGTCCAAACAAAATTTCAACTCTATTTCATAACTTCATATCATGATTTCATATCAAATAATCAAACAAACTTTAAAACGATTCGAAATTATTATACAAAATTTCTTATAGAAAAGTCAGCATCAACTGTGCAATGACTCATTTTGAATTCAAGGCTGCAAAAATATTTATTGAAAAGGGTCCATTTTCTGTCGATGTATATAGTATTTGATTGGAACTAGACTTGTGGAAAAATACAGTCCATTTCATCTATTTTATCTACTTAAACTCTTAACATCGTGAGATCTTTTAAGAAAAATTTATATATGTAGTTCTGATTCAAAATGAATAATATCATGTTATACTAAAATTATCTTTAAATTATTTTAAGTAACGATCGATATCAGAATCAATAATTGAGCAAAACGAGTATGAAAATGACAAAGATATATAATTAAATGTTAGATGACTTAATTTATGACTAATTTACATTACATTTACCCATAGTTTTGGAGACGTACCTAAAAATAATAATATAAAATAGTTAGATGATTTTGGTTCCTAACAAAAAGGGTCAACATACCTCATTTGTTAGCCATCGAAAGTATATATACATCATTTTTTAATAATAGATATATATACTCTAAGTAAAATTGGTGCGGGTATCATATCTTTAGGGGTTCATTCGAATTTTCTTTCTACGAAAAATTATATTATTTTTTATATGGTTAAAATAATTTTTTAGATATATATAATAGATGTCGAACCCCCTTCGACTACTTTTTGCGTCTATTTCTTCAGATTTTGAACCCCTTATCGAAAATTCTGACTGTGCATAAGAGGCAATAGATAAAAGATTTGATACCATATCTTGAGAATCCAATTGGGGTTCTTATTATGCAAATGCAATTACTCACTCTCTGCAGGCCTTGAAAAGTCTCTTTCTAAGGAAAATGCCAAATAAAACATTCAATCTTATTGCAGAACATTTTTTTTTGCTATATATGTAATATATAATATATTGTATATCATATATATATTATTAATGGTTCTGTTTTTATTTTTCTGAATTCATTGTGTTTTTTAGTGACATATCTACTGAGATTAGTTCCATTATTTCTGGCAAAGTTTTATGGGCCAGGCAGTACTTATGGTCCAATTTGAAATGGTCCAGTATATTTGGATCTTGTATATGACTAGGGATTTATGGTGGGTGCTGAGTCAAACAATTATGGGAAAAGGAATAAGGGAACAATGTAAAATCTCGCTAGTTTAGGTTATAATTATGTTCGGACAAAGTAGTTTGACGATACATTATCCTTCATATCAGTTTTTGTTCGTCATATACATGTATATGCCGGGCTCATATACAGTGAAGTATAAATGTCGGGCTCAAAATACTTGTCATTTATAAGTTCAAAACAAAGGTTTCTTTTTCTTCATTTAGTCTTTGTAGGAATTGCTCTTGAAGACTAAAATTATTATATCTTAAGACGAGGTCTCGAGCGAAGAAGTGGAAATTTATATCGATAGGCGGTCAAGGATAAAAGTCAAAATATGTCGTAGAGAAGAGCTTACTTTGAGCAAAAATATAATCAAATCCCCCTCACAATTCATATTTTGTTAAGGAACATGCAAATAAAAAATACGATAAATATTTTGAGATAGGTAAGAGTACTATAGTAGTATGATACAATTCACGTTTTGGATTGGGTGATGTTATTGGGCCTCCAAGATGAAGTGGGCTGTGTGAGATATTGGGCCATGGGAAGTGGCATGTGGGTTTGATTGTGTAGAATGATCAATGACACCTTAACTTTTGAAGTGTCCTATCACCTCATAGGACTATTTACTTCCTCCATCTCATTTTATGTGGCGCCATTTAATTCGGCACGAAGTTTAAGAAATAAATGAAGACTTTGAATTGTTTACCAAATTGTCCTTTAAAAGTGGACTCACTTTTCTCTCTCCTCATAAATGTATTAGAGTATTATTTAAAATTATGTGGGACCAACAAGGGTAAAAGAAGAATTGTATCTTTAACTATTTGTCATATAAGGGAATGTGTCATCTCTTTTGGGATTGACCAAAAAGGATATGGTGCCACATAAAATGGGACGGAGGGAGTGATATTTTTGTAAATGGGCCATTTTGACCCATTTTATGTCTGGGTTGTTACCACGCAAATGAGGCGTGTGATCTAGTCTTTTCAGTGCCTTAACCAGCTATAAAGTGTCAGGTGTCATTTTATTTCTTTATTATTAATTATTTAATTAATTTACATCACCTCTTCCCCATATCTTCTTCACCAAAATTCAAAAATCTAATTACCTTTTCTTCATCTTCTTCAACTTAGAAGATCCACATACTTTATTCATTTTATACTTTTTTTTCTTTTCTCTTGCTTTTCTATGTTTCTTTTTCTTCTTTTTCCTTTTTTCTTTAAAAAAACAATAATAAATGTGAACTCCATTAATTAGAGAGTACTATGAAACTTCTTTTTTTTTTTGGATCCCATGATCTTGCTTTAGTAACTTGAGAGCTGAATTGATTTTATTTAGTCACTTTTTAGTGACGGAAATAGTGTTGTAACATGGAAGCATCATGGAGGCTACATTGAAGGCGACAATGGCTACTACTTCTGGAGAATTTACAACAAATAACAAAGGATTTGAGTAATGAAGATTTAAGAAGAAAGAGGGAAAAAATGAAAATAAAGTTAATAAAAATAGAAAAATAAAAATAAAAATGAAAATAAAAATGAAACTAAAAATTATAATTTAAAAGAATTTAATATGTGTCAAACAATCATTGGTGCGTGATTGCACCTCTTTTCTTGCAATTGAGGTTGGGCGATAAGTGAGATATTTATAACATTGTTAAATTGTTCAATGGAGAAATAGGACACCCGCAAAGTTAAGACGTCTTTTTGAAAATTCAAGACAACTTCAATGGTGACTTTAGGTTTTTTCTTTTAGTTTAATTCTTGTAACTTGTAACAATACTAATAGGCTAAAATATTATATCAATTTGGGAAATTTGTATAAATTCCACTAGTTTAGAAGCTAATTACTTAAATACATTTTAGTTTGCAATATTTTGAAATCTGACCAAATGTAGGTGCTTCCAAATACGTCCAATATATGTATCTCAGGAAAAAAAGAGTTAAAATTAGGTGTAATTTGTTTAGATACACTGTATCTAAATGGATTTGATGAATCTGAGATATATAGCGAATCTCTCTTGTAAACCTTCCATCTCGTTTGACACTCTCCTATATACTTGGTATTTGAGATGCATACGAATCACACCAGATACATATAGATACATGTATCTCGTGTATATCTAGTGTGATTCATTTGTATCTTAGATACATAACAAATCTCGTTCGCCCCTTTATCTCTCCCTATTTAGTATATTGATAGCAAAAATAAATATATCTTTTTCAAATATATGGTAGGAAACTCTTAAGTAGTGGCAAGATAAATAGTATTTTAAAAGTATATAAATAATAATAGTATATATGGTGATGGAGTATGTCTAATTATGTAGGTTATCGTACAAATTTCCTGGTTTGAATACTGTTGTTTAATATGTGCTGCATTTAAAAAAAAATCATGTGCACATTTACCTAATTCGAAATATAAGTTTAGAATATATTATGTCTAAAGTTTCATATTATTGAAGTTCAAACATTTCAGCTTGAAGTTCATTATGCAAAATGATTACGCGTCAATCCGATGTATATGAACTTCAAGCAAAAACGTTTGACATATGAAACACCAGACGGGGACTAACTTTAACATCAAACATATGTAGCTTCGAAGTAAGTAAATTTGTAAATTTTTACGCGCTATGAATATGACTTAAATGGTGATCCTAAAATTAGGTATCCATGGAGTTGGGCCTCAAAATTTCAAGCTTACATTGGGCCATCTTTTCTAGTTGAAATTATCAACATTACAATTAGGAGGAGGTCCACCTCAAGTCCTCTGCTTCACGGCTCAAAGGGATTTTGATGGTTGCTTGTGATGATTTAGAACATGAAGTAATTGTGTGTAAATCACTCTATTTTATAAGGCCTTAACTAGCTTACGGAGATGGACTCAAGATTAACAGTTTGGAGTTTTAATTTTTTTTAAAAAGAGGGGGGTGGGGGTGTTCGAACCACAACACTCTAGCGTGAAAATTATTTCCACCTCGTCAATTAATTTTTGTAGATACTCATAAGTTAATATATATATATATATATATATATATATATATATATATATATATATATATATATATATTTCTCAATATAAATACAAGATCTATAAAAAATTTACTGTGTTCATCTAAACCCACTAACTTCAACCTAGTTCCGCCTCTGCTAGGTTTTATTTTCACATTATAATAATTCACAAATTATGTTCTACGCCTAACGCCTTCAAAGAACTTATGCTTCGCTAGGCATTAATTCAATTTCAAACTTTCCATTTTAAAAGATAAAACAATTAGTATACCAACTAATTTGAATGATAAATAGTGCTATTAAATGTTACAATATTAACATGCCCTATACTAGCATTGAGTCAGCAGTATTACTAAAAACCAAAACAAAGTTTTGCACTTTCACATGTATTGCAAAAAAGTGTATAAAGCATCTTTGAAAATCATATGATTAATTCTCCACTTGGGATTCACGGATATCCAATACTATTTTGTTAATATATACTTTTTATCTATTAGATTTATGTGACTTATTTTATTTTTTTGATTTTTTAAATATTATTGTTTATTGGAAAAATAATTTTAGTATCTTAAAAAGAAGTATATATATTATTGTCTAATTTCAATCTATTATTTAATAGCATTGAGCGGCTATTAACTCTTATTTGAATCTATCGTTTATTTCTGCCAAATTAAATCATAATCTTTATTGTTATTAACCCTAATTATTAGCCATTTTATTTATATTTCTCTTAAAGTCAATTATCGACTAGTCATGGAGACTTTATTGCTCTTCAATTTTGAGACGTTATTGTTAGAGCATTTGGTTTGGCCTATATAAGCCTCTTTTGATTTACTCTTATGAAGTAGTGAAAAACTAAATCAACAAATCTAATCTCTTTCTTTTTATATTTTTGTGTAGATTAGTTTCTGGCTTCTAATTTTACATTAGAAGAGCTTGTTGAATTTCGAGGATACATCCATATCGGATGAAATATTCTTAAGGACAGTGTCTTTTGACACGTTAAAAGTTATTGATGAAATACAAGCTTTGATAAATTTGATACAAATATTCGTAAAGAAGACATTAATCTATGTGGTAAGAAGATAACTAATTTTTCATCTCAATATTATTTATGGTCATGTGACTCAGATGATATTCTTTCATATGCATACTTTCCAACTTACCATGTGAAGCTACAGTTTACTTTGGATTTTTCTTTTTATTTTTCAATGTTTATTATTCGTATTGAGGTTCGATTAAATTTAAATTTACAGGATGGTGATGCCTAGTATAATCACACCTCATTTGGCTTTCATTCATCGCTATAAGATATGTAAGATTTAGCGATGAATAAATTTTGTAGTTAAACAATAAAATTCAATTAGATTAGTGACAATATTTGCTACAAGCAAATTAATGATCGATTAGTGACCTAATTAGTAATTAAAATTCATTTTTTTTTGGTGCTTAAGCCACTATCTCTGTAGGTGGATCTAAAATTATTTTGAGTTTATAAATTCTAAATTCTAGATAATACAATTTATTGTATTCTGGATAAATTATAGAGAAAATAGTCTAAAATCCCCCCCCCCCCCACAATCTATACCGAAAATTTCAACTACACATTTCGACTTCACGGGTGTCTTATTATCCACCTGAACTTTTATATTGCTCTATTTTCTACACACCTAAATGTTGACCTGTCATGAGAGGTGTTGTCACCGCCTCCAGGCACGTTAGAAGCAGAGATTTGACGAAAATTTTCTTCTTCTCCAATGGTCATCTTCCTCACCTTTAAATAGCCAATTGTTTCTTCTTTCCCACCATTAATCCTTATTTTTTAATATTTTTTTTACGATTTCTTCTCAAAACTAAGTACAGTTTAGTTGTTAATGTTCAATTCTACTTCAAATTTTAAATTTAGGGTGTGTAATCTGTTCTAATTTCTTATTTAGGTCTCTAATTAGAATTTTGAATTTTCTCAAAATTCATCAAAAATGTCAAATGAAAAATTGAATAAGATCTGTATAGATGAATCAAACTCAATGCTCAACGTTGTAGTGAGATGTAAATACGAATTTTTTCTGAATTTGCAAATTTTTTGATCGAAATTGAATTCGGAAATAAGATTGTGGTCTTGCCCATGCTATGGTGTATGTGTTTTTTCTTGTATCTTGCTACACTTTATTTTGATCGATGCTAATGTACTATTTTAGATCAATTTCAGTCTAAAAATTGTGAAATGGGATAAAAAACAAGAAATGGGATTCTCAATGAAGTTTCAACGGGGGACTCAGCGCGTGGAATCACGCAAGACTAATTATTTGATTTATGTGTGGAGGTCAGCACTTAGATGCGTAGCAAATAGAGCAATATAAAATTCGAATAAGAGAATTTTAGACCATTTTCTCTAAATTATATATACATATTAAGTAATTCTTAACATAAAATCACGAGATTCCGTCAAACTCATAACTAAAACTCTAATTCCACTACTGACTATCTCTTCCTACAACATTTTATTCCCAAAGCTACTATAGTCCATAAATGATCATTTTTCCTCATTTGCATTAATGCATATTATTTACACATTTTTTGTCATACTTTTTTTTAAGTAAAGTTTTGTTTGGATATGTATATACTTTATTATTTTATTTCTTTTTGAAATATTGTTAGTGGAGGTTAAATTTCTTCCTAAAACAGGGTCAAAAATATTCGAAAATCAGATTTTCTATATCTGATCAAATTTCATGATCAAACAGGTATTTAACAATATTTTTTTTGAAAAAATTAAAAAAACTAGTCAAACACTAGCATAATTACCTAATATTTATAGATTTTGTTCCTATATCTCATTCTCATTCAATTTCATCCACCCCCAAGAAAAAGAAAATGTTGTTGGCCTACATTTTCTTGATTCTTTTAGCACATCCTTTTTGTGTCATTCCTACAAACACAACAACATCAAATGACAACAAAAGCATATTCATTTTAGCAGGACAAAGCAACATGTCTGGCAGAGGAGGTGTAGTAAACAACATTTTTGATTGGTACATTCCACCAGAATGTCAGTCTAATTCATCAATCCTAAGACTAACAAAAGGACTTTCATGGGAAGTAGCAAAAGAGCCAATTCATCAAGACATTGATTATTATGCAGTTTGTGGGATTGGTCCTGGAATGTCATTTGCTAACTTTATCCTAAAAAATGATCCAAATATTGGTCTCATTGGTTTGGTACCATGTGCTATTGGCTCCACAAATATTACCCTATGGTCTCAAGGTTCATTTTGTTATAATCAAATGGTGAATAGGGCTCGAATCGCGTTACAAGATGGTGGGACGTTACGAGCCCTTCTTTGGTATCAAGGAGAGAGCGATACTCTCAATCTTGATGATGCTGAATCGTATAAATCAAGATTGGAGAAATTCTTTACTGATGCGCGAAATGACTTAGGTGTACCTTCTCTACCTATTATTCAGGTAATTTTAATCGTATTTTTTAATATTATCAGTAAATATATAGCTATGATTATTTATTTTTGCTTTTGGTTGGGGAAAGTGGGATTTGTATGACTTGCTTAAAACATATAGCCATATAGGCCAACATGTGAAGGTTTATAAATTTGTTGGAATTTTCTTTTCTAGAAAATTAAAAATAGTAAATTTTTTATTTGTGAAATGTGACTCCTCATTAAGAAATGATATTATTAGTGTCCCACATAGATTAATTATATTAATAGGATCTTATTCATATTATTATTAGAATTTTTTGTTGGAATTTTCTTTTCTAGAAAATTAAAAATAGTAAATTTTTTATTTGTGAAATGTGACTCCTCATTAAGAAATGATATTATTAGTGTCCCACATAGATTAATTATATTAATAGGATCTTATTCATATTATTATTAGAAATTCATTACTTTCATGAGAATGAAGCTTTTGCCTTTTTTAGTAAATAAATCATTAAAGATATATATTAAAATAAAACAAACAATGTATCTCCATAATAAAGATATCAGATTGTCACATATTAAGTATTCTATCACCTATCTATCTTTTCACACTATATCTCAATTACTTCTTGTTGTATTTTGAATAGCATTTATAAGTAAGATATCTTTATAAAGAAATAGCGTAAAATTGTCTAATATTGTTCGTGCATACAGTCAAACCTTTCATAACAACCTCTTTGGTTTTAAACAAAAAAGGAATAATTACAAAATTCCACCTTTCAATTTACTTATTGCCATTATCAAATCTCCAAAATTCCTCATTTTTCTCTTAAGTCAAAAATGTCTTTAATGTATCTGATTTTCTTTTTAATGTATCAGCGTATGTATCCATCCCTCTTTTTAATGTATCAACACTTTGATTTTTTAGTCATTAATGTATCCGGACCCTCCATTAATGTATCCGACCCTCTTTTTAATGTATCAGCGCTTATATTATTGTATCCGTTTGAGGGATTTTTGTAATTATAAACTTTTAAGGGATAGATTGTAATTTTACCTTAAATGTATATGATTTCTGTAATTTGCCCTTTAAAAATTGGTAAAAAGGGATATCTTTATATGGAGGTTTGAATGTATAACTTTAACCATGTACGAATATTAGATCTCACCTCTCTATCGCGGTGCTTATTCGTATGGGAATGGATCGCGGTGCTTATTCGTATGTGAATATTATATCTCACCTCGCTATCGCGGTGCTTATTCGTATGTTTTGGGCTTTTTTTAATGGATCCACAGGTGGCATTGGCAACAACATTAGGGCCTTATATGAAGGAGATAAGAAAGGCCCAATTAGGTATTAACCTTCCTAATGTGAAAACAGTTGATGCTAATGGGCTCAAAGTAGGCCCAGATTATGTGCATCTTACTACTCAAGCTGAGGCCCAACTTGGACAGATGATGGCCCAAGCCTTTTTGGAGTTTGGTTCATACACAATCCATAATTCTTTGGAGGTCCAAAAAAAGGAATAGAAATCATTATCTTTTTTTTAAAATTATAATTTAATTCAGAAGATAGAGTCTGAATGTAATTTAGGCCGGTTGATATACATGTTGAAAAATTATTCTAGTTTCTGATAAATGCTAATCTTTCTATTGCAATTTATATCTAAAAAGTAGCACTCAAGAGTGTGACATAGTGTTAACGAAGTTGTTTAGAGTCATAATGTCTTAAATTTAATTTCGAGCGGAGACAAAAATAACTAAACAAACCACTAAATGAGATTACATACACAAAATCCACATGTAGGATTTTAACATGAAAGCTTATAAGCACAACAAATGGTTATAATCAATCTCAAGATGCTAATATGGATTTTACCACCAAATTATTATTTTATAAATGTTATTTATTATCATCTAAGTTACTAGGCATATATTGACTCACAATAGAATCTTATCCTTTGAAAATCAAGATAACTAGCAAATTGCACATATTATAATAAATATATCAAGACTAAGAGTATATATACATTTAATAATCTAGAGAAGTGGAAAAAGAACCAATTCATCAAGACATATTGGTCCATAACAAATATTAAATTTAAATATACGACTAATGATATTTGATACATATTATATCTAGATAGACAATCACATAAATCAAGATTGAAAAAATTCTTCACTGATGCGTGAAATAACTTGGTTGCATCTTCTCTACCGATTATTCAGGTAATTGAAATATCTTGGTAATTTTTTTCGAATTTATTTACGTCGACAACGAGGTGCTTATTCGGATCTTTTCTTATGTTATGGGCTTTGTTTGTGGATCCACAAGTGGCATTGACAACAACAATTGGGCCTTATAAGAAGGAAATAAAACAGGCCCAGTTGGGAATTCACCCCATAATGTGAAAACAGTTGATGCTAATGGGCTCAAAGTAGGCCCAGATTCTGTACATTTTGGATAGGAAAATTTTTCAAAATGTCAATATTTTAGCATTTAAGAGGACCCATTAGCAACAATTTCAATATTTAGTAAAAATGTCATTTTAGTTTGTTATGTATCTTATTTATTTTTTTATTATTTATTTTTATTTAAAGAATATAATTATTTAATAACAAAAAGGAGAAAATTAAGGGGGGAATATTTCAAAAAAAGGCAAGCATCCTTAATTTTCTCATCAGTTACATTTTCAAATAAAATTTAAATTTTGTTTTTTTTTTCTCCAGAATTTTTACCTTTTTAAAATTATATTCATTCCACAATATATTCTATTTATATTTGTTATATTTTTTTATTAGTTTGTATTCATTCCAATAGGTATGCCGAATTTATCTATATAGTCATTTAATAAATATATTTGTATTTTCAAATATTTTTTCCCTATATAGCTATTTTTTTCTTCAAAAATCCTGTATGTATTCATTTCAATATGTATTTTATTTGTATTTCTATTTATTCTAGTTTTTATTTAGAATTTTGTATAATAATATATAAAATACAAAAAATTAGTATGATGAAAAAGTGAATGAAATATAAAATTGAATATTTGGTGTACTCATCCTTTAGAATAAATACAAATTAGAAAGAAATGTCAAATTCAGTTGACATACCTTTATTAGTTTGTATTCATTTCAATATGTATGTCAAATAAAATGTAGTTATTTAAGAAATACATTTGTATTCGTATATATTTTTCACTGTGTATTTATTTTTCTTTTCAAAATCTTGTTTCCTTTTCTAAGTCGTATTCATTCCAATATGTCTATTATTTGTATTTGTATTCGAATACAAATAAACTAATAGAAAGTTGTTCTTCTTATAAATAAAATACATAACTAGTTGACATACATTTGGATGAATACAAATTAGGGACAAATACAAGATTCATAAACCATGCAACATGAAATTTTTAATAAATACAACTATTGATAGTATACGTAGTGATTTGAATACA
The DNA here is from genome assembly GCA_032847665.1 of Solanum chilense. NCBI lineage: Eukaryota > Viridiplantae > Streptophyta > Magnoliopsida > Solanales > Solanaceae > Solanum > Solanum chilense. Next base: position 69,034,029 of record CM064974.1, on the reverse strand, counting down.
AATTAAGAAAGCATACCAAATTCTAAAAAAGAACTATAAATACAAAAGAAACTAATAGAAAATTGTTCGACAACTATCCGATCTTCGTCGTCTTTTTCAAGATCCTCACGAGTAGACAAAGATTCTATATTTGCGTTCTGAATTTGAGGAAGGTTTTGCACACCAATGAGTCTTGTAAATGTTTTTACCCTCTTTCTTTCCTCATTTTAGCAGCGGATCATACATTATACACTATTTGTTAAGTAATAAATAAATTAAATAATGAAAAATCACCAGAAATTGGTTGATTAAGATGAATACCTCTAGTAAGCCTCTTGGATTCTGCCATTGGAGAGTAAATCATAACGGAAATTGAAAAATACAAACAACATTTTTTTAAGATTTAAATAAAAATAAAATTAGAAAAGAAATCTGAAAATAGGATAAAGATTAGAGATACCTTAATCAAAGGGATTCTGGTTGATTCAATTTTGGATTAAAAAACAACCAAAATATATGGCAAAAAAATATTTGCAACTTGAATGTTGGAGGAAGATCAAAAAAGATAACCATGAGAGAGAGAAAAAATTAAATGGGAGAGAGAATTAACAATTTGAAAAGATAAATATGAGAGAGAATGATATTTTTTTTTTTAAAAAAAAGATATATAGAATTAATTGAAAAAGAGAGATAAAATAGGAAGAAAATTGGGACACATAAATTTTCTAGAATAATGACATTTTTGACATTATTGCTAATATTTATAAAGTATGGATATTTTTACTAAATATGTTATTTATTTTGACTAGTTTACTAATTTTTCCTTTTGGATATATGTTGGCCCATACATTTTTGGAGTTTGGTTAAGACACTATATTTTGGCTCCTATAACTATTTAGGCTTTCATTATGTAAAAAATAGGAAAAATTATGCAGATGACAAATATTTAGTTTATATTAGGTATTGTAGTAGTTTAAAAAAACTATAATTCGTGTTTATAGTTTTTTCAATTTTTGGTATTTATCTAATTTGTATAATTTTAGAATTTGTATAATTCGATTCATGATTGTATAAATTCAAAACTTTGTCTATGATTACCCTAGCTATTTGTATACGATTTATGAAAAAATCATAATAAATTATTTTATTCGTAAAGCAAAATATATAAGCGGAGTTTTGAAAAATACAAACAGATATAAATGTACAAACCGCAGTCTGTAACTATAGCTATGAAGCACAATTATCAAAACTATAACTAATATAGAGCTTTATTATGTCTATTATGTTTGCTATTTCTAAAGCTCTCTCTTAAAAATAACATTGCAACATTTATCAACTAGCTCAATATGTGGTGTATATTTTGAAAATGAGCCTCCCTACTAATGTATCAATCCAAAACATATAGACTAGTCCTAGCGGACATAGGCAGGAAAAAGAGTCGAGTCAAATAAATTTCATAGTTAATAAAAGCGAAACGAAATCAAAATTTGACACAAAAAAATCTAAGGAACTTTCTATGGAGATAAGTATTTCGTTTTTCGCTAAACGCAACATGAAAAACACCTATATTGTAATACGTAAGAGGGTTGCTTAGAAAGAAGGTCGTCTCGGATGGTACCTTCGCCATGCAAGAAATTTTCATCCCTCTATCCATGTCATACATTGAGATTATGTAACAACCAATTCAAGTAGGTCCAATAAAATCTGATCAAATTTTATAATCAAATAGATATTTAAAGATAAATTTAAAAAAATTACACCTCAAATGTATGGCCAAACAAGTAGGTCCAATGTAATCTGATCAAATTTTATAACTAAATAGATTTTTGAAGATAACTTTCAAAAACTACTCCTCAAATATATGGTCAAACGCTAGCTAAATATATTTTGTGTACAAAAATTTGCTCTCGACAAACAAGTAGGTCCATTATAATCTGATCAAATTTCATAACCAAATAGATATTTAAAGATAAATTTCAAAAACTACTTCTCAAATATATGGTCATACACTAGCTAAATTTATTTTCTGTACAAAAATTGCTATCGATAAATAAGTAGGTCTAATATAATCTGATCAAATTTCATAACCAAATTGATCTTTGAAGATAAAATTTCAAAAACTACTCCTCCTCGATCAAATATATATATAGCCAAGCGCTAGCTAAATATATTTTGTGTTAAAAACTTGCCCTCGATAAATTAAAGCAAAAAAAAGGTGAAGGGGGCATTCCGAGAATCGAACTCGGGACCTCTCGCACCCAAAGCGAGAATCATACCACTAGACCAAATGCCCTCTTACATTTCACATTCCATTTTACATAAAACTCATATACACACATTAAAATTTCACAAATATTAATTAACTAGACGTCATTGCATAAGAATGTATTTAAGGACATGCAGATCCATTATGATGTTCAAACAATAGGATTGTTAATGTTAATTGCTTGTTAAGCATGATTAAGGTGACAAATGAGATTATAAAAGTGACAAGTATTATTAGTCTTTGTGTCCACCAATGTCATCTAGAAAGCAAAAAATACATTGGGCTTGAGAGCTTAAGTTCTTGTACTTTATGTGTGTGACTCTATAACTGTTGAAAAGGATCACAATTTTTGGGGAACAATTTGCACTTTTGGACTTATTTTAACTTTTACGAACCAACTATTAGAAATTACGCTGTATTTTTTAGTTTGTATTAACTCATAGATCTGAGCCTCGAAGCATCTAAATATTTTTTTTTTTTTTTGAGAAACTCCATAATGAGTTGAGAAACATTATTTATTGTTCCATTATTTTTTCAGGTATATTTTTGTATTTATGAATTAACTTTTAGGAAACACACGAACTTTCTTTGTTTTTTCATATGAGTATTAGCCCATGGATCTGACGCCTCATCATAGCACCAAAAATGTTTTTCTGAGAAAACTTTATAAGGTCCTCTACATGAATTAGAGAAGCATTATGTATAGTCCAATAATTTTTTCGGGCATATTTTCGCATTTACGAGCCCACTTTTGGATTCACCCGACTTTTTTTTATTTTTCATGTGTATAAGCCAATGGATATGAGACCTCGGTGCACTAAAAACTTATCTATAGTAAAACTTTATGAGGACCACTGTAATGAGTTAGAAAAACATTACGTATAGTCCCACAACTATTCTCACACATATTTTTACTTTACGAGCCCACTTTAGCAATTACGTGACTTTTTTGGTTTTTCGGTATTAGACTTTGAAGGATACATTCGAATAATAAAAAGAAGTTTTCTTTCTAATCCGATCCATGGATGATGATAGAAAGTTTATTTTTAATTGTAACAAAATTTTCAAGTTTTTATTTGTAAAGAAGAAAGTGAAGAAAAAAGATTCTAAAAAAATTATGAGTACCTTAGTAATGAGTTGGGGAAGCATTACGTATAATTTCCCCTTTTTTCAGGCATATTTTCGCATTTATGGGACAACTTTAAGGAATTGCGCGATTTTTTTGGTATATAAGCCCATGGATCTGGCGTCTCTAAGCACCAAAAAAGTTTTTCTAGAAAAACTTTACGAGGACCTCCGTCATGAGTTGGGGAAGCATTTCGTACCGTCCCACCGTTTTTTCAAGCATGTTTTCACATTTACGAGCAACCTTTTAGGGTTTTTACGTGACTTTTTTTGTTTTTTTTGTGTGTATTAGCCCATGGATCCAGCGCTCGGGACACTCAAAAATATTTTGCGAAAAAACTTACTAGGGACCTCCAGAATGAGTTGGGAAAGTATTACGTACAATTCCACAATTTTTTTCAAGCATATTTTCACATTTACAAGCTAACTTTTCAGAAATAAGCGACTTTCTTGATTTTTCTTTTATACTAGTCTATGGATCTGACGCCTCAGAGTACCCCAAAAATATTTCAAAAAAACTTTATGAGAACATTTATAATGAGTTGGGGAAATATTACGTACAATCGACCATTTTTCAGAGATATTTTAGCATTTATGAGCCAACTTGTAGAAATTTCGCGACTTTCTTGATTTTTCTTATTAATTAGCCTATGGATCTGGCGCCTCAGAGCACCCAAATATATATTCTGAAAAAACTTTATGAGGACCCCTGTAATGAGTCGAGGAAGCATTACGTACGGTCTCGTCATTTTTTGAGGCCTATTTTCGCATTTATGAGCCAAATTTTAGGTATAACACGACTTTCTTGTATTTTGTGTGTATTAGCTCATGAAATTGGTGTCTCAGAGCACCCCAATTTTTTTTCCCAAAAATTTTATGAGGACCTCCGTAATGAGTTGGGAAAGCATTACATACAATCCCACAATTTTTCACGCATATTTTTGTATTTAAGTGCCAACTGTTGGAAACTGCGCGTCTTTCTTGATATTTCTTGTGTATTAGCCAGTAGATATTGCGCCTTGAATCACCCAAAAGAAAAAATTCTGAAAAAACTTTATGAAAAAACTTTATGAGGATTGTTATACTAACAAAGCTCGAGCAATGAATGTTATTATTTCTAAATGCTGTCTCAAGTTAATGCTATACAGTAATAATTTAGTAGATATTTAAAAATTTATATGTGATCGGGCAAAAATTATAAATAATCGTAGTGCTTGAGATATTATGTGTGCATCTCGACTAATTTCATATTCGATCTAATGATATATATATAGGTTTCCATTAAACCCCTGTCAAGGGCAAGAACCCTTACTGTATCTGTCCTGTTTTATTTCGTATTGCTCATGTGCGCATTTGCGGCATTCAGATATCAAATTCATCTGAACTCAGTACCTTTTAACTCGCAGCATAAGTTCATGAGTTGAAGTTTCTCTAAAACTTCAAACAAATAACATGTTTGCATCCGTGGTTCTAAAAGTATAACGAGTTAATAAATACTAGAAACATTACATTCGAATTCATCTAAACTCAGTACTTTTAACTCGAAGCATAAGTTTATATATGCAATGTCACTAAAATTGCAACAAGTAAGAGGTTTGAGTCTGTAATTTTAAAAGTACAGCGAATTAAATACCAGAAATTTGACATAAGTTTAGATCAATTCATAATGATTTAGTCGGATTCTAATATGGGTAAACCGGACACTGGTTCCTCAACTTCTACAAGCGAATATCGAACACAAAAACCTTGTTTGAAAAACAGGCTGCAACCTTGTTGCCTTCCTTGTTCCAACAGACATTGAAAATTCCGCCACCGCTGTGGTAAGTCTTAACAATCTTGGCCTCCTTCACTGACCATATATTCATGCATTTATCCAGTGACCCACTCACCAAGTAGTCACCGTTTGGACTGAATGCAACGGAGTAGACGACTTCCCTGGATTTAAAATGAAAGAGAACCTACTCAGTAAAAAATAAAAACATTCAACAAGAACGATAGTGTTAACTAATTCTCACATCCCCACCCAAATATAAGGAATTTTATTACGAGTGCCTTAATATCTCGTGCGTTCAACTAGACGTAATGAGTTAACATCCATTACCTGTGACCGTTCAAGCTGTGAAGCAGGCGCCCTCGTTCAACATCCCACAGCTTAACGGTAGAGTCAAACGAAGCACTGCAAAGACAGACAAGTAAACAAAACCACTAAGATCAAATAAATAAAAGGTATAGCGTAATATATTAAATCAGCACACGGTTAAAGTGAAACTATATCTCCCTAGATTATTTTTTTACTTCCAAGGGATTACGGGCCAGACTGCAATTGGGGCTTTAAGCTCGCCTTTGACAACAGTGTACTAAAAAGAGCTTCAGAGGTAAGTCAGCTCCGACAAAAGGCATGAATATATCTTATATAACCAAACAGAAGGTTTACGTGCACAGCGAAGACCTTAAGGGTTCTGTTTATGGATAGTTTTTTCAGGTTCGCGGTAGAAGTAAGCGAGATTTAGAATTCTATGCTGGTTCGACACCAGAATCAAGCAAAAGACTTATTGGGGTTCATAACTAGCAGTCTAGAAGCCTAAAGTTTGAAAGGACTAAACAAAAATAGTGTCGTATAAAATGGAATGGTGGGAGTACTGTGTCTAGAAAATATAGAATCTTTATTGCTAAGCTATGAACTTTATGTTACCACAACATCTGAATTGATTAAAATAGATCGAATACCTTGCTAGCAGCAACTTTTTATTCGGATTGCTTGTACCAGCGCCAGTTGGACTCCATCTGACGGTATTTATCTCCTAAAAGAAAAAAAAAACGTAACAGTCAGCAGCTGATATCTGATTTGATTAAAGAATCAACAAATAAAAAAAAGGAACAAAAATCGATACTTTGCTGTGTTCTCGGAAATTATGCAAGCAGACATTCCTTTTCATGCTCCATATCTGCACAGAAACAATGAATAGTTTTATACAACACAATAAGCAGAATTTCTTAGAAACAATATATTCGAAGTACTGGCACACGAAAAGGTGAAGCTAAAATTCAACTTTCTCTAATCTGGACTTGTGTAATCCAGACAATGCAGATTTCTTTTTCTGTTAACCGAGAAATCCCCGAGGGTCAGGAGCACACCACAACACCTCGCTAACTTAAATGGAATTACCTTAACTGTGGTATCTTCGGAGCATGAAGCCAGCAAGGAGCCTGAGGGATCCCACTTGATAGCATTGATCGCATTCTGCAATAGAATTAATGTTCTTGATAAGCTTCAACCCTCCGATAGCAAAGCAATAAAATGGGACCATACCTTATGGCCTGAGAATCTTTTGACTGGTTGATTCACCCCAACTTTACAAATATAAATCTTGTTATCAGTGGAGCCGATCGCAAAAGAATTGTTGTCAAGCCAATCAGCATCAAGAAAACCTAAATGGAGTTGTATAACAACAGTGAGAGAATATGCGAAACAAAATAAAATGATCTATCCATGCGAAGATACGAGGTGAAATATAAAGGAAAATTATTTCTTGAAGACAGAACAAGGGCAAAAAAAACACCTGCATTAAAACGAAATTGCTGCTTCAATTCTCCAGACTTCACATTCCAAACAACGGCAGTTCTATCGGTACTACCACTAAGGAGATAATCACCTTTATTGTTCCATTTCACAGAGAAGATTGTCCCTTCATGTTTGTTAAGAGTTTGAAGCAATGACCCTGGATGAAAAGTCAGTTATACGTATCAGTTAGAAAGACGATCCAGTTTGATGACAACACGAGTATTCCATCATGCCCCTTACCTGCTCGGGTCCAGATTCTGGCTTGGCCATCGTAAGAACCTGTCGCAAGCAGGGAACCCTTCCTCTGTACAAGAAAAATTCATAAATACAAGATTGAATAATAACAAGAAAATCAAATTGTAAGCACAAACAATACAGAAAAGTATAGATCAACGAAAAGTATAGATCAACGAAAGTCGGCCCAAAACAAGTAGTGGAAAACTCACATTCCAATCAAGTGTTGTAACATCGTTGTTTTCCTCAGTTGCTCGACTGTCCAAATGCTTCAAAACCATAACATTTGGAGGCTTCCTCTGCATAGTAGAATTGCCTGAACCATCGCCAATAGTCCAAATTCTAGCAGTAGAGTCTCCAGACCTAAATTGATATTACACATGGTTAGCTATAATAGAATTATTTAACCATATGCTAATATCATGATATCACCGACCAATTAGATATTCAAATTCCCTGTGCTTACGATGATTATTTCTAAAAGTTGTAAAATCACGAGAGAATTAGAAACAGAAGTATGAGTATGAACATGAGCCGATTCATAGAAGATAGCAACAAAAGAAAAAAACGGAACTAATACTTACCCAGATGCGAGAAGTGACCCTTCCGGACTCCAAGCACAGACAAAAACCTGGCATGAGTTTAGGAACAAGAGAAATTTGTAACGTTAATATAGAAAACAGAAAAGATATGAAATTTATCATTTTGGCTGTTAAAAATTGAAGTGGACTAGAAGAACTTTATCGAGATATGGTCAAACCTCAGATGTATGCCCTTCCAAAGCCCTTACATCACAGCTAGAAATTTCACACGGCAAAGAGGTCGAGTCTGTGCAGATATCCATAGGCTCCAAATCTATCATGCAACAAAAGCAAAACTTAGTGTCCACAAGACCAACACAGAAAAATGTAGAAGTATCAGCTTCATGCTCACAATGCTCATACAAGTAACAAATTAGCTGCAATGGGGAATGTATTACCTCCGTCATTTCCATTTTTCTCCTTCTCGCTGTCTCTTGCAGGTTCTCGTTCATGGTCGCGCTCATTGTCAGCATTTGCCTTATCTTTCCTAACCTTTTCCTTTTCCTCTTTAATCATTTGTTGCAACTCAGATACACTTTTTGTTATGAGATCAAAAGGTTCCACAAACCTGAAGTCTTCATCCATATTGGTATCATCCTGCATTCCATAGTTATTATTGGTTAGTTAAGAGTTATAAAATGATCAGATAGAAAAAAAAAAGAATATTCAAATATTTGACTTACAATGCTCAAGTTGGTTTCCAACTCAAGATATTGGAGACCCTTTTGCACAATTTTAATCAGTGCATTAATGGGAACCAGACGACCATCTATCGAGCTCCTATTGAGCCCTGCCTCGTATCCGAAATTAAATGCTGCATGAATGAATCCTGAAAAAATATATCAGAAAATCAGTAGACTGATTAGATATTACCGTACTAGTCCATCACGATCAAAGTTAAGGTGTCAGCAAACCTATTAGCTAATCATATTCAATGAAGCAACAACTGATATTATAAAGGACCGACCATAAACTAGAGTGTCTTGAACACCTTGGAAGATCACTAGAAGTAACTTAAATTTTGTTGTTCAATCAAGTAAGAGAAGTTGAGTTTGTCTCAATCTTGTTATTATCTTTTTTCTTTTTTCTTGCTCGAATAATCAGGAGCGACTGTTCCAATGCCCCATACAGCATGCAAAAACTAAACCAACAATTGAAACGAGCACGAAAAGATTTCTGTTTGTCATCCAGAAGAAAGAAAAGCAATATGCAGTTCGACCCCAAAAACATCAGTGTCGATCTGCCCATTCTAGTTTTAAAGTATTTTCGAACAGAATAACTTTCCAGCTATTATTTTTATACTTTCTTCCACTATCACTACTTTAATCGTATATGTCAAATTAGCGACTTAACTTCCGTCCGTAGTCAAACACCATCCTACTCACCCCAGAACCTAATAGTCCTTGTTTAAATAACCAAACTAGCCAATTTCTCTGTTACTAGTCATTCTTTATAATCATTGAAATATAGGAAAGCCTTATCTTTCTTGTCAAAGCAGTAAAGACGGGACATTTTCTGCTAACGGGAATTGCCCATTCAGTCCTAGCCACTACCAGATGAAGTCAATTTTATTCTTGACAAGGTTCGCACTAGAATACAACAACAACAGCATACCTGATGTAATCCCACAAGAGGGATAAGGGGAGGAGAGGATGTTTGCAGATCTAACCCCTACCTTCGAGGTAGAGGGCTATTTCCGATAGACCCTTGGATCGAAAAAACGCTTATCACTAGAATGGTTACAGAAAAATGCTTATATCGCAGAATTTAACTCGTCTAACAACAACATACCCAAGGGGTCTGTGTAGGGTGGTGTGTACACAAATCTTAATCCTATCTGTGCAGGTAAAGGGCGATGTTTCCAAATGTACCAAAGCAACTGCATTCGTCTAAATGTGATTAAAAAAAATAATTTACCATAAAAAACGCTTAAAAGGACTATAAAGAATCAAACTATCATTTGAATCCTAAAAGATTGTACATGTTCTGAAGATGAAAATTGAATTACCTGATTCCTGGAGGTACCGGAAGACGATGAAATTCAACAGGTCGGAGGTTAAAGAGGCCATTGTTTGTGAATCTGCTGCGGCGACGGCGGCGGAGTTAAATAAACAGAGATATAGGCTAGGCTACTACTACCTATGATATATAGAGGGAAAAAATGAAATGTGGAATTTTGGGAGACACAACATTTATATATGAGACATTAAAATAAGAAATGTTTTCGTTCCGAAAGGCATTTCGAATTAATGTCGACTGTTGAATGACTAATGTACCCTCCACGCTCCAGCAAAAGAAATATTATTGTTTTTAACAAAATCAGTTGGTTAAAACAAATACTATGCTGGCAAGAGTTGAATAGTTAAACATATTTAATCATAGCCAAAAATGGAGAGACGAATTCAGAATTTTAATGTGATGTTTAATTGGTAATATACCACAGTACATTCAATTTACGGAAATCAAAATCTATTATCTAATTTAGATGAACCCCTCATACACTAAATGATGACAAGTTATTGGCATCCCTAACACCTAACGTTGAGGTAGAGAGGTTGTTTACGATAGATCCTTGGCTTAGAAAACGCTTATGCACTAGAACTTTTTTCGTAACTGTTAAAGTATATGTGAGCCACTTTTATAACGAGGTTATATATCAGCTCTAAAATGCAAAGTAAAGGTATAACATACCCTTTTCCCTTTTATAAATTCTATAAGTTTGACTATAAGAGAAAATTTCTAGTGATTATCGTAGCTCTGAGCTCAGCAGCCATGGGAGCCTTGCTTAGCTTTGAGAAACAGAGCTGGGCAACGCCAAAACAGCATAATTTTTTTTGGAAGAGTTCGTCAAACAACCATTAGACCATCCAAGGCTCCACGATAGAAATTGTGACCCAACAACGGCCATCGGTGCTGTTAATCACACTCTAGTCTAACGGCCACGATTCATCCACTAGTCTTAATTTCGTGTCTCCTTAGAGGTTGTTACACGAAAATGTTTACTTTGCATAATTTAACTCGTCTAACAACAACAACAACATACCCAGTGTGTACACAAGCTTTACCTCTAACAGAAGAGCTATTCCCAAACACACTCTCGCCAGAGGCGGAGCCAGAATTTTTGATAAAAGGGTTCAAAATCTGAAAGAAATAGACACACGAAGTAGCTGAAGGAGGTTCAACATCTGCTATATATACCTAAAAAATTATTTTTAATCATATCAAAATAATATAATTTTCCGTCGAAGGGTGTTCAGATGAACCCTAAAGCTATGGTGGCTCTGCCACTGGCTCTCACCTCTAGTAAATCATATCAAATCAATTAAAAAGTACTCATCTAACTAGTGATTCAAATTTCAAAACAAAATCGAATATATGAGGAACAAGCTCAGAAAGAGAAAATTGAAGTACCTGATTCATCGAAGTATGTCTAGTGGCATCGCCACATGGTGGTAAGGGTGTCTAATTCGTCTAAAAAATTACAATATATATAAAAGTAATATGATACAAGAAATGATTAAATAACATATTTTGAACAACCTTAACATAAAAACCTGTAACTTCTGGATACCCTTTGTGAAATTTCTGGCTCGGCCACTTGAAGTAACGGTAAACATTGTAATTCGGTTTGAGGTAATCAATACCATTGTTTGTGAATCTCCGGCAGAATAAAGTAAACAGACATACAAAGAGGGGGAAATGGATAAAGGGAAATTTGAGAGAGATGGTATTTATATATAAGGCGTTAGAATTGGATTTGTTTTAGTTTTATGACTAAACTACCCAAACACATGGTTATAAATAAAATAAAAAAACTCACACATTAATTTAAAAAAAAAAGGAAAAAAGAAAAAGCTTCCAAAAATTAATACTACCACAAAGTTCGAACCGGTGGAGCTGTCTGTGTGACAGATTACCTACTTTGCCAATTGAACTACTAACAATTTTATTAAGTGGGTGACAAAGAAAATATATATTTGTTTTCTTAAACATAGTGTATATAAATATATACAAAGTTTTTTCTGAGATCAATGGGTGTCATGGCACCCCCACAGGCACCCATAAATCCGCCCCTGCCTGTAGTAATTTGGAAATCAGTTGACCATAAACTAATCAGTCCTTTATTCCATGTTCCTCTACTAGCTTCTGCAATAACTTGTCATCTTGAAGATTCCAATATCAAGGCTTGTTCTTTCCCTTTTTCTTCAATTTCCACTCAATAAAATTAGTCAAGTATATGAGATAGAAGGAATGAACAATACATGGGATATAAAGTACAAAGTATATATGTCCAGTGGGTGGAAGGAGGAGGTAGGCCTAGCATTTACTTGGTAAAGACTTGTGAGGAGAGTGGAGTATATATAGTGGGGGTGGGGGTACATGGGATAGGGGTGACCGGATTAATAGGTACTCTCTTCGTTTAAAAAAAGAATGACATGCTTTTCTTTTTAATCTACTTAAAAAAGAATGACCTCATTTCTTTTTTGGTAACGTTTTAATTTCAGCTTATCATGTTACATGTTTAAGGCCATAAGATTAAAAAAAAATTTGAGTTTTTTTTTTTTTGGGATAAAATCATCACTCAACTATGACTCAAATCTAATGTATATCCTTAAATTATCTAAGTGAGCAAAAAACGTCCTTATACTGTCGAAAAAATAACAAGAATAATCATTTAGCCTATTTTTATTAAGAAACTTATTGAACCCATAAAAAAATATTTTTTTTTTATAATTTGATCACGTCTTGGCCACGACGAAAAGATCAAAATTACCTAAAAAAAAATAAGGATATGGGTAGGATCTGAATCTTGAATTTACATTTCGTGTGTTGTTAGTTTGTATAGCATGTTTTTTTTACATCATCAAGTAAATTGACTTGCACCAATATATAAGTTTTGAAATATTCATACAGTACGTCCCAAAGGTTAAAAAGATTATGTAAAAAAATCATTTCAAGTATATTACATCCAACTATTTAGAGATTATCTTTATAAATATTGAGGGGTATATACTATATATACAATGTTCACATTTTATACAATGTACATAAATGCTTTAAATTTAATGAAATCACGTAGGTGTTTAGTTATTAAAATAAAAAAATAACTACTTTATTTGAAATTTTTGAAGTTGGAGTAATACTTTTTTTTCCCAAAGAATATTTAGAATTTAAACATATTTTATCTGAATATAATTTAAATTCTCAATTTCAAAAAAATTTAAAAAAATCACCTAATTTAATTAGCTTAACCATGTGTACATATATTCATTCGACTTTACACATTCTTTGTTGGGGCGTGAGTTTTTTAAAAATAAAATAGACAAAAGGATGAATTTGCAATTTTTTGGATAGTTCAGGAATGTTTTCTGTTCACTTATAAAACACAAGAATGTACTTTAGGTTTTGGTCATACTCCAGGAATGATTTTAGCCAAAAACTCTGAAACTTTTAGTACATTTGACACAACTTTAATTTAGGACCACAAAATTTAAAAATTATCTCTATTTTCTAAAATTTTGTACCAAGTCAAAGGAGACCACTCATTTCAAATGGTGGAAGTACTTATTAATTATACAAATGAAATGTATCCCATTGCTAATATCTCATAAATTATTAGTTTTTTCTTTAAATAGTGTTTGATGGATTGGATTGGAGGGTAGTAATATTAAAGTTTGACTAACCATTATTTTAGGAGAAAAAACAAAATAACATTCAAACTAGTCATTTTAACTACAAAATAAATGTTTGACAGATAATTATTTTTATGTGTAATAAACTTAAGTGTTTTCACATCAAACTAATGAATGTAAGAGATTTACTTTGATAGGCGCTTATATCGAGATTAACTGAAATTTTGGTAGAAAATTAATAAATTATATTTATATCATTCTGTGTATAAACTCCTTGACTTATAGTTTAATTTCATATTTTTATTTTGACTATCTTAAACTCTCGATTATTATGTGTTGGCATTTGAGGAAGAAGCAGTCTGTCAACTAATGCACATGGTTCAATTGATTTGCCACCTTATTTTTATTCCAAGTGATTTTCATTTTTTTGTGTATAAAATATTAACGGTTTAACCTATACGAACAAATAATAATCACTGATAAATTGAGATGTTAGTGATCCTAGAACTATTTAGCATATCTATAAATCGATAACTAAGTCGAATTGATAAACTTTATGTTGGGTTTTAAAAGGTGTGAATGAAAAATGAAGAGTTGCGACTTTTATGAAGAGTTGCGATTTTTATGAAAGGTTGCGATTTTTATGACAAGTTATGACTTTCATGAAAAGTTGCGACTTTTATGAAAAATTGTGACTTTTATGAAAAGTTATGACTTTTATGAAAGGTGACGACCTTTCTGAAAGATTGTAACTTTTCCAAAGGTTTGTAACCTTTCCAGTAAGGCACAATAAGAACCTTTCGCACTACCCTTGGTTCTATAAATTTAGGGATTTTCTCTCATTTTAAATATATAGAATACAAATTTTTCTGATCTCTTCTTCTTCTTCTTCTGCACAACAAAATTACTTTGTGAATTTTACTGCTGTTGACTGGTCGCTGACACTAGAGTTTTTGATATCTATACACTGGTGATTGAGATCATTTTACCATGGGAGGTCATATTCCAAATCAAACTTCGGATATTAGAGGAGAATAATTTCCTTAAGGGGACACTGTGAGTTCAGTGGACTTGATCTTTTTCTGTTCAACTTTTTCCAGATTCTGGTCATATTTTATGTTTTTCTTAATTAATTTCTATTCATCTCGTATACTGATTCAGTAAACTTTGATTACTTCATGTTTCTGCAATGTTTTATCAGAATCAATAATTCTGTTTTTCAAACACAGCTTGACAACAATCTTAAGGAAATTATTATACCGTTAGTATTTTTTGTATTGTACTGATTGAGAGAATCTGATCATGGGAGTAGAAGATAAATGCATTACTTCTCTATAATTCGTTGCTTTGTTTAGCAAGGTCGAAGTAAGAATGTAACAGAAAAAATTTGTGGTATTTTAATTAAAGATTACCAGGTAACCATCTTATTATATTGTCTTAGGATGAAAACAGTTTCTAAGAGTTATCATCTTTGATTTTTTATCATGTGTAGCTTTGGAAAAAGATCTGCAAACCATATGTTGTGGAATGAATTTTACTTGGCAAATATTGTTGCCTTTAAAATTTTTTAGTTTGCAAAAATGAGAGATGCATATTTTTGTTTGATAAAATAATATATCAAAATGTTATAGTTGGAAGACTATTTGATAAGAAAAACATTTCTATGTGATGGTCTAAGAATATGTTTTATTCTGATTGGAGAAAGAAAAAAAAAGACTTTTGTAGTTTTGTACTCTATGTGAAATGTTAGTGTCTCTGATTTTTTTAGACTAAAACTTTTTGTGGTTTTCTACTCTAAATAAATTGGACATTGCAATTGCTTTGAAGAATATGAAAACTTCACATGATAAGTCAGTGTTGTACTTTTTTATGTTTTATAAACTTTATTATTAAACAGAAAAAAAAGTACAAAATTTTATCTTTATTGTTAGTATTCTAAATACTAAGTGGTATGTCTATTTGTGATAGACGAGAAATACCAGCGTTTTGGGTATCAATACACTGGTGATTGAGATCATTCTACCTTGGGAGGATATATTCCAAATCAAACCTCGGATAACGGAGGGAAATTATTTCCTTAAGAGGACACTGTGCATTCAGTGAGCTTGATTTTCTTTTTGTTTTTCCAAATTCTGGTATGTGTCAATTTTTAGATTTGTGAATTAATTTTTGTTCTTCTATTCTTCACTTGTTCATTACACTTTGGTTACTTCGTGTTTCTGCAAAGTATGTTGGAATCAGTAAGATTCTTTAAACACAGATTGACAACAATTCTTCTTTAAGAAAAATATTTCATATATTTTTTCTAATCTGTTTCTGATTCTAGTTTCTCTACTAGTTTTAATTTTCTAGTTATGAAAATGTTCTTAAACTTTGTTGCGTCTTACCGAGTTCTTCAACATTTTGTTCTAAGTATCTTAGGAATACTAGATGAATAATACTTTAAAAGTGAACTGAATTGATCGATACACAACCCTTGGGAGATCTAGTATGTAGCTTAGGTAAAAATGCATCCCCCCTTGATTCAGGGTGTTATTGTTTTAAAAAGGAAATATACTTATTGGACCCTGAAGGGTAGTTTAGTCATTCAACAATTCATTCGAAACGCCTTTTTTGGAACCAACATAACTTTCACACATCCCAAAATTCACACTTACCATATGTTTTGCCTCTATATACATGAGAGGATGTAATAGTAATCCATTTGTCTGTTTTGAGTTTAAGCGGCTAACAATTCACAACAATGGCCTCTTTAACCTCTGAGTTCCTCAATTTCATTGTTTTCCGCTACCTCAGTGAATCAGGTAATTTAATTCTCATCTTTAGAACTTGTTATATCTATTCAAATTTAATTGATGTTATGTTTCTATTTTGAAATCCCCATGTATCCGAGTTTAATTGTCTTGATATGCTTTACTTAATTTGAGAGGATCCGAGTTTGAAAACCGAATCCCTCTATCTGCACAAGGTAGGGGTTAACGATTGCGTACACAAACCTTCCCAAACACCCCTGGATATGTTGTTGTTAGATGATCGTTTTTTTTAATTTATAAACCGTTTCGAGCATCTTTTTATTAAGAATATAATTTTAAAAACTCAACACAGACAAGTACAAGCAAAGGGGGCTAGATGATGTGAAATTCTGCAAATAAACATTTTTATGCTCTTATGAGCCAAGGATCTATCAAAAACAGTCTCTCAACCTCAAAGTTTGATATATTTTTTCAGGATTCACACATGCAGCATTTACTTTTGGATACGAGGCAGGGATCAATAGGAGCACGATCAATGGACATCTAGTTCCTCCTGGTGCTCTTGTTCAATTTGTTCAAAAGGGTATTCAGTATCTTGAACTGGAATCTAATTTGGGCAATGTAAGATGAACATTTTGATATTCTGATTTTCCTATATGAAGTTTAGTTCTTTTTACCACTCTGTACTAACCAATAAATTACGGAATGCAGGATGATACCGATATGAATGAAGACTTCAAGCTTCTAGAGCCTTTGGATCTCATTACAAAGGATGTAGATGAGCTGCGGAAAATAATAAAAGAGAAAAAGGAGAAGGTTCAGAAAGGTAAAGAGAATGCTGACCACAAACGAGAACCTACAAGTAATAGGGAGATGGAGAAACAACAAAAGGACAGAGAAACTAGTGATGTTATGGTTTTGGAAGGGCATACATCTGAGGTTCGCCATGATTTCTCAATAGGTGATCTGATATATATCTTCAGTTTTCATTACAATTCTCTTTTGTTTCTATACTCGTGCTAGGTTTTTGTCTGTGCTTGGAGTCCAGAAGGGTCACTACTTGCATCGGGGTAAGCATTAGTACCATTTCTTTCTTTTTTGCTCTCGTATATGAATCAACTGATGTTCATATTCATACTGCTGTTTTTTTAGACTCGTTGAACGAATCATGTTTATAATAGCTAACCTTGTGTAATAACACGTAAGGTCCGGAGACGCGACTGCTAGAATTTGGACTATTGGAGATGGTCCATGTAATTCTACTATCCCAAATGTTTTGGTTTTGAACCATTTGGAAAGTCAAGCAACTGAGGAAAACAAGGATGTTACATCACTTGACTGGAATGTGAGTTTTCTACTGCTTGTTTTGGGTTGACTTTCGTTGATGTACTTTTCTGAAATTAGATTGCATTGCTTGTACAGAGAGAGGGTACCCTGCTTGCAACAGGTTCTTACGATGGCCAAGCCAAAATCTGGAAACGATCTGGTAAGGGGCATGGAGGAAAAACTTGTTTTGAAGATTGAATGTATAAATTATCAGTGCTTTTTGTGTCTTGTTTTCTCTTACTGACTTTTCATACAGGGGAATTGGTTAGTACTCTTAACAAACATAAAGGGCCAATCATATCTTTGAAGTGGAACGAGAAAGGTGATTATCTCCTTAGCGGTAGTATTGATACAACTGCTGTTGTTTGGAATGTGAAGTCTGGAGAATCAAAGCAGCAATTTGATTTTCATTCAGGTGTTCTGTCTGAATTATTCTTTATATTTTACCTCATATCTAAGCAAGGATAGATTTTGTTTTGTTTTGTTTATGTTCTCATTGTTGTTAAACAACCCCATGTAGGTCCATTGCTTGATGTTTCTTGGCGAAACAATGATTCTTTCGCGACCAGCTCCGTTGATAACATGATATATGTTTGTAAAGTTGGAGAGAACAAACCAGTCAAAAAGTTCTCAGGACATCAGGTGACGACTGAAGCTTAGCATGTTATGCTTCATTCATACATTGATGTATCCGTTGTGAATAGTCTTAAAGGGTTGTTTACTTTGCCATTGCAGGATGAAATCAATGCTATCAAGTGGGACCCCTCAGGTTCTTTGCTGGCTTCATGCTCTGATGATACCACAATTAAGGTAATTTCTATCTTGTCCTTCTAAAGGTTAGACGCATGTACGTTTCAGACCATGCAGCAGACATAAGCTTGGTGTTTTTTAAATGGGATAAGGTAGAGAGGCGGTGCGGTGTGCCACTTGCGCTCGAGGATTTTGTCAATAATTTATTGTTTTTATGCAGTTATGGAGCATGAAACAGGATGTCTGCTTACATGATTTCAGAGAACATACCAAAGTAACTATACCTGTTCTTTCTTTTTCTTTGTTGATTCATTTAATCAAATCAGACATCAGCTGCTGACTAATATTATTTTTGTTAGGAGGTACATACCGTCAAATGGAGTCCTGCTGGCGCTGGTACAAGCAGTCTGAATCAACAGTTGTTGCTGGCAAGGTATTCTATCTATTGCTATAGTCATGTTTACAATATTCTTTCACAAGTGGTGGTAGCACAAGGTTCTCGATTATATATTACATTCCCCTACTTTTTTACTTCTTTGAGCTTATTGGTTTTGTTTTATTGTCTGTCTGTGTAGTGCATCATTTGACTGTACGGTGAAGCTATGGGATGTTGAACTAGGACGTCTTCTTCACAGCTTGAACGGTCACAGGTAATTGATGTGAACTCATTATATCTACTTGGAACGGACAGAGGAGATAATAAGGCACTCTTAATAAAATTACACTTAATTAATTGTCAATTGATATGCTCGAGTATTATGGGGTTTGTTTAGTGTTTACTGGTACTCAATTTAACTACCAATATATGTGTATCTTTCTTTTAGTTCATCAAATCTTTTTATCGTTCTTAAAGTTTTTTGGTTTTTACTAAGTAGGTTTTGTTCCATTTTGAATCCAGGGAATCTGTTTATTCTATTGCATTTAGTCCGAACGGTGAATACATGGCAAGTGGATCATTGGACAAATGCATGAATATATGGTCAATTAAGGAGGCCAAGATTGTAAGAACTTACAATGGCGATGGCGCCATTTTTGAAGTTTGCTGGAACAAGCAAGGCAACAAGGTTGCAGCTTGTTTCGCAAACAAGAAGGTCTGCGTCTTTGACATGCGATTGTAGATCAGGTTGAGGAATCGATGTGAAACTCTGCCTTTCAGAAACGCTGAATAATTGAGGCTCAAACTAAAGTCACATCGTAGATAACCTTTTTGTTGGTTACATCTAGTGTCTGGTTACCCAGATTGGGACCCGACTAAATCATTATCGCATTGATCTGAACTTTAAGGGATTGTTTGGTTTGCAAACATATTATGTTGGATTATAATATGGGATTATGATTCCATAAATTCTGTAATCCTATATTAAGCCACTCAACGTACTAAATAAAACATCCGCAACTCCTTCTCTGCAAAAATAGTCTCACTGGTTTTCTCTTCTTTTTCTTCTTTCCTGTTATTTGTCGTTTGATTATTGAGCTTCCTGTTGGTTTTAATTCTTCAATAGGAAGGATCTCATGATGTTTAAGAATGATTTTAGTTAGCTAAACATGAGAAAAGATCAAAATATCAATATCTGAGGGTGGGTCCTTGACGCGGAGAAACATTTAGATTTTTGGTTCGGAAATAACTTTTGAGGCAAAACGGTCCGTATCATTTTTCTCAAATATAGGGAGCAGGTCCGCGACGCAAAGGCATTTTCCAGATTTGCCCGACGAAATTTCTTCTTTGTTTCCAGCCCCAATACGCCTAAACTCAGTTCTTTTTCCCAAAAATCTTTTTAGATATAGATACCTAACAAATGTACCTAAGAAGCTAATTCCAAATAACTCTATAATTTGATGTAACGCTCTCTAAAACTTCTAAATATCAACACAATTCAAGAACAACATGAAAATCAAGAACAAATATCCAGAACATCAAATTTCAAACTCTTTTAGGCTGAATCACGCTGAAATAAACATATTTAGCACGTGGGTGAACAAACCCAACTTTATGAAAGCATCACATATCTTGTAGGATTAAATCCTTAGCGAAATCCGCAACTAGATTGAACGATTGTGACGAATCTTGCCCTTTCTTCTTATTTCTCCTCTTTTCTCCTTTCTCCAAGTCCTAGCTTATATTTCCATTTTTCTAAACTGACCAAAATCTTATTTGACCCATATTAAACTCCTAAAATTGAATTAAAATAGTAGGGCAAGGAAAATACTAAAGTACCCTTCAAAAATCCGGATTGAACTTTCCTTAATCAAACAACCCAACTTCTAAAAGGCATATCTTACTCATACGAACTCGAAATTCCCCAAACTAGGTGGCTTGAAAAGATCATTCCAACAGATTTTCTAACATATCTGGAAGTACACCTAACTCATCTTTAGCTAGGAGTTGTGGCCGTTTGAAGTTGACCTAAACTCAACTTATTCTAACTTAACAAATTTTCCAGATTTTTAATTCTTTCCAATAATGGCTATTTCAAATTCTTATTTTCTTCCAAGTTAATTTAATTTGTGAGATGTCACATAATATATTGATTAATCAAACTTCAACCCTTTATATCAATCACTAAAATAATGTTACCAATACGCCATTTAAAAATTAATAGTCTGAATAATCAGAGTCGAACTCAAAAATTTAATTCTATGAACTTTGATACTCCTTTTGTCCAACAATAGCTGTCCACTATTGACTTGACACACCTTTTAAGAAACAATAAATAATAGAGATAATATTACTATATTATCCTTTTGAATTTATTAAATTTATACTTGAGAAATGTGTTGGAAGATAAATAGTATTTAATAGTAAGGTAATATAGACACAAAATATAAATTATCTCTCGATCTTTTAAATTGGGCAGGTATTGTTGGGCAACTATTTTTAGTATAGTGGACAACTATTATTGGACGGAGATGTAGTTGGTTCATATGCCGATACATGTGTCATTTAAACTACTTGCTCGATTCGTTTCACCCTATTTGAATTCTTGTTAAATCTGAGTTCGAGTAAAGAGAGACTCAAAGATGTAGATGGATCCAGCAATAATGGTGAAACTATTGAAAGAGGGTAAATCCCCCCTATAGGGTAATGGGCGGATAAAGACACAACTGAGGAAACCTAGAAAAATTCAAATTGTTCAAATTATATTCAAATGGACTCCAAGATGTCGATGGATTGGACATTACTAGTGAAACTGCTAAAAGAGGGTCAAATCCATATGGACTACTTGGATTTGTACCTTCCCTGATATTGAATTATCTCTTCAATAATGTTTGAGGATTTTTGAATGTCAAATCTTCCGACATAAAAAAGTGCTTCCTTTTAAGGGTGAAATTTCAATGATATTTTATCGCGTTATTGGTTCGATCTGATAACAGACGGGCTATCAGGTTCCATTGATTATCAAATTTGGCATTAGTATTGATAACAGTATCATCTTCTTCAGGAGTAAAAGGTTGATAATCCATTTGGAAGAAAGTTGATCACACCACCGAAGCCTACATGATTTTCCAGATCGATCTGGAATTAATTGACCGATAACAAACCAGTTCTTTGTTCCATGTTGCTTTACTAGCTTTTGCAGTAGTTCGTCCTCTTCGGGATTCCAATATAAACACTTTTTCTGGCACTTTTTGTTCATTGTTTCCACTGAATAAAATCAGTCGAGTATATGAGATAGAAAGAAGGAAGGATACTGGCGATAAAACGTACAAATTATATATGTACAGTGGGGTAGTAGGGGGAGGTAGGGCCTAGGATTAACACTACATCAACAATGAGTTTTAGCGGCAATTAATTAACAATTGCCACTAAATATGTATTTTTAGCGATAATTAACACTCATTATATGTCCCTAAAGGCTTTAGCGATATTGGATGTAATGGCAATTAACTAATGTCGGTAAAGGCTTTAACACTCTTTATTAATGTATCATTTTATTGTCGCTAAAAGTTATTTTTGTTGTAGTGTATATATTGTGGGGCGGGGTAGAGGGGATAGGGATGATCAGATTATTAGGTAGTTATTAATTATACAAATGAAGTATATCCCATTGCTAAAATATCATAAATTAATTAGTTTTTTTCTTGGGAAAGTGCACAAGTACCCCCTCCCCTCCAAAAAAATCCTATGCCTGAAATATCTCACACGTCGCCCGTCCATGGAGGAATTATGGTACATGACCTTATCTTGTGAGCCCAGCGCGTGTTGACATTTTTAACAAGCTAGTGTCACGTCGGTCGAAAAGGGGTAGAAAATTATTTATAAGATAAGTTTGGGGATGTCATAGGACCTTAGTATAGTATAATCGTGTCTCTGAATTTCGGGCATAAGTTGGGGGTACTTATGCATTTTTCCTTTTTTATTTAAATAGTGTTGGGTGAACTGAATTAGAAGGAATAGGATCGAAGTAATATTGAAGTTTGACTAGCTATTATTTTAGGAAAAGGCAATATAACATTCAAACTAACCATTTTTATTTAAACTAGGGTGTTATTGTTTTAAAAAGTAAATATATTTATTGGAGCCTGAAAGGTAGTTTAGTCATTCAACAATTAATTGAAAATGCCTTTTTTGTACATATTGATCCCTCAACTCCCTACGAAGGGTTCTATAAAGATTTCGCAAAGAAACCGTCTGTAAGTTATATCACCAACATATTTATGGGCTAACACATACGAAAAATTGAGAGAATCGCCTAATTCCTGTAAATTGACCCCTTAATATCCAAAATGGACTCTAATAATTGTGATATTGTACATATTTTTCCATCAACTCCCCATGGAGGTTTCTGTAAATATTTTGCAAAGAAATCATCCAGAAGACAAATCACCAAAAAATTCTTGGGCTAACGCACACACAATAAAAAAAAAGGGAAAACGCACAAGTACCTTCTCAATCTATGCCGAAATCCCAGAGACACACTTATACTATAGTAAGGTTCTATTACCCCTGAACTTATTTTATAAGTAATTTTCTACCCCTTTTCGGCCTACGTGGCACTAGCTTGAAAAAAAATCAACCAACGTTGGGCCCACAAGATAGTGTCACGTAGGCCGAAAATGGTAGAAAATTTCATATAAAATAAGTTCAATGGGGTAATAGGACCTTCATATAGTATAAGTGTGTCTCTGTGATTTCTATCATATTTTTCGCCTCTATATATATGAGAGGATGTAGTAGTAATCAGGTAATTTAATTCTCATTCTTCAGAACCTGTTATATCTATCCAATTTTAATTGATGTTGTGTTTCTATTTTGAATCCGAGTTTGAAAATTGGATCCTATATATATATATATATATATATATATATATATATATATATATATATATATATATATATATATATATTCACTAGGTAGGGATTAAAGTTCGCGTACACAGCAACCTCCCCACACACCCTTGGGTATGTTGTTGATGTTAAATTTTGCAAAGTGAACATCGTTTTCTCTATCGAAAACATGTTGTTTTTGTTTACTAGGTTTGATTCATTTAATATTCACTAGAATAATAAATTTTGAATTCAGTAAATTGAATATGTTGTTATTACTAAATTTAAACATCTCATTTAAATTTCGTATTTGTCTCTCCATTTATAGATAGGATTAAATATAAATTTAACTTTCAACTCTTGCCAATGAGAAATTAAAATTGATCATGATGGACTAGTACCAATGAAGGATTCACATTCAACATTTCCTTTTGGGTAGTATATATCAAACCGGTCTACTGGTTTTGTTGATATATTTTTTTAGGATTCACATATTTAACATTTACTTTTGGATACGAGCCAGGGATCAATAGGAGCACAATGGATGGACTTCTAGTTCCTGTTGGTGCTCTTATTCAATTTGTGCAAAAGGGTATTTAGAATCTTGAACTGGAAACTAATTTGAGCAATGTAACCCACACGTTGCTCAAATTTGTTTCCAGTTCAAGATATTGAATACCCTTTTGCACAAGTTCAATAAGAGCATCAAAAGGAACTAAATTTTTATCCATTGTGCTCTTATTGATCCTAGCCTCGTGTCCAAAAGTAAAGGTTGAATGTGCGAATCCTGAAAAAATATATCAGCACACCAATGGACTGATTAGAGGCCAAGATTGAAAAAACTTATAACGGCGACAAAGGCATTTTTGAAGTGTGTTGGAACAAGGAAGGCTGCAAGGTTGCAACTTATTTCGCAAACAAGAAGGTTTATGTGTTTGATGTGCGATTATAGATGTTGAAGAGTACTTCTAAAGGACTCGGGAACTGAAAATTTTTCATTTTAGTTGATTTATGCGCTTATTTGGACATATGGTGTAAGACTTTGTTTGGTATCATGCTTTCTTTCATTGCTTTATCAATCATATATAGGCTCTTTTCAGCTTAATACATAATTAACTTGTCAAAATATTCCATTTAACCTTCGATCTAAATCATGCTTCAATTGAACATGCCTAATTTGAATATCTAAATATAATATTTTCACTTGCTTATAAAGTTGGTATCAAGCTTGTTTTTTATGACAATATATTTATGGGCCAGCAACCACGAAAAAGTAAAAAAAATAGTCTAATTACTGTAAATTTGCACCAAAAAGGACTCTAAAATTTTTCGATATTATACGTATTGCTCCCACAACTTTCTACGAAGGATTTCGTAAAGGTTTCGCAAAGAAATAGTTCAAAAATCATATCACCAAAATATTCATGGGTTAACACACACGAAAAACTGAAAAGATCACCTAATTTCTATAAATTGACCTCTAAATTTCCAAAATGGATTCTAAGAAAAATGTGAGATTATATCTATTGTTCCCCCAACTCCTTGTGGAGGGTACTGTAAAGATTTTACAAAGAAATTTTCTGGAAGACATATCACCAAAATATTCTAGCGCGGACACGAAAAAATATTTTTTATTCAAATAGTGTCAAATTCCAAAATAAAAGGAAAGGGATGCTTGTATGCACATTAGATTCGCTAACTCAATTGTGAAAATCGCTTAATTCCTATACATTGGCCTCTATTTGAGTAAAATAGACTCTAAAAATTGTGAGATTGTACATATTGATCCTTCAAATCCCTACGAAGGGTTACATAAAGATTTCACAAAGAAACGTCTGTAAGTTATATCACCAACATATTTAGGGGCTAACACATACAAAAAATTGAGAGAATCGCCTAATTCCTGTAAATTGACCCCTTAATATCCAAAATGGACTCTAATAATTGTGATATTGTACATATTGTTCCATCAACTCCCCATGGAGGTTTCTGTAAATATTTTGCAAAGAAATCATCCAGAAGACAAATCACCAAAAAATTCTTGGGCTAACGCACACAATAAAAAAAAGGAAAACGCACAAGTACCCTCTCAATCTATGCCGAAATCGCAGAGACATACTTATACTATACTAAGGTTCTATTACCCCTGAACTTATTTTATAAGTAATTTTCTACCCCTTTTCGGCCTACGTGGCACTAGCTTGAAAAAAAGTCAACCAGCGTTGGGCCCATAAGATAATACCACGTAGGCCGAAAAGGGTAGAAAATTACTTATAAAATAAGTTCAAGGGGGCAATAGGACCTTTGTATAGAATAAGTCTGTCTCTGAGATTTCGGGCATAGGTTGAGAGGTACTTGTGCATTATCCCTAAAAAAAAGCTATGGAAATCGCTTAATTATTGTAAATTGCCCCCTAAATGCGCAAAATGGACTCTAAAAATTATGAGATTGTATGTACTGCTCCCTAAATCCCCACAGAGGGTTCTATAAATATTTCACAAAAAAGTCATCTGGAAGCCATATCACCAAAATATTTTTGGGCTAATACACATGAAAAATTGAGATTGTCGCCCAATTCTTGTAAATTGCACCCCTAAAAGCCCAAAATAAACTCTAAAAATTGTTAGACTATATGTTGTCCTCCCAGAACTCCCTACGAAGGGTTCTGTAAAGGTTTCACAAAAAAAATCATTCGGAAGTCATATTACCCAAATATTCTTGGCCTAACACATACAAAAAAGTAAAAACAAAATCACTTAATCCCTGTAAATTGGCCCTTGAATGCCCAAAATGAACTCTAAAAATTGTGAGAATGCAGGTATTGCTCCTCAAATCCCTACATAGGATTTCATATGCTTTCCAAAGAAATCGCCCGGAAGCTAAATCACTAAAATATTCATGGGTTTATAAGCACTAAAAACTGAGAAAATTGACTAAATCCTATTAATTGGCCCCTAAATGTCTAAAATGGATTCTAATATTTGTGAGACTATACAGATTGCTCCTCCAATTCCCTATAGATGGTACATTAAAGGTTTTCATATATGCATTATATGTAGTATATTTATTGATAAATTAAATTTCAAATGTGAATCGAACCGACCGATACAAAACCTTAGGCGAATCTAGCATATAGCTTAGGTAAAAATGCATATGCATTTGATGTTTTCATTGATAGGTTTTAATAAGTTCTATCTTGGATCAAAGGAAAGAACAATCACAATCAGATTCTCCCAAAGAATATGAATAAATAAATTTAACAATTCAAGTCTTGGCAACATAATTTTTATTTAAACCAGGGTGTTATTGTTTTAAAAAGGAAATCTATTTATTGGAGCCTGAAGGGTAGTTTAGTCATTCAATAATTCATTAAAAATGCCTTTTTTGGAACCAACATAAGGTTTTCATACATCCCAAAAAATTCACTTACCCTAATTTTTTCCTCTATATATATGAGAGGATGACCACTTTCATTTTAAGCCGCCAACAATTCACAACAATGGCCTCTTTAACCTCTGAGTTCCTCAATTTCATTGTTTTCCGCTATCTCTTTGAATCAGGTAATTTAATTCTCATCTTCAGAACTTGTTATATCTATCCAATTTTAATTGATGTTGTGTTTCTATTCTAAAATTCCCATGAATCCGAGTTTGAAAACAAGATCCTCTTTCTGCACAAGGTAGGGATTTAGGTTTGCGTACACACCTAACCCTGGATATGTTGTTGTTGTTAGATGATGTTAAATTCTGCAAAGTAAACATTTTTTATCTATCTAAACATGTTGTTGTTAGATGATGTTAAATTCTGCAAAGTAAACATTTTTTCTGTATCTAAAACATGTTGTTAGATGATGTTAAATTCTGCAAAGTAGACATTTTTTGTGTATTGAAAACATGTTGTTGTTGTTAGAAATGTTAAAATTCTGAAAAGTAAACATTTTTTTGTATCGAAAATATGTTGTTGTTGTTGTTTGCAAGGTTTTATCCACTAGAATAATACATTTTTGAATTCAGTAAATTGAATGTGTTGTTATTACCAAATTTAAACATTTCATTTAAATTTTATATATGTATCTCCATTTTTAGATAGGATTAAATAAATTTAACTTTCAACTCTTGCCCATGAGGAAGTAAATTTGATCGTGATGGACTAGTACGGATTCAGGATTCACACATTCAGCATTTGCATATCTAATCGGTATACTGGTTTTGGTGATATATTTTTTCAGGATTCAAACATCCAGCATTTACTTTTGGATACGAGGCTAGGATCAATAGGAGCACTACGGATGGACATCTAGTTCCTATTAATGCGCTTATTAACCTTGTGCAAAAGGTTATTCAGTACCTTGAGCTGGAAAATAATTTGAGCAATGTAAGGCATACATTGCTCAAGTTGGTTTCCAACTCAAGATATTGAAGACCCTTTTGCACAATTTTAATCAGCGCATTGATGGGAACCAGATGACCATCTATTGTGCTCCTATTAAGACCTGCCTCGTATCCAAAAGAAAATGCTGCATGAATGAATCCTGAAAAAATATATCAGAAAACCAGTAGACTGATTAGAGGCCAAGATTTTAAAAACTTATAACGGCGATGGAGGCATTTTTGAAGTGTGTTGAAACAATGATTCTTTCGCGACCAGCTCCGCTGATAGCATGATATATGTTTGTAAAGTTGGAGAGAACAAACCAGTCAAAAAGTTCTCAGGACATCAGGTGACGACTGAAGCTTAGCACGTTATGCTTGATTCGAACATTGATGTATCCATTGGGAATAGTCTTAAGGGTTGTTTACTTTGCCATTGCAGAATGAAATCAATGCTATCGTTGGGACCCCTCAGGTTCTTTGCTGGCTTCATGCTCTGATTATACCACAGTTAAGGTATTTCCTATCTTGTCCTTCTAAAGGTTAGGCACATGTCACATTTCGAACCGTGAAGCATACATAAGCTTGGTATTTTTTAAATGGGATAAGGCAGAGAGGCGTAGCGGTGTGCCACTGGCCCTCGAGGATTTTGTCAATAATTTATTGTTTTTGTGCAGATATGGAGCATGAAATAGGATGTCTGCTTGCATGATTTCCGAGAACATAGCAAAGTATCTATTTTTTGTTCTTTATTTTTCTTTGTTGATTTATTTAGTCAAATCAGACATCAACTGCTGACTGTTATGTTTTTGTTAGGAGATATATACCATCAAATGTAGTCCAACTAGCGCTGGTACAAGCAATCCGAATCAATAGTTGTTGCTGGCAAGGTATGCTATCTATTGCTACGGTCATATTTATAGTATTATTTCACATGTGGTGGTAGCACAAGGTTCCTGATTAAGCTTATTGGTTTTGTTTTATTGTGTGTCTGTGTAGTGCTTCATTTGACACTACCGTGAAGCTATGGGATGTTCACCAAGGGCGTCTTCTTCACAGCTTCTACAGTCACATGTAACGGATGTTAACTTTTTATGTCTACTTGGAACGGACACAGGAGATAGTAAGGCACTCTTAATAAATTCACACTTATTTAACTGTCAAATGGTAGGCTCGAGTATTATGGGGTTTGATTACTAGTACTCAGTTGAACTATCAATATGTGTACGTGTGTATCTTTCTTTTAGTTCATCAAATCTTTGTATCGTTCTTGTTTAATGTTTTTTGTTATTACTAAGTAGGTTCTGTTCCATTTTTTAATTCAGGGAACCTGTTTACTCTATTGCATTTAGTCTGGATGGTGAGTACTTGGCAAGTGGATCAGTGGACAAATGCATGAATATATGGTCGGTGAAGGAGGCCAAGCTTGTAAGAACGTACGATGGTGATGGTGGCATTTTTGAAGTGTATTGGAACAAGGAAGGCAACAAGCTTGCAGCTTGTTCCGCAAACCATGTGTAATAACACGTTAGGTCTGTGTCTTTGATCTGCGATTGTAGATCAAGTTTAGGAAGCGATGTGAAACTCTGCCATTTAGATAACCTTTTTGTTGGTTTCATGTAGTGTCCGGTTACCCAGATTGGGACCCGACTAAATCATTATGGCATTGATCTAAACTTAAAGGATTGTTTAATCTGGTTTGCAAACATGTTATGTTGGATTATAATATATAGTATCTACTTTAGTTTCATGCATGTTCCTATATCTTTAATTTATATGAATAGAAATAAAGAAAACAAATGAAAACATAAGCAGAAGTCTTTTTTTTTTCAAAATTTAAATTCAATGTGTCTAATTAAAATTCTTTATAGAAGTTGAGTTGTTCAATTAAAATAAAACTTAGTTCGAGTGTATTAATAAATATCTTGACAAATTGAACAAGTTGACTATGTGTTTATCCTTCTTTTTCTAACCCAACAATAAGAACATTATAAAATTAAAAAAGTTTTGCCTTAGGAACGTAGTCATTTTGCCATATATAGTTACCTAATACTTGTTGTTGATAGAAGGATAACAGGTATTTCCTGAAATTAGTTGAGATGTGTACAAGTTAACACTTTTGTCGTTTCTTTTCTTTTTGTTACTTCGGAAGTGGCTACTTCAGCTTCAGCCACTCGAATTTTTGATATTCCTTTTTATTTCTCATCAAACGAATGGCATCACTACAATTATTTTTAAAAACAATGGAAATCTCTTAATTCTTGTAAATTGCCCCCCCCCTAAATGCACAAAATGGACTCTAAAAATTATGAGATTGTACGTACTGCTCCCTAAAACTCTATGGAGGGTTCTTTAAAGATTTCACAAAGAAGTCATCTGGAAGTCATACACCAAAATATTTTTGGGCTAATACACATGAAATATTTAGATAATCGTAAAATTCTTGTAAATTGCTCCCCTAAATGCCCAAAATAAACTATAAAAATTGTGAGACTGTATGTTGTCCTCCCCGAACTCCCTACGAAGGGTTCTATAAAAGTTTCACAAAAAACCATTTGAAAGTCATATCTCCAAAATATTCTTAGGCTAACACATACAAAAAACAAAATCACTGAATCCTGTAAATTTGCCCCTGAATGCATAAAATGAACTATAAAAATTGTGAGAATGTATGTATTGCTCCCCAAATCCCTAGAGAGGGTTTCATAATGCTTTCCAAAGAAATCATTCGAAAGCAATATCACTAAAATATTCATGCGCTTATACACACTAAAAACTGAGAAAATTGCCTAAATCCTATTAATTGGCCCCTAAATGTCTAAAATTGACTCAAATAATTGTGATACTGTACATATTGTTCCCTCTACTCCCCATGGAGGATTCTGTAAAGATTTCGTAAAGAAATCATCCGGAAGACATATCACAAAATATTCATGATCTAATACACAGAAGAAAAAAAAACTATGGAAACCGCTTAGTTCCTGTAAATTGCCCCTCTAAATGCGCAAAATGGACTCTAAAAATTATGAGATTGTACGTACTGCTCCCTAAATCTCTACGGAGGGTTCTATAAAAAATTCATAAAGAAGTCATCTGGAAGCCATATCACCAAAAAATTTTTGGGCTAATACACATGAAAAATTGAGATAATTGTCAAATTCTTGTAAATTGCCCTCCGAAATGCCCAAAATAAATTCTAAAAATTGTGAGACTATATGTTGTCCTCCCAAACTCCCAACGAAGGGTTCTGTAAAGGTTTCACAAAAAAATCATTTGTAAGTCATAACACCCAAACATTCTTGGCCTAACACATACAAAAAATTAAAAAAAATCACTTAGTCCCTGTAAATTGGCCCTTGAATGCCCAAAATGGACTCTGAAAATTATGAGAATGCAGGTATCGCTCCCCAACTCCCTACGGTGAATTTCATAATGCTTTCCAAAGAAATCGCTCGAAAGCTATGTCACTAAAATATTCATGGGTTTATACACACTAAAAACTGAGAAAATTGCCTATCCTATTTAAAAACCCCTAAATGTCTAAAATAGATTCTAATTATTGTGAGATTGTACAGACTACTCCTCCAACTCCCTGCAGATGGTTCATTAAAGGTTTTCATATACGTATTATATGTGGTATATTTATTGATAAACTTTAATTGTGAATTGAACCGACCGATACAAAATCCTTGGCGAATCTAGCATATAGCTTAGGTAAAACTGCATCCGCACTTGATTTTTACATTGATAGGTTTTAATAAGTTCTATCTTAGCTCGAAGGAAAGAACAATTGAAATCAGACTCCCCCAAAGAATTTGAATAAATAAATTTAAAAATTCAAGTCTTGGCAACATAATTTTTATTTAAATTAGGGTGTTATTGAATAAATAAATTTAAAAAATCAAGTCATTCAACAATTCATTCAAAATGCCTTTTTTTTGGAACCAACATAACATTTCATACATCCCAAAATTTACTCACCATATTTTTTGCCTTTATATATATGAGAGGATGTAATAGTAATTCAGGGTGTTATTGTTTTAAAAAGGAAATCTATTTATTGGCGCCTGAAGGGTAGTTTAGTCATTCAACAATTCATTGAAAATGCCTTTATTGGAACCAACATAGTTTTAATACATCCCAAAAAATTCACACTTACCCTAATTTTTGCCTCTATATATTTGAGGGGATGGCCACTTTCATTTTAAGCCGCCGACAATTCACAACAATGGCCTCTTTAACCTCAGAGTTCCTCAATTTCATTGTTTTCTGCTACCTGAGTGAATCAGGCAATTAAATTCTCATCTTCAGAATATGTTATATCTTATCCAATTTTAATTGATGTTGTGTTTCGATTCTGGAATCCCCATGAATCCGAGTTTGAAAAGTGGATCCTCTATCTGCACAAGGTAGGGATTTATGTTTGCGTATACACCAACCCCTGGATATGTTGTTGTTGTTATATGATGTTAAATTCTGCAAAGTAAACATTTTTTCTCTATCTAAACATGTTGTTGTTAGATGATGTTAAATTCTGCAAAGTAAACATTTTTTCTGTATCGAAAACATGTTGTTGTTAGATGATGTTAAATTCTGCAAAGTAAACATTTTTTCTGTAGCGAAAACATGTTGTTGTTAGAAATGTTAAAATTCTGCAAAGTAAACATTTTTTCTGTATCGAAAATATGTTGTTGTTGTTTGCTAGGTTTTATCCACTAGAATAATAAATTTTTGAATTCAGTAAATTGAATGTGTTGTTATTACCAAATTTAAACATTTCATTTAAATTTTATATATGTATCTCCATTTTTAGATAGGATTGAATAAATTTAACTTTCAACTCTTGCCCATGAGGAAGTAAATTTGATCGTGATGGACTAGTACGGATTCAGGATTCACACATTCAGCATTTGCATATCTAATCGGTCTACTGGTTTTGGTGATATATTTTTTCAGGATTCAAACATCCAACATTTACTTTTGGATACGAGGCTAGGATCAATAGGAGCACTACGAATGGACATCTAGTTCCTATTAATGCACTTATTAACCTTGTGCAAAAGGTTATTCAGTACCTTGAGCTGGAAACTAATTTGAGCAATGTAAGGCATACATTGCTCAAGTTGGTTTCCAACTCAAGATATTGAAGACCCTTTTGCACAATTTTAATCAGCGCATTGATGGGAACCAGATGACCATCTATTGTGCTCCTATTAAGACCTGCCTCGTATCCAAAAGAAAATGCTGCATGAATGAATCCTGAAAAAATATATCAGAAAACCAGTAGACTGATTAGAGGCAAGATTGTAAAAAATTTTAACGGCGATGGAGGCATTTTTGAAGTGTGTAGGAACAAAGAAGGCTGCAAGGTTAAAGCTTTTTTCGCAAACAAGGTCTGTGTGTTTGATATGCGATTGTAGACGTTGAGGAGTACTTCAAAAGAACTTGGGAACTGAATTTTTTCATTTTAGTTAATTATGCGCTTATTTGGACATATGGTGTAAGACTTTGTTTGGTATCATACTTTCTTTCATTGCTTTATCAATCCTATAGAGGTTTTTCGGCTTAATACATAATTAACTTGTCAAAATATTCCATTTAGACCTTCGATCTACGTCATGCTTCAATGGAACATGCCTAATTTAAATATCTTAATAGAATAATCTGACTTGTTTATAGAGTTGGTATTAAGCCTGTTTTTTATGACAGAATATATGGGCTAGCAACTACGAAAAACTAAAATAATTGTCTAATTTCTGTAAATTTGCCACAAAATGGACTCTAAAAATTGCGACACTATATGTATTGCTCCCACAACTTCCTACGAAGTATTTCGTAAAGGTTTCCCAAAGAAATTGTTCGAAAGTCATATCACTAAAATATTCATGGGTGTTACACACGAAAAACTTTAAAAATCACCTAATTTCTCCAAATTGACCCCTAAATTTCAAAAATGGATTCTAAGAAAATTGTGAGATTTTACCTATTATTCCACCAACTCCTTTCGGAGGGTACTGTAAGGATTCTACAAAGAAATTTTGTGGAAGACATATCTCCAAAAAATTCTTGGGCATACACAAAAAATTAAGAAAATCACTTAATTCTTTTAAATTGGCCCCTATATGAGTAAAATAGACTCTAAAAATTGTGAGATTGTACGTACTGATCCCCCAACTCCCTATGAAGGTTTCCATAAAGATTTCGCAAAGAAATCGTCTGTAAGTCATATCGCTAAAATATTTATGGACTAATTGAAAGAATCGCCTAATTCTTGTAAATTTGCCCCTTAATGTCCAAATTGGACTCTAATAATTGTAATATTGTACATATTGTTCCCTTGACTCCCAATGAAGGGTTCCGTAAATATTTCGTAAAGAAATCATCCGGAAGACAAATCACAAAATATTCATGAGCTAATACACACAAAAAAACTATGGAAACCGCTTAGTTCCTGTAAATTGCCCCTCTAAGTGGACTCTAAAAATTATGAGATATTACGTACTGCTCCCTAAATCTCTACGGAGGGTTCTATAAAGATTTCACAAAGAAGTCATTTGGAAGACATATCACCAAAATATTTTTGGGCTAATACACATGAAAAATTTAGATAATTGTCAAATTCTTGTAAATTGCCCTCCTAAATGCCCAAAATAAACTCTAAAAATTGTGAGACTATATGTGTCCTCCCAAACTCCCTAAGAAGGGTTCTATAAAGGTTTCACAAAAAAAAAAGCATTCGGAAGTCTTATTTCCCAAATATTCTTGGCCTAACACATACAAAAATAATTAAAAAAAATCACTTAATCCTTGTAAATTGGCCCTTGAATGCCCAAAATAGACTCTAAAAATTGTGAGAATGCAGGTATTGCTCCTCAACTCTCTACGGAGAGTTTCATAATGCTTTCCAAAGAAATCGCTCGAATATTCATGGGCTTATACACACTAAAAATTGAGAAAATCGCCTAAATCATATTAATTGGTTCCTGAATGTCTAAAATGGATTCTAATAATTGTGAGACTGTACAGATTGCTCCTCCAACTCCATACAGATGGTTCATTAAAGGTTTTCATATAAGTAATATATGTAGTATATTTATTGATAAACTTTAAATGTGAAACGAACCAATCGATACAAAACACTAGGAGAATATAGTATATAGCTTACATAAAAATGCATCCGCTCTTGATGTATACATTAATAGGTTTTAATAAAAAAAATTATCTTAGCTCGAAGGAAAGAACAATCAAAATCAAACCCTCCAAAGAATATGATTAAATAAATTTAACAATTCAACTCTTGGCAATGTAATTCTTTTTAAACCAGGGTGTTATTGTTTTAAAAAGGAAATATATTTATTGGAGCCTGAAGGGTAGTTTAGTCATTCAACAATTCATTGAAAATGCCTTTTATGGAACAAACCAAACTTTCATTCATCCAAAATTCACACTTATCATATTTTTCCCTCTATATATATGAGAGGATGTAGTAGTAATGCATGTCGATTTAATTTTTATCCTCCAACAATTTACAACAAAGGCCTCTTTAACCTCTGAGCTCCTCGATTACATTGTTTTCCACTATTACAGTGAAACAAGTAATTTAATTCTCATCTTCAGAACCTGTTATATCTATCCAATTTTAATTGATGTTGTGTTTCTATTTTGAAATATATACATATATATATATATATATATATATATATATATATATATATATATATATATATATATATATATATATATATATATATATATATATATATATATATATATGCACAAGGTAGGGATTTAAGTTCGCGTACACAGCAACCTCCCCACACACCCTTGGGTATGTTGTTGATGTTAAATTAAAGTGAACATTTTGTTCTCTATCCGAAACATGTTGTTTTTGTTTACTAGGTTTAATTCATTCAATATCCACTAGAATAATAAATTTTAAATTCAGTAAATTGAATATGTTGTTATTACTATATTTAAACATCTCATTTGAATTTCGTATTTGTCACTCCATTTATAGATAGGATTAAATATATATTTAACTTTCAACTCTTGCCCATGAGAAAGTAAAGTTGATCATGATGGACTAGTACCAATGCAGGATTCACATTCAACATTTCCTTTTGGGTTGTATATATCAAATCGGTCTACTGGTTTTGTTGATATATTTGTTCAGGATTCACATATTCAGCATTTACTTTTGGATACGAGCCAGGGATCAATAGGAACACAATGGATGGACTTCTTGTTCCTCTTGGTGCTCTTATTCAATTTGTGCAAAAGGGTATTTAGAATCTTGAACTGGAAACTAATTTGAGCAATGTAACCCACGCGTTGCTCAAATTTGTTTCCAGTTCAAGGTATTGAATACCCTTTTGCACAAGTTCAACAAGAGTATCAAAAGGAAGTAGATTATTATCCATTGTTCTCTTATTGATCCTAGCCTCGTGTCCAAAAGTAAAGGTTGAATGTGCGAATCCTGAAAAAATATATCAGCAAACCAATAGAGTGATTAGACGCCAAGATTGAAAAAACTTATAACGGCGACAAAGGCATTTTTGAAGTGTGTTGGAACAAGGAAGGCTGCAAGGTTGCAGCTTATTTCGCAAACAAGAAGGTTTATGTGTTTGATGTGCGATTAAAGACGTTGAAGAGTACTTCTAAAGGACTCAGGAACTGAAAATTTTTCATTTTAGTTGATTTATGCGCTTATTTAGACATATGGTGTAAGACTTTTTTTGGTATCATGCTTTCTTTCATTGCTTTATCAATCATATATAGGCTCTTTTCAACTTAATACATAATTAATTTGTCAAAATATTCCATTTAACCTTCGATCTAAATCATGCTTCAATTGAACATGCCTAATTTGAATATCTAAATATAATATTTTGACTTGCTTATAAAGTTGGTATCAAGCTTGTTTTTTATGACAAAATATTTATGGGCAAGCAACCACGAAAAAGTAAAAAAAATCGTCTAATTACTGTAAATTTGCACCAAAAAGGACACTAAAAATTTTCGATATTATACGTATTGCTCCCACAACTTCCTACGAAGGATTTCGTAAATGTTTCGCAAAGAAATAGTTCGAAAATCATATCATCAAAATATTAATGGGTTAATACACACAAAAAACTTAAAAGATCACCTAATTTCTATAAATTGACCTCTAAATTTCCAAAATGGATACTGTAAAGATTTTACAAAGAAATTTTCTGGAAGACATATCACCAAAATATTCTAGCGTACACACGAAAAAATATTTTTTATTCAAACAGTGTCAAATTCCAAAATAAAAGGAAAGGGATGCTTGTATGCACATTAGATTCGCTAACTCAATTGTGAAAATCGCTTAATTCCTATACATTGGCCTCTATTTGAGTAAAATAGACACTAAAAATTGTGAGATTGTACATATTGATCCCTCAAATCCCTACGAATGGTTACATAAAGATTTCGCAAAGAAACCGTCTGTAAGTTATATAACCAACATATTTATGGGCTAACACATACAAAAATTGAGAGAATCGCCTAATTCGTGTAAATTGGCCCCTTAATATCCAAAATAGACTCTAATAATTGTGATATTGTACATATTGTTCCATCAACTCCCCATGGAGGTTTCTGTAAATATTTTGCAAAGAAATCATCCAGAAGACATATCAACAATAAATTCTTGGGCTAACGCACACAATAAAAAAAGGAAAAACGCACAAGTACCCTCTCAATCTATGCCGAAATCGCAGAGACACACTTATACTATACTAAGGTCCTATTACCCCCGGAACTTATTTTATTAGTAATTTTCTACCCTTTTTCGACCTACGTGGCACTAGCTTGAAAAAAAATTCAACCAGCGTTGGGCCCACAAGATAATGCCACGTAGGCCGAAAAGGGTAGAAAATTACTTATAAAACAAGTTCAAGGGGGTAATAGGACTTTCGTATAGAATAATTTTGTCTCTGAGATTTTCGGGCATAGGTTGAGAGGTACTTGTGCATTATCCCTAAAAAAAACTATGGAAATCGCTTAATTCTTGTAAATTGCCCCCTAAATGCGCAAAATGGACTCTAAAAATTATGAGATTGTATGTACTTCTCCCTAAATCCCCACAGAGGGTTCTATAAATATTTCAAAAAAAATTCATCTGGAAG
The DNA here is from genome assembly GCA_032847665.1 of Solanum chilense. Taxonomy (NCBI): domain Eukaryota; kingdom Viridiplantae; phylum Streptophyta; class Magnoliopsida; order Solanales; family Solanaceae; genus Solanum; species Solanum chilense. The sequence goes on along the minus strand of CM064974.1, from coordinate 68,996,031 downwards.
CCATATCACCAAAATATTTTTGGGCTAATACACATGAAAAATTGAGATAATCGCCCAATTCGTGTAAATTGCCCCCCCTAAAAGCCCAAAATAAACTCTAAAAATTGTGAGACTATATGTTGTCCTCCCAGAACTCCCTACGAAGGGTTCTGTAAAGGTTCCACAAAAAAATTCATTCGGAATTCATATTACCCAAATATTCTTGGCCTAACACATACAAAAAAATTAAAAACAAAATCACTTAATCCCTGTAAATTGGCCCTTGAATGCCCAAAATGGACTCTAAAAATTGTGAGAATGCAGGTATTTCTCCTCAACTCCCTACATAGGGTTTCATAATGCTTTCCAAAGAAATCGTCCGGAAGCTAAATCACTAAAATATTCATGGGTTTATAAACACTAAAAACCAAGAAAATTGACTAAATCTTATTCCCTACAGATGGTACATTAAAGGTTATCATATATGCATTATATGTAGTATATTTATTGATAAATTAAACTTCAAATGTGAATCGAACCGACCGATACAAAACCTTAGGCGAATCTAGCATATAGCTTAGGTAAAAATGCAACTGCACTTGATGTTTTCATTGATAGGTTTTAATAAGTTCTATCTTAGATCAAAGGAAAGAGCAATCTTAATCAGACTCTCCCAAAGAATATGAATAAATAAATTTAACAATTCAAGTCTTGGTAACATAATTTTTATTTAAACCAGGGTGTTATTGTTTTAAAAAGGAAATCTAATTATTGGAGCCTGAAGGGTAGTTTAGTCATTCAATAATTCATTAAAAACGCCTTTTTTGGAACAATATAAGGTTTTCATACATCCCAAAAAATTCACACTTACCCTAAATTTTTCCTCTATATATATGAGAGGATGGCCACTTTCATTTTAAGCCGCCAACAATTCACAACAATGGCCTCTTTAACCTCTAAGTTCCCCAATTTCATTGTTTTCCGCTATCTCTTTGAATCAGGTAATTTAATTCTCATCTTCAGAACTTGTTATATCTATCCAATTTTAATTGATCTTGTGTTTCTATTCTGAAATTCCCATGAATCCGAGTTTGAAAACTGGATCCTCTATCTGCACAAGGTAGGGATTTAAGTTTGCGTACACACCAACCCCTGGATATGTTGTTGTTGTTAGATGATGTTAAATTCTGCAAAGTAAACATTTTTTCTCTATCTAAACATGTTGTTGTTGTTAGATGATGTTAAATTTTGCAAAGTAAACATTTTTTCTGTATCGAAAACATGTTGTTGTTACATGTTGTTAAATTCTGCAAAGTAAACATTTTTTTCTCTATCTAAACATGTTGTTGTTGTTAGATGATGTTAAATTATGCAAAGTAAACATTTTTTCTGTATGGAAAACATGTTGTTGTTAGATGATGTTAAATTCTGCAAAGTAGACATTTTTTTTGTATCGAAAACATGTTGTTGTTGTTAGAAATGTTAAAATTCTGCAAAGTAAATATCTTTTCTGTATCGAAAATATGTTGTTGTTGTTTGCTAGGTTTTATCACTAGAATAATAAATTATTGAATTCAGTAAATTGAATGTGTTGTTATTACCAAATTTAAACATCTTATTTAAATTTTATTTATGTATCTCCATTTTTAGATAGGATTAAATAAATTTAACTTTCAACTCTTGCCCATGAGGAAGTAATTTTGATCGTGATGGACTAGTACGGATTCAGGATTCACACATTCAGCATTTGCTTTTGGATAGTATATATCTAATCGGTCTATTGGTTTTGGTGATATATTTTTTCAGGATTCAAACATCCAGCATTTACTTTTGGATACGAGGCTAGGATCAATAGGAGCACTACGGATGGACATCTAGTTCCTATTAATGCGCTTATTAACCGTGTGCAAAACGTTATTCAGTACCTTGAGCTGGAAACTAATTTGAGAAATGTAAGGCATACATTGCTCAAGTTGGTTTCCAACTCAAGATATTGAAGACCCTTTTGCACAATTTTAATCAGCGCATTGATGGGAACCAGATGACCATCTATTGTTCTCCTATTGAGACCTGCCTCGTATCCAAAAGAAAATGCTGCATGAATGAATCCTGAAAAAATATATCAGAAAACCAGTAGACTGATTAGAGGCCAAGATTGTAAAAACTTTTAACGGCGATGGAGGCATTTTTGAAGTGTGTAGGCACAAAGAAGGCTGCAAGGTTAAAGCTTTTTTCGCAAACAAGGTATGTGTGTTTGATATACGATTGTAGACGTTGAGGAGTACTTCAAAAGAACTTTGGAACTGAATTTTTTTCATTTTAGTTAATTTGTGCGCTTATTTGGACATATGGTGTAAGACTTTGTTTGGTATCATACTTTATTTCATTGCTTTATCAATCCTATAGAGGTTCTTTCGGCTTATTACATAATTAACTTGTCAAAATATACTATTTAGACCTTCGATCTACGTCATGCTTCAATGGAACATGCCTAATTTAAATATCTAAATAGAATAATCTGACTTGGTTATAAAGTTGGTATCAAGCCTTTTTTTTTATGACAGAATATTTATGGGCTAGAAACTACGAAAAACTAAAAAAATTGTCTAATTTCTGTAAATTTGCCACAAAATGTACTCTAAAAATTGTGATAGTATATGTATTGCTCCGACAACTTCCTACGGAGGATTTCGTAAAGGTTTCACAAAGACTTCGTTCAAAAGTCATATCACTAAAATATTCATGGGTTAATACACACTAAAATCTAAAAAAATCACCTAGATTGTATAAATTGACCCCTAATTTTCAAAAATGGATTATAAGAAAATTGTGAGATTGTACCTATTATTCCCCCAACTCCTTGCGGAGAGTACTACAAAGATTTGACAAACAAATTTTATGGAAGACATATCACCAAAAAATTCTTGGGCATACACGAAAAATTAAGAAAATCCCTTAATTCTTGTAAATTGGCCCCTATATGAGTAAAATATACTCTAAGAATTGTGAGATTGTACGTACTGATCACCCAACTCCCTATGAAGTGTTCCATAAACATTTCGCAAAATCTCTAAGCCAAAATATTTATGGATTAACACATACAAAAAATTGAGAGAATCGCCTAATTCCTATAAATTTGCCCCTTAATGTCCAAAATGGGCTCTAATAATTGTGATATTGTACATATAATTCCCTTAACTCCCTATGAAGGGTTCTGTAAGTATTTCGTAAAGTAATCATCCGGAAGACAAATCACAAAATATGCATGAGCTAATACACACAAAAAAAACTATGGAAACTGCTTATTTCCTGTAAATTGCCCCTCTAAATGCGCAAAATGGACTCTAAAAATTATGAGATTGTACGTGCTGCTCCCTAAATCTCTACGGGGGTTCTACAAAAATTTAACAAAGAAGTCATCTGGAAGCCATATCACCAAAATATTTTTGGGCTAATACACATGAAAAATTGATATAATTGTCAAATTCTTGTAAATTGCCCCCCTAAATTCCCAAAATAAACTCCAAATATTGTGAGACTGTATGTTCTCCTCCCTGAATTCCCTATGACGGGTTCTGTAAAGGTTTCACAAAATTCATTCGGAAGTCATATCACCCAAATATTCTTGGCCTAACACATACAAAAAAATTTAAAAAAAAATCACTTAGTCCCTGAAATGGACTCTAAAAATTGTGAGAATGAAGGTATTTCTCCCCAACTCCCTGCGGAGGGTTTCATAATGCTTTCTAAAGAAATCGCCCAGAAGCTACATCACTAAAATATTCATGGGTTTATACACACTAAAAACTGAGAAAATTGCCTAAATCCTATTAATTGGCCCCTAAATGTCTAAAATGGATTCTAATAATTGTGAGACTGTACAGACTACTCCTCCAACTCCCTACAGATGGCTCATTAAAGGTTTTCATATATGTATCATATTTTTTCATAAACTTTAAATGTGAATGGAACCGACCGATACAAAACCCTAGACGAATCTAGCATATAGTTTAGGTAAAAATGCATCGCATTTGATTTTTACATTGATAGGTTTTAATAATTTCTATCTTAGCTTGAACGAAAAAACAATCCAAATCAGACTCTCCCAAAGAATATGATCAAATAAAATTAACAATCCAAGTCTTGGCAACATAATTTTTATTTAAACCAGGGTGTTATTGTTTAAAAAAGAAATATATTTATTGGAGCCTGAAGGGTGGCTTAGTCATTCAACAATTCATTCAAAATGCCTTTTTTGGAACCAACATAACTTTCATACATCCCAAAATTAACACTCACCATATTTTTTGCCTCTATATATATGAGAGGATGTGATAGTAATTCATTTGTCTGTTTAAGTTTAAGCCGTCAACAATTCACAACAATGGCCTCTTTAACCTATGAGTTCCTCAATTTCATTGTTTTCCGCTATCTCTTTGAATCAGGCAATTTAATTCTCATCTTCAGAATATGTTATATATATCCAATTTTAATTGATGTTGTGTTTCTATTCTGAAATTCCCATGAATCCGAGTTTGAAAACTGGATCCTCTATCTGCACAAGGTAGGGATTTAGGTTTGCGCACACACCAACCCCTGGATATGTTGTTGTTGTTAGATGATGTTAAATTCTGCAAAGTAAACATTTTTTCTCAATCTAAACATCTTGTTGTTGTTAGATGATGTTAAATTCTGCAAAGTAAACATTTTTTCTGTATCGAAAACATGTTGTTGTTAGATGATGTTAAATTCTGCAAAGTAGACATTTTTTCTGTATCGAAAACATGTTGTTGTTGTTAGAAATGTTAAAATTCTGCAAAGTAAACATTTTTTCTGTATCGAAAACATGTTGTTGTTGTTTGCTAGGTTTGATCCACTAGAATAATAAATTTTGAATTCAGTAAATTGAATGTTATTGTTATTACCAAATTTAAACATCTCATTTAAATTTCGTATCTGTCTCTCCATTTTTAGATAGGAGTAAATAAACTTAACAACTCTTGCCCATGAGGAAGTAAATTTTGATCGCGATGGACTATACAGATTCAGCATTTGCTTTTGGGTAGTATATATCTAATCCATCTACTGATTTTGCTGATATATTTTTTCAGGATTCACACATGCAGCATTTACTTTTGGATACGAGGCAGGGCTCAATACGAGCATGATCGATGGACATCTAGTTCCTCCTGGTGGTCTTGTTCAATTAGTACAAAAGGGGATTCAGTATCTTGAACTGGAAACCAATTTTAGCAATGTAAGGCAAATATTTATATGAAGTTTAGTTCTTTTTACTACTCTGTACTAACCAATATAACTACGGAATGCAGGATAATACCGATATGAATGAAGACTTCAAGCTTCTAGAGCCTATGGATCTCATTACAAAGAGTGTAGATGAGCTGCGAAAAATAATAAAAGAGAAAAAGGATAAGGCTCAGAAAAAGAAACTTAGGGGGGAAGGTAAGGCGAATGCTGACCACAAACGAGAACCCACAAGAAGAACGGAGATGGAGAAACAGCACAAGGAAAAAGAGCGTGAACATGATAGTGAAAGGAGCGATGTAATGGTCTTGGAAGGACACACATCTGAGGTTCGCTATGATTTCTCAATTGGTGTGATCTTCTGTTTTCTGTCTGATATATTAACGTTACAATTCTCTTTTGTTTCAATACTCTTACTAGGTTTTTGCCTGTGCTTGGAGTCCAGAAGGGTCACTACTTGCATCTGGGTAAGCATTAGTAGCATTTCTTTCTTTTTTGCTCTCGTATATAGATCAACTGATGTTCATATTCATGTCGATTATAGCTAACCATGTGTAACAACACATTAGGTCTGGAGACGCGACTGCTAGAATATGGACAATTGGAGATGGTCCATTTAATTCTACTATCCCAAATGTTTTGGTTTTGAACCATTTAGACAGTCAAGCAACTGAGGAAAACAAGGATGTTACATCACTTGACTGGAATGTGAGTTTTTTATACTGCTTGTTTTTGGGTGACTTCCGTTGATCTATACTTTTCTGGTGGACTTTCTAAAATTAGACTGCATTGCTTGTAGTTACATCTTTAATTTTCTTGTTATTATTTGATCTTGTGTTTATGACTTTTTCTTGTACAGAGAGAGGGTACTCTGCCTGCGACAGGTTCTTACGATGGCCAAGCAAGAATCTGGAAACGATCTGGTAAGGGGCATGGAGGAAAAACTTGTTTTGAAGATTGAATGTATAAATTATCAGTGTTTTTCGTGTCTTGTTTTCTCTTACTGACTTTTCATACAGGGGAATTGGTTAGTACTCTTAACAAACATAAAGGGTCAATCATGTCTTTGAAGTGGAACAAGAAAGGTAATTATCTCTTTAGCGGTAGTATTGATACAACTGCCGTTGTTTGGAATGTGAAGTATGGAGAATCAAAGCAGCAATTTGGATTTCATTCAGGTGTTCTGTTGCCTCAATGATTCTTTATAATTTACCTCATATCTGAGCAAGGATAGATTTTGTTTTGTTTTGTTTTGCTTATGTTCACACGACCCCATGTAGGTCAATTGCTTGATGTTGCTTGGCGAAACAATGATTCTTTCGCGACCAGCTCAGCTGATAGCATGATATATGTTTGTAAAGTTGGAGAGAACAAACCAGTCAAAAAGTTCCCAGGACATCAGGTGTCGACTGAAGCTTAGGTTGTTATGCTTGATTCAAACGTTGATGTTTCCATTGGGAATTGTCTTAAAGGGTTGTTTACTTTGCCATTGCAGAATGAAATCAATGCTATCAATTGGGACCCCTCAGGTTCTTTGCTGGCTTCATGCTCTGATGATACCACAGTTAAGGTATTTCCTATCTTGTCCTTCTAAAGGTTAGGCGCATGTCACATTTCGAACCGTGAAGCATACATAAGCTTGGTATTTTTTAAATGAGATAAGGTAGAGAGGCGGTGCGGTGTGCCACTGGCCCTCGAGGATTTTTTGTCAATAATTTATTGTTTTTGTGCAGATATGGAGCATGAAACAGGATGTTTGCTTGCATGATTTCCGAGAACATAGCAAAGTATCTATTTTTTGTTCTTTATTTTTCTTTGTTGATTCGTTTAATCAAATCAGACATCAACTGCTGACTGTTATGTTTTTGTTAGGAGATATATATCATCAAATGGAGTCCAACTGGCTCTGGTATTAGCAATCCGAATAATTTTGCTATATATAGTTACCTAATACTTGTTGTTGATAGAAGGATAGCAGGTATTTCCTGAAATTAGTTGAGATGTGTACAAGATAACACTTTAGTCGTTTCTTTTCTTTTTGTTACTTTGAAAGTAGCTACTTCAGCTTCAGCCACTCGAATTTTTGATATTCCATTTCATTTCTCATCAAACGAATGGCATCACTACAATTATTTTTAAAAATAATGGAAATCTCTTAATTCTTGTAAATTGCCCCCTAAATGTACAAAATGGACTCTAAAAATTATGAGATTGTACGTGTTGCTCCCTAAATCTCTATGGAGGGTTCTTTAAAGATTTCACAAAGAAGTCATCTAGAATTCATACACCAAAACATTTTTGGACTAATACAAATGAAAAATTGAGATAATCGTCAAATACTTGTAAATTGCTCCCCTAAATGCCCAAAATAAACTCTAAAAATTGTGAGACTGTATGTTGTCCTCCCCAAACTCCCTACGAAGGGTTCTGTAAAGGTTTCACAAAAAATTCATTTGAAAGTCATATCTCCAAAATATTCTTAGGCTAACACATACAAAAAAGAAACTAAAAGTCACTGAAACCTGTAAATTTGCCCCTGAATGCACAAAATGAACTCTAAAAATTGTGAGAATGTATGTATTGCTCCCCAACTCCCTAGAGAGAGTTTCATAATGCTTTCCAAAGAAATCGTTTGAAAGCAATATCACTAAAATATTCATGCGCTTATACACACTAAAAACTGAGAAAATTGCCTAAATCCTATTAATTGTCCCCGAAATGTCTAAAATGGACTCTAAAATTGTGACTCTGTACATATTGTTCCCTCTACTCCCCATGGAGGGTTTTGTAAAGATTTCGTAAAGAAATCATCCGGAAGACAAATCACAAAATATTAATGAGCTAATACACATAAAACAAACTATGGAAACCGCTTAGTTCCTGTAAATTTCCCCTCTAAATGAGCGAAATGGACTCTAAAAATTATGAGATTGTACGTACTGCTCCCTAAATCTCTACGGAGGGTTCTATAAAAATTTCAAAAAAAATAAATCTGGAAGCCATATCACCAAAATATTTTTGGACTAATAAACATGAAAAATTGAGATAATTGTCAAATTCTTGTAAATTGCCCTCCTAAATGCCCAAATAAGCTCTAAAAATTGTGAGACTATATGTTGTCCTCCCAAACTCCCTATGAAGGGTTCTGTAAAGGTTTCACAAAAAAATCATTTGTAAGTCATATCACCCAAACATTCTTGGCCTAACACATACAAAAAATTAAAAAAAAATCACTTAGTCCCTGTAAATTGGCCCTTGAATGCCCAAAATGGACTCTCAAAATTATGAGAATGCAGGTATCGCTCCCCAACTCCCTATGGAGAATTTCATAATGCTTTCCAAAGAAATCGCTCGAAAGCTATGTCACTAAAATATTCATGGGTTTATACACACTAAATACTGAGAAAATTGCCTAAATCCTATTTAAAAACCCCTAAATGTCTAAAATGGATTCTAATTATTGTGAGACTGTACAGACTACTCCTTCAACTCCCTGCAGATGGTTCATTAAAGGTTTTCATATATGTATTATATGTGGTATATTTATTGATAAACTTTAAATGTGAATCGAACCGACCGATACAAAATCCTAGGCGAATCTAGCATATAGCTTAGGTAAAACTGCATCCGCACTTGAATTTTACATTGATAGGTTTAAATAAGTTCTATCTTAGCTCGAAGGAAAGAACAATTGAAATCAGACTCTCCCAAAGAATTTGAATAAATAAATTTTAAATTCAAGTCTTGGCAACATAATTTTAATTTAAATTAGGGTGTTATTGAATAAATAAATTTAAAAATTCAAGTCATTCAACAATTCATTCAAAATGCCTTTTTTTGGAACCAACATAACATTTCATACATCCCAAAATTCACTCAACATATTTTTTGCCTTTATATATATTAGAGGATGTAATAGTAATTCAGGGTGTTATTGTTTAAAAGGGAAATCTATTTATTGGAGTCTGAAGGGTAGTTTAGTCATTCAATAATTCACTTACCCTAATTTTTTCCTCTATATATATGAGAGGATGGCCACTTTCATTTTAAGCCGCCAACAATTCACAACAATGGCCTCTTTAACCTCTGAGTTCCTCAATTTCATTGTTTTCCACTATCTCTTTGAATCAGGTAATTTAATTCTCATCTTCAGAACTTGTTATATCTATCCAATTTTAATTGATGTTGTGTTTCTATTCTGAAATTCTTATGAATCTGAGTTTGAAAACTGGATCCTCTATCTGCACAAGGTAGGGATTTAGGTTTGCATACACACCAACCCCTGGATATGTTGTTGTTGTTAAATGATGTTAAATTCTACAAAGTTAACATTTTTTCTGTATCAAAAATATGTTGTTGTTAGATGATGTTAAATTCTGCAAAGTAGTCATTTTTTCTGTATCGAAAACATGGTTTTGTTGTTAGAAATGTTTAAATTCTACAAAGTAAATATTTTTTCTGTATCGAAAATATGTTGTTGTTGTTTTCTAGGTTTTATCCACTAGAATAATTAATTTTTGTCAGTAAATTGAATCTATTGTTATTACCAAATTTAAACATCTCATTTAAATTTTATATATGTATCTCCATTTTTAGATAGGATTAAATAAATTTAACTTTCAACTCTTGCCCATGAGGAAGTAAATTTGATCGTGATGGACTAGTACGGATTCAGGATTCACACATTCAGCATTTGCTTTTGGATTGCATATATCTAATCGGTCTACTGGTTTTGGTGATATATTTTTTCAGGATTCAAACATCCAACATTTACTTTTGGATACGAGGCTAGGATCAATAGGAGCACTACGGATGGACATCTAGTTCCTATTAATGCGCTTATTAACCTTGTGCAAAAGGTTATTCCGTACCTTGAGCTGGAAACTAATTTGAGCAATGTAAGGCATACATTGCTCAAGTTGGTTTCCAACTCAAGATACTGAAGACCCTTTTGCACAATTTTAATCAGCGCATTGATGGGAACCAGATGACCATCTATTGTGCTCCTATTGAGCCCTACCTCGTATCCAAAAGTAAATGTTGAATGAGCAAATCCTGAAAAAATATATCAGCAAACCAATAGACTGATTAGAGGCCAAGATTGTAAAAACTTATAACGGCGATGGAGGCATTTTTGAAGTGTGTTGGAAAAAAGAAGGCTGCAAGGTTAAAGCTTGTTTCATAAACAACGTCTGTGTGTTTGATATGCGATTGTAGCGTTGAGGAGTACTTCAAAAGAACTTGGGAACTGAAACTTTTTCATTTTAATTAATTTATGAGCTTATTTGGACATATAATTGGTATCATACTTTCTTTCATTGCTTTATCAATCCTATAGAGGTTTTTTTGGCTTAATACATAATTAACTTGTCAAAATATTCCATTTAGACCTTCGATCTACGTCATGCTTCAATGGAACATGCCTAATTTAAATATCTTAATAGAATAATCTGACTTGGTTATAAAGTTGGTATTAAGCCTGTTTTTTTATGACAGAATATTTATGGGCTAGCAACTAAGAAAAACTAAAAAAATTGTCTAATTTCTGTAAATTTTCAACAAAATGGACTCTAAAAATTGCGACACTATGTGTATTGCTCCCACAACTTCCTACGGAGGATTTCGTAAAAGTTTCACAAAGAAATAGTTTGAAAGTCATATCACTAAAATATTCATGGATGTTACACACGAAAAACTAAAAAAATCACCTAATTCCTATAAATTGACCCCTAAATTTCAAAAATGGATTCTAAGAAAACTGTGAGATTTTACCTATTATTCCCCCACTCCTTGCGGAGTGTACTGTAAAGATTCTACAAAGAAATTTAGTGGAAGACATATCTCCAAAAAATTCTTGGGCATACACAAGAAATTAAGAAAATTGCTTAATTCTTGTAAATTAGTCCCTATATGAGTAAAATAGACTCTAAAAATTGTGCGTACTGATCCCCCAACTCTCTGAAAGGTTCCATAAGGATTTCACAAAGAAATCGTCTGTAAGTCATATCGCAAAAATATTTATGGACTAATTGAGAGAATTGCCTAATTCTTGTAAATTTGCCCCTTAATGTCCAAAATAGACTCTAATAATTGTAATATTGTGCATATTGTTCCCTTGACTCCCAATGAAGGGTTCTGTAAATATTTCATAAAGAAATCATCTGGAAGACATATCACCAAATATTCTGGAATACCCAAAAACTATGGAAATCGCTTAATTCCTGCAAATTACCCCTCTAAATGCGCAAAATGGACTCTAAAAATTAGAAGATTGTACATACTTCTCCCTAAATCTCTACTGAGGGTTCTATAAAGATTTCACAAAGAAGTCATCTGGAAGACATATCACCAAAATATTTAAAAGCTAATACACATGAAAAATTGAGATAATCACCCAATTCTTGTAAATTGACCCCCGAAAAGGCCAAAATAAACTCTAAAAATTGTGAGATTGTATATTGTCCTCCCTGAACTCCCTATGACGGGTTCAGTAAAGGTTTCATAAAAAAATCATTCGGAAGTCATATCACCCAAATATTCTTCGCCTAACACATACAAAAAAATTTAAAAAAAATCACTTAGTCCCTAAAATGGACTCTATATATTATGAGAATGAAGGTATTGCTCCCCAACTCCCTGCGGAGGGTTTAAAAATGCTTTCCAAAGAAATCGCCCAGAAGCTACATCACTAAATATTCATGGGTTTATACACACTAAAAACTGAGAAAATTGCCTAAATCCTATTAATTGGCCCCTAAATGTCTAAAATGGATTCTAATAATTGTGAGACTGTACAGACTACTCCTCCAACTCCCTACAGATGGCTCATTAAAGGATTTCATATATGTATCATATTTTTTCATAAACTTTAAATGTGAATAGAACCGACCGATACAAAACCCTAGGCGAATCTAGCATATAGTTTAGGTAAAAATGCATCACATTTGATTTTTACATTGATAGGTTTTAATAAGTTCTATCATAGCTCGAAGGAAAAACAATCCAAATCACACTCTGCCAAAGAATATGATCAAATAAATTTAACAACTCAAGTCTTGGCAACATAATTTGTATTTAAACCAGGGTGTTATTGTTTAAAAAAGAAATATATTTATTGGAGCCTGAAGGGTAGCTTAGTCATTCAACAATTCATTCAAAATTCCTTTTTTGGAACCAACATAACTTTCATACATCCCAAAATTAACACTCACCATATTTTTTGCCTCTTTATATATGAGAGGATGTGATAGTAATCCATTTGTCTGTTTAAGTTTAAGCCGCCAACAATTCACAACAATGGCCTCTTTAACCTCTGATTTCCTCAATTTCATTATTTTCCGCTATCTCTTTGAATCAGGTAATTTAATTCTCATCTTCATAACTTGTTATATCTATCCAATTTTAATTGATGTGTTTATATTCTGAAATTCCCATGAATCCGAGTTTTAAAACTGGATCCTCTATCTGCACAAGGTAGGGATTTAGGTTTGCGTACACACCAACCCCTGGATATGTTGTTGTTGTTAGATGATGTTAAATTCTTCAAAGTAAACATTTTTTCTCTATCTAATCATGTTGTTGTTGTAAGATTATGTTAAATTCTGCAAAGTAAACATTTTTCTGTATCGAGAACATGTTGTTGTTAGATGATGTTAAATTCTGCAAAGTAGACATTTTTTTTGTATCGAAAACATGTTGTTGTTGTTAGAAATGTTAAAATTCTGCAAAGTAAACATTTTTCTGTATCAAAAATATGTTGTTGTTGTTTGCTAGGTTTTATCCACTAGAATAACGAATTTTTGAATTCAGTAAATTGAATGTGTTTTTATTACCAAATTTAAACATCTCATTTAAATTTTATATATGTATCTCCATTTTTAGATAGGATTAAATAAATTTAACTTTCAACTCTTGCCCATGAGGAAGTAAATTTGATCGTGATGGACTAGTACGGATTCAGGATTCACACATTCAGCATTTGCTTTTGGTTAGTATATATTTAATCGGTCTACTGGTTTTGGTGATATATTTTTTCAGGATTCAAACATCCAACATTTACTTTTGGATACGAGGCTAGGATCAATAGGAGCACTACGGATGGACATCTAGTTCCTATTAATGCATTTATTAACCTTGTGCAAAAGGTTATTCAGTACCTTGTGCTGGAAACTAATTTGAGCAATGTAAGGCATACATTGCTCAAGTTGGTTTCCAACTCAAGATACTGAAGACCCTTTTGCACAATTTTAATCAGCGCATTGATGGGAAACAGATGACCATCTATTGTGCTCCTATTGAGCCCTGCCTCGTATCCAAAAGTAAATGTTGAATGAGCGAATCCTGAAAAAATATATCAGCAAACCAATAGACTGATTAGAGGCCAAGATTGTAAAAACTTATAACGGCGATGGAGGCATTTTTGAAGTGTGTTGGAAAAAAGAAAGCTGCAAGGTTAAAGCTTGTTTCCAAAACAACGTCTGTGTGTTTGATATGCGATTGTAGACGTTGAGGAGTACTTCAAAAGAACTTGGGAACTGAAATTTTTTCATTTTAATTAATTTATGCGCTTATTTGGACATATGGTTGGTATCATACTTTCTTTCATTGCTTTATCAATCCTATAGAGGTTTTTTTGGCTTAATACATAATTAACTTGTCAAAATATTCCATTTAGACCTTCGATCTACGTCATGCTTCAATGGAACATGCCTAATTTAAATATCTTAATAGAATAATCTGACTTGGTTATAAAGTTGGTATTAAGCCTGTTTTTTTATGACAGAATATTTATGGGCTAGCAACTAAGAAAAACTAAAAAAATTGTCTAATTTCTAAAAATTTGCAACAAAATGGACTCTAAAAATTGTGACACTATGTGTATTGCTCCCACAACTTCCTACGGAGGATTTCGTAAAGGTTTCACAAAGAAATAGTTCGAAAGTCATATCACTAAAATATTCATGGATGTTACACACGAAAAACTAAAAAAATAACCTAATTCCTATAAATTGACCCCTAAATTTCAAAAATGGATTCTAAGAAAACTGTGAGATTTTACCTATTATTCCCCCACTCCTTGCGGAGTGTACTGTAAAGATTCTACAAAGAAATTTAGTGGAAGACATATCTCCAAAAAATTCTTGGGCATACACAAGAAATTAAGAAAGTCGCTTAATTCTTGAAAATTGGCCCCTATATGAGTAAAATAGACTCTAAAAAATTGTGCGTACTGATCCCCCAAGTCCCTATGAAGGGTTCCATAAGGATTTCGCAAAGAAATCGTCTTTAAGTCATATCGCAAAAATATTTATGGACAAATTGAGAGAATCGCCTAATTCTTGTAAATTTGCCCCTTAATGTCCAAAATGGACTCTAATAGTTGTAATATTGTGCATATTGTTCCCTTGACTCCCAATGAAGTGTTCTGTAAATATTTCGTAAAGAAATCATCCGGAAGACATATCACCAAATATTCTTGAGCTAATACACAAAAATTATGGAAATCGCTTAATTCCTGCAAATTACCCCTCTAAATGCATAATGGACTCTAAAAATTATGAGATTGTATGTACTTCTCCCTAAATCTCTACTGAGGGTTCTATTAAGATTTTACAAAGAAGTCATCTGGAAGACATATCACCAAAATATTTATAGGCTAATACACATGAAAAATTGAGATAATCACCCAATTCTTGTAAATTGACCCCCGAAAAGCCCAAAATAAACTCTAAAAATTGTGAGATTGTATGTTGTCCTCCCCGAACTTCCTACGAAGGATTCCATAAAGGTTTCACAAAAAAATCATTTGATAGTCATATCACCCAAATATTCTTGGCCTAACACCCAAAGAATATGATAGATAAATTTAACAATTCAAGTCTTGGCAACATAATTTTTATTTAAACCAGGGTGTTATTGTTTTAAAAGGAAATATATTTATTGGAGCCTAAAGGTAGCTTAGTCTTTCAACAATTCATTCAAAATGCCTTTTTTGGAACCTACATAACCTTTCATACATCCCAAAATATCCACACTTAACAATATTTTTTTGCCTCTATATATATGAGAGGATGGCCTCTTTTAATATATGTCGTCAACAATTCACAACAATGGCCTCTTTTACCTCTGAGTTCCTCATTTTCACTGTTTTACGCTACCTTAGTGAATCAGGTAATTTATATCTATCCAATTTTAGTTGATGTTGTGTTTGTATTCTGAAATCCCTATGAATCCGAGTTTGATGACTAAATCCTCTATCTGCACAAAGTAGGGATTAAGGTTTGCATACACACCAACCTCCCCACAAACCCTTGGATATGTTGTTGTTGTTAAATGGTGTTAATTTCTGCAAAGTACACATTTTTTCTCTATCGAAAACATGTTGTTATTTACTAGGTTTGATTCATTCATCCACTAGAATAATAAATTTTGAATTCAGTAAATTGAATGTATTCTTATTACTAAATTTAAACATCTCATTTAAATTCCGTATTTGTATCTCCATTTGTAGATAGGATTAAATATATATGTAACTTTCAACTCTTGCCTATGAGAAAGTAAATTTGATCATGACGGACTAGTACCGATGCAGGATACACACATTCAGCATTTGTTTTTGGGTAGTATATATCAAATCGGTCTACTGGTTTTGCTGATATATTTTCTCAGGATTCACATATTCAACATTTTTTGGATACGAGGCTAGGATCAAAAGGAGCATTATGGATAGACATCTAGTTCCTTTTGATGCTCTTATTCAATTTGTGCGGAAGTTTAACAAGAGCATCCAAAGGTACTAGATTTCCATCCACTATACTCTTATTGATCCTAGCCTCTTGTCCAAACGTAAATGCTGAATGTGTGAATCCTGGAAAAATATATCAGCAAACCAGTAGACTGATTAGAGGCCAAGATTGTAAAAACTTATAACGGCGATTTGGAACAAGGAGGGCTGGAAGGTCAAAGCTTGTTTCGCAAACAAGAACGTTTGTGTGTTTGATATGTGATTGTAGACGTTGAGGAGTACTTCAAAAGAACTTGGGAACTGAAAATTTTTCATTTTAGTTAAATTACGCGCTTATTTGGACATAAGGTGTAAGACTTTGTATGGGATCTTGCTTTCTTTGATTGTTTTATCAATCCTATAGATGTTTTTTCGGCTTAATACATAATTAACTTGTCTAAATATTCCATTTAGACCTTCTATCTACGTCATGCTTCAATGGAACATGCCTAATTTAAATATCTAAATAGAATAATCTGACTTGTTTAAAAAGTTGGTATCAAGCCTTTTTTTTATGACAGAATATTTATGGATTGCAACTACGAAAAACTAAAAAAATTGTCTAATTTCTGTAAATTTGCCACAAAATGGACTCTAAAAATTGTGACAGTATATGTATTGCTCCGACAACTTCCTAAGGAGGATTTCGTAAAGGTTTCACAAAGAAATAGTTCAAAAGTCATATCACTAAAATATTCATGGGTTAACACACACTAAAAGCTGAAAAAATCACCTAATTTATATAAATTGATCCCTAAGTTTCAAAAATGGATTGTAAGAAAATTATGAGATTGTACCTATTATTCCCCCAACTTCTTGCAGAGAGTACTGTAAAGATTCTACAAACAAATTTTCTGGAAGACATATCACCAAAAAATTCTTGGGCATACACGAAAAATTAAGAAAATTCCTTAATTCTTGTAAATTGGCCCTATGTGAGTAAAATTTACTCTAAAAATTGTGAGATTGTACGTACTGATTCCCCAACTCCCTATGAACTGTTCCATAAGGATTTAGCAAAGAAATCGTTTTTAAGCCATATAACCAAAATATTTATGGATTAACACATAAAAAAATTGAGAGAATCGCCTAATTCCTATAAATTTGCCCCTTAATGTCCAAAATGGACTCTAATGATTGTGATATTGTACATATTGTTCCCTTAACTCCCTATGAAGGGTTCTGTAAATATTGTCCCCTCTAAATGCGCAAAATGGACTCTAAAAATTATGAGATTATACGTACTGCTCCATAAATTTCTACGGAGGGTTCTATAAAAATTTCACAAAGAACTCATCTGGAAGCCATATCACGAAAATATTTTTGGGCTAATACACCTGAAAAATTGAGATAATTGTCAAATTCTTGTAAATTGCCCCCCTAAATGCCCAAAATAAACTCCAAATATTGTGAGACTGTATGTTTTCCTCCCGAAACTCCCTATGAAGGGTTCTGTAAAGGTTTCACAAAAATCATTCGGAGGTCATATCACCCAAATATTCTT
This sequence comes from Solanum chilense, assembly GCA_032847665.1. Classification (NCBI taxonomy): domain Eukaryota; kingdom Viridiplantae; phylum Streptophyta; class Magnoliopsida; order Solanales; family Solanaceae; genus Solanum; species Solanum chilense. Next base: position 68,978,500 of record CM064974.1, on the reverse strand, counting down.
GGCCTAACACATATAAAAAAAATTAAAAAAATCACTTTGTCCCTATAAATTGGCCCTTGAATCCCAAAATGGACTCTAAAATTGTGAGAATGAAGGTATTGCTCGTCAACTCCCTACGGAGGGTTTCATAATGCTTTCCAAAGAAATCTTTCGAAAGCAATATCACTAAAATATTCATGCGCTTATACACATTAAAAACTGTGAAAATTGCCTAAATCCTATTAATTGGCCCCTAAATGTCTAAAATGGACTCTAATAATTGTGATACTGTACATATTGTTCCCTCCACTCCCCATGGAGGTTTCTGTAAAGATTCCGTAAAGAAATCATCCGGAAGACAAATCACAAAATATTCATGATCTAATACACACTTAAAAAAAACTATGGAAACTGCTTAGTTCCTGTAAATTGCCCCTCTAAATGCGCAAAATGGACTCTAAAAATTATGAGATTGTACGTAGTGCTCTCTTTCACAACAATGGCCTCTTTAACCTCTGAGTTCCTCAATTTCATTGTTGTACGCTACCTGAGTGAATCAGATAATTTCATTTTCATCTTCAGAATTTGTTATATCTTATCCAATTTTAATTGATGTTGTGTTTCTATTCTGAAATCCCCATGAATCCGAGTTTGAAAAGTGGATCCTCTATCTGCACAAGGTAGGGATTTAGGTTTGCGTATACACCAACCTCCACACGCACCCTTGGGTATGTTGTAGTTGTTGGTAGATGATGTTAAATTCCGCAAACTTAACCTTTTTCTATATTGAAAACACGTTGTTGTTGTTTGCTAGGTTTGAACCATTCATCCACTAGAAAAATAAATTTTGAATTCAGTAAATTGAATGTGTTGTTATTACCAAATTTGAACATCTCATTTAAATTTTATATCTGTATCTCCATTTTTAGATAGGATTAAATAAATTTAACTTTCAACACTTGCCCATGAGGAAGTAAAATTGATCGTGATGGACTAGTACGGATTCAGGATTCACACATTCAGCATTTGCTTTTGGATAGTATATATCTAATCGGTCTACTGGTTTTGGTGATATATTTTTTCAGGATTCAAACATCCAACATTTACTTTTGGATACGAGGCTAGGATCAATAGGAGCACTGCGGATGGACATCTAGTTCCTATTAATGCGCTTATTAACCTTGTGCAAAAGGTTATTCGGTACCTTGAGCAGGAAACTAATTTGAGCATTGTAAGGCATACATTGCTCAAGTTGGTTTCCAACTCAAGATACTGAAGACCCTTTTGCACAATTTTAATCAGCGCATTGATGGGAACCAGATGACCATCTATTATGCTCCTATTGAGCCCTGCCTCGTATCCAAAAGTAATTGTTGAATGAGTGAATCCTGAAAAAATATATCAGCAAACCAGTAGACTGATTAGAGTCCAAGATTGTAAAAACTTAGAACGGCGATGGAGGCCTTTTTGAAGTGTGTTGGAACAAAGAAGGCTGCAAGGTTAAAGCTTGTTTCGCAAACAAGGTCTGTGTGTTTGATATGCGATTGTAGACGTTGAGGAGTACTTTGATATACCGTGGTTTCACGGTATAATTAATACTTTTTCCTTAAGTTTAGTGTGTCCGAAAGCCTTTTTGTGATAATTTTGATATAAGTTTCTCTTTGTTTTGCAGGAAATCTGTCCAGAACTGAATGCGGAGATTTTGAGCGAAAAAACGCAGAAAAGACCACCTACGGAGCTTATGACGGTCCGTCGTGCCTGTGACGGTCCGTAGGTGGCAGCGTAGTGCAGCTGCTGAAGGAAGATGGGGAAGTCTGACCAAGTGTGGGATTACGGAACTTGTGACGGACCGTCATAGCCATGACGGTCCGTCCTGCAGGTCCGTCGTGAAGATCAGAGAAGTGATCCCAGTACCCAGATTCCAAGAGTTGAAGTATTTTGAAACGAAGACCCTCGACGGACCGTCGTGCCTATGACGGTCCGTCACACTTGCCGTCGAGGGAAAGAAGAGAGCAGCAGAAGAAATGACCAAGTATAGGACGACGGAGTCCACGACGGTCCGTCGCTACCACGACGATCCGTCGCGTGGTTCGTTGACCCGGTCGCGTTTTGGCAGATTTCCAGCAAATAAAACCCTTGTTCATTTAGTTTTTATTCCATCTTCGAACAGAGACCGAGAGGCGGCGAGAGAGCTCGGTTTTAGAGAGATTTTGTGACTCTTCCATTATAAAATTCCATATAGTTAGATTTTGTGAGATTAAACTTTGGCAAAATAGTGTTTGATTCTTGGATATTCTTACAAGCGATTTTCGGTGATTAATCAAGCAATTTTCGGACTTTATTCTTCCTCATTGCAGTAAGTACATGAATTCTCATTTAACATATTTGAATGTTGTGTTTATGGCTATGAGTAACTAAACTCCATAACTAGGGTTGTGGGAACCATAGGCAAATAATGAGATAAACCCTAGCTTGAATAACAATTCTAGATTAGTGTCTTGCATGTATTAATAATTCTTTCGCTTAGAAGTTTTTCTAACGGATGATCAACGTTAGAACTCGCCTTAATGCTACTTGCCGGACCAAGGAGGTAGATAATAGGAAAAGAATTATTAACATAGATTTAGTGTATACTATCTAATAGGCTAGTATTGATTGGTACGAGGTAATACCTTAGTCAAATATCGAATACGATGCTTAATATGAGGTAAAGATAAGGGTTAGGAAAGCAACACACGTAGCCGGACCAAGGTGCGGAGTGAGATTTTCTAGATGCCGGACCAAGGATTTAGAAATACATAACTTATCACTTTGCATGCAAGATACTAGGAAAGAATTGTTATTGTTAGAATTATCAAGTTATGAACCCGTGGGGAACACGTAAACCCTAGTTATTTTAATTCATTGATTAAAA